>CM061067.1:73586297-74790618 GCA_030762895.1 Sophora flavescens
TACCCTTGTCTTTTTATGACAATTTCTACAAAATGCCATTTGACAAATTGACCCAAAACTCTTGCCAAATCCTCACGGCTCCAACCTTTTCTTCTTCTCCAAGTATTTGAATTCTTCTCCATCAAGTTTTGACATCTTCTTCATTAAGTTTTGACTTCTTCTTTATGAAGTTTTGAATCCTTCTTAAACAAGTTTTGACTTCTTCTTCTCCAAGTTTTGACTCCTTCTTCATTAAGCATTTGTTTCTTCTTCATTAAGCTGGTTGCTTCTTCATTTAAATAGGATGTCTTCTTCCTTAAGTCATTTTTTTTCCATTTTCATGTTCTTTGCTCCAAAGAGTTCATAACTCGTCCGATTTTGCATAGCCAATCTGATCAGTTTATATTTTGAATCTCGAAAAACTTTCAACATGAAAGTTGTTCATCTTTCTCTCTTCTTTCCAACGACATAAAGATCATCCAAAACGGATAAGTATGTTGAGAGATATACCCATAATACCGAAACTGTTCTAAAACCCTAACTAGGTTCATCTTCTCCCTTAAGTTCTCAAGAACACCATGAGAAATTCTTGAAGAACATCATCCAAATCATCATTTTCTTTGATCATCAAGAGTTAGTCTCTCTTAATCTTGCTATTCTAAGCTTTTCTCTTCATAAGATTATTGAGTTTATGCCTTTGATCAACATGTTCTTCATTTGTTTAAAGTTCTTGAAGCTAGATTGAAAAATTCATAACTAATTCTAGAAAAATCCTTTTGACATGAAACCAATTGCTATGATCTTATAATCATCTCTATTTTCATCATCTAGAAGCACAAGAGCATGAGAAATTTCTTTCCTTAAATTCTGGTCATGGCCGAATCTAGGTCAATATGGTGTTCTTAGGTTTTGTTTCAATTTCATGTCTTGATTCATGATTATATCTTGATAGTTCTTGTATTCAAGTATATAGAAGATCAAAAATCAAACTTGAGCCTATTTGATTCTTCAAAAATCGAAACCCTAGGTATGAGCACTTGTTGGTTTTATGATTCAAAAGTTGTTTGAAACACTTGAATCTAACTCTAGGTTTTGTATGTTGATTAAATCCAAGAGTTTAGAAATTTTAGAGATTTCTAACTCCAAACTCAGCCTTGGCCGAAACCCTAGTTCTTGGAACTAGATGAGTTTTAGTTCATGTTCTTGGTTCATAATCATGGTTAAAGTGATTAATCATGCTTAATTAACTTATGGATCATTAATCCCTAAGTTAAACAAATTTTAAGTTTCCTAACCTAGAAAATTGGGTAAAGCCGAACCCTAACCCCCATTGATTTAAGTGTGTTGTTGTTTGATTTGATTTATTTTGGTTGCAATTCGTTTGAAGGAAACTACGGAGTTAGTTGATTTACACTGACGAAGAGGAATCGAATCGAGTTCGGGAGATTATTTAGTTCGAGTCTTCAAGAGGTAAGGGGAGCTTGCCTGATGGATTTTTCTCAATAACCATTTACTTGTCGACCATTTACCTGTTGTGTATTCTGTATAATTGATGTGGTTGTGGTTATCTGATTATGTGGTTTATGTTGTGTTGTATATCTGAGTATCAGTGTTTGATCTATTTTAAATTATTTATTTGAATATGATATTGCTATGGTACATTATCTGTCTAGTGGTTTGTTGTTGAATGTTGCTTGTGAGTGTTGTTTGAGAAGCCTGACTGTGATCAGTGCACAACCGACTAATCAGATAAAAGCTTTAATAAGCTGTGTAAATTATATTCAATGTTTTATGGGAAACGTTGGAATATAATAGTGGTGAAAAGTATTATTTTGGAAAAATAAGGAGTTTTGATGATGATAATTTATTATTGCAAAAGTAACTCGAGTCACAATGAGAGCGAAATTTTGAAAATGTTAAAGTACTGCTAATTTTTATGTAAGAAAGTTTATAATATTATATAAAGTTATTTTATGAAATTAATTGTTGAAAAGAAGTTAATGATGATTTTAGAAAGTTGTTTCAGTGGAAAAAGTTAAGTATTGGTTTGAGAAGCTTTAAAAGTGATAATTGATGAATGATTTGGAAAAATGTGATGACAGATTTGGAAAAATGTAGAAGGAAAGTATTTTGAAACGGCAGTACATATTTTAAGGAAGTTAAAACCTCACGTGACTCATATTTGTGAAAACCAAGTTTTATTATTTAAGGATTTTATTGATGAATTTCCAATTTTTGGAAAAGGAAAAAGAATTTATGAAAGCAAAACTGATTTCGTGTTAATAGTGGTGTGGAACTTAGTAACCGAGACGTCGGAGTACTAAGGTTCTGTGTTGTGATGGACTCAGTCATTTGGACTTTGAGGGCCTATATTGTATACATGAGGTATACTGTGATGAATTGTATACATGAGGTATACTGTGTTGAAACATTGAAGATGTTTCTAGTGCCACGAACCTACGATTGGTGCACCGGTCGAGAGGTGTCGTGAGTGAGCACTCGGACTGTGAGGTCCTATGTTTTGATAAATGTTTTATGGACAGTGAGGTCCTATGTTTTGATAAATGTTTTATGGACAGTGAGGTCCTGTGTTGTAATGAAAGTTTTAAAAGTGTTTTAAAACGTTGTAAGTCGTAAGCCATTATGAGCTTCGGCAAAAGGAAGAGTGAGCACAAAGAAAAGATCAAAACAAAAGTGTTTTGCATGCATTTGGCAGACGTGCCCGCGGTTTGTGACACAAATGCATTGATTACCATCGGCGAAAGGTAATTACGGCGTGCATTATCTCATGTGCCTAGGGAGGACATGGAGATGTAGACCCCATCTTACTTGCTTCTGGTGTTGCCACTGATTGTGGACATTAGCAATGTGTTTGGCCTTGTGTGCCTGGCTATGTATGCCTTTGTTTTTTTAAGATGGGAAGAGGTTGCGCACCTGTTGGCAGTTGGCCAAGTTAGCCAGTGTGGCTTTGGAGTCTGATCAACTCATTGTTTGTTGGGATATCTCATGAGATTAGGACGAAAATTAGATGATGAATAGAAGTGTCATGCATAATTTTATGGATGCTGTTTGGGGTGTTAAACCCACTGATAAACTATTAGCTTATAAATGTTCGTGTGATAAATGTATATGTGTTATGTGGTGTCGAGCATTTAGTTATTGGGTTAAAACCATATCTTGGCGTCTCACCCTTACACACACATTTCAGGATTTTTCTAAGTTCGATATTGTACCTTGGGTACTCTATCGCAGATGGTGCAGAGGAGTCTGTCTAAGTCATTCCGAGACTTAGATCTAGTTGATTGATGAGGTATTACTTGCGGAATAACTTTTAGAACGACCAGCTTAGGGTTAAGACTTAGATTATTGTGATAATATGTATGAGTTTGGCTCAGAGAGCCTTTATTTTATAATGGAACGTTTGTGGCTCGGAGAGCCTATCTTTTGAATGAAAATCTAAGCTATTTCTTTTGGTTTTGTAAAGCTTATGGCTATAACTATTATTTTTATGTATTGATGCCTGGTTGAATTTAGTGTAACTAGAATTCTGGAGTGAAAATGTAACCATTTTAACAGGTGTTATTTTATTTGGGATGTCCGAATTACAGAGGAGACTCTGTCGAAATTTTTGTAAAACTACTATCTTGTATTTAAGTATATCCTTTAGATTAAATAGGCTTGCCAAGCTATGATATTAAGTTGGTGTGTAGATTATGGCTTAGGTGTGGAGTCGTGACAAAACAAAAATTTTATACCCAATTTCAGACACTTATATACTTGTTTAAATTATTTTCCGAAAGCGCCAGCAAATTATCTTTTAATTTTATTTTCAAACGGGTTTAGAAAGTAATGCCAAGGGAGGGTGTTACATTGTGGTATCAGAGCTGGTCGAGTCTTTCGGGATCTTTGGGGAATAGGTCTGTTAAGTTTTTGTTGTGTGATCTCTGGTTGGTTCTTGTTTGAATTGTTTCTTGTTGAAGCAATGTGTGTTGACGCACAAGTATATGTTTTGTTGATGGTTTTTCCAAGGGTTTTATGTCTTGGGAGACCTTAGATCTTGAATGTTACTTGGGTTCGAATATGACACTCGATTATTTTGCGAATCGTGTCAGACATTCGAAACAAGATGTTTGTGTATAGGATTTTTCCGGGAGTGTTTCCTGGAAATATTCTAGGTTTATGGTTAGCAAAGGACATTGATTTTTGATTGATCTAGTTTCTGGATGCGGTCAGATCTTTGTCGCTTTGTGTAGGATGTTGTCTACAAGGATTGAAACGAGTTCGACGACTCGATTCAATTGAAAGATCGGTGGTCTGAATCGTTTGTTAGACCGAGTGTTTTCCTTGGGAAGCACCAACGTTGTGTGGAGGTTCGTGTTACCGTCTAGATTTCTGACGACTAGGTAAAAGGACGAATTAGGAATAAGTATTCTCTAACTTGCGTAGTTGATTTGGTAAATTAATTGCGAGGAGTTGTTATCTACTCAAAGATCGACTTGAAGACGAGTTAGTACCAGATTGGAGTTATCTAAGGTTTTGCATCGTCAACTCAGTTTATGAGGAAGGATCAACCTTTTGCATGTTTGATCGATTGATTAAGTTGTCCGGAATCGTACCCAAATTCAAGGTGGTCATACTAAGCTTGGCTAGAAAGACGTGTATGTTGGTTGGAACCAAGACGAATTGAGTGGATTTTCGATCTTGGGTGAGTGTCTTGTGATTGAGGAATTCTTCATTGTACCCTTTGATTTTCTTGTGTTTGTCAGTTGACAATTATTTCTCGAATCATGTGATTGTATTAGATAATCACAACGGTGAAGTTGTGTGGGTCAAACATATTTTCTGCTTTTAACTTGCAATCTGTGAGGACAGGACTTATGAATTAGTTATGATGATTCATAAATTTCCAGTTATACATTTCTTTGTTTGTGAGAAGTTGTACTCACACTTCTAAATGATCCTCGATGTATTAGACATTTGAGTGAATTGGTTTAAAGAAATCGATTGGTCTAGATATTTTCACACTTTGTTGAGAAAAGTGGTTATGACTATTTTTCTTGAGTTATAACACAAATAATTTCGTGATAGCAAAAGTTTCTTGGTGAAACTTAGTTTTGTCACTTCTATTTTTGATAGAGGTGAAAGTCATCATTTTGTAAATTCTTTGTATTAAGAATAAGAATTAATCCTCTTGGGATTAGACATTATTCACTCCTTGATTATTTGAATCCGTTGGAAGATTCTTGTGGAAGAATGAACTTTATTAGATTCATGTTTGTAAATGTGTATTGATCATGCATTTTTACACCCACGAACCTGCTGGAATGATCTTTTTCCATATTGGATGTTCCGATATCCTTCAAAGTAATGAAATTCTTTTCTATGCTTATGTGAAAGTGGAATCCAGAAAAATTTCTTTTCTTGAGAAATTCTTTTATGATCATCAAGGTCATGTTTTATTATAGTTCGAAAGTACTTGTTGTCATTGATCATCTTAATTCTATGTACTTTTCAAATGTTGTCGATGTGTGACTTATTTTATCCGTTGTGAGTTGAATATCTCCACATCAAGATGCACAATTAAGACCTTCCTTGTTGAGGTATTGGTATTCCTTCAATCTTTGTTATGAGTTTTCTGAAGACCTGCACTAGTCTTGTTTGAATTCAAGTGATCGTTGATCGACTGGTGAAGTTTACATCTTCTTACGAGTTAAGATCCACAAGTAGAGTTAGTGAATCAAATAGTATATTAGAGAATTGTTCAAACTTCATAGCGTATATTCAAGTGTTGTTTCAGATGAAAAACGGAAGTTTATCAATGTGTATTAACTAGGTTTACTTTAAGTGTTAAGGACTAAGTTGAGACTAAGTCCAGCTGATCATCCTTAGTGGGATGGATAAGGAATGAGGTGATCTATCTTTAGCAGGTTAGTTGGGAGATAGTGTGGTACCTAAATTTTTGTCATCTTTATGGTAGGACGAACCAGAGTTGATAGGAGTTTCGTTAGTGTATAGATGTGAATGGTATTATGAGAACCCTTAAGATCAACATTTTGAGTGAGATGATTACAATGGACTTTATGATCGAGGTAGATATATCATTAAAGGAATTTAGAGTAGTGATCAATATTTATGGTTAATATTGACTTAGTGAATCCGAGGATTAACGGAAAAATATATATGGTAGTTTTCTTTAAGCTGAACGAAATTAGTAAAGAGGAGTTCTTGAGTGAAACTAAGTTGTTAGAAAAGTTTAAGAATTATGATTTTGGATAATTCAAGTTGAAGTGATTCTTTTTGGTTGTAATTGCATGGAGAAATGTAATTGTATTCTTTAAGATTGAAATGAATAACTATGATATAATTTGGAGTGGTGGAATATGTTCAAAGGAAATTAAGACTACAATTGTGTGCTTTGGGTTGAAAGTCAATATATGTAGTAAAGTAAAGTTAGTGTTGAACTTGATATTCGTTGTGAGAATAAGGTGTGGAAGAAGTTTTGTTAGCAGACTAATTTGAAGGCAAGAAGTGATCAAGTTTTGATTATGTCTTTCGAGTGTAATAAGATATGATGAAATGTTTATAATCTTTGAGGTCTTATTTTGGGTAAAAATGTGGTTGATGATCCATAGTGGAAACTAGATATTTTAAATTCAAGATTGCCATTAGGGAGTGTCCATCTGGATTTTTTTGGCTTTGTTTTGGTGCAACTCTTAGGGGTAATGGCCTTAGAGAAATTCTATTTTATAATATCTTTTCTCGGTTGCAAATATATAAGATATGGGCACATAGGATACAAGCACTTCCTTGTATAAGTGATAAAGTTAAGTCTTCGAATGGAGGAAATTGTTAGGAGTTGTGTATTTCCTTGGACAATAGGGTAGATGTGCTTGGGAAATTTCTTAAACCAGGGATACTAACGGGGCTTGAGAACCAAATTGAAAATGAGAGGAAAATGAAGGATATGAAATCGAAGTAGGCAAAAGATTCAAGTGGAATTAAGAAGAGAACGAATTATGATGGATGTAGTAAGATTCAATTTCAATAAGAATGAATTTCTTAGGTTCTTGGAAAAAGTTTATCATGTGTAACTTAGAAATGTTATAATGTTTTGATTGGAGACTAGAAAAGTGTAAATTTGATATGACTAGAAGAGTAGACTAAGCCCAATTGGACTAAGACTATGATTGCATCTCTTGAGTAGAAGGTTAATTGATGTTATATAAAGTTAGTGTTGGTTTTGATGTTAGCTGTGAAAGTTAGATATTGGAGAAAGTTTTTCCTAATGGATTTGTATTGAGAAAGTTAAATGAAGAGATTAAGCGTTGGTTTTGTTCTTTAAAGTGTAATAAACTAAGGTGAAATATCGAAGGTAGTGGAGAGAATGCGGTAGTGAAAAGTTTCGAGGATAAATAGAATGGCATAAGAATTGATTCTTTTATAGTAAAAGGAATGAAGCGATGAAATACCAAGTAAGATTTTAGGGTCAAAGTGTAATTACAAAATCCTGTTTAGTTTTGAGCTACGAAATTTCGAGGACGACATTTTTTTAAGAGGGGTAGTAATGTAACACCCCGATTTTCGCTGTTTCGTAATATCGGTGATAAATATATAAATATATATTTTTATCCGAGACTTAGAAAATGATTTTGGATAAACCAAGGTCATTTCCTTGTGATACTAATTTTTATAAGGTTACAGGGAAGTTTTGGTTGAAAACTCGGGGCGGAAGCCAGTCTGCTTTTTTTACGTGTTTTTCTTGTGATAAAAGTTTCTTGCTCGAAAGACCTAATTTTGAATCGTTAACGAGATGAAAAATATTTTTATCATATTTGCTATGATACTGAAAGTTTTGGAAATTTTGGTAAAAAATTTAAATATTATGTTTGTTACGGGCCTATACGACGAGATGTCTCTAGGCAAAGCCTGAGTCAGATGGATCGGGAAATCGGCAAAGTAGCAGAGACATTGGATTGACCAACTTGACAAGCATTCATGACGAGTTTATCCTATCATAAATGGCAATAAATAGCACATTTATGGCAACATTGAATTTTGTTATGAAATGACCAAAATACCCTTGTCTTTTTATGACAATTTCTACAAAATGCCATTTGATAAATTGACCCAAAACTCTTGCCAAATCCTCACGGATCCAACCTTTTCTTCTTCTCCAAGTATTTGAATTCTTCTCCATCAAGTTTTGACATCTTCTTCATTAAGTTTTGACTTCTTCTTTATGAAGTTTTGAATCCTTCTTAAACAAGTTTTGACTTCTTCTTCTCCAAGTTTTGACTCCTTCTTCATTAAGCATTTGTTTCTTCTTCATTAAGCTGGTTGCTTCTTCATTTAAATAGGATGTCTTCTTCCTTAAGTCATTTTTTTCCATTTTCATGTTCTTTGCTCCAAAGAGTTCGTAATTCGTCCGATTTTACATAGCCAATCTGATCAGTTTCTGTTTTGAATCTCGAAAAACTTTCAACATGAAAGTTGTTCATCTTTCTCTCTTCTTTCCAACAACATAAAGATCATCCAAAACGGATAAGTATGTTGAGAGATATACCCAGAATACCGAAACTGTTCTAAAACCCTAACTAGGTTCATCTTCTCCCTTAAGTTCTCAAGAACACCATGAGAAATTCTTGAAGAACATCATCCAAATCATCATTTTCTTTGATCATCAAGAGTTAGTCTCTCTTAATCTTGCTATTCTAAGCTTTTCTCTTCATAAGATTATTGAGTTTATGCCTTTGATCAACATGTTCTTCATTTGTTTAAAGTTCTTGAAGCTAGATTGAAAAATTCATAACTAATTCTAGAAAAATCCTTTTGACATGAAACCAATTGCTATGATCTTATAATCATCTCTATTTTCATCATCTAGAAGCACAAGAGCATGAGAAATTTCTTTCCTTAAATTCTGGTCATGGCCGAATCTAGGTCAATATGGTGTTCTTAGGTTTTGTTTCAATTTCATGTCTTGATTCATGATTATATCTTGATAGTTCTTGTATTCAAGTATATAGAAGATCAAAAATCAAACTTGAGCCTATTTGATTCTTCAAAAATCGAAACCCTAGGTATGAGCACTTGTTGGTTTTATGATTCAAAAGTTGTTTGAAACACTTGAATCTAACTCTAGGTTTTGTATGTTGATTAAATCCAAGAGTTTAGAAATTTTAGAGATTTCTAACTCCAAACTCAGCCTTGGCGAAAACCCTAGTTCATGGAACTAGATTAGTTTTAGTACATGTTCTTGGTTCATAATCATGGTTAAAGTGATTAATCATGCTTAATTAACTTATGGATCATTAATCCCTAAGTTAAACAAATTTTAAGTTTCCTAACCTAGAAAATTGGGTAAAGCCGAACCCTAACCCCCATTGATTTAAGTGTGTTGTTGTTTGATTTGATTTATTTTGGTTGCAATTCGTTTGAAGGAAACTACGGAGTTAGTTGATTTACACTCGACGAAGAGGAATCGAATCGAGTTCGGGAGATTATTTAGTTCGAGTCTTCAAGAGGTAAGGGGAGCTTGCCTGATGGATTTTTCTCAATAACCATTTACTTGTCGACCATTTACCTGTTGTGTATTCTGTATAATTGATGTGGTTGTGGTTATCCCGATTATGTGGTTTATGTTGTGTTGTATATCTGAGTATCAGTGTTTGATCTATTTTAAATTATTTATTTGAATATGATATTGCTATGGTACATTATCTGTCTAGTGGTTTGTTGTTGAATGTTGCTTGTGAGTGTTGTTTGAGAAGCCTGACTGTGATCAGTGCACAACCGACTAATCAGATAAAAGCTTTAATAAGCTGTGTAAATTATATTCAATGTTTTATGGGAAACGTTGGAATATAATAGTGGTGAAAAGTATTATTTTGGAAAAATAAGGAGTTTTGATGATGATAATTTATTATTGCAAAAGTAACTCGAGTCACAATGAGAGCGAAATTTTGAAAATGTTAAAGTACTGCTAATTTTTATGTAAGAAAGTTTATAATATTATATAAAGTTATTTTATGAAATTAATTGTTGAAAAGAAGTTAATGATGATTTTAGAAAGTTGTTTCAGTGGAAAAAGTTAAGTATTGGTTTGAGAAGCTTTAAAAGTGATAATTGATGAATGATTTGGAAAAATGTGATGACAGATTTGGAAAAATGTAGAAGGAAAGTATTTTGAAACGGCAGTACATATTTTAAGGAAGTTAAAACCTCACGTGACTCATATTTGTGAAAACCAAGTTTTATTATTTAAGGATTTTATTGATGAATTTCCAATTTTTGGAAAAGGAAAAAGAATTTATGAAAGCAAAACTGATTTCGTGTTAATAGTGGTGTGGAACTTAGTAACCGAGACGTCGGAGTACTAAGGTTCTGTGTTGTGATGGACTCAGTCATTTGGACTTTGAGGGCCTATATTGTATACATGAGGTATACTGTGATGAATTGTATACATGAGGTATACTGTGTTGAAACATTGAAGATGTTTCTAGTGCCACGAACCTACGATTGGTGCACCTACGAGAGGTGTCGTGAGTGAGCACTCGGACTGTGAGGTCCTATGTTTTGATAAATGTTTTATGGACAGTGAGGTCCTATGTTTTGATAAATGTTTTATGGACAGTGAGGTCCTGTGTTGTAATGAAAGTTTTAAAAGTGTTTTAAAACGTTGTAAGTCGTAAGCCATTATGAGCTTCGGCAAAAGGAAGAGTGAGCACAAAGAAAAGATCAAAACAAAAGTGTTTTGCATGCATTTGGCAGACGTGCCCGCGGTTTGTGACACAAATGCATTGATTACCATCGGCGAAAGGTAATTACGGCGTGCATTATCTCATGTGCCTAGGGAGGACATGGAGATGTAGACCCCATCTTACTTGCTTCTGGTGTTGCCACTGATTGTGGACATTAGCAATGTGTTTGGCCTTGTGTGCCTGGCTATGTATGCCTTTGTTTTTTAAGATGGGAAGAGGTTGCGCACTGTTGGCGGTTGGCCAAGTTAGCCGATGTGGGCTTTGGAGTCTGATCAACTCATTGTTTGTTGGGATATCTCATGAGATTAGGACGAAAATTAGATGATGAATAGAAGTGTCATGCATAATTTTATGGATGCTGTTTGGGGTGTTAAACCCACTGATAAACTATTAGCTTATAAATGTTCGTGTGATAAATGTATATGTGTTATGTGGTGTCGAGCATTTAGTTATTGGGTTAAAACCATATCTTGGCGTCTCACCCTTACACACACATTTCAGGATTTTTCTAAGTTCGATATTGTACCTTGGGTACTCTATCGCAGATGGTGCAGAGGAGTCTGTCTAAGTCATTCCGAGACTTAGATCTAGTTGATTGATGAGGTATTACTTGCGGAATAACTTTTAGAACGACCAGCTTAGGGTTAAGACTTAGATTATTGTGATAATATGTATGAGTTTGGCTCAGAGAGCCTTTATTTTATAATGGAACGTTTGTGGCTCGGAGAGCCTATCTTTTGAATGAAAATCTAAGCTATTTCTTTTGGTTTTGTAAAGCTTATGGCTATAACTATTATTTTTATGTATTGATGCCTGGTTGAATTTAGTGTAACTAGAATTCTGGAGTGAAAATGTAACCATTTTAACAGGTGTTATTTTATTTGGGATGTCCGAATTACAGAGGAGACTCATTTAAATTTTTGTAAAACTACTATCTTGTATTTAAGTATATCCTTTAGATTAAATAGGCTTGCCAAGCTATGATATTAAGTTGGTGTGTAGATTATGGCTTAGGTGTGGAGTCGTGACAAAACAAAAATTTTATACCCAATTTCAGACACTTATATACTTGTTTAAATTATTTTCCGAAAGCGCCAGCAAATTATCTTTTAATTTTAGTTGATTCACAATGTGAGTGAACCTCCTCTGCATATCATTGATATCTTCATCTTTCTTCATGTGAAAAAGTTCCTATTCGTGCATGAGTGAGTTCATTCTTGCTCTATTCAAATCACTTGTCCCTTCATGAGTAATTTGCAGTGTATCCCACATTTGTTTTGCTGTCTTACAATTAGAGACCCTGAAAAATTCATCATAACTCAAAGCAGCAGTTATAATATTCTTAGCTTTAGCATTATAACCTACTCTTTTATTGTCCTCATCATCCCATTCAGCTCTAGGCTTATTTGTCTTGGTGCCATGTGCATCAAGAGTATGAGGGATGTATGGACCATTCTCAACAGCATCTAACACATCAGGACCACTTGCCTCAAGGAATATTAACATCCTTTCTTTCCAATACATATAGGCAGTGCCATTGAATGCGAGGGGGTCTTGCTAGAGAAGCTCATTCTCTCAAGATGTCATTTGAAGCCATCCTCTTAAGCTGTTAGGCTTTACACAAGAGTGAATGCTCTAATGCCACTTGTTGGTTGTGGCTTCTAATACTCAAGAAGGGGGGGTTGAATTGAGTATGTAAGATTTTTGAAAACTTTTCCCTTTTAAGTAAAAACTGAAACTTTTCTAACACTTTTGAAAAGGTTTTGCCAACCAACAAAACAAAATAAGTTTTTGCAAGTTTATTTGATTCAAGAATTGATTCTTTAACAAGAAAGAGTGATGAAAGATAGTTTTTCAGATTAGAACATACACAAATTTTCCTTAACTAAAACTTAACCACATACATTCAACAATTCAAAGCAGTTAAAGGAGTTAAGGGACACAATTACAAAATTCTTTACAAAGCTTCACAACTCAGGTTCCTTCTACCCAGTGACAGCTTTTAGACAAAGAAATCTTGTAATTCCCAAGAGTCCCTTCTACTCTTGTCACACCTCTAAGAGTCCCTTCTACTCTTAAATCAACACACAGAGAGAAAACCTTCTCTCTATTCTCTTCCTTTCTCAGTAAAAAGATTGATTTTTCATATTCTAAGAAATCAGAAATATTACAACTTGAAGCACTTAGCAGAAAAGATTTTAACTATTCTCAATGAAGAAGCTCTTTCTCAATTTCGTGTAAACTTTCAAAATTGAATGAATTGATTCCTTGAAAACGTTTTTCCCAAGACTTTATATAGGTGTATGTCAAAATAGATCCGTTGGGCACACTTTAAAAATCAGTTAAGATCAAAACAGACTTTTTATCAAAAATTGATTCTGTCAGTCAATCGATTGCCTAATCGATATATTAAACAGGATTTGCAATTTTTACACTGAGTACATCGATTGCTCAATCGATTGGATTCTTGATTGTTCTTGATTCTCATTGATACATAGATGTGTACATCGATTGTGTTCTTGAAAATCATAAGCATCAACAGCCCAGGAGTCTTGACATCGATTGCATGGTAATTTCAAAAAGCCTTTGCCTCTGTTTGGGCTTATGCATCGATGTGTCAATCAATTGGTTCTTTGAAAACACATGACTTTACTTCTGTTCTGTGTATGCATCAATGTACTAATCGATTGGATGTATATGAAAAAGATTCTTGGCCTCTGTTTGGCCTTATACATCGATGTACCAATCGATTGTATGCTTATATCAAAAAGTACTGGCTTTTGTTTCACTTTATAAATCGATGTTCAAATCGATTTAAAGAAGCTTAGTTTGCATACATATCAAGTTGTTCTAGAATTAATCGATGTATACATTGATGTATAACATTTATACATTGGTGTACACATAGGTTTTCATTAAAAAGCAGTTAATTAACTAAATGTACATAGATGTACACATAGATGTACAGACCTTTCAATTAACCTTTTTCTCTTTAAGTTCAATTTTAATTTATGAAAACCATTTTTAATTTGAATTAATTGAGAGAGCTAAATCAAAGAAAATAAGTAAAACTTTTCTTTACATAAAACTTTCTAAGTTCCTTTGCTTGAGATTCCTTGTGATTCTTCATTTGAGATTTCTTCATCTTCAAGTATTCCAATCATGATCCTTGCTTTGCCTTTGTCTTTCTCCTTTGATCCTTGTCAATTATGTCCTTGCACTAAATGATCTTTACATAAAATTTAAACTTGGCAAGTGATTAGTGAATCAAAGATTAATCAATTTCTTAAGTTTGATCATTAATCAAAACATACTAGAGTCATTTTCCAACACTAACCCCTCCATTTTGTATGATGGCAAAGCTGAAAGCTAGGCCAAGGTAAAAAGGAACTGGAGGATTCTTTATCACACCCACCAACCTGAACCTGAATCAACCAGACCCTTTATCCTCTGCCAGAGTATGAGTATGAACCAGAACCCACTTACTACCCTTGGCATATACCTATCCTATATGAAGGAGAAGGTCCCCTCCCATCTGCCTTATACAATGCCCATGGACCCCTCATCGCTCACCTACTACAACAGAAAGTCCCTTCAAACCCCATACTGATGGTGTTGATAAAGACATTATCCCTGTCTGTTGGACTGTTCCATCAAATGTGGTAGTGACTAAAGTAACGCTTCAAAGGTCAAGAACCTAAGGTTATCACAGAATCATCCTGGACAATAATGTAAAGTGGAAGAAATTTGTACATCCAAGATAATATATGAGTGTTGCTAATGTGTGTGATCACATAATGTATGCTTACCTCAAGGCAGAGTTTGAACTGCCAAGGTATATCAGGGCTACCAATTTTGTCCCACCTACTTGGCTATTTCACTCAACCAAGGAAATCGAAATTGGCATGCGACCTCCAAGGATTTGTCCCAGATTACTTAAATAAGGACAAAGATGCCAATAAGAGACTGAAAAAGGACAAGATGCCTGCACCAAACTCCTGCATTCTGCAACCTAGTCCAGACTCTCTAGCTAACCATGAGGTCATGGAATTTCTGCTTAATGAAGATGAGGAAAAGAGGACAAATGATGATGCCATAGGCTTTTGGGCTTGTCACATCAAGGTTTGTAGTAGAAAAGCCTCCTCCTCAAGACTAAGTGCAGCTGACAAGAGGACCATTCCTATTGTAAGAGGAAGATATGGTCTTTCCTCTGTCAAGTTTTATATACATGAGGACACTATTGGCATTCCTTTGATCAGTCCAACTTATGAGGAAGATGAAGTACACTGGGTTCCATATATGAACACACTGAACCAACTGTACAAGCATCTGAATCTTCTTCTAAAGCAATGGAAGAGATAATTGTTGAAGGTCCTGACATGAATGAACAAGCTGTGCATATTGAAGCTGCTCGTAAAGAAGTTGCTTATTCTACAAGTAAACAAGGCATTTCTGGCAAGCACTCTTCTCAGCCTTTAGCACTAGCTGTTGTTCACCCATAAGCACAACCTCAACATTCCCAAGGCCACATGAATACCACTGCTGAAAGCTCAAGATCTTCCTTGCCACCTGACTTGGATGAGATTATTAGCAGGAAGGTTGAAGCTCAAGTAGAGAAGTCCCTGCAACCCACCAATGCACTCATCAATCAGATGCTCCAGCTGCTCACCAACTTCCAGCAGATCCATAGTCGACCTGTTCCACCCCCACAAAACCCTCAAAATCAGAATCCACCTCCTCCTCTTCCTCCTCCTCCTTCTTCTTAGTTTGATTCTCTTTTTTTCACCTATAACTGACAATGACGGTTAGCCTTATTTACCTTTTTGTCTGATGACAAAAAAGGGGAGAAGGATAGAGAATTAAATTTAATAGAAGTCTTTTGAATGTCAAAGTCTTCATTTGCATATATGTGCTTACTCTTTGCTCTGATGCCTTTTTTTATGATATTTGCTATTCTGATATTCATATGCTCTGATACCTGCTCTGTGCTCTGATACTTGATTTTCTATGCATATTTGTTTGTTGTTAGAATTTGTTAAGTTCTGTATGCCTTGTCTTAGAGGGAGCTCTATAGCTCTCTTAGACTTTGCTCACTCAAATTTAATAAGTTTTTGTCATCATAAAAAAGTGGGATATTGTTGGAACCAAAGTGGTTATGGTTAAATAGTCTCTTAAGTTTTGATGTTAATAAAAAGTTAAATTTGTATGACAAAGTTGTGTTAAAGAACTAACTTATTTACTCTAAGTTTGCAGGACTGTTTTTAGTATTAGACGAGGGAACCATTTATGTGTTCCTTATTTTTTGCTAAGAATGAGTATTGGGTTCAAGTTATCACTCGCTAGACGAGCCTTCAAAGCTTAGGGTAAAATTCTAAGTTTATAAGGTAATCGCTAGACAAGTCATTAAAATTTGGCTAAGTTAAAAGACACTAGATGAGTGTCTAAGTCTATGTGTAAAGTAAATAGTAGACGAGTCAATTAATAACTCTCAGGAAAATAGCAAGTCCAAAGACTTGTATCTAGACGAAAAGTTAACTAGACGCAAATCTGCAAAATTGCGCGTCCAAAGATATGCACGTCCATAGGTCACTGGAATTGAACCCGTCTAGTCAAAGTGAATTTATTTCAAATGATTGTTATTTAATATGAAGGAATTTGTGTGCCTTTCTTGTGTTATTTGAATTGCTTAGATCTTTATTTCTTGAGATTAGAAACATAGTACCATCGAGAACACAAACCTTTGTACTCTGACACAAATATTGCTGTAAAGTTGAACCAAGTACAAAGAAGAAAAGTCAAAAAGTAACCTTCGGTACAACAGAGAAATGATAGCACTACTTTGACCTTAATTCTGATAACCAATAGCACTTTTTGCAGAAAGCATATCAAGCTATCACTCTCAACGGATCCTAGCATTTAATGCTATGTCTAAAAGGATACAAGTTGAAGACCGTTGAAGAAGAACTATATAGAGCTTCACTTCATCTATAAATACTGGACAACCCCCAGTGAAGAAAAAAAGATCGAAGCTCTGATATTCTTAGTGTCAAAACTCTGCTTAAAGTTCTCTTGAATACCTTCATTTTTAATCACAACTGATCTTAAACTTTTATACTCTCACACATAGTGAGCTTGTAAGATCATACTTCAAATCTCTTTGTTAGAGTTAGAATCTGAAGAGGCTTGGTAGAGAAAGAATACTTGTAAGCATGAAGAGGTGTTGAATACTTGTAAAGCTATTGGATTATAGTGGTGAAAACCTTCAGGTAGAAGGGACTGGACGTAGCTATTGGTTGGAAGAGAGCGAACCATGATAAATCAACTATGTGAATCTTCTATCCCTATCTTTTACAGTCTTTGTTTATACTAACTTTGGGAATTTAAATCTGAGTTTCTTAACTCTTTTGAAAGGTTATTTTGTTTGTGTGTATTTATCTTGTTTTACTTGCAAAAAGGTTTTGATTAAGGCTTTTTCGAAAAATTGTTAATAAGCACAATTTAACCCCCTTCATATGTTTCCCTGTGTCAACTTCAGAAACGTGTGCATCATCTGTACCCATAACGTCCCATAGAATCTCGTACCGGGACCCACCAGCCAAGGCATGCATCCCCTTGACCACATGACCGATGTCGCCATCCTTCCTTGCTCTTTCTGTCCCACCCTACGCTACCGGTTGTCCTTGTGAGTAATCATCCAGGGACCAAAAGCATCCTCCTCCCACAAACTTTCTTGTGGACGGCCTGAAAGAAAATATTTTTTCTCCTCCACCTTGGCATTTGTATCTCCCTCCTTCTCAGTATCGTTACTAGCTTGCAGCAAAGGGCATGCTTCTTTTCGATGTCCATAGCAGTCACAAACAAAACATACTAAATGTAGTCCCCCTCATATTCCGCATTATATATCCTCTTTTTTAACTCAAACTTTGATACCAGTACCTTTTGCAAGTCCACTTCAATGCACAATCTGGCAAATTTTGCCTCTGTGGACTGGAATTCTCCCATTGAACCTTCTTGCCCCAGTACCTTTTTCACAGGATATGCTTATTGTAGAATTCAATCGGCAATCTCGGAATCCTTACCCACACAGCTACACATTTGAACTCATCCTTAAAAGGGAAGAATTCTGGTTGCTATATTTGAACCAATAGATAATGGTCTGAGATCATCCATGGTCCATCATAAACAACCCTCTGTAGATCCTTGACATCTGCAATCTTTACCAGAAAGTACTCGTTCTTCAGATCTATGACATCCATGGTCCCTGCTGGCTGCCACATTCTCATCAGCCTTGTTTTAAGGAACTGAAGTCCCACCCTTCTTCCGAGCAGCGTCACTATCACAGCTTGACACCATTGCTTTCGAGCTTCGTGTATCTCTTCCCTATTTAACTTCACAACTAGACAAAGAGGATCTTCTTGAACCTCCATCCCGGTGGTGTTATCATTTCCCTCTTCAGGAGGAAACTCCTCTTCCATGTCGTCCTCCATACACCATTCAAACTCAGGCTCAACTATGTCATTTTCTTTACCATTAATGCCAACACAGATATCAGCATATGATATACTTTTCCTTCTAAGATCCATCTCCGTCACAGGAGAGAAAGGCCCTAGTTGTTTAACCGTCTCCTTGACAATTCCTTGTAGTATCGTCTCTCCCACCACGTCTTCCCGCGTCTCTACTACCACCGTGTCCCCTCGAGTGGCATTCCCCTCATCCATCTAAGCTTTCTTGGTACTCCTAGCTAGTTGGTCGGCCTCCTCACCGGAAGGTTGCTCTAGGGAGGTACCACTACCAGCCGTAGGGGACACTCCATTCACCACAAAACCTCCAGTCAGGCTCTCTCTAACTTTCTCATAAGATACATTATAAGAGTTGGATATGGAGAAAGCATCGGGAAAGGAAGAAAGAGAATTAAAAGTTGAAAAAGAATGTCGTGAGATTTATTAAAAACTTAATTTGTTTAACACTATATATTTGAGATAGCAAGAAATCAGTAGTTAGCTTAGTTTAATTAGTGTGTGAAGTTTGACAAGGTGATTTTGAATGGAATTAATTTTATAGAATTGATTTCAATATAATTGAGTTTGAAGTGAAATGATTTATGTTTGGATGATTTTATTTTAAAAGTAAGTTTGATATAAAACTTAGTGCAATTTTTCAATCCAGAAACAGGAGCTACTCCAAGCTGCTTCTGGAATTCAAAATTGCTTTTGCATTCAGGAGCCAAACATTTCAAAAAATGGTCTAACCCACGTTTAATCATTGCAAAAGTGAGTTTGATTATTCCCATCATGGAACCAAACATGCACTTAGTCAACCATTCATTATTAGATACAGTGTCACATGTATATAAATCATGCTATGGAGAGTTTTTTTTTTTTTTTTTATAAATAACCCAGAAAAAAATTTTATATACTACACTAACCCCCTTTCCGTTACTTACCAATCTAACCCATTTTTTCTTTGTAGGTGGGAAGTCGGCTTCACCAATGTCGACTTCCCAATAGTTTTTTTTTTAAAATTTGTAATTAAATTATTTAAAACTAAAAAATATATATAAGTGAGAAGTCGGCACTCCTAAAGCCAACTTCTCAACATAATAATAAAAAGAGATGTATTTTGTTACTTAATCTAAAAAAGGGGTATTTTGGTTTATAATTTTTTTTAGGATTATTAATAAAAAAAAAACTCTTCAATGGATTTCAAGGATTCGTCTATCTTTAATTTTGCAGGTGTTGTCAATTATGCACCTTCTTAGGGAAGGTGCACCCTTGCACCTTGATTTTTACCCAGAATTATGGGTAATTTAATTTTGTGTTTTTTTTTTTACATTTATTTGAAAGGTCTCTCCTCCTCTCCACCCTACAATTATTGGAACCTAAAGGTCACTCCTATTCAGAGGCCGCCATGGCAATGTAACATTGTGCCCAACTACTTAACGCATCACCTTCTACGACCATATCTGTCGTGCTCCACCGCCTCTCCTCTATCGCGTTCCAACACACCGCCACACGTCAGATCAACTTTCTCCTCCATCTCCCTGTGTGCCCCATCCTCATCCGCACAAAGAAACTTCATTTTCCTACACAGGCAATGTAACATCCCTGGCTGCTCTACGGATTGACGACTGCCCCCACAGACCAACACGAGTCTTTTCAGCATGCTTTGTCCTCACTCACACGCTTCCTGGGAAGATCCCAGGAGGTCACCCATCCCAGACTTGCTCCAAGTCAAGCACACTTAACTGTGGAGTTCTTAAGTGATGGACTCCCGTAAAGAAGATGCATCTTGTTAGTATAGGTAGTACCTATCAATTCATATAAGACATCCTCAACTGTATAGTCTCATACCTACATAGTCTCAGGATCCCTCTTGAAGGGTTGCTTTTGCAACTGAGGACATTCAGATTTGAAGTGTCCTGGCTTCTTACATTCATAGCATACAATAGAACTTTTGTCAGAACTATTGTTCTCTTTGAAGAAATTTTCTTTATTGAACTTCTTGAAAGGTTTATCCTTTATGAAATTCTTCTTCTTCCATAACTTCCTCATTTTTCTAGTTAGTAATGACATTTCATCATCACTGTCTGAGTCTTCTTCAGAGGTGTCAAACTCTTGATCTGATTCTTCAACTTTTAGAGCTTTTGAAGATCCTTTCTTTGCTTTGAGAGCAATCGTCTTTCCTTTCTTATTTGAGCTGTCTTCATTCAGCTCCTGCTCATGTACTTGTAAAGTTCCAAGAAGATCACTCATTTGAAGAGTTGTGAGGTCTTTGGCTTGAGTTATTGCTGTAACCAGAGGTCTCCACTGCTTAGGTAGACTTCTTAGAATTTTGCCAACTTTCTCAGCATTGGTGTAGATTTTTCCCGGTTACATCAGATTATTTGTGATAGTCTGAAATCTTCCTATCATCTGAGCAATGCTTTCTCCTTCTTCGATAGTAAATAGCTCATACTTTTGTACAAGCATGTTTATCTTTGTTTCTTTCACTTTTGTTGTTCCTTCATGAGTAACTTCTAGAGTATCCCAGATTTCCTTAGCAGATCCACATGTATGGACCTTTTCAAATTCATCCTGACTGAGAGCACACATCAAGGAATACATTGCTTTGTGATTTAGCTCCCACTTAGTCTTTTCTATAGCATTCCACTGAGCTTTGGGTTTGTCAGTGTCATCATCATTCTTTGGAATGTAGGGACCGTCAGTAATAATATCCCATAAATCAGAGTTTGTTGACATGATGAACCATTGAAATCTTTCTTTCCAATAGATGTAGTTTTCACCATCAAAGTAGGGAGGTCTAGCCATGGATGTTCTTTCTCCAGCATTGCTTCCGCTTGTGCTAGCTCCAGCCGTCATAATGTCTGTTCAACAGGATCTTTCCTCAACATTGTTAAGTGTTCAACCTAGAAGTTAAGCTCTGGTACCAACTGAAATGAACAGATATAAAACACTAGAAGGGGGTTAAATTGTGTTTTAAATACTTTTTGGACAACATTGCAGTTTGACCTATAAGACACAAAGATGCGTCTGATAATAAAAATGAGATTCACTTTCCAACCCAGTTAGCATAGTTAAAGTAAAGCAAACTGAAAAGATTAAGCTAAGAAAAGGAGACACAGATTTATACTGGTTCACCCCAAACCTTGGGCTACATCCAGTCCTTGGCTTCACCAATTATTTGCACTATAACTGATCAGGTTACAGAATGTATTATTTGCATACCTAGCCTCCACAGGCTCACCGAACAAGTATTGTTTGCACACCTAGCCTCTCCAGGTTCAAACAAGTATTCTTTCAGCAAGCCTCTTCGAGCTCAAACAAGTATTCTTTCAGCAAGCCTCTTCAGGCACTACGAACAGTAAGAGTTTGAATGAAGCAGCAGCTTCACAGATTACAACTTTGCAGATCTACCGAGTAACACTCACAGAGTGAATAAGTATTTGAGGTAGGTGAGATCGCAATAAAGACTTCTCAATAAATACAAATGGTTTGAGCAGAGAAGTTTTCTATGAAGAACTTAAGAGAGCTTTGAATGCTTTAGAGTAATGAATGTGTGAGTTAATGTGTTCAGGTGTGTCTTCAATGGTCTTCAAAGTCTTCTATTTATACTCAAGAGAGATAAGTCTGTTGAGGAGAATTCTTCAGTTGAGTATTCTTTTGTTCGTCATCCATAAATGCCAAAAAGTATGATCGTTGGTGAGCTTCAAGACAAATTGAACGTATAGGTTGGCATAGCTTTATCAGAGTGCAGTTTGATTCAGAGCAGTGTTTGTTGCTTTTCAGACTTGGGCAGCGCGACTTTCCTTATTTGTGCTAAGTGGTTCTGCGATCAAGTAAAGTTTACTTTGCTTTTTGCAACAAAGAGATTCTTCAAGCGCTGAATGGTGTTTTGAGCTTCCTGATATCGAATTTCTTTATTAGAAATAATCAGGGAATACTCTTTGTGTTTGAATATTGTTGAAGTGAGGGACTTTTAGCCGCTTAATCAGATTTTGGTAGAGACCGAGTCATTGATCAGACACATCATATCACAGATGCATCATTAAGACTTTGTTTATTTGTCATGAGACTCTTGTATACTGATCTGCACACTTAATACACATATTAGTAGATTTCACAGGGTTCACTTAAAATCATTCTTTGTTTGGATTCATCAAAATCAGAGATGTCTAAAGATGTAGCATTAACAATATGTACAAAATAAATATAGATGTTGCAATCTTTTTAATTGATGTTTATGGAATGTGAATATTACACATAACTAGAATGATGAATTTATGGTTGCTAAAGAAAGAAAAAACGAGGTGGATGGTGAGGAGTAGTGTTTACATAAACTTAGAGACTCATTAGGGAATCATGTTTCTCTATTTTAATAACCACAAATTCTATTAGATAGATGAAAACAAATGATTTCTAATATAATTAGTAAATTCTATAATTCATCATGATGTGTATTTATATAATAAAGTTTGTGTTCATCTTTCTCGGACAAGATAATCCTACAATATGAAAAAAATCCAACACTTACAAAGGCGGTGTAAACCCCCCAAGTTAAATAAACATATTTTAATGCATCTAATTTACTTCTTTCTTTTCATTTTCTTTCTTATTTTTTGTACTTTTATTGTATTTCCTATTATATTGGTTCCTTAAAACTTGTTATTAGTTTCAAGCACTTATATATAACATTTTGTGTAAAAAGCTCAACTCAATAAATGTGCTTAACATAACAATAAATGTGAAAGAAGAATGCATTTACATGCATACGATGGACTAAAGGATATGGAAAATGAAGGTAAAATAAAATAATTAAGGCCAAATATATACAAAGCTTCCAATGGACTTAAGGGTACAATCATCCAAGGTTAGGCATAAAATGTTCAAACAGTTAAAACAATGCCCTGATTAATCACTTCCTTGATCATGCTTTACCCAGAATTTCACCTTAACAAATAATCAAAACAATTCATAGGAAACTTGTAATCCCCAAACATGTAACTCATGAACGTTTTCTAGGCGCATTCCAATCAAGATCCAAAGTCAACGGTCTAAGTGGGAAGATTAATCTTAACAAAAGGGCAAGAGAGCTTTATCAAATTTAGGAACTCATGTGAATTCCTAATCAATGAGGTCCATTAATTCATCATTCAATCCTTGGCTATTCAAGTTAAAATCATCGGCAAACCAAGCTTCAAGCATGCATTCAAGCAATCTAATGAAAAAATGCTGCAAAATTGGAAAACAATAACAAAGCTAGAGGAATCCTCAAAGCAATGGTCATAGAGGCTAAATATATGAGGGTTTTTGTTTTTATTTTATCTTACACTTGTGGTAATCAAGAAAGTATAGTACTTAAAGTATATAAAAAAAACTACAAGTTTATAATGGCATATACTGGGAAAAAATACGAGCATTATGCTCTCTCCAAATGAAATAAACCGCAATGATAAGATTAATCCTAGTAACAATCGAAGGGAGAGCTCTACTCCGACATATGACTGTAAGCTCCTGGATAAACAACTCCAATTCAATGAACTCAAGTCTAAGCAGCACTTACGATGAAAAAATGATCACACCACAGAAGTAAAAGGACAGTCGAAGAACAGGTGGGAAAGATCCTCAAGTTGATCACCATAAAGAAGACAATAGTCTTGCAAAATAATACACCACTGCCTAAGCTTCACCCTAGTAAACAATCGATTATGAACCACCAGCCACATGATGAATGAGTGTGTTGGAATGGCCAAAGGAAATCAAACCAGTCTAGACCACTAAACCGAAGGCATAACATGTTGTACAACATGATGAACATTAGAGACACTAAAAGATTCAGATGAAGACGACGTCCAACTCCACTGATAATCACGAAACATCCTCGGAGGACCGTGACTAAAATAAACTCACTCATCTCCATAAGCATCGTTGATCGGAGAGAGTGAATAATTAAGAGTACCTTTAATATGTAGAGAGAAAGTTAAACATATTTAATGAACAAATATATATTAAGGAGAATGCTAAGTTTTTACGGGGATTTGATGTATTTAATATTTGAAAATAAGAAATTCTTTTTTTTTAAATAAAAATTTATTTTTCTTAATTTCTTAAAAAGTGTAGTAAGGACACTCGTTAATATAACCAAGATATTAAATATCTTGAATTTTCATTAAAATTATAACATTTATTTATTAAATATTTTACATTTTAGTTCAAGATATTTATTAACTTATATTTATAATTTAGAGAACACAATCAATGTTAACACAACGCAACAACAAAGCAAAAGCTCGATCTTGGTTGTCGTTGATTTAACGATGGAGATCGTGAGTAGCGGAAGCTCCACTTTGGTTGACGGTTCAATCAGTAGTTCCTTCTCATCACCGCTGCGTATCAAAAAAAAAAAAACCGATCCCTTTGAGTCATGTAGCACTCAGTAGCAGCTGGCTCCGAATGAAATAAGACTAAACCCCCAATTTGGTCCCTGAGAAAAATACTCGGGTCTGAAATAGTCCCTAACCAAAAAAAACTATCCATTTAGTCCTTAAGAATGTATTTCCGGGACAGATTAGTCCTTCCGTCAGTTGACCACCTTTGATCGCAGATAAAATGCTGACGTGTCGGTTTCCATTCCAAAACGGCATGTCGTTTCTTTCTTCTTCTTCCTCCAGCTTCTTCTTCCTCCCGTCGTGTATGATTTCACTTACCTGTTACAATTGTGTGGCATGAATTTGGACCTTAAAAGATGTAGAGAGATTCATGGGCAGCTTATAACTAATGGGTATGAGTCAGATTTGTTTGCCAAGACTGCTATTGTGAATGTGTATGCAAAATGTAGGCAGATTAATGACGCGTATAAGATGTTCGAGAGAATGCCACAAAAGGATTTGGTTACTTGGAACACGCTGGTTTTGTGTGGCACGCGAGAATGGGTTCGTCAGGAGAGCTTTGCGCTTGTTTTTGGAGATGCAGGAAGCTTGCCAAAAATGGGTTCACGCAGGAATGGGTTCGCAGATATGCTTTCGGATCGGGATTACGAGATGTTGGATGAAAGGGTGGAACCTACAAATGTTACCATGATGGGAGCTTTACATGCTTGTGCGAAGGGAGATGTTAAGCCGAATGATATAACATTTGCGTCTCATGTATAACCTTAAACCGATCGTAAACATTACTCGAATAATGATAGTGAGGTTGTGTACAAATTTCGCTTGATTAATATGAGCATAGCATTTGTTGCCTGCATATCTGAGCTATTTATTCATTGTTCTAGTTTTCGGATGGATTTTATATTCTGTCCCTTGACCTTATGTAAATTTTGTCCCTTGACTTTATGTAAATTTCTTTTAATGCCCATTTATGTGTTTCAGGCGAGGAGCAATTGTCACAACCTTCATTGTATGTTATGCTCTCACATCATTCATTTCTGGTTATGTAAGTGGAGGAATGTACTCATGAAATGGGGGTAAGAATTTCATTGAAGTTGCTGAAGTTTGTTTGAGGTGGCTTGTCTCAGCCTTCTCTTTTTGGTTTTGAATGTTAATAAACATTTTTATCTGTTTGTTAGGTAAAAGCTGGATTAAATCCATGATCCTTTCAGACAGAAATGTATTGCAGAAATGTGCAGCATAGGTATTGCAGACAGAAATGTGGAAAAGTAGCCAGTGTTCAAATATCTCCACCTTCTTCCTCCACCTTTCCTATCTCCATTATCTGTTTGTTAGGTCTCGTGGAAGAAGAAGAAGAAGAAGCTGGAGGAAGAAGAAGAAAGAAACGACATGCCGTTTTGGAATGGAAACCGACACGTCAGTATTTTACCTGCGATCAAAGGTGGTCAACTGACGGAAGGAATAATCTGTCCCGAAAATACATTCTTAAGGACTAAATGGATAGTTTTTTTTGGTTAGGGACTATTTCAGACCCGAGTGCTTTTCTCAGGGACCAAATTGGGGGTTTAGTCATGAAATAATTTGAGAAAAGGGAGTTGACCCACGGGACAGCCTCCTTGGCCCGGCACGGGGCCCCCTTTTTTCAGTTGGCCATTCTAGCCTTAACCCAAATAGAATTTTAAAATCTGTGATTGAGAAATTGTTGAACTCTTCTCACAACCACGCTCCACCCCCCTACACCACTGTCTCACAAGCATCTCCGCCTCACTGCATGCACACCACGCCACTTGCGGTGGAGTACCCATCGTCAAACTGGTGGAGTACCCATGCCTCACCCAAGATCCATCTTCTGCATCCCTTACTATGCTTCCCTCTACAGTTCCGGAGTCAACTCTAGCGTCGACCACCACCTTGAACTCTTCGACTTCCTCCAATATGACTACCCCTCCATCTGGAACCGCCACAGGGGTCATTATCACTTCTTAATCATGACCCGACCCGCTTGGGAATTCTGGATTACGACCCTCCCATTTGGGCCATTTCGTTTTTGGAGCTCCCTGAGTTCTTCAATGTCACCGCTTAAACCTTGGAGGCATGCACATGGCCCTGGCAGGAGCACACCGTACCTTATCCTACATCATTTCATCCACCAATCTTGGCCTATTGGAGTTGTAGGTTCAGCTCGTACGACGTTCGAAGCGCCCTGCTTTGGCGTTGTTTGTCGGAGGTGGCGGTGTCTCCGAACACCCTAAATATCCGGCGAAGCATAACAATTGAGTGTGACAACAGCACTGGGAATTCAAGTGATATTGGTGGTGGATAACTGGATATGATATGTTGTGGCCTATGGAGAATTGACAAAATGTAGGTGGGAGACTTTATTTTCAATCGGGAATAACATGTTTAAGTACCAAATCTCATTCATCCATTTATTTTAATAATATATCCAATGCTGAATTATGGGTCCTCATAGGTGAGAGCATATTTTGGGACCTCACCCTAAAAGCCACCAAAATATTATAAAATTTCAAAACATATTTAGTTAAATTTTTTTGCAAATAAAATTTTTGGTTAATTAATTTTAGGTTAAAATATACTTTTTGTTATTTATCTTTTGGTCAGAATTTATTTTGGTCATTTATTTTTTTAAAAATTCATTTTGGTCCTTTTCGCCAACTCTGTTACAACAGACGTTAGTGTGAGTTGAGGTGGTGGTTAACTCTCCCCCGACCTGTGACAAGTAATGTAACATGTCCTCACAAGTGGACTTTATCATCCCCAAATTAAAAAGGCTATCTTCTTCCACATGGATGAGAAAGGCATGGTCATTATTAGATAGAAAAATGATCATGTCTTTGTAGAAGTAGGAGATGGTTGAAGGTGTTCATGGTTGGTATTGAAGCGGCCACATATAAAAATTTCGTCAATAGATTTAACAAAGTTGATGGAAATGATCAATTTATATAACAACATTAAAGAGATAAAGGCTCAAAATGAATCTTTTAAAAGATAAACGACCAAAATGAATTCTGACCAAGAGATAAAGGACTAAACGTATATTTTAATCTTAATTTTATTTATGCATTTCAACATTTTTCATAAACAATCTTGTACTTAATAAACATCTTTCTCTTTACATTGTTTTACTCTTAATTATCCTCTCCTCAATAAAAGTTGTAAAATCCCTTAATTTCCTATATCAAAGGACAAACAATAGAGTGACATATCTACTTGACTACTTGTTGCCTTTCCGTTCCATTCAATTATTAGTCATTCTTTTCAAATCTAACAAACGTATAGCTTAGGGTTAGTGGGGAGTAAGTGGAAATAGCATTTCCCCTTCCCTTTCTTCTCCTTACCTCTCATCCAAACTTATTTGTAAATCATTCTTTTTAATTATACATCAACTATTTAAGTTTGATTGATACATACGAAACTAGTCTTGATTGACACAAACTGACTCAAGGACACCGCAAGAAAACAGGTTTGATTGAACATGACGAGGCCCATGGGCAGTATAAAAACACCCTGGAACAAATTCTCTAATAAACCTCAGACGTTAGTATTATGTTTCCCTACATTAAAATAATATCACAATATTCTTATCAGATGTTGATTTCCATATTAATAACTAAAAGTGAAACAAGAATTTAAGTCTACAAGACTTGACTTAACAATGATTGCAAATGATAACTTCACTACGAAAAATAGTAATTATGGATCATCGTTACCTAGGGAAATAGAAAGAGGATATAAACCCTCGAAAAAATTGAGTTAACGCCGTATCGTATGGCTCGTGCTCAATGACTCCTTCTAAAGTTATGGGGTCATCGCCATACTATGATCACATGCCAAGACAGCATGTAAAAGACCAAAACTCAACTGCTCCAGTAGTAATAGCATGGACAAATGTTCAAAGGAAGAGAATATGAATATACTTATTTGCAACTATGAACTATCTGAATCATCATCAACTGAACCGTTAGTGCCATGGCCGGCTAAAACTGCAATTCTGTGACATAACGAACCATGTCAGCATCTTCATCCGTCTGTAATCCAGAGTAACGAGAATCTCGAACTTCATATGATGGAATTCTAGGACCCGGCTCCAGTTCAAACCAGAAATTCCTCAGTTTTGCATCTTTGACTCATCTGCTTTCTTAAAGCCATCTAATATCCCATCAATCAGCCTCTCCTTGTTATTAGGCAAGACTGGGTCAGCAACAAACGAATAAGTCTTTTGAGACCTTTGTTTCTCTCTGACGTTCCCAGGAGGAGTTTTAGAAAGGGTACCCTGAGTCAACTGAGGGGTTGAATTTAAAATATCAACCAAAGAATTGCTCAAAGTGTCCAAATTGTCCGACTTCTTGACACTACTCCCTCCTTCCTTACTGTTGTGCCACAAATCCAGAGCTTGCCAAAAAGAACTGTCATGTTCATTACATTTTGGCTTTTGCTCCTCTAGTTGAGTTAAACAAGAGTCATCGTCTTCTTCAGAAGAATCATCATCTGAGATGATCGGTTCATAATCACGACGCTTTGATGTATACAATTCTTTGTCTTTCTGACTTAATTTTGATTCCAGATCACTATGGTTGGAATTGTTGATGGAAACAGGACCTAATTCCTCCCATGGAGAGTCACTGTCAACATCTTTAGGGGCCGAATCAGACAATTCATAATCCGAGTTGGAGACTGCACGACTAGCATTGGTTACTTGAGTTTTGAGGATAGGAGCTTCCTCGTCAGAAGCACAAACAGCAGGAACAGAAGGAAATATATAAGTGGACTCTAATTTAACTCCAGGCATTATCTGTAATAAGGATGTCAATTTTTTATAACCAAGCTTCTGAACATCAAGATTATAGCCATACCTGTCCAAAAATAGTTTCCGGATAGAACCAATATTGTATCCCTCTGGGTGTTCCCTTAATATCTCTTTCACAAGTGTCTGACAGTCTACTATTACATTTCTAGACCTCTCGGTATACTTCGATTCAGTGGCAGGTGTGGACACTCCAGTATGAGGAGTAGTCTGATTCTGTTTTTCCACGTCATGTTCGAATGATTTTTGCAAGCTGGACTGTGATGTTGTGCTTAGAAAGAGAGATCTCAAGCCGTTTGCACCATTAAATTGGCCCATCAAAGAGCCCTTCTGAACTGGTTGGGTTAGCCTAAAAGGAAAAGACTGGGTGGGGCTTTCCTCCAACCATTTTTTCTCTGCTATTAACAAATCCACCAGTTGAAGGATATCTTCTTCAGTGAGTGATCTAAGAAACAGGGGCCCATCCTTCTGTAATTTATGTGTCACATCCTCCCTGACACAAACAACAATATAGCAGAATATTACCAAGTGCTCTTTCAACAAGTAGCTACATAATGATCATCATAAAAAATTGAAAGGGTCATACAACTTTCAACAGAACCTTATGACACAAATCAAGTTGATACATCATTTTTATTCTTTCTTTGGTAGTTGAGGGTCAGATTATATCATCGAAATGATGAATAAGTGAAGGAGGCCAAAAGTTGGTTATCATCCATAGCAAGAGGGGAAATTTTCAAAAGATTGGTATAAAACCATTATGCACACCAACCTGCTTCTTGACTGGGAGAAAAGAAGTGATCCTTTGGGGCTGAAAACAAAAGATTCCATGTATCTCCAAAAAGAATCACAAGAAAATAACACGGACTTTCCAGAATGACTAACATTCTGGTCCAGTCCTGATAACTTGGTCTCTTCAGAATGACTAACAGTCTTGTCCAGCTCAGATAACTTGGGCTCTTCAGAATGACTAACAGTCTGGTTCAGTTCAGATAACTTGGCCTCTTCAGAACGACTAACAGTCTGGTCCAGTTCAGATAACTTGGCCTCTTCAGAACGACTAACAGTCTGGTTCAGATCAGATAACTTGGCCTCTTCAGAACGACTAACAGTCTGGTCCAGTTCAGATAACATGGGCTCTTCAGAACGACTAACAGTCTTATCTGGTTCAGATAACTTGGGCTCCTCAGAATGACTAACAGTCTCATCCGGTTCAGACAACTTGGAATCCTCAGAATGACTAACCATCTTGTTCTCACAGCCAGTCAAATCATCTGACTTGGCACTGCTTTTCGAAAATGGCCACCAACTTCTAATCCAACTGAAGAAAGTTGGACTTTTGCTATAAGGTTTAGCACATCTAACAGGTTCTTTGTCAACCACAGAGTCATCACCAGGCAAAGATGATAGGCTGCGACAAACTTCATCAGCTTCCTTTCTAGTTGGCTTCTCGTGTTTATCCTCAGCTTTAAATTTTTCAGATTCATCATTTGCAATACGACTGTTTTCCACTGTTATATAATGATTCTCATCAGCACGATTCCCTGCAATTGTATATTTTTTTGCAATTTTGTGACTCACGTCCTCAGATCTAACAATGTCATTATCAGGGGATTGTTTCAATCTTATTTCCGAGGAACACGTCTTCGTTTTAGGATGTTCGTTGTCCTTGGGTGGCAATTTTTTTATTTTTTTTTTGATAAGCTCCTTGGGTGGCAGTTTAATCTCAGACAGTTGTGCATCAGCCACACCCACAACCTTTTCACTACCCAGAGAAGAATTCTGCAACTCATTTGGGGACTGACTTGCTTGTCTGTCAACCAATGGAGGAGATGATGATTTACCATCCACATATTCCCTAATGGGTTTGCCTGGTGAAGGGACCTGTTGGAATGATTTTGGATCAGCATCCATACTCCTTTGATGCAATGAGGCTATTGAGTGTGTCCTAGCTGCATCTCTTGCCATATTCTCAGCATTTAACTTTGGAGTTGCTGCATATCCCCTTTCCACATTCTTAACAGCAGAAGTTGGTGATGGGAGAACAACGCTTTCAGAGGGTTCGGGGGATTCTGAGAGTAAACGTACAGAAAAGGAGCCCTCACCTAAAGGCCGGAGCTGTATGTATGGAATTGATAAAAGAAAGCGAGAAAACTTTTTATATCCATATAAGTTTTTATCCAAACACACATCACATTTTGCCAACTCATTACGAAAATCTGAAATGGAGATCCCCTTTGGATGGGAACTCAGTATATGCCTAATCTGCCTTAAAACTGACTTTGGAATAAAACCTGGCTTTGAGTCTGAGGTAGGTTCATAGATCTCCACAGTCTGTGAAGATGTAGACTGCTCAACAGGTGAGAAGGGGTTTTCAAGTGGCACCTTATAGTTACCATACCAAGAACCAAACGGGCCATCAGGAGGATGGTTGAAATGTTTTCCGGTAAGATCTTCTCCCTTAAGCAATGAAGACCATTGCCACATTATAGTTGCTGCACTGCAGAGAACATCAGGAGCCCTTCCCGGAATTGCAAGCAAGATATTGTAGTTATTCATTCTTAACCGGTGCAATATACCAGCAAAGTCCTTATCACCAGAAATCAGAAAGAGATGTGCAGGTGGAGGATTTTGGGATACCCAATACATAAGATCAACAAGAAGAGATCTATCAGCACTATTCTTTCCACCTGCAACAAACGAACAAAGTACTTAAAGATATTATAACTTGAAAAGCTAAAATTGTAGATGACTGAAACATTTTAGAAAGCCTTGAAGCTACGTGGGGCATATATACTAGTACATGAGCTGTAAACCATTTACATAGTAAAGTACATGGGCCATATATACTAGCACCTCCATCTCAAATATGGCGAGTTTTTACCAGCACAACAAGAATCAAGCCCTAAACAAACAAAGACAATGCATTCAAAAATGGAACCAGCAGAAGTTATCTAACAGAGATGCACAAGAATCCAATAACTCCCATCTTACTCCCTACTTCCAACAGCATTTGAAAAACTACTTTCACTCGTTACCTTTAAAATCAAACTGATCTTTAGCCTTTGATTGGGAACTAAATCAATTGTAACACCCCCAACATTTCAAAGACTTCTTTTAGCAATTTCAACCCTTAACTGGAGTAGTACGAGCCATTTTTTGAGTTGTAGATGATTAAAATCTAAGATAAAGGTTTCTAATGCACATAATTGATTATATAGACTAGAGAGAGAGAGCAATTCAAACTCTGTAGCTTACTATTCATTAAAAGTTTAACGAATTATGTAATTGATCTACAATTATACACAAGAATGAATCAGCAAGGTAGCGTTTGTCACATACAAAAAAGAAAAAGGATCACTTAAAATTTTACTCCCTCAAAGTTTTTGAACTTTTAAAACATACATTATAGCTCCTTGAAGAATATGCCTAAATTGCACGAAACTTGACTAGATGCACTGAAACTTGTCTTATAAAACATACACTAATAGGAGAAACTCTGTCCTAGCAGAAGAAAAAGTGCAAGTTGCTATCCTAAACAATAGAAAACCTGTTGATGACATTTTTTCCCTCTTCGCGGGAAAGAAAATATCATAGGCACGGCAAATGACTTCTCCATTTTAATGCAAATTTAACAGCTTCATTTGAATCTTCAAGTGGTTCAAAAAAGGTAAACATATTTTAGAACATAAAATGCAAGCTTTTAAACAAAGATAACATCTCAATTTTCATTTATAAAAAACTGACAAATCAGGATAAGTATGTTGTACAATTCTGAAACACAAAACAAACCTTAAAATCTAGGAACAACCATGTTCACCTGAGTCAAACCCTTTTTTTCTGCTAAATAAATGAAAATGCTTGATACTCATAACTTCACTGATAATTTTTAACAACAAACAATATTGAAAAAACAAACAAAAAATTGAAAAATAAATGAAAAAATTAGTGAATGGAAGTAATGATAGATGATGAACCGTTAGGAATGTGGGTGAGATGAATGCCGGTGTAAGCAAGAGCCTCTTGGTTAGCCTTGGAGAGTTGCATAACATTGCCGAAAGCGGTTATATGGACAGGTCCCTTAATCCCGTTAGCCCTAACGGCCTCCGTTATCGACGGAGCGATCTTGCAAAGGTTAAGGCCGCTGGGTAGGTGACAGTTCTCGAAATCCCACCACACCGAAACCCTCACGTTTCGCGACTCCTCGTCGTGACGCCGCGAATATGGATATGAATACGAAGATGATGGATATGATGATGAGGAGGAGGAGTGAAATAGGTGAAGGTGAAAAAGATGAGCACGAGCTTGTGAGAAAGAAGAAGAAGAAGAAGAGAAAAGGATGAGAGTTTTTGGGAGGAGGGGTCTCATTGTGAAATTTGGAGGAGAAAGGGAGGAGGAGTGTGCAGTTACAGTTAGTTATGAGAAATGGAATGGGGAAGAGGGTTTATGAGTTGGGAATGGGAGATGAGTATAGTACTAAAACCCTTGTATTTCCCAGTCCCATTTTGCCATATGCCAATTCAGAAATCAAATCTACTCAATACAGAAAAACTGTTGTTGGGTTTAACCACACAAAAAAAAAAAGTTGTTGTTGGGTTGGGCTTAACTTTACTGAAATTTTGATCACGTATATAGCTGTTTTGGGCTGATGGTCCATCATATGTCCAAACTTTTCACTCTTCTATTCCTTATATATGTAAGAGGGTCACTTCTATTCATCAAATTCAAATCCAATGTTTGTTTTTAATAATGAATTTAATTTTGATATATTTTCAGTATTAAATATTTATATTGTGAATCAGTATCATATGAGTAATTTTTAAGGTAGTTATGATAAGAGTCATATTTTTTTTTAATGATGAGATAATTTATGATTTGTTGATGGTATAAAAAATCTTTACATTGACAATACAAACTAATTAAATACTTTTAAAATAATTAATATGCAAAATAGACGTAAAAATTATCATAAGAACATAATTATAATACACTTTTTTGTTTGTTATATTAAAATGTTGTGTTAAGATTTCTTTTGTTACGTTAAATATAATATTTCTTTTGTTACGTTAAATACAAGAAACTTTAACACAACATTTTAATATAATATTTCTTTTGTTACGTTAAAAAAATATCTGAATTTTTCATTTTGTGTGTGTAGGAATGGGAGAAACAATGCTACCAAAATTAATGTCGATCTTTTTTTTTTTTATCTTCATTTACCAAAAATAATGTTGTTTTTCATTAAATGGTTTTTCTTAATTTTGCAAGAAAGGATATGAAGTAAGTGTTTTAGTGGTATATCCATATATCACTAATTTTACCTATCAAAAGACGTTTTTGCCCCCATCCTACCACTATTCCCTTCCCCTTCTCTAAGTGATTCGGAATAGCACGAGTGTGTTTGGCCACATCGAAGGTAAAGGAGTCCGCCGTCGCCGCTACCACGAGGTCTGTCACCGCCACAACCCGCCCATGGTGCAGATCCGAAGCAGATGTGAAGGTTGTTTATGTTGCCATTTGTTGTTGAGGGAAAAGGTGGCAACACTGCGGTTGTTCACTACAAAAAAAGGTTATTTAGCGACCGAAAATAGTGACCGAATTTGTTGGTTGCTGTTTGCGACCGAAATGGCGACCGATTGTAACATCTACATGAAACCTGGTTATAGTTGATACTGCGACCGAAATAGCGACCGAAATAGAGCGTAGCAGAGTTATCGGTCGCTATTTCGGTCGCTAAATAAAGGAAAGTAAAAGTCAAAACTTGCTGACTTTTTAGTGATCGAAATGGCGACCGAGTTAAATGCAACGATTAAATTTTATTTATATTTGCGACCGATATTAATTCGGTTGCTAAATGGCACGTAAAAAATTAAAATAGAGCGTGTTAGCGACCGATTTTAAATCGGTTGCTAAATTTATGAATTCAAATTTCAAATTAACCCAGTTAGCGACCGAATAATTCGGTCGCTAAAAATAAAATCCCTAAATCGCGATTTCCTTCCTCTCTTCCCCCATTTCTCTCTTTTCTTCTCTTCTCTCTCACGCGCAGCAGCTCCTCCCCCACAGACCTTCGCTCTCTCCGACCGCCTTCAAGCTCCGGCCGTGCCACCACCAACACCACCACAACATCACCACCATAAGTTCTCTATTTCTTTGTGTCTCTTTCTCATTCTTTCTTGCTCTCTTCCTCTCTATCTAATTTCTCTCTTTCTCTGTCCAGCGCACCTCCGGTGAGCCACCACTGCTCCACTTCCTCATCCCCTTGCTGCGTCTCTGTTCATCAGTAAGGAGGTAAAATTATCATCCCTCATTCCTCATCTTTAAGGTTTGTTGTATTGCTACTGTGATGTGATGGGTCATAGTGTCTAGTGTTTTGTGTAGGTTAAAATTTCCATTCATTCAATGCTTTTGTGATTGTCTATTTTATGTTGATGCCAATTAATGATTTGGATTTTAGATGATAACAAGAATATAGAACAAAAATAGATAGGCTTTGGATGTGGTTTGTTTGATGTTGGGAATAAAGGGTTCAATGATTTTATAGTGAAAGGGACAGCATCACCAGGGACATAGTTGATGATGGGACTGTGAACATTCCCTTATGCAAAACACATGTATATAACTTCCAATTCTTTGTTTTGATTGATTTTGTTGCTTATAGATGGTACTTGAATCAGATACAATGTGGTATTGTGCATCAATTTTATTCAATTATGGTTGTGTGACTATGTGTTGTAAGTTGTTTATGTAGGTTTTATTGTAATCCCCTGTTGAATAATTTCACTAAGAGGTATATAACACTTTAATGCTGGAAACTTTGTTATGGGTTGTTGGTATGGTTCATAATAAGTACATGTTTGACAAGGCATTGACACAATTGAGAAAAATTAATATTAAGGCAACAGATTGTTTGTTGGCTTGTAAGAGACCTAAAGAGTTGTGGACGAGACTCACAAATGATCCTAAGTATAAATCAAACCATGTAACTAACAATGTATATAAATCATGGAATATAAAGTTGGCTAGTGATTATAAGAATAAAAGCATTTTGTTAATGCTAGAGCCCATGACTACCATGACATGGTCTTATTAAACCGTATCTATTGAGATGTCTAAGTCACATGTGAATTGAATTTAATCACTTATTTTTGAACAGACTATTGAATTTAATCACTTGTAGCACTCCTCGATCTTTATCACTATTTATCATTCTTTGCTAGGAGCTAAGGTAAGTTAACTACATCTTTATTATGCCTTGATTTGTGTGGTATCTATAATGTGTAATGTGAAGTTGTGTTGTTTGTTAGCGGAGAGCGGAGCTCGATAGGATTTGTGTGCTGATAATTTAATGTTTATGCATGTGTTTGCCAATATGTGTTATTTGTTAGTGGAAAGCAGAGCTCAATAGGATGTAATCCAGTCCGAAAGGCTGGATGCTGGTTGTGTGCTGATAATTTAGAAGTTATGCATGTGTTTGACAATTATGTGTTACTTGTTAGTGGAGAGCAGAGCTCAATAGGATGTTTGCTACAATATTTTATCTAAGTTTGTATTGATTTACGTTGCAATATATAAGCTCAACTATATTTATAGGTTACTGGTTTTATTTTATGTTAGAGTTGATTATTAATTTACGAAAGCCTTAGTTTCCTGTTTGAGATTCAATATTAATGAGCATGCGTACCTTCTCAGGGTACGCATGCTCATTGTATTGAATCTTGAATTATCCAAGTGGGACAGTTTGGGGAAAAACCTTTTTCACACTCGTACAATAGTCATTTCAATGTTCAAATGCCTTATATACTTGTTGAAATCTCAGTCTGATGCATTTCCTTTTGTTCTCCTGGTGCATACTTGATCGTGGTGATTCTCGCCGTGCTCGAGTCGTGTACTTGGAGACCGATGGGAAATGCTGCCGAAATTTTGTTAAGTATAAGGTATTTGAATAAGGGAATAACTATTATTAGGCGAGTGTGGTAAATGTTTCTTCTCGAATGGGATAGGTTCATACCTTGTCATAAGAACGAGATTGATGGAGTTATTGGAATGCACTGTAATATATAAGTGTTATTGGAGGGTTGGTCAGGCTATTTAATTGCCAGCAATGGATATTCCGGAGAATCGGAAATGGATGTATCGTAGGTTGGATCAGAATAAACGTCTTAGGGAAGAGTATAGAGTTGGAGTGGGTGAGTTTATAGAGTTTGTTGTTAGCCAGGAGAGATTTATACGACTGGGCGGTGATCATTTGAGGTGTCCTTGCAAAAGATGCAAGTGTCAATCTTTCAAAAGCGTGGATGGAGTTGTAGCCGATCTTTATGAGAAGGGCTTCATGCCTGATTACTATTGGTGGAGTAACCATGATGAGACGTTACCTGATTTAAACCCGATTGTGTTTGAAGGTTCATACTATGGAAGTGGTGACCGGAGGGAAGAATTGAATCCATACGAGCAGATATGGATCATGCTGGACCATCGGTTGGTGTTGTACTAGAAGAAGATGGGGGAGAAGATGGTAGAATGGGTTCCCAATACATAGAGGAGAATCCGAATCCCGAAGCTCAAAGATTCTATGATATGCTGAGTGCTACACGATCTCCATTGTGGGAAGGATGTCGGGAGTACACGGAGTTGTCGATGTGCATGGAATGGTTGAGTATCAAATCTGACTACAATATGCAAGTAGGCTGTTTTAATCGCCTCACCAGGTCAGTGTCCAAGGCGTTGCTAGAAGACAATCGGATGCCTACTAGTTTTTATCATGCTAAGAAGTCTGTGGAAAATTTGGGTCTGGGGTGTTTGAAAATTGATTGTTGCCCGAATGTATGTATGTTGTACTATAAGGATGATTCAGCGAAAAGCATAACATGTTGTCGATTTTGTGGTGCGGATTGGTATAAGACAACCACTAGGATGGGCATTGAGAAGAAGAGGTCGCTAAAAAAGATGTGGTACTTTTCGCTCGTGCCAAGACTTACAAGATTGTACTCTTCGATGGCCACTGCAGCTCATATGAGGTGGCATAGTGAGTATGAGAGGGAGCAAGATGTCTTGTGTCATCCATCTGATGGAGAAGATTGAAGCATTTTGATAGGGTTCATATGACATTTTCGTAGGACCCTCGGAACGTCCGATTGGGGTTATCTACTGATGGATTTAATCCTTTTGGGCAGTTTGGAAAAGCATACTCTTGTTGGCCGGTTATCTTGACTCTGTACAATCTTCCCCCGGGGATGTGCATGAAGTGGGAGTTTATGTTCCTAACAGTCATAATTCCGGGTCCGTCTAATCCAAAAGGTAAGATTGATGTGTACTTGCAGCCGCTGATAGATGAGTTGACGATGCTGTGGAATGATGGTGTGTTGACATATGACGTATCTTTGAGGCAGAATTTCATCATGAAAGCAGCTTTGATGTGGACGATCAACGACTTTCCCGCCTATGGGATGATGTCGGGTTGGATGACCGCGGGGAAGCTTGGATGCCCAATATGTATGGAGCGATCGAAGGCATTCATGCTTAAAAACAGTCAAAAGATATCATATTTTGATTGTCATCGTCAATTCCTTTCAGAAGATCATCCTTATAGGCGGAACAAGAATGCATTCAAGAAGCGTTGTGTGGAGACAACATCGCTTCCACCATGTTTGACTGGTCCTAATGTATGGCGGAGAGTACAGTACTTACCGCTCGTCCATGAATCCCAAGGAGAACATATTCCTGATTATGGCGTCAACCATAATTGGACAAAACAATGTATATTTTGGAGGTTGCCGTATTGGAGGACGCAACTACTCCGTCACAACATTGATGTCATGCATAGTGAGAGGAATGTGTTTTTGAATGTGTTTGACACTGTGATGGACATCAAGGGGAGGACAAAGGATAAAAATAAAGCCCGATTGGATCTGACTGAAATTTGTAATCGGAAGGAGCTTGAGTTGCAGGACGGTGGTCGTGGCAGACTTATCAAACCGAAGGCAAGTTATACACTAAGCAAAACACAGAAAGTGGCCGTCTGTAAGTGGGTTAAAGAACTAAAGTTACCAGATGGGTATGCTTCCAATCTGGGTAGATGTGTTAACATTAAGGAAGCAAAGTTACATAGAATGAAGAGTCATGATTGCCACGTGTTCATGCAACGGTTGCTTCCAATTGTGTTCGACGCATTACCGAAGCAAATTTGGAACCCACTTGTTGAGCTTAGCCACTTTTTTAGGGAGCTTACATTGACAACACTAAATGTGAATCAATTAAAGGATATGGAAGTCAAGATACCTGTTTTGTTATGGAAGCTGGAGCAAATCATCCCACCGAGTTTCTTTGATTCCATGGAACACCTGCCAGTTCATCTACCATACGAAGCAAGAGTTGGTGGCCTAGTCCAATACCGCTGGATGTATCCATTTGAGAGGTAAACAACATCAACTATTTTACTTAATACATATGAAATTCATGAACACGAAATCGTAGTTTAGCTTTCCCTAAAACTAGTAATTATTTGTATGTATCCCTCTTTAATAGGTTCCTGCACTCCCTTAAACACAAAGTCAAGAACAAGGCACGAGTGGAGGGTTCCATTTGTGAAGCGTACTTAGTAGAGGAGACTTCCACTTTTGCCTCTTCTTATTATCCGGACGGAGTTAACACGAGAAGGACAAGGATGCCTAGAAACGTTGATTCGGGCGAAGGAAGTTCAACTAGTCCTCCTATATCAATATTCAACTATCCGGGCAGATTTAGTGGCAAATCAAAAGGATATTTCTTGGAGCAGCGTGACATTAATGCTTCTCATCTGTATATCCTTCAAAAATGTGAAGAGGTGGCGCCATATTTAGAGTAAGTTTCTACAATGTCTTTTATAAGTTCAATTGACATTTATGATTATTAATCGTCCTGTTGTTAATCTCCCATATGTAGGATGTACGTCAATTTTCTAAGGGATCTCCAACCTGACATTTCAAACGATCAGGTTGATCGAGAAATTACTTCTCACTTTGCTACGTGGTTCAGTAAATATGTAGGTTAAGCATCTTCATTTGTTGCAATACATTTTATCTCCTTAAATATATAGCATGTATAAGAATAATATAATATTTGATTTTTTAGGTACTAGATCCAGAAAACAATGTTCAAAATCCATTGTTGACAAATTTGGCACGGGGGCCTAACAGATGGGTTACATCATGGAATACTTACATTGTAAATGGATATAAATTTAACACAAAAATATGGAATGAAGGAATGCAGTCGTGTAACTATGGTGTTTGTGTGTGAGCCACTGATGGCAATGTAGAGGATGATTTCTATGGGGTTCTAACTGACATCCTTGAACTCGATTATACCGGTTTCCCCGTGATGAAGTTAGTTATCTTCAAGTGTGATTGGTTTGATCCTACTCTTGACGTAGGGACAAAAATCGATAAAAAAAATATGGTATTGTTCAAGTTAGGCTGTCTCGAAGGTATAATAAGGTGTACAACCCATTCATTTTTTCACAACAGGCAGATCAGGTTTATTACTCGCCATATCCCGAAGGACATCAAGGCTGGTTGGGTGTTATTAAGATAAAGTCTCGGAGTATAATTACTGATAATGTAATCAACCAGCCTGAAAAAGATGCTCCGTACCAAGATGATGAGTTTTCAAGACCGCACGTACCGTTGCAAATTACGCCCGACGTTATTGTTAATTCTCTAGCGGACATTTCCGGAAATGGGGAAGAAGTTGAAAGAGACTTAGTGGATCAATCCGAGTTGGACGCATCTAGCGAAGGCACATTCCGATCAAGTAAGACTGATGAGAATGAGGGTGAATTTAGTGACGGAGATTCTACTTAGGTAATTTATTTATGTCATAATTATGTGTAAATGTCATTCTACTTAGGTAATTTATTTTTGTATTATTTACACTGTTGTGTAATCATCTTTTCATTTTTTACACAGATGGCAGATTCCTCTAGAGACAGGGGTCGTGCTGCGAGAGTCCCTTCGCCGGCCGACCCACAGCCTTCAGATCGAGACCACCCTACCAGCACCTTTGTGGATGGGACACCTCAGGGTGATGGAGTTACACCCCCTACCCAGCCTCATGTGGTCGGGACACTGGCTGCACCCTCATCATCGACACCTATGACAGGACCATCATCATCATCGGGACAGGAGAGTCGTTGTCCATCCGACAGGAGGATTCTTCTTATCCCTAAGGGGAATAACGAGTAAGCTAATTTAATTTTTTAATATATATGAAGTATCGTTAATTTCTATTTACTTGTTTTTTTTATTTATTTATAACATTTATTAATGCTCTAATTTTGCTGCAGCTTTCTGCCCACGAAGGGTCCTTCTGATTCGATATCGAAGATCTTGCGATGCAAGTTTGATGGTCCATGGCCTACATGGAAGGCCATCCCAGGGGGCCATAGGGATTAGTTGTTTCAAGAGTTTAAGGTAACAATTTATTAAGTTATTTAAATTAAATTTACATTATATATATATATATATACACACACGAATTTCCTAACAACTGTAAGTTGTAGAAAGAGTATAGGTGGGACGTAGATTTAGAGGGTCTCGTCAGGGACATCTTTGAGCATAAAGGCTCACTGGTCATGAAGAATCTGACGAACAAGCTGAGGAAGGGTAAGAATAAGGGGAAGTGGGTGGATCCTGAGATCAGGAGGCAGCTGGACCAGTACTAGGCTACTGAGAAGTTCCAGGAGATCTAGGCCACGGCTCGGCGTAATCGAGCTTCTGATGGTGGCGCATGTTCTTGAACCGACGGGTCTAAATCAGCCGCCACCCACTACGACTAGCTGGTAATACATTAAACTTTTGACTTATTATACTATTTAATTAGTTTTCATTTTTAATTATTCTTATGAATTTAAAATTATATTTTTCTGTGCAGAAAGCACAGAAACAGCGGGGCCCCTCTGCTATGGAGTTGGTGGAGAGGACGAAGAAGTTGAAGTCGGTGACATGGGTCAACGACAAGGCCCGTAACTATGCTGTAAGCAAAAAAACAATTTAGTGTTTACTTGTAATTTATTATAAATGATATAATTTTAACTAAATCTCTTCAACTATACTTTGTAGGTGGGCTTCAACGAGAAGAAGGACGATGCCATATCACGTGCCTCACAGTCACAAGATGAGGCCTTGACTGGTGATGGGCCCAGCTCTCCTATCTCCGTCGACGATAATGCCATTTATTTGGAGGTCGTCGGGGGCAGGAACAAGAAGGGGCACGTGTATGGCCTCGGACACCTGGGAGGCGAGTTTATCTCTTCATCATCCGGCACGCCTGCTCCTTCCTATGCTGATACCGTCCCTCAGGAGCAGTTCAACCAAATGCAGGACACCATCATGTAGCTGAACGCAGAGCTTCGGGAGAAGAGCGAGAGAGAGCAGCAGATGGCGAACCATATTGCACAGTTGACTCAGGCACACCAGCAGCTGATTCAGACGAGCATAGAGCAGGCCAGACATTGCGACTGGTGTTGGAGCAGATGAGGATCCAGACTCCAGTTGCTCGGGGTGATGCTCTGACGATTGTGCCGCCTGCTGCCACTCCTCCAGTTCCGCCGCCACCACGATGTCGCTCTGCGAGAGGACGATCAGATAGCAGACGTCAGTGATACGGACGCTGAGGATGACTGGATTCCTCCACCTCCCCCTCATCATGACTGATTTTTTTTTCTTCATATTTTTGACTTTAAACGATTCTTGTACGACACTTTGGATTATTTTTTTATATATATTCATTATTTCTTATGATTGTATATTTCATTAGTAATTTGGTGTGTTTTATTAGTATTTTTGCTAAACTTTGAAGAAAAACAGAAAAAAATTATTATTTTAAAAATTAAATTTTAAAAAATTTAATAAAAACCAGTTTAGCGACCGAATTAGAAACCAATAATTCGGTCACTAAACTTAAGTTAACATTAATAGATTGTGGTCTAGCGACCGAAAATCCGTCGCTAATATAGGTTAACAGTAACCAACATTGGCGACCGAACTAGCAACCGATTATCGGTCGCTAAAAATGGTTACCCAAACAATTTGACTAACCGTGTAGCGACCGTTTTTTATTATTTAGCGACCGAATTTACGGTCGCCATTTAGCGACCGAATTATTATTTCGGTCTCTAAAAGCTTAGCGACCAGGTTATCAGTCACCACCATTAATCGGTCGCTAATTCGGTCGCTATTTAATGTAGCGACCGAATTAGAAAGTTTAGCGACCGAATATGCCGGTCGCTAAACAGTTGTCTTTTTGTAGTGGTTGACTCCGGTGGGATGGAGAAGAATGACTGTCGATCTGAAGGAAAGGACTGACACCTCGTAAGGGAAGACTCCGCCCTCGCCTGCACCGCCCTCGTTGATGTCGTCCGAACAACCTCAGGCCTCACGCATGGACGAGCTCATCCACGACGAATCTCACGGATCTCTATAGAGGGTTTGGGTTAGGCGCTGAGGGATTTGTGAAGAAAGATCTAGAAAAATTGCTAAGAGTTGATGTTGGTTTTGGGTTCTGTAGAGAGGGTGAGAAGAGTGAATAAGGTAGTGGTTGTTGAGGGTTGTGGTGGCGGCACTGTGGTGTTGAGGGTGGTTGTTGGTGCCATGGATAGGGCGGTGATACTACCGGCGGTGGCGATAGGGATGGGGCGGTGGTGGTACGGCGGCATGCCATTGCTGGAGGAAAATGCAAATAAAATCGTCGGAATCTTGGTAGGGGAGACAGTAATGGGATGAGAGGGTTGAAGGGCAAAATGGCCATTTCGTTTTTGTTTTTTTTAACTAACAAATCTGGACCCTTAAATATTTTATGACTATATTTAATGGTTTAAAATTGTCTATGATGAAAAAAATTAGTGATATATGAATATACCACTAAAACACCTACTTCATCCTAGAATCCACCAATGATTGTGGGTTTCTTTAACCTCAACATCTTTCACTTTTTTTCCTGGTACCCTTAAGGAGCTAAATGACGGCTTTCTTGCTAGAACCAGAAACCAGAAACAACAATTCATGAGTTATGCAGAATGTAATTGATTTCTATTTTTAAGGACATATATTTTGAAAAGTTAGGTTTTGATGCAAACAATATCAATTATTTTATTTTTACTTTCTTTCTAACTTTTCGCATGCTATTTCCATTTCTGAAATGGAGAGAAAGTGAGTGCTAAGTGCCCAGTGCTAACAAACTTTTGAAATGAGCTTATTCCAATTCTTGCTAACTAAACTTCGTGGTTGGGCGTCGCTGCGACGGTGGGAGATGGCGTAAATAACTTCGTGATTGGTCAAACTGAGACTCCTATCTGCAAATAAAAGGAAAACGAAGGAGATGGCGTAAATAGCTTGCCAGTAACCAGTTATTTTTTATTTTTTGGACCAACACATCTCATCCATTGATTTGTTTAACATTAAATCCAACGGTTATAATTGATGCTTCACGGGTGTACCACTTACCCACATACTTCACCCTAGACATCACCTTTTTTCCTCACCAATGATTTCTGTCCTCCTTTTGTTTTTATAGGGTTACCTAAATTTATATACACTTTGCGGAAATAAAAAAACTTAACACTATAGAGCAGTTGTATTAAAGATTATATAGAGAAATATGATATATAAATGTTGTGATACGATATATGACTAAACGAAACACAATGAATATGTTTAATAGTAATGAGTGGCTGTGAGTTAAGCATGAGAGTCAAGATTTCTGAAAATGTTATCAAGCATCCCGAATATTCAAATTAATTAAACATTGGTTTGATGAATTATCAAGAATGTGATTCCTTGACACATGTCATTAAATAAATTATACTTAGCTTAATAAACTTTAAAATAATCGCGCGTCCTTAGATTTAGACTTTTAGGTGATCTATCTACGTCAAGCTTATTAGTAATTTTAACAATATATTCTCTCGCCTTGAAAGTTTTGACTTGGGAGTTTTTTTTATTGGTCACGCATTGAAATTTGTTCTACCTAAAGTATTTTGGTGACCTTCCCATTATTGATGAAAAGGAAATCTATTATCTGTAACTTCTGTTCATTTTATATGAAATGATATAATGCACGTGGAACTCTTGTTGAACCATAGGGGAGTCCCAAAAGTCGGGGAGATATTCGTGAATGAGTTAAACAAAGAATCATAATGAGATTGACATCACTTCATGCTCATTGCATCAAATTAATTCACGTGTTGTTATCAGTCAGAGCACTTTTTTTTGTTGGTAACCCAGTTAGAGCACATTTTAATTTGTTTGGTTTGATAAAATAAGCTTGCTTGTAGTACTAGTATTAAGTAGGGACATGATTTGTCAAAAAAAAAAGTAGGGACATTGAGGAACCTTGGGACTATTGATTTAGACTGTGCCCTTATAACTAATCATAAAATTAAAGCTCGTGAATTTGTTAATCGTTTCATCATTGATTCATGTTACTTTGAAAATACTTCCCATTCGCTTTCAGTCCTCCTTTCCACTTCATTTTATATTTATATTGATATTTTTAATACAAATGTCTTTGCTTTCATTTGCAAAGTATTAGTATTATATGATTACCGGGGAACCAAGAATTTAAATCTCACTTTAAAGATAGATTTTGTTAAACTTTAAGTTGGAAAGGATCATTGCGATGTCACTGTGGAATCTATTGAGAGTGGAAAGCCAAAGAAATAACACTATTTTTTTGCTCATAATTTTCAAGAAAAATATGCCCTAATCACTTATCTTTTTTCACGCTTTCCAACTTGAAAAACAATTATTAAAATAGTATGAGAGATTTAAGTGACAATAATGCTTAATATAGTAAGAGTCACAATTCATAACTTTGTACCAATGTACTTTTCGATGGAGAATGTTAATCAGTATTTTTAAGATATTGATTAAGGAATCAAAACAAGTAAGTTTACATAAGAATTGTGTAGTCAATATATTAAAAAGTGTTATATTTATTTTTTCAATACAAATTTTCTTTTTATGGTTTTTTTAATCAATGTTTTTAGGATACTCGTTAACAAGACCCGAAAATAATTAAGGATATATCCTCAACTAAATAGTTAAAAACTAATTTATTACTGGTGAATTCTTCTGTACCTCTTTAAAATTGGGGTAATATTTCACTACAAAAAAAAGTTGAAATAGCAACCGAAGTTTAGCGACCGAAAAAGTATGTCGCTAATAGCTACCGAAATGGCTACCGATATCATGATTTTCATTTTTTTATAAAACATGTGTTTAGCGACCGATTTGTATGGTCGCAAGTTCGGTAGTCGTTAAATCGGTCGCTAAACCACTTAATTTTACAACAATAGGGTCTGTTTCTTTGTGTTTCATTTTCTTGACTGCATGCATATATTCATGTTTAGACAGTTTTTTGCTTCATTCTTGAGTATCATGGAAGTGTTTAAATTGTTTAACATTACTTGCTTGTTATATATCAATGGATACTTGAGATATAAAACAATTTGAGTCAAGATATGATTATGTTATTTTCCATTGTGTTGGCATATTGGTGTTTGGCATATAAACCATAAATTTGTCAAGAATGTCATGATCAATACCTCACGTGTTGTCTTAGATGACCTTAAAATGTCAGATGTAAATTTGAATCTGCTACTGATGGCAAATACGTGATTTAGAATTGCCGACTCTAACAAAAAAATTGCAGATATTACTATCAATGGCTTAAAAACAATTAGATTAGCTTGGTATGTCCTTTCTTTCTCTCAAATAATGTATGAATGATTCTTAGATCTGAAATTATACATGTAACATCAATCTATTATGTATTATTTTCTTTGATAGACTGCAAGAGTAAGCATAAACCGCAAGTGAGCTTCTTCACACATTGTTTCAGGTTACTCTTCACACTTTTCTAATTTATTTATACTAATTAGCTTCATGCAGTGTTTGATCTCTCATGTGAAAACTTCAAACTATCCTGGAATATCGTAGTGTTTAATATTTTGAATGACCATTTATGTGTTGGAGAGTTAAAGAAACTTAGAATCTTTGTTGCTTATGCAAAAACCTTGATCAAAAGACAAGGGTGAAGTTTCCCTTTATTTTTTATATTTTTTTATGTTTCCCTTGATTTTTTAATTTTTTTTCCTAATAATTTTTTTTTGCTAATACTTTTTTTTAATTTATTTGTATGCACTGACAGTGTAAAGTTTTTTTACACTGTCAACCAATAATAAATTAGCAAACAGTAAAAGTAGAGTTGTCATGTTCTTGATGTTTTAATTTTTACATACTTATATTTTAATGTATAAATAATTTAATAATTTGTATATTATATATATATATATATAATTTAATATTTTCCGGTTCGAATCGAATCAAACCAAACCAATTCTAATTGGTTCGGATATTGTTTTCAAAAAAGTTTAGGGTCGTAAGACTGAAACCAATAATTCGATGAATTAGAAAATCCGAACCAACCAATTAAATTGGTTCTTTTTTTTTATGCACGGCTCCGAATTGAACCAAACTCAATGGTTATTAATTCGGTTATTTTGGAACCGAACCAATTACTATATTTTAATATTTATATATATTTTAATATTCAATATGTATATCACTTTATCAATTAACAACATTTCTTCTACCGTTCCTGTAACACTAGAAGGAGTTGTCAACCCGTGGATTATTTTGGATTATTTCAATTTATTTATTTTTAAACATATATTCTTTATAATATTTTTTTAAAAATTTATTTTTTTCACCAAATTAGTTTTTTTCTAATTTTCTTTTTTTTAAATGTTTATTTTATAATTGATTTTTTTAAAATATTTTTTTTCTAATTAATTTTATTTTTCTATTTTTTTTAAATATTTTTTTTCTAATTATTATTTTCCTAATTTTTTAAAATATTTTTATATATTTTTTCCTATTTTTTTCCCGATTTACTTTTTTTAAACCTTTTTAAAATATATTTTTTGCTAATTTTATTTTAATTTTGTTTAAATATATATATTTTTCTAATTAATTTATATATTTTTATAATTAATTTTATTTTTCTAATTTTCTAAATCTATTTTTTCCTAATTATTTTTTCCTAACTTTTTTAAAATATTTTTTTCCATAAAGTTTTTTTCTAATTACTTTTCGTTTTATTTTTTTCTAATTTACTTTTTCTTTTTCCTTTTAAAATAATTTTTTATAATTAATTTTTATTTTTAGTTTTTTAGTTTTTTTACGTTTTCCTTAATTTTTTAAAAAAATTCCTAATAATTTTTTTTGCTAATACTTTTTTTTGAATTTATTTGTATAAACTGACAGTATAAAGTGTTTTTACACCGTCAATCAACAATAAATTGGCAAACAGTAAAAGTAGAGTTGTTGTGTTCATGATGTTTTAATTTTTATATACTTATATTTTAATGTATATATAATTTAATAGTTTAAAATTTAATATTTTATATATTTTATATATATATATATATTTGTATATATATTTTAATATTTTTCGATTCGAATCGAATCAAACCAAACCAATTTTAATTGGTTCGGATATTGTTATTGACTTTTGTAGTTTATATATATTTTTTGTTTTTAAATATTTTTAGCTAGGAAAGGTAGCAAAGCTACCGTGTTCTTCGAAAAAGTTTAGGATCGTAAGACTCGAACCAATAATTTTATGAATTTGAAAATCCGAAACAACCAATTAAATTGGTTCTTTTTTTTTTCTTTTTTGTGCACGACTCCGAATTGAACCAAACCCAATGGTCATTAATTCAATTATTTTAGAACCGAACCAATTACTATATTTTAATATTTATATATATTTTAATATTCAATATGTATATCACTTTATCAATTAACAACCTTTCTTTTACTGTTCCTGTAACACTAGAAGGAGTTGTCAACCGGTGATTTATTTTGATTATTTAAATTTATTTATTTATTTTTTAAACATATATTCTCTATAATATTTTTTAAAAAAAATTATTTTTTTACGGCTCCGAATTGAACCAAACTCAATGATAATTAATTAGGTTATTTTTTAACCGAACCAATTACTATATTTTAATATTTATATATATATTTTAGTATTCAATATGTATATCACTTTATCAATTAATAATTTTTCTTCTACCGTTCCTGTAACAGTAGAAGGAGTTGTCAACTGGTGGATTATTTTGGTTTATTTAAATTTATTTATTTTTTAAACATATATTCTTTATAATGTTTTTTTAAATTTTTTTCCTGAATTAGTTTTTTCTAATTTACTTTTTTTAAAATGTTTATTTTTATAATTGATTTTTTTAAATATTTTTTTTCTAATTAATTTTATTATTATAATGTTTTTGAATATTTTTTTTCTAATTATTATTTTTCCTATTTTTTAAAATAATTTTTATATACTTTTCTAATTTTTTTAATTCTTTTTCGATTTTTTTTCTAATTTAGTTTTTTATTTTTCTAATATATGTATTGACATAAATAGAGACAGAGCTATTCATATTTTGTATTATTTTTCTATATCATTGCCTTTGTTTTTTCTATTTTAAATAATAAATCTATATCTATACTAATTAATAAAGGGAAATGCTGATTTTAGTGTAGCACAATGGTGCAAGCCACATGCCAAGTGATGAAATTTTTTTATTTTCTAAAATTTATATTTTTTTGTTTTAAAATATTTACAAACCGGTAAAGGTACAATATTTTTGGAGTCAAACACGATAATATCTGAATTGACATAAATAGAGGTAGAGCTATTCATATTTTCTAATCTATTTTTTTTTACATCCTTGCCTTTGTTTTTTCTATTTTAAATAATAAATCTATATCTATACTAATTAATAAGAGGAATTGATGATTTTCTAATAAAGTGACATGTGTCAGCACCACATGATTTAAAAGGATGAGTTGATCATTAGTAATAATCGAAGAGGAACACTTAACACATAGTGTTACATTACGTATTGTAATATCATTTTAAAATAAAAATAACATTCAATTCTTTGCACTCAAATTATAGATAAAATTGTTTCAAGGTTTTGGCTGATCACTTCTGTCTATAAAAAAAAGCCTTGGAGATGAATGAGTACCACCATTATGGGTGAGAAGGAAATATTGAAAGCAATGTATGAAATAAGTCAAGAAAATGTTTGACATAGTGGACTTAATTTGGGATAAAGGAAAATAAAATTCGTACATATAGAGACACAATTCAGGTTATTAATGATAATAATGCTATCAATTATAATAGTAATTAATGACCCGTGCATCGCACGGGTGCAAAAATACTAGTTGAATGTATTTATATACTCAGAATTATTTCTGACATTTTCATCCTTGTTGATATTTAATTGATTTTTATGGAAGTTCTTGTTTATAAATAACAATATTGCGACAACTTAAAAGAAGTTATCTTTCATTTATTTCAAAACATTTGGTTTGTTATATGTTTTTTAGAGATATCAGTCACTAAATTGGTCCATAGAACAGGTTTTGGGGACCAATTTAGTGACAGATTTTTTTTAATTAGTGACCAATTTAGCGACGGAAAATTCGATCACTAAAATTGGTTCCATAACAAGTGTTGGAGACCAATTTAACAACCGATTTTTATGAATTAGAGACCGAATAATTCGGTCGCTAATAACGCCCGATTTCAAATTCGGTTGCTAAATCAATAAGCGACCAGGTTTTTAGCAACTGTCATTTTTCGGTCACTAATTCGGTTGCTAACCCATTTAGCGACCGAATTTTAGTGAATAGTGATCGATTTCTTCGGTCGCTTAACACCCTTTTTTTGTAGTGTTTACCCCACATATGCGGACCAATAAGATATTACCAACAAGTGCCGCATTATTTAAAATTTAATCTTTATATTGGTCAAAGCTCATAAAGGACATAATTGTAAAAACAAAACAAAATAAAAAATACACAAAAAAAATAAAAAATACCTATTTCCAAAAATTCAATTTTTCTGTCTACCCTAAAATGATGAGGTAAAATGGACGAGAGAAACAAGTCACCGACAATAGCAACATAAGGAGGAGCTTCCCATAGAGAAGAGAAGATGTTGTCAGCACCTCCATAGTCACCGAGCATAGTGAAAGCCCACTAGTATAAACCTCCCTAGATTATCTCAACAAATCTCGATCCCTTCCTCCCGGCACCGACCACCATCTCCCTCTGCTCCCTCCCCACCGGAGGGAATAGAGGAATAGCAAGGATTTCGATCGCCACTGAGATGCCCCGACGTCCCATCAAAGAAAACCACAAAATTATAAAAGCCTAATCGTGTTATTAGTGTTATGCGGTTGCTTCAGAACGGCGGAAAATTTAAAACTTAAAATATAAACCACTTCCATACAGATATATCAACATATATATACATACATCAATAAATATATACATCACATCCTGGGTACAGTACTGTAAAGGGAATCCCATCAGTAGGATCCCAATATGTACAAACTGATAATCATAACAAAATACATCAAAATGCTGAAAGAAAGATCCCTCACCAACTCTCCACGCCCAGTCCCTTCTCAAAATACATGAAAATCCTCACACACACCTATGCAGATAGCACTGGCCCAATCCATCACAAACTACTACCTTCGCTACCACCCTAGAGTCTCGACGTTCCCGCGACTCCTCCGGTACCACTGGAAAAGCTCCTATCTGAAGGCCTTTGCAACATCCGTCGATAGACTCTGCTATCTCGAGAAGGCAGCCTGGAGGACACTCTGGAAGACTTTGATCCTGTGGCTCTAACCTCGGGAAGTGCGGGTACCTCCGGAGCAGGTATCGGGTCAGGAAATGGTACTATAGGGTCCTCCTCTGGCACTGGTGCAAGCACGGGCTCCGGTGTGGGTGCTGGTGCAGGTCCTGGGACAAGTACCTCAAAGGGTACCAGGAAGGGAACTGGTGCCATCTCCTGCATTGGGGGCATCGGTGGTAGTTGTCCATCAAGAACTCCAATAGGGAAAGGAAATGTTTGACCGACTCTGAAAGTACCCACCAAACCTAAAGGAGCTCCCTGCCCTAGTCCGACAGTCACCGAGACTAGACCCGTATAAACTGCAAAGCGGGTGACGGGGTCCACGAGCCACCCGTTGGGATCTATGAACTCGAACTCACACGTCCCTATGAGGGGGAACCTAGATGGCTGGGTCATCCACGAGTGATCCCAGTGTGCCATCTCCGTGCTCAGGATCTAAGACGCAACAATAAAAATAAAACAAGCACCACAACAAAAGAAAGGGGATAAGAAACGATTTAATGTTAAACGTGGAAAGGGTTTAGTAACATTTAAATCTATAACAGCACACTGAATATCCATCTCCATATACATATATAACACAACCATCCTCGACAACGTTTATGATTTTCCTCTACCCTCCATCATGATGCAATGCAGTATGTATACTCAGGTCTGGCCACATATCCGGATATCCGTAATGACACGTCTTCAAAGTCCCCGGCGCACATCCTCGTCCGTGGAGGGAGGATGCCCATGCAAAGCAATGGCACTATAGCTGCACAATACACGTTGGTGCACACCACTGATCCCCGGCCAGGGTGCTCATGCAATGCATGAACTATAGTTGCGACAATAATAATAATAATGTCTGGAGTGGTCCTGCCAATAGTCTAAACCACGGGAATACAACCTCCGAGGAATAGACCCCTCTCAGACCATGTTTAGGTCACCCATATGAAAATATCACAGACCATGTTTCAGGTCACCCCCTAGTGACTTAACCTCTCATCACTATCTCATAAATAACCTCAACGATAATTACATTTCATCAGTCACATCACTATATCACAATCATCATCTCGGTTAGGCACTTCTGAACTCATGTATCATGAACCCCCACATACATCACTATACTCATCATGTATCAATACTCCTAGAATCTCTAATCACAATAATAACCCATCATGTCAACATGTCATCTTTTCAATCATCTCCATATATAATAAAATAATATAAAATAAAATAATATAATTTTTATCTATTATCCAATAAGCACAAATAACACAGACAACTCATCATATATCAACAACATACCCATAACAGTCAAACCAGTCCAATCAGTCAAAGCAGCCAGCATTAATAATAAAATAATATATTTTTATCCGTAACGGTGATAAACATACAATTCTAATATTATCATTGGTACCACTAAGTAGTCCCCAATGTGATATTGACATTTGTCGTTACCCGCTCTCTAGTAGGGTTTAGGTCGCCCTACACCACTATCGAAATAAATGTCAGTTCGCCGTTTTTGACTTTAGATGGCTTCTTTCCCCCACCTGGAAAGTTGTACGACAACTTGTACGTCACGAAACGAGCGTTCCCTCTATGTTCTCAATTCGGCCTCGTCAAGAACCTAGGCCTCCGAGCCTCCAAAATTCCACCTATACGTCACATTGTGAAGAGCACGTTACAAGGAGTTCTAATACGAAAATGGAATTGAATTTCGATAACCTAAACTACAGATAGTTCAAATACTGTAACGGACGACATTTCGACATAAAGAAAGTAAAAATTACCTAAACTATAGAAGAAAATGAAATAGACAACTATAAACACGAGAAGGGGGTTGAATTGTGTTTATCAGAATTTAAACAAAGTTGAAATCTTTTCGCATACAAAATCTTGGTTCTGACGAGTGGAAAGATACAGGACAAACAGATGACCTGTCTGATGAAATTTTAACAGTGACTTAGGCAAACACACCACTTGATAAACGGATAAGAAAACTAAAGCAACTAAAGAGTTTATAAGTAAAGAGAGATTGAAACAGTTATTTATCCCGGTTCACTCTTTAAAGCAAAGAGCTACGTCCAGTCCTTGGCAGCACCAAGTTTTATCCACTTTAACTGATCAGGTTAGAAACTCTAAGTATTGTTTGCACACCTAGCTTATTCAGGCTCCAAGACAAGTATTCTTTGCACACCTAGCCTCTTCAGGCTCACTCAGATTTGTTTGAGAAATTTGGTTTGTAATAAATACAACTTCAGACAGACAGATCTTTCACTAACACTCAGAGAGTGGTTTAAATGTAAAGCTTAGGAAAGTTTGCGTAATAACTTCAAATGATTGAAGAATACAGAATGAAAGAGTGAAGATATTAATGCGCAGATTAATGGTTCTTTAATGCTATATGTATTCTATATGTTGTCATCTTCAATGACTTTTGTGTTTATAGTCTTCAAGCATTTAGGATCCGTTGGAGACATTCCCTCAGATGTTGGCTTCAAGAAGAACTTCATTAAATGCAATAGAGTCGTTCTGGGCAGCCATTAATGCAATAGGAACATTGGTTGTACTCTAACTTGAAGGATCATGGCTTTATGCATCGTGAACCAGCCATATCAGAGTTGTGCAGAGAGCTTTTTGTGCTTTGCTGAGTACAATTCCCTTTTCGTGCAAGGACCAGAGGTACTAGGAAATAAAGCATGTTGGAAGCATTCTTTATTTGGTCTTTGGTTCTGATATCCAAGGTTGCTTGAGAGAGTAACTTCTTACTTTTCTTGATAAGCGTGAGACCAAGTAAGAGAGAAGGCTTCGAGTCTCTTTCTGATAGGACAACTCACAAAAGCTTGTTAGGTCCTTGGTTCTTCAACGAGTAACCTCAGACGAGTGTAGGAACTCATGGGGAGACAGGTTGAAAACGTCTCTTGAAAGAACTCAATAATCCTAGTTAGCAGACAGGTTGACTTTCGCTTATCCAGACAGGTAGTCACTTATATGAGCAGACAGATGATTCTTACTGTTTTAATCTGCATACTAGATAGATAGGTTAGCAACCAATATGAAGGTTAATTAAATCGTTAACCAATGTTTAGTTCTCATCAAAACTTAGGGAAATGTACATCAGACATTTTAGAGACTTAACAATCTCCTCCTTTTTTATGATAACAAACATTGAGATGATTTAATGAACCTCAGAAAATATCAACAAATGAAAGTAGCATATATCAGACAGGTTGAAATTTTCTTAATCAGACGGGCTTGATCATATGTTCTAGTTAACTTATTCACACATATATTTGACTTGTTTTACTTTGAAATTATCAGAGCAATCTTACTTACGATTTATCAGAGCAATTATAACCACTATCAGAACATACTTTGATCATATCATGTTCATATCACATTTATTCTCCCCTTTTTGTTAACAACAAAAAGGAGTAATCATAGTAAAAAAAGTAAAGAAATAAGAAAAGTAAGGAAGAAATATATTTTATTCATCATGAACTTTGATAAGTACAGGGCAGTCTACAACAGAGAAACAAAACTACCTAGATTGACTAAGTAACAAATATAAGGTAGCAACCCTTTGATCTAAGAGCAGTCTAGCTCGCATTTCTTCATCCAGCTGTCTTCTTAAGTCTTCTACTTGTGTTTGAAGCAGATGAAAGTCTTGTAAGGCTACTGTCTGTGAAGTATAGGCTTCTGTAGACATACTTGAGGAAGAGACAGACAGAGAAGAGTGCCAGGGTAAGGCTAAGACTGGGGGTGCCTTAGGTAGAGATAGGGGAGAGGTGATGGAAGGGAAGAAAAGTTCATGGAGAGTTTGAAGGGCATAGAAAGGAAGAAAGACGAATTTGAAGATAAGACTGATTCTGACAAAGTCAGTATCAGGTGAAGGAAACACACAGGTCTCTCGGACAGAGACAGTCTGGTGACAAATATTTGGATAGGTGGGGGAAGGGGTGTTTGAGATTATACAGATGGAGGGATAGGTAAAAAGGAATCAATATGACAAAAGAAATAATTTGATCCAGTAACTAACATAAAGAAATACCTAGACCTACGAGGTAGCATTACAACAGAAGCAGGATAGTGACTTCCAGCTAATGTTCTAATGAAGACAACAACAGATGGGTAGAAGAAAAGTTCTCTACAGGGGTTAAGAATATGAGGTGGAGAAGAAGGAATGACATAGACATGTGAGATACTTGCAAGTAAAAGAGATTGCAGATCAGACACAAAGAGTCTTGATGATATGCCAGTTTGTTCTTTGGGAGCAGAGTCCATGTGAACAACTGTGTACTGACATTCATTAGGTACGACAATGAAAGATAATTTTTGAGTTTGTAAAGAGGAGACGGGTGAGGGAAGAGGAGATGCAACACAGAGAGGTTGAACAAAAAGGGCAGATGGAGAAGAGACAGATGGGGTGATGATACCTTGATGAAAAGGGGAAGAAGGAGTTATTTGGTTTTCAGATAGCTTTAACTTCTTGTGAGATGGAGACACTTGGTCATCCTCGGGTACAATTGTCTGAGCTCCTCCAGACAAGTCTTTTGCAGTGTTAGCTTCTGCAGGCACTTCAGTCTTTGCAGGTACTGAGTAACCAGATCTTCTCTTTTTGGGAATAATTCCCAAAATGAAAGTCTTCTTTGGATCTTCCGGGACTTGTTATGTCTGCTCCCACTGAGCAGATGCTTCCTCTTTGCTAGGCTCATACTCAACTTGTCTGACCTTGGCAAAGGTCTTCACCAGCTTCCTCTTCTTGTTGGCAGTGTTAGCTTCTGCAGGCACTTCAGTCTTTGCAGGTACTGAGTAACCAGATCTTCTCTTTTTGGGAATAATTACCAAAATGAAAGTCTTCTTTGGATCTTCCGGGACTTGTTCTGTCTGCTCCCACTGAGCAGATGCTTCCTCTTTGCTAGGCTCAGACTCAACTTGTCTGACCTTGGCAAAGGTCTTCACCAGCTTCCTCTTCTTGTTGGGATGAGCAGGAACATCCACTAATTCCTCAGCTTCACTAGTCTTCCTCTTGGGAGAGGGTCTCTTCAGCTTGAACCTCAAGGGCTCAACTGTCTCAGCAGAATCTTCAGACACTAAAGGTTGCAGCTCTGGAATTTGGTCTTGTTTAGCCACCTTTCCAGACAATTTGAATAGTTTCTCAGAAATGGGGACTTCTGACTCATCAGTGGAAACCACTGGTTCTTCCACCTTCTGCTCGACAGCAGGCTTCTTCTTCTGCTTCTTATTATCTGCCTCCTCATCAGCAAGAGGGATTCCCTTGATGTCCATCATAGACAGTATCTTCCTGTCTATGGGCAGTGACATGTCCAAAAAGTGAACATCACTAGGAACAAACAACTTGTTCCCGAAGACTCTTGTCAGCAACATCCCATAAGGATAGGTTTAAATGTTGGTTCTCTTGATCAGAGTCTCAAGGTACATGTAGATAAGGTTGTTGATGTCAACCTTGATTTTGTGGATCAAATGGTACAGAGCAAATCTGTCCACCTTGGTCACACTATCTCGTGAGCCTTTCCTTGGCATCACACACTCCAACAACAATATGTGCAAGAATCTGCACTTGACCACCATGTTGACAGGCTTAGGGTTCACAGGTTTGGGAACACCATAGATGGAAATGTTGACATTGTCAACTCCCACGTCATCTTCCCAGTTGGGTGTGAAGCCAGCTTCGATTCTCAGACATTTTGTGACAAACTCTAGAGAGCTGATGGGGAAGAAAAGGGTTCTATCCCCCATTTCAGCCTTAAAGCTCTTGGTTCTGTTGAGTTTGTTGGTGACAGCCACAACATTTCTCCAGAACGTTTGAACGATCTTAGGGTGAATAAGCTCCTTGATGTCGAAGAAAGGAGACCATTTAGAATACTCTAACTCTTCAGTGACATCCATACCTAGCTTCTTCATCTGTTGAAGATCAACAGTCTTTCCTGTAATGATCTTCTGAATCTCAGTAACTTTGAGATTGTATTTCTCAGTGATTTCTTTTGCAGAGAGATTCTTGGATGATGCCATTTTTGAGAGAAAACGGTTCTAGGGTTTCGAGAGAGAAGAGGGTTTCAGAGACGTAAAGACAAAGAGATTTTGGAATTTTGAAAACGTAAAGGTTCATCCTTTTTGATCTATTGTCTTTTATAGTCATAAAGGTAGGAGAGAGAAAAAATAATTTTTAAATCAAAACTACACGATTCGTATAGGGAACAGCAGCGCCTACTTAAGACATAATGAAAACATGGTTTCGAGATATATAAACTACTGTGCACATGATTAGTTTCAGATAAGGGAATGACATTAATTAATAACGATTTCAACAAAACTGTTGAGTTCTAGCATAGTGACTCAGCAGAGTCAGACATGTAAGCATAGACAGGTGATAAAGCACAGACAGGTTACACTCAAACATGTCATTCAACAATGGAATGCAAGTTTAGATTATCTCTAATAAATAAAAACCTTTCTTCTGCTAGGGGTTTAGTGAAAATATCAGCCCATTGATTTTCAGTTTTAACAAACTTAATATCAAAGATGCCTTTCTGAACATAATCCCTAATAAAATGATGCTTGATTTCAATACGCTTAGCCTCAGAATGCTGAATTGGATTTTTATTTAAGCATATAGCACTAGAATTATCACACCATACATATATGTTATGCTCATAAATAGAGTAATCCTCAAGTTGATGTTTTAACCATAAGAGTTGAGAGCAGCAACTAGCAGCAAAGATGTATTCTGCTTCAGTAGTAGACAATGCAATAATTGTCTGCCTCTTGCTTGACCATGAGACTAAGTTTGCTCCAATGAAGTGACATCCTCCAGTGGTTCTTTTTCTTTCTATTCAATCTCCAGCAAAATCAGCATCACAACATCCCACTAATCTGTATTCTTTTGATCTTAAATACAGCTAACCAATATTAGTAGTCCCAAGCAAATATCTAAATATTCTTTTAACAGCCTTAGGATGAGATTCTCTAGGATCAGATTGGAATCTTGCACACATACAGACACTAAATTGAATGTCAGGTCTGCTTGAAGTTAAGTACAGTAGAGAGCCAATCATACCTCTGTAGACAGTTTGATCTACCATTTTACATTCATCATCTTTGCTTAGTTTTGCATTGGGTTGCATAGGGGCTTTCATGAGCTTAGCATTTTCCATTTTGTATTTCTTGAGTATCTCCTTGGTATACTTTTGTTGATGGATGTAAATTCCATCACTTGTTTGCTTGATTTGTAATCCAAGGAAGAACTTCAATTCTCCCATCATGCTCATCTCAAATTCAGCTTGCATTAGATTTGAAAAATCCTTGCACAAATTTTCATTAGTTGCTCCAAAAATAATATCATCAACATATATTTGAACTATAATAAAGTTTTCTTTAGAGCATTTCTTGAACAGAGTAGTGTCTACTTGTCCTCTAGTAAAACCATTATGCATGAGAAAAGAACTAAGTCTATCGTACCATGCTCTAGGTGCTTGTTTCAAACCATATAATGCCTTCTTAAGTTTAAAGACGTGATCTGGTTTATCAGTATCCTCAAAACCAGGGGGTTGTTTAACATACACTTCTTCTTCAATTATACCATTTAGAAAATCACTTTTTACATCCATTTGAAACAGGGTGATTTGGTGTTGTGCAGCATATGACATTAAAATGCGTATAGCTTCTATTCTAGCTATAGGGGTAAAAGTTTCAGTATAATCAATACCTTCTTGTTGGTTATAGCCTTGAGCTACTAACCTTGCCTTATTTCTGATAACTTTACCATCTTCATCCAATTTTTTTCTGAAGACCCATCTTGTTCCAATAGCAGACTTGTTTTTAGGCTTAGAGACAAGAGTCCAGACATCATTTCTGGTGAACTGGTTGAGTTCTTCTTGCATTGTAAGAATCCAGCTTTCATCCTCCAGAGCTTCTTCAATGCGTTTTGGCTCCAATTCTGATATAAAAGCCACATTGATTGATTCTCTTAACGTGGATCTAGTTCTTACTCCTTCAGAAGGATTTCCAATAATAAGATCCTTAGGATGATGAGTGTTGAACTTCCAACCCCTTTTGAGATCATCATGAAGATCTTGACCCGTCTGTTGACTCGTCTGCTGACTTGTCTGCTCCACTTGTCTGACATCCTCAAGCACATGTTCTGTTTTGGTTAGATCCGGTTGTTGACTTTCTGGCTTGTTTATATCAAGACCTGCAAGATCATCTTGTAGATCTGATAGTTCTTTATCAGCCTTTAATCCATCATTGAATTTAACATGAACAGATTCTTCAATAATGCAAGTTGTTGAATTGTAAACTCTAAAAGCCTTAGACATTTCAGAATATCCTTCGAAAATACCTTTATCTACCTTAGAATCAAATTTTCCAAGATTATCTTTGGTATTCAAAATTCACATCCAAAAGCATGAAAATAAGATATGTTGGGGCTTTTTCTTTTCCACAATTCATAAGGAGTCTTCTTTAGAAAAGGCCTAATAAGTATTCTGTTTTGTACAGAACAAGCAGTATTTATAGCTTCTGCCCAGAAGTACTTAGGGAGATTATTTTCATTGAGCATAGATCTAGCCATCTCTTGGAGAGATCCGTTCTTTCTCTCAACCACTCCATTTTGCTGTGGAGTTCTAGGTGCAGAGAAATTATGAGAGATTCCATTCTCCTCACAGAACTGTCTAAACTGCTCATTTTCAAATTCTCCCCCATGATCACTTCTAAGGGAAGAAATACAGAAACCCTGCTCATTTTGTACTCTTTTGCAGAATACTGAGAAAGCCTTAAAAGACCCATCCTTGTGTGTTAGGAAGAGTACCCGTGTGAATCTAGAATAGTCATCAACTATGACAAATCCATATTTTCTTCTAGCCAGGATGGCAACACTAACTGGTCCAAACAGATCCATGTGTAACAACTGAAGAGGTCGAGAGGTTGATACTTGGTGTTTAGATTTGAAACTTGATTTTATCTGTTTACCTCTCTGACATGCATCACATAAGACATCTTTCTTAAAACTAATATCAGGTAATCCTCTCACAAGGTTATTCCTTTTTAATTTAGAAATTAGTTTCATACTAGCATGTCCTAGTTTCTTATGCTATAACCATCTCTCATCCTCTTTAGACATCAGACAGGTTACACTTTGATCTGAGAGATTAGACAGTTCAATCTTATAAAGATTTTGTTACCTTTTAGCTGAAAAGAGGGTTTTGCCACAACAGTCTTTAACTATGCATACATCCTTGGTAAAGGGAACATCAAATCCACTATCACATAATTGACTTATGCTAAGCAAATTGTGTCTTAATCCTTTAACCATAAGAACATTAGATATAGAGGGAAGAGGGGGTTTACCACCAATAGTACCAATTCCTATAACTTTTCCTTTATGATTCCCTCCAAAGGCACCGTGTCCTCCTTTCTTAAGTTAGAGGTCCAGGAACATAGACCTTTCTCCTGTCATATAACGCGAGCATCCACTGTCCAGGTACCAGCAGTGGTGTTTTTTTTGTCCTGTTGAGGATATCCGCAACAAAAATTATTTGATTTTTAGGTACCCATATTTTTCTGGGTCCTTTTCTGCTAGTTCTAGGAGTCTGTGAAGATTTCCTTCTCTTTTTATGGATACACTTAGACATAACATGTCCAGTTTTTCCACAGAAGTTACAGACAGGTGTAGACTTGGTTACAGTTGACTTAACAGATACTATAGAAGCTTTAGCTGATATTTTATGATGTGTGTGATGGACATATCCAATATCTTCTTTGTTAAGAGAGTGCCTCTAACAACCAAGTAGCTTAGTCAGATTATCTCTACCATTAACAAATTTGGCAAGATCAGAAGTGGCTCTTCCACTTTCTGTTGAAGTTTTTCAACTTCTTCAGATGGTGATGTTTCACTTGAGATCTTAGCTTCATTAGACTTTTCGGTCTTCAGCTCACTGTTCTCTTTAGCCAGCTTCTTAAACTCTTGAGATTTCCGTTTATGCTCATTGGTGAGCTTTACATACTCTCTCTTGTGGGATTTGAAGGCCTTAGATAAGCAGTTGGATTCCTCAAGCAACTCCTCATAGGAATCAAGTAATTCCTCATAGTCAGGATGTACCTCATTGTCTGAGTCTGAGTCAGTGTTGGCCATCAAACAGAGATTGGCTTCTTCCTCTGTTTCTTCATCATAAGATGTTAACTCCAGATCCTCCCAAGTAGCCATCATTCCTTTCTTCTTCTTCTTCTTGAAGAATTTCTTAAAAAGGGCCTTCTTGAGTTGAGGACATTCAGCCTTGATGTGACCAGGCTTCTTGCACTCATAACAGACAATTGGAATTTTGTTTGTTGAAGTGGATTCTTTGAAGTTCTTGTCCTTGTTGAACCTTCTGAATGGCTTATCCCTCTTGAACTTCTTTTCCTGTAGGAGAAGCTTTATCTTCCTGGTCAAGAGAGACAATTCTTCATCACTCTCAGAATCTTCGTGTTCAGACAGGTCAGCATCACTGGATGACTCGTCTGCTTTTAGAGCCTTGGAAGCTTTTGCTGACTTTTGATCAGCTTTCAGAGGAATTGACTTGCCCTTATTTGGTGCAACTTAATCTCCAAGTTCTTGCTCATGAACAGTGGGTGTTCCAAGAAGTTCATCCATAGTCAAGGTAGTGAGATCCTTGGCTTGAGAGATAGCAGTGACCAAAGGTCTCCACTGTTTAGGTAGACTTCTCAGAATCTTTCCAACCTTCTCAGCATTGGTGTAGACTTTGCCAAGAGATTTTAAACTGTTGACTATAGTTTGAAATCTTCATATCATTTGAGCAATAGATTCTCCTTCCTCCATGACAAACAGTTCATACTTTCTGACAAGTATGGCAATCTTTGACTCTTTGACTTTGGATGTTCCTTCATGTGTGACAGCTAAAGTGTCCCATATTTCTTTGGCAGAGTCACAAGCACATACCTTCTCAAACTCCTCAGGATCGAGAGCATAAATGATGTTATATCTAGCTTTGTGGTTTAGCTCCCATTTTGTCTTTTCTGCAGTAGTCCACTGAGCTTTTGGCTTGTCAGTGTCATCATCATTCTTGGGAATGAATGGACCATCTGTAATGACATCCCAGAGATCAGAGTTTGTAGATAGAATGAACCATTGAAATCTATCTTTCCAATAGTTGTAGTTTTCTCCATTGAAGTAAGGAGGTCTGGTTAAGGAAGCTCCTTCAGTTTGGTGACTTCCACTTGAACAAGCTCCAGCAGTCATGTCTATTCTTCAGGACCTTTTGCCTCTACGCTGTTTGATGAGACACCCCGTTGTGCCCCGGTGTTTTATTAGATTAATTACCTTCTTAAATCAATTCTTAATCGCGTGCTTATCGTGAAAATACGTAAAAATTAAAAACTTATTTAATTATCATATAACTTCTACAAATTTAATACACAATAACTTTAACATATGTAAATACACACTTAGTTGTTCATTACAATACCAAAACGCTGTTGAGGGTATCCTCTCAGTAGGATCCCTCACAGGCATAAACTTATTAACAGACATACTTAGCATAAATATAAAAATGCTCCTTAGACACACCGACCATAATGTCTATACTCTAATCGCCATGGACCACAGCTCGACCCCCAGCGCCAGGTTCGTAAGGAGTTCCATCCAACTCCTCAGCAATCTCCGTTTCATACAGAGTTCCGTCCAGCTCCTCAGGAACATAACCCTCCATCGGGTCTTCTAACGTAAACCAAAGTAACCCACAAAAATACAGAAACATAGGGAATAAGAAACAGTTCTATCATCAAAAAGCAGAAAAGAGTCATAGTAAATCATACAGTAATTGTCACAGACAAACAACGCACATAACTAACTGATCACCCTCAAGTTAATATATCATCCTCTACCCCCAATCTCATGCTACTCAAAGACACCATAGTTGCACACCTATTTCCTAAGGTGGAAGTGGTCTCGCGAAAACTCTTGATTTTACGTGTATTATATTACCAATACATGGTGTATTATATTACCAATACACAGAAGTGTTTTACGTGTATTATATTACCAATACACATAAATGTTTTACGTGTATTATATTACCAATACACGGTGTATTATATTACCAATACACAGAAGTGTTTTACGTGCATTATATTACCAATACACGGTGTATTATATTACCAATACACAGATGTCTTTACGTATTATATTACCAATACACTTTTGTCTTCGTGTATTATATTACTAATACACTTTTGTCCTTGTGCATTATATTACCAATACACGGTTGTGGACAACAACACCTATACTTGAATCTCACCAACCCGTTTTAACAACATCCTAGTGCCTTAACCTTCCATTAGAACTTGACACATATTCTATGTCATAACACCACTTTAACATACATCATCTAGGTTAAGTGCTGACACGAAATCTGGGCAAGTATACCCAGTCGTGCAAGTAATACGGTGGTGAGACCGGTTATCGTATCCACAGGGATTGTATGTCAACTTCCAATTCACAAACTCAACAACTATCTAGACTGTGCAGAGAAATCAAAACAAACAAAACAGAGGAATAAAATCTTTTTGTCTTTTTTTGGGGACTTTTAACAAACACTTGGAGTGCAGAAAGAGGTGTTGGGATCAGATTTCACCAAACCTCTGCCTCATGTACTACCAGGACTAGATACCTCCCATTCATGCTTCAGATATTAAAATCAATCCACTAGATTACTCAAGCCCCGATGTCTCGGATGGCAAGAGCCTAAATCCACTAATAGACCCTAATTCCTTAGGTGGCCTAGATTAATGAATTTGCATTAGGGATAGGGATTACGCGATTACTAGTAAACCAAACTCCATTTCTAGATGTAAGGGTTACTAGGTGATTAAATTCAATTCCGGTTCTAATACGAATCTTTTAATTGCATATCAAAACACAAATCGAGTCATGGGGGTGCTAGCCACAACAAGCATTAAGCATGGAAAATTAATCACTAATACGAAGACATGAACACAGAATAATCAGTCAAGGCAAATACATAATATTCAGTTTGATTACATCTAATCCCAACAAACGGGATTTAGGTACTCATAATTACAGAGAAAGCCAAACCAGAGAAATAGGAGAAGAGGAGAGAACAAGCTCCATGGGAGCTTTCCACCGTCGTCACAGCAGCCCCTCTCAGCAACTCCCTTCTAGGGTTGCAATCCTCCCTCAGTCGCAGCCTCAAGTGCCTCTCTACTAAAAACCCTAAAACTAAAACTAGAAACTCCCTCTTTCTGCCCTAAAACAGTAACTTATACCAATCAGTTATGCGCGCGCTCGCGAGGCGAATGGTCTCTCGCGACGTGAATACTAAATGGTTCCCAGTTTGAATTTCAATTCTCGCGACGCGAATGGTGATTCGCGAGGCGAGGCAGAAAGAGTCTTCTCATTACGCCCGTGATGAGTATCAGGGTCTGGGTGTGATGGCTTCTGGTCCTCAGGCTCGCGAGGCGAGACATGGTTCGCGTGGCGAGACAGAAATGGTTGCATTTTCTGGCAGAGTCAGTCTTCAGTCTCGCGAGGCGAATAGCCTCTCGCGGGGCGAGCATCTCCTGTGACAGCTTCTGACTTTTGCCTTCTATTCTTCTCAGTTTTCTTGGTCATGGCCGTGATGGTCATCACGGCTAGGCCGTGATGGGCTCTGCTTGGCTCATTTTCTTCACTTTTCAAGCTCTATTTCATCCAAGCTCCATCAAGGCTAATTCTGAGCATTTTTATATTAATTCCTGCAAAACAACACCAAGAAACCGCTTCACCCGTTCCAAGGGAAAATCTAACTAAAATCAAATAAAGAATGCCTAATCTATATGAAAAATGCATGCAAAAGTACACATGAAACATCATGTAAAATCACACTATCAAATCACCCCAAGCTTATTCAATTGCTTGTCCTCAAGCAATCACTAAGGCCAGAAGATCAAAATAATCAAAGCATGGATAGTGAACCAAGAACCCGAATAGTGACTAATCCAAGTATTAGGCATTTCAAACAATTCAGCAATAGACAATCAGTTCAAGTCCAATTAGACGCTTAGGTTTCTTAAATTCATGTTCTCACTGACTTGGGCACTCTTTCTCACCTGAAGCTCACCCCAAGCTTGTTCTTTTGCTTGGCACTCTTTCTAACCTCACTCAAGTGTTTAGGGGCATAAGACAATTCACACGATTTTCCTCAAGGAATGAATTCTACCATAGGCTTGACTATCAACCAAATCTCTACTTTATTAATGAAAACAATTAAGAATCAAGAGGTCTTTTGCTTTGGTTGCAACGTGGCCATGGGATTAATCGTTAGGTGGGGAAATCAAGGAAAGGACATTTCAAAAGGGCTAACAAAATATCAACATTGCAAAGCATGCACCTTCTAAAATACCTTTTTGGGTTTTGATTCACCTTTCCACATTTCTTTCTTTCTTTTCATTTATTTCTCATTTTTCTTTTTGTCATCCCCTTCTCTATTTATTTTTCTTTTTCTTTTGTTTTTCTTTTTCTTGGAGAAGGGGAAATTTTTCAACTCAAGATAAATATTGATTCTTTTCATCCCAAACTTTTTTCCAACTACCTTTTTACCCTTTTGTAATACTTTAGAAGGTCCCTTATCAAGCACCATTCATCAAAGCATTTCAAGGTACCAAGAAAATTATTTTATTTCTTTCAGGCTCAAAATTGGACAACTAAGGGGTAACATTTAGTCATTCAAAGCTCAGAAGGCCGGAAAAATACCTAGTGCCTCAGTCATTTTCAAAAATGTTTTAAAAAATTTTAAGTTTCAAAACGGTTTCAAGTCAAGTTCTAGAGAAAACAATCCAAGAGGAATAACACTCTAACACAAAGAATGGGGTATATTTAGTGAGTACCCCTTTTGGCTCAAAATCTCACATTTAGTAGTTCAAGAATCAATGAGAAACACAAATCTACGAAACCATATGCTAATTATCAACTATCACAAATCATCTCAAGCATTTTCATTTGCAGCCATATCACAAGAATGAAAAAATTGGGTTCAAAGATTCACTATCACAATTTATTTGACACTTAGTTCTCACAATTGGATGCAACATCTAAACAAGGGCAGTCTAATTGTGTGATCATGCAAAGCTATCATGAAAAACTATATGAATGCAACATGAAAAATGCAAATGCAAAATACCCCTACCCCAAGCTTAAGAATTTACATTGTCCCCAATGTAAACAATCAAGATGGAAAGAGGATAAAAATGGAACGGCTTACCGAGGCGGTAGTGGGTGTTGGCTTCTCATTCCAGTCAGAAACTTGCTTGGGAAATGCATCACGACCGTGAGCTCCATCACGGCCTGAGCTCCATCACGGCTAGGCCGTGATGGCCTCTGCTTTTCAGGGTCTTCTCATCACGCCCGTGCCAGCCGTGATCCTTTCTGGTCTTCATGATTAGCTTATCACGGCCGTGACCAGTGTCACGGCCTGGGCGTGATGGTTGCTGAATTAGCTTCTCTCTGCCCTTTTGTTTCTCCTTCTCTTTGCCCTGAAAACACTTAACAAAACTATTAACAAATCTCTTGATCTTCTCAAATTACTCAAGAGTTTAAAAATCAAAAACAAAAGCAAACTAAAGAGAAGGGTTAAGAAACTTGGGTTGCCTCCCAATAAGCGCTTCTTTAACGTCACTAGCTTGACTTATTGAGAAGCATCCACCTGGATCCCAAAGCCTGTGGTACAAGGACAAGTTGGTGCTCACAGTATAAGGGCATCCTCCACCCGAATCAAATGGCTTGTGGAGTGGCGATTGTAGCAGCAGTATGACTCTATCCACGGTTCCACCTAGCCATTGTGTGAAAACTCCATTGACCTCCTTAACTACAATACTGAACTCAATTCCTCTTAGGTCAAATGGAATTTTTAAGAGGAAATTTGACAGACAAGTGGAAGGGGTTAGTTTTACAGCGTCCACACATGCATGCAAGCCAACATATTTGTCCAATGCAGAAAATTTAGATTCCTTAGCAAGCATGTTGGAATCCACTACCACTTTGTCTTCATCTTGAAGTATCCCCAAAACTAGATTTTGCTCAATTTGCGCTCCATGTGACTCTTGTACTAGCTGTTTGCAGATTTCCTCCACTTGCGTTTTGAAATTCTGCTTCACCGTTTCGATACTGTCACAGTTGGTTCTGATTTTGGCCTCGGAGATGGATAGCTCTTGGGAATATTGTTTTAGAGCAGCCTTCAGAGGTGGTTGCTCCTTCCATTCCCACTCCTCAATCTCCCAAGGACTTGTGAAAGGTACTTCCTCTTCTTGTGGCTCTTCCACCATCACCACTTCAACTTCAATTTGATCCGTTCCCACAACCAGATTCTGTTCAACTTCTGCTTCATGTGGCTCTGTGGGAATCACAATACACGGTGGTGGAGGTGGCAAATACGAGCAAAAGGTTTCCCAATCCTCCTTGGAGTATATATATATAAGCTCGCCAGTCATAGGATCGACTCGTGATGGAATATTGTGAGATAAAGAAAACTCCTCGAAGAATTCTCCCAAATTTATATCGTCTTCCCAACACAAGTTGTCCTCCCAAGTGTGACTTGTGGCTTCCTCATCAGGTGGATAATAATAATTGTCCATGAATTTCGTCCACCTGACACAAGCAAAACTCAAAACAAAAAGATCAAATATATACAGAAAAATAAAAAAGAATAAAAATGTCTAAATTAGTTGCCTCCTTTGTTACTAATGATATTGGCAAAACCAATCCCCGGCAACGGTGCCAAAAACTTGCTGACACGAAATCTGGGCAAGTATACCCAGTCGTGCAAGTAATACGGTGGTGAGACCGGTTATCGTATCCACGGGGATTGAATGTCAACTACCAATTCACAAACCCAGCAACTATCTAGACTGTGCAGAGAAATCAAAATAAACAAAACAAAGGAATAAAATCTTTTTGTTTTTTTTTTTGGGACTTTTAACAAACACTTGGAGTGCAGAAAGAGGTGTTGGGATCAGATTTCACCAAACCTCTGCCTCATGTACTACTAGGACTAGATACCTCCCATTCATGCTTCAGATATTAAAATCAATCCACTAGATTACTCAAGCCCCGATGTCTCTGATGGCAAGAGCCTAAATCCACTAGTAGACCCTAATTCCTTAGGTGGCCTAGATTAATGAATTTGCATTAGGGATAGGGATTACGCGATTACTAGTAAACCAAACTCCATTTCTAGACGTAAGGGTTACTAGGTGATTAAATTCTATTCCGGTTCTAATACGAATCTTTCAATTGCATATCAAAACACAAATCGAGTCATGGGGGTGCTAGCCACAACAAGCATTAAGCATGGAAAATTAATCACTAATACGAAGACATGAACACAGAATAATCAGTCAAGGCAAATACATAATATTCAGTTTGATTACATCTAATCCCAACAAACGGGATTTAGGTACTCATAATTACAGAGAAAGCCAAACCAGAGAAATAGGAGAGGAGGAGAGAACAAGCTCCATGGGAGCTTTCCACCATCGTCACAGCAGCCCCTCTCAGCAACTCCCTTCTAGGGTTGCAATCCTCCCTCAGCCGCAGCCTCAAGTGCCTCTCTACTCAAAACCCTAAAACTAAAACTAAAAACTCCCTCTTTCTGCCCTAAAACAACAACTTATACCAATCAGTTATGCGCGCGCTCGCGAGGCGAATGGTCTCTCGCGACGCGAATACTAAATGGTTCCCAGTTTGAATTTCAATTGTCGCGAAGCGAATGGTGATTCGCGAGGCAAGACAAAAATAGTCTTCTCATTACGCCCGTGATGAGTATCAAGGCCTGGGTGTGATGGCTTCTGGTCCTCAGGCTCGCGAGGCGAGACATGGTTCGCGTGGCGAGACAGAAATGGTTGCATTTTCTGGCACAGTCAGTCTTCAGTCTCGCGAGGCGAATAGCCTCTCGCGGGGCCAGCATCTCCTGTGACAGCTTCTGACTTTTGCCTTCTGTTCTTCTCAGTTTTCTTGGTCATGGCCGTGATGGGCTCTGCTTGGCTCATTTTCTTCACTTTTCAAGCTCTATTTCATCCAAGCTCCATCAAGGATAATTCTGAGCATTTTTACATTAATTCCTGCAAAACAACACCAAGAAACCGCTTCACCCGTTCCAAGGGAAAATCTAACTAAAATCAAATAAAGAATGCCTAATCTATATGAAAAATGCATGCAAAAGTACACATGAAACATCATGTAAAATCACACTATCATTAGGCACTTTTACACCATCATTATCCTCACACCCAAAACAATCATCTCTTAGACAACATATATATCTTTGCTTAAAAACCACTAAGCATAATAATACAAACCAGGCAGATCATGCATAACACAATATCAATCAAAATATTCCCATATCACAAACATAGCACAAAATCAATTCAATAAAGGTAATAAAATCAAATCAACCATCAACAATATAAAATCAACCTAATATCGATAAACCTACAATCCCAGAATCGCTATTGGTTTTTCAGAAAAAGGTTTCCAATGTGATTTTGGTCTTGTCGATTATGCGACTACTAGTAGGGTTTAGGTCGTCCTACACAATTATTATATAATCTACTACTTATCCATTCCAACGATAGGTTGGTTCTTTCCCCCACCTGGGTTATCACCGAGCTCCCGAACTCGAAGCTCCTCGTTGTCATACCACTAAGTACTAACTCCACCTTCTGTGAAGGTAAGGAGATTAGATGCTCGAAGAGGTATACCACGAACGTCCTCGTTTCCTCCGCAAGGTATAAGTCTAAGGTTATGAACACAAAATCACAAGTTAAAATCAAACAAGAACACTAAACCACAAGGTATAGGTTCGGCCAAGACTAGTTCTTAGGGTTAGAGATTCCCAAAAATTATACAACTCATGGATTTATGATCCTTAAGTGTTAGGAGTTCATAAACAATGATCACTTAACAAAGTTGAATTAAAATCCCACTAAGTTATAAACTTAGGGTATTCGGCCAAGGCTAGTAAAATAGGCTAGCATTCACTAAACTTTCCAATCTCTTAGACTTAGCATCCAAATATCTTATGGAGCTCAAGTCCATGATCATTTCGGAAAACATTGAAAACTTAAACGTTCCAATCTCTTAGACTTAGCATCCAAATATCTTATGGAGCTCAAGTCCATGATCATCTTGGAAGAAATGAAAGTAATACATCCTAGCTTTAATAACATAGAATAAACAAGTTAGAAATCCTTAAACTTTCCAATCTCTTAGACTTAGCATCCAAATATCTTATGGAGCTCAAGTCCATGATCATTTTGGAAAACAATGGAAACTTAAACATTCCAATCTCTTAGACTTAGCATCCAAATATCTTATGGAGCTCAAATCCATGATCATCTTGGAAAACAATGGAAACTTAAACATTCCAATCTCTTAGACTTATCATCCAAATATCTTATGGAGCTCAAGTCCATGATCATCTTGGAAGAAATGAAAGTAATACATCCTAGCTTTAATAACATAGAATAAAAAAGTTAGAAATCCTTAAACTTTCCAATCTCTTAGACCTAGCATCCAAATATCTTATGGAGTTTAAGTCCATGATCATTTTGGAAAAATAAAAACTCACACATTCTAGAACCTAAACACTAAGTTTCGGCCATCATAGGATGATGTGGAAAATATTCTTTGTTTAACAATAACTCTTAGGTTTAGAATCACAAGGTATTAAGAGTTCTAAATCCACGATCATACTTGGAAAGTTGAAACATAGTATCCTAGGCTTACTTATTCATATTTTCAGCCATCATAGGAACAAGATATCAAAACTTCCAAGATTTATAGATTTAAGATCAATGGATAGTTAGAAACTCAAACACATGATCATATTCCAAAAGTTGAAACAAAAACTTCCTAGGTCACAAATGCAAGCATTCTGCCTTCATTGGAAGAGATAGGTAGAGATTTTTGTTTTACACAACCTCTTAGTATGTGAAAATATAAGTTAATACAAGACTATAGAAAGTGCTTTCAACTCAAAAGGAGTTTTCTACCATTTTAGAGAGATTTTGGAAGTTTAAAGCATATAAAGAACACATAAAGTAAACTAAGAAATAAAAGATGAAACTTGCAAAAAGATTCATATGAGAGCATTACCCTTAGCATAAGGAAGAATTTTAATGAAGAACTTAAGTAGAAAAGATGAATAAAAACTAAAGCTTTAAGAGCTTGAACTTTTAGAAGAAAGAAGAAGATGAATGTTTAATGGAGGTTGAAGGAGGAAGATGATGAAGTGAAAATTAAAGGGGTATATATAGAGAGGGGAGAGAGTGGTATGAAATTGAGGAGAGAGAAATGAGCTTGGAGAGTAAGTTCTGACCTTGTGCCTTGTTTGGTTGAAGAGGAAAGAGAAAAATAGGTTTTTAGAATATAATATGATATATTTCAAAAAGTCCATCATGACCACTTTTTAAGAGGTAGCTTAGGCCATACCTCTAGTGAGTCACCTCACTCCTTCATCTCACCTCAAAACTTTTATGTCTCCTATTCTGCTCCATTTCGTACCCAGTTGCATTTCCGATCGTAATTCTTCTGACGTTTTCGCCCGAATAAAATATTTTATTTTATTTTTGAACGAAAAATTTCAAAATAACCAAAGTTGAAGGAAACATAATAAAAACACTAACTATCTCGTTCACGGGTCAAAATTAGGTTTTCTGCATAGTAAACTTGTACCGGCAGTGAAAACGCAGACCGGCTTTCGTCTGAATTTTCAACCGAAAATTTTACCGTAACCCTCTACAATAAAGTAGACTATGAATATGATTTTATTTTAATCAAAAACACTTTCTAACTCTCAAATTTAAAATATAATTTAATTATATTTTAACCGATTGAACAACATCATTAAAATCAGGCTGTTACATTTGTTGCTCAACCCAGAGGCTGAGCTCTGATACCAACTGAAATAGACAACTATAAACACGAGGGGAGGGGGGGTTGAATTGTGTTAATTAGAATTTAAACAAAGTTGAAATCTTTTTGCATACATAAGCTTGGTTCAGACGAGTGGAAAGATACAGGACAGACAGGTGACCTGTCTGATGAAATTTTAACAGTGACTTGGGCAAACACACCACTTGATAAACGGATAAGAAAACTAAAGCAACTATAGAGTTTATAAGGAAAGATATAATGAAACAGTTATTTATCCTGGTTCACTCTTCAAAGCAAAGAGCTACGTCCAGTCCTTGGCAGCACCAAGTTTTATCCACTTTAACTGGTCAGGTTACAGACTCCAAGTATTGTTTGCGCACCTAGCTTATTCAGGCTCCAAGAAAAGTATTATTTGTACACCTAGCCTCTTCAGGCTCACTCAGATTTGTTTGAGAAATTTGGTTTGTAATAAATACAACTTCAGACAAACAGATCTTTCACTAACACTCAGAGAGTGGTTTAAATGTAAAGCTTAGGAAAGTCTGCGTAATAACTTCAAATGATTGAAGAATACATAATGAAAGAATGAAGATATTAATGCGCAGAGTAATGGCTCTTTAATGCTATATGTATTCTATATGTCTTCATCTTCAATGACTTCTGTATTTATAGTCTTCAAGCATTTAAGATCCGTTGGAGACATACCCTCAGATGTTTGTTTACTACGAATTCTAGGCAAGTATACCAAGTCGTACAAGTAATAAAGAGGTAAGAGGGATATCGTTCCCACGAGGACTGAGACAAGTACTAACACGTAACAAATCAATTACTATCTAAGCGAATCTTTGGATGGAAGGGAGCTCAATACTAAATACCAAGCCCAAGAGTTAAAATAAACAAAATAAAAGGAAAAAGTTCTTTTTGTATTTTTGTCAAACACTTGGGATGCAGAAAAAGAGATTCTTCAAATATGTGAAAGATGTTGGGATTAGACTTCACCAAACCTTAGCCTCATGCAATACCAAGACCACCAATCCAGTTTATGCTTCAAATATTAAAATCAACCCACAAGATTACTCAAGTCCTAATTCCTTAGATGACAAGAGCCTAAATCCCCTAATTAAACCCTAATTCCTTAGGTGGCCTAATTAGTGAATTTGCATTAAGAGTAGAGATTACACGATTACTAATAAACCAAAATCCATTCCTAGATGCAAGGTTTACCAAGTGATTAATTCCAGATCAAGAATCGATAAAAACGTCCCCATTGCAAATCAAATCTCAAAATCAATTCATGGATGATCAGACCACAAAAAGCATTAAGCATAGGAATCAAACACTAATAAGAAGGCATAAACATAGATTAATACATCAAGGCAATTACATGAGGTTCAATTTAGCTACATCTAATCCCAACAAAAAGGGAATTAGCTACTCATAAAGTGATAGAGAAAGCCAAAATAAAAGAAATAGAGATAAAGAAGAGAAGAAACTCCATGGATGCCTTCACAGCAGCCCCTGGTTCAGAGAGAATGTCTTAGGTTAAAAAAATTTTCTTTCTGTTCTGCCCAGATGCCTATTTATAGATTAGGCGTGCCTCACGGCCGTGATGGCCATCACGGCCAGGCCGTGACGAGTTCTGCCTTGGGCGTGCTTTCAACTTTTGGATTATCACGGCCGTGATGCTTATCACGGCTAGGCCGTGATCAGTTCTGCCTGTAACATTGCTGCACCAAATGGTCTGTCACGGCCGTGATGGGCATCATGGCTAGACCGTGATGGGAATCACGGCTAGGCCGTGACAGCTTCTGACTTTTGCCTTCTTTTCTTTCCAGTTTTGCTCGATCATGGCCGTGATGGTCATCATGGCTAGGCCGTGATGGGCTCTGTTTGGTACATTTTCTTCACGTTTCAAGCTCTATCTTCATCCAAGCTCCATCATGGTCAATCTTGAGCATTTTACCCTTAATTCCTGCAAAACAACACCACGAAACCGCCTTACCCGTTCCAAGGTAAAAACTAACAAAAATCAAATAAAAATTGCCTAAACTATATGAAAATGCAGGCAAAAATGTACATGAAATATGAGGTGAGATCACACTCATCAAATCACCCCAAGCTTGTTCATTTAGTTGTCCTCAAGTAATCACTAAGGCCAGAAGAGATAAATAATCAGAACATGGATAGTGAACCAAGAACCCGAGTAACTAATCCAAGTAACAGGCATTTTCAAATAATTCAGCAAGAGACAATCAATTTCAAGTCCAGTTAGAAGCTTAGGTTTCCTAGACTCATATTCTCACTGATTCAGGCACTCTTTTTGACCTCACTCAAGTGTTTAAGGATATATGACAATTCGCTCAGTTTCCTCAAGGAATGAATTCTACCATAAGCTTGACTATCAACCAAATCTCTACTTTATTAATGAAAACACATAAGAATCAAGAGGTCTTTTGCTTTGGTTGTAACGGGGCCATGGGATTAATCGTTAGGTGGGGAAATCAAGAAAAGGAAATTTCAAAAAGTCTAAACAAAATATCAAGCATTGCAAAGCATGACACCTTCTAAAATACCTTTTTGGGTTTTGATTCATTTTTCTACCTTTCTTTCTTTCTTTTTATTTTATTTCTCTATTCCTTTTGTCATCCCCTTCTCTATATTTATATTTTATTTCTTTCTTTTTTTTTGACGAAGGGGAGATTTTCAATTCAAGAGAAATATTTTCTAACTTTCTCATATCATACTTTTTCAACTACCTTTTTACCCTTTTTGTAATACTTTAAAAGGTGCCATACCAAGCATTATTCATCGAAGTAATTCAAGGTACCAAGAAAAGTATTTATTCTTTTAGGCTCAAAATTGGGCAACTAAGGGGTAGTATTTAATCAATCAAAGCTCAGAAGACCCAAAAAATACCTAGTGCCTCAATCATTTTCAAAAATGTTTTCAAAAATTTTTAAACTTCAAAACGGTTTCAAGTCAAGTTCTAGAGAATACAATCCAAGAGGAATAAAACACTTTATCACAAAGAATGGGGTAGATTTAGTGAGTACCCTTTTTTGGCTCAAAAATCTCACATTTAGTAGTTCAAAAATCAATGAGAAACAGAAATCTAAGGAACCACATGCTAATTATCAACTATCAAAGATCATCTCAAGAATTTCTATTTGTAGCCTTATCACAAGAATAAAAAAATCTGGGTTCAAAAATTCACTATCTCAATTTAATTGGCACTAAGTTCTCACAATTGGAGGCATATTCTGAGCAAGGGGCAATCTAATCATGTGATCATGCAAAGCTATGCCTATATGAATGCAACATGAAAAATGCAAAAATTTCAAAAATTTGCAAAAATACCCCTACCCCAAGCTTAAAAACTTACATTGTCCCCAATGTAAATAATCAAGTCGGAGAGAGGAGAAAAAAATGGAACAACTCACCGAGGCGGTAACGGGTGTTGGCTCACATGCCTAGTCAAAGGGAGGCTAAAAAGTGTGTCACGGTCGTGATGCTCATCACGGCTAGGCCGTGACCTCCATCGCTGCTAGGCGGTGATGCTATCTGATCTTCAGGGTCCTCTCATCACGCCCGTGATGGGTATCATGGCTGGGCTGTGATCCTTTATGATCTTCATGGCTGGCTCATCACGGCCGTGACCACTATCACGGCCTGGGCGTGATGGTTGCTGACTTTGCTTGTCCTTGCCCTTTTTGCTTCTCCTTCCTTCTTACCCTGAAAACACTTAACAAATCTATTAATTTATGATCTTTTTCCTCTTGATCTTCTCAAATTATTCAAGAGTTAAAATAAAAAACAAATGGAAAAGGAAAAGAAAACTTCGGTTGCCTCCCAATAAGCGCTTCTTTAACGTCACTAGCTTGACGTGCCGGTGATCTCAAGGATCATGAATCTCTTGATGTCACCACCCAAGTAGGCCTTGAGCCTTTGGCCATTGACTTTGAAGGTCCTTTTTGAAGTAGGATCCTCCACTTCTATAGCTCCATGAGATGAGACTTCTTTGACAATAAACGGTCCCGACCACTTAGACCTCAACTTGCCCGGAAACAATCTCAGCCGGGAATTGAATAATAAAACTTGTTGTCCTGGCTGAAATGCTTTCATCACGATCTTCTTATCATGATAAGTCTTGACTCGCTGCTTGTAAATAGCTGCATTCTCATATGCATTAAGGCGCATCTCCTCTAATTCATGCAACTAATTGACTCTTTTCTCACCCGCCAAATTGGCATCAAAATTCAAGAACTTCAATGCCCAAAAGTCTCGATGCTCCAACTCTACGGGTAGATGACATGCCTTCCCATAGACCATCTGAAACGGAGATAACCCCACAGAGGTTTTTAATGCAGTCCGGTAGGCCCACAAGGCATCGTCAAGCTTTTTTGCCCAATCTTTTCTTGAAGTGGCCACAATTTTTTCCAGAATTCGCTTAATCTCCCGGTTAGAGACCTCCGCTTGCCCATTTGTTTGCGGATGATATGGAGATGCCACCTTATGCCTCACATCATACTTGGTCAACACATTTATCAGTTGTGACTTGCAGAAGTGAGATCCCCCATCACTTATAAGGACCCTTGGGACACTGAACCGGGAAAAAATGTTCTTTTTGATGAACTTAATCATTGTTTGTGCATCATTCTTCGGTGTTGCAACGGCCTCCACCCATTTAGAAACATAGTCCACCGCCACCAAGATATATTGATTGGAGAATAAAGGTGGAAGTGGACCCATAAAATCTATGCCCCAACAATCAAATACTTCAACCTCCAATATGTTTTGAAGTGGCATCTCATCCCTTTTAGATATGTTCCCGGTCCTTTGGCACTTGTCACAACTCTTCACATGATTGTAAGAGTCCTTGAAGATTGAGGGCCAAAAGAGCCCAGATTGGAGGACCTTTGCAGCTGTCATATCCCCATTGTAGTGTCCACCATATGGAGAGTTATGGAAATGCCACAAAATACTCCTCGCTTCCACTTGACTAACACACCTCCTCCATAAGCCATCCGGTCCAACCTTGAACAAAAATGGATCCTCCCACATGAAATGGTTGGCATCCCGGAAGAATTTTTTCTTTTGCTACCAAGTGAGGTGCTCTGGAACAATGTTGGCTGCCTTGAAATTTGCCATGTCGGCAAACCATGGTCTTTCATGCACTAGAAATAAGGCCTCATCCAGGAACTCGTCCCGAATGTTCTTTTCTTTTGCAGTGACCTCTTCATTCACCAACCGAGATAAGTGGTCAGCCACCATATTTTCGCTGCCTTTTTTGTCCTTAATGACTAAGTCAAATTCCTGCAACAATAAAATCCACCTTATGAGTCTTGGTTTTGAATCTAACTTATTCAACAAATATTTAATTACAGCATGATCAGTAAAAATAGTGACTTGTGACCCAATCAAGTATGAACGAAATTTTTCCAATGCAAACACTATGGCTAGCAACTCTTTTTCAGTTGTTGCATAGTTTATTTGGTTCTCATTGAGAACCTTGCTAGCATAGTGAATGGCATGGACAAACTTTTCCTTTCGCTGTCCCAAAACTGCCCCAACTGCGTAGTCACTGGATCACACATTAATTCAAATGGTGACTCCCAGTTGGGTGCAACAAGAATGGGAGCGGTGATCAACTTTTCTTTCAAAATTTGAAGAGAAGTAAGGCAAGAAGTATCAAACACAAATGGTGTGTCCTTGTTCAAAAGGCTACACAACGGCTTGGCTATCTTTGAGAAGTCTTTGATGAACCGCCGGTAAAAGCCTGCATGCCCAAGAAAACTCCTTACACCCTTGACATTCACTGGTGGAGGTAGTTTCTCAATTACATCAACCTTGGATTTATCCACTTCGATCCCTTTAGCTGAAATCTTGTGCCCAAGCACAATGCCCTCCTGCACCATAAAATGACACTTCTCCCAATTTAATACAAAATTGGTGTCCATGCACCTCTTTAACACAACAGCAAGGTTAGACAAGCAATTATCATAAGAGGAACTGAAAAAAGAAAAATCATTCATAAAAACTTCAATGTATTTTTCTACCATATCAGAGAAAATGGAAAGCAAGCACCTTTGAAATGTTGAAGGCGCATTACAAAGACCGAAAGGTATCTTCCGATAGGCAAAAACTGTTGGTGTAAGCCCTAGAGGCCAGTGTATTTCTTAGACTTACATTTGTATCTTGCCATTATATATATATATGATATGAGGCATTCCAGTTTATTGTGTTACTTGTTTAAACATATTAAAGTCCTTAGAATAGAAATTTCAGTTTAATAGAATATCAAGTACATGACTTGATCGTGAGACACTATTGAACAATGAAATCCTATTCTTAAATATCCGTAGTCAAGTATTTTATTAATAAGGGCAATAATAATACATTGAGACTATTATGTGTGCAGACTGATGACCATATCTCACGGGTCATGGATATGAGATATCGAGTCGCCACATAGGTACACATTAGAGTAATGATGTACTGGATTGACCCACCATGAGAACACTACATGGAGCGTTATGTGAGTGTCATAGTGACAATGGTGTACGCAATCCTTCGACCTGAAATCGCTACGATCCCTACATGAGGAGTCGTGTGCTTTAATATCGTCAAACGTCATCCGTAATAGGATGATTATAAAGACGGTCATTGGGCATACCACGAGCCATGCAGAGGGATATGAGTGACCTAGATGGAATTTGTCCCTCCTACATAACAGGAGTAATATCTGTGGGGCCCTTGATAGAGTGAGATCAGAAATGCATGGTCGTCTTTGAAATGAGTCAATATGAGATATTGACCTCATTTATTGTTAAGTCTACTCGGGTATCAGGGAACATGATATTGAACCATACAAGGGTGACACATTCTATGTCTTGTGTTCAATATAGATATATGGACAAAGGGATAATAATGCACATGAATATTTGTCACAGAAAGGTTTCGTCAAATCACTGACTTTCTCATTACTTAGGTGGCAGTGATGTATTGCTAGATACCGCTCACTGTTTGTAATATTAAATGGGATTTAATATTACTACTAACGTTTTGGGAACCTATAGGGTCACACACATAAGAGCGGATTAAAAGAAGCATTAAAAGGAGAGTTGGACTCTTCTATTGGGCCTAGCGCATAATACATGGGGCTTGGGTCAAACGCTTCTCACTAACTCACTTAAGGAGGTGCTACTATAAATAGACCACTTAAGCTATTGTGCACATACGGTTTTTACCCTAGCCGCACATAGAGAGTGATAGTGAGCAGCAGGTCTCGGTTTTCGAAGCTAGCACTGTGAGGCAGAGACGCTTCGTGTTCGTGACGTTGGACGTTCACGGGATCTGCTCGTGTGGATACCTTAGAGACATCGTTCGTACGGTGTTCGTGATAGACGATTTCAATCAATTGTCATCACTTCAAGAGGTAGATCTTCTAACCATGAATCATGACCATTCGCAAGGATCCTTCGATGGGAATTTTTTTCCGCTGCGTTATTTTGTCTTATACGCAAATTCCCAACAGTGGTATCAGAGCCGCTTGTGAAACCATGATTCTATTACGTGGTTTACCTGTTATGTATGATAACATGTTTATAATGTGAATCGTTTTTCTGAAAATTGTTTTCTGAAAATCATTTGCATCCGTTTTGCGAAACCTTGTTTCTGTAATTTTCGTATGTATATGATATATGCGTCTATTGCATGTTTATGTATATATGCGATATGTACATTGGTTCTGGAATCCCTATTATGTTCTGCGATGGAGTCAAGTGTTGATGTTAAACATGATCGGTTTCAGTTCTCTGTTGGCGGCGTTAAAGGGTGTCAGACATGAAAAGTTCATGTTCTTGCGGATGATGTTCCAAGGGTTGAAACCCTAGCCGCCGTTCCTTGTAGCGTGAAGTGTTCACGGGCCTTGCAGTTTTAGGGTTGAGAGGTTGAAGCCCTAGCCGCCAAGGAAGCGGGAACCCCGTGCTACCTCAGCATAGTGTGTTATTTCGAAATTCAATTTTTGAAATCTTTTATGTCACCATCTAATAACAACATCAATTACAATAAATGTGATTTATAGTAACATCAATTACAATAAATGTGATTTATTATATATATATGTTATGTTTTCAAAATTCAGATTTTGAAATCTCTAATTAATAATAATAATAATAATAATTGTGTATTATTATTGGTTGTTACTATTTATTTGGTAATCTATGGTGAATGGTTATGGCCTTAGTCCTTTAATCTTTTGGTTTATATTTTGAAATACGGCCTGCGTGCCGTGCCTTTCTCTTATATTCCATATGTATATTCTTTTCTCATCTCACTCCCCTCATATGTAAAATGAGGTTTCTGTTTATGTAATATAATGATGGAGACAAGAAGACGTTATCCTGTGGTAGATCATGCTTGGAGAAGCCTGGACGCTCCTAGGTTTCAGTTTAGATTCTCTCATTGGCTTGGGAGAATCAATGCGTTAGGGGCCATAACCATATCACATTTATTTGCCTTATATATGTATGAGATGCATGTATGTATATAGTATGTTAAAAGGGGTTTAACTAATATATGTATGAGATGCATGTATGTAAATAGTAAGTTAAAGAGTTTAACAAATGATGAGATCAAATTTTAATCAAATCCCTCAAAAGGAAATATTAAGTCACATTTAAAGGCCTTCCAATGCATGGCACTCGTCAAGACTATGATCGATTAAGTGTGAGTCCGCCAAAGCGGGGTACCTTTATCTATAATAGTAAGACGCGATGGGACAAATGTAATGTTCAACTTCTATCCAGTGGGTCTGACTTAACTAAGCCAACTTCAATAGGATTGAAAGGCTTAGAGACTTAAAAGTTGGGCTTTAGTCCATGTGATGGATTAGAATAAGAGTTATTCACCCAACTGTCCAAGAGTTGCATAAGATGCAATCGTAAAGTGTTTCCTACCTATATAACCGAATTTTGAGTGATCAGCCAAAGCTGACTTAAAGCTAGGTGAAACATGGATCTTGGCCCACTAGAAAATCTTCCAACAGGATTTTCCGAATCAATGATGATGGTCATTGTTTTGAGTAAAATAGTGGGAGACGTATTTAATTAAAGACCTTATTAAATAACTTCATGGCATGATACTTATATTTTGCATATTTATCTCTGTAGATTATCATGGCATCAAACACATCAAGTAACCTGTCATTGCGATCCGTCCTTAAGAAGGACAAACTATCCGGAACAAATTTTCTGGACTGGTACAGAAACTTGAGGATTGTCCTCAAACATGAGAAAAAGCTGTATGTTCTTGAGGAGCCTATTCCTGAGGAGCCACCGGCTTCAAGTGCTCCTAGGGCTGACAGGGATGCTTATAAGAAGCATCAGGATGACGCCTTAGACGTCGGCTGTCTTATGCTTGCTACCATGACCTCTGAACTGCAAAAGCAACATGAGACCATTGAGGCGTACGATATGATCGTGCACCTCAAGCTGCTCTACCAAGAGCAAGCAAGGCATGAGCGGTTCGAAGTTTCTAGAGCCATTTTCCAGTGTAAATTGGCAGAAGGAAGCCCTGTGAGTCCTCATGTACTCCAGATGATCGGGTACATTGAGAATCTCGAGAGACTGAGATTTCCTTTCGGCCAAGAGTTGGCCACCGACTTAGTTCTGTAATCGTTGCCTGAGAGCTATAGTCAGTTTGTCATGAACTATAATATGAATGATCTTGACAAACCTTTGCCAGAATTTTTGAGCATGTTGAGAACTGTTGAACAAAATATTAACAAAGGAAAGGGGAAGGCCATTTTTATGGTCCAGACTGGAAATAGCAAGAAGCAGCCCAAGAAGCCCACGCACAAACAAAAGGGCAAGGCCATCAACAATACCAGGCCCAGTGCTTCTGGCTTGAAGCCTGTGGGTGGTGTGGCTAAGGAAGGCAATTGCTTTCATTGTGGTCGGACCGGACATTGGAAGAGGTACTGCCCAAAATACCTGGAAGAAATCAAGAAGAAGAAGGGAAGTGAGACTTCCACTTCAGGTGTGTTTGTTATAGAAGTCAATTTATCTACTTCTGCATCATGGGTATTAGATATTGGATGTGGTTCTCACATTTGTACAAATGTGCAGGATCTAAACAGGAGTAGACCATTGGCAAAGGGCGAAGTCGACCTACGAGTTGGAAATGGAGCAAAGGTTGCTGCTTTAGCTGTAGGGACTTATGTATTGACTTTTCCCACTAGGCTTACTATTCAGTTAGAGAACTGTTATTTTGTGCCTGCAATTAGCAGGAATATCATTTCCGTTTCTTGTTTGGACAAGATTGGTTTTTCTTTTATAATAAAGAACAAAAGTTGTTCTATTTATTTGGATGATATTTTCTATGCTAGTGCACACATGAGTAATGGGCTTTATGTCCTTGATCTTGAAATGCCCATCTATAACATAAATACTAAGAGGTTCAAACCAAATGAGTTGAACCCGTCTTATCTTTGGCATTGTCCTTTAGGCCATATAAATGAGAAGCGCATTTCGAAGCTCCATAAAGATGGACTCTTGGACTCATTTGATTATGAATCATATGAGATATGTGAGTCTTGTTTATTGGGAAAGTTGACTAAAGCTCCATTCACCGAAAAAGGTGAAAGAGCTAACGATCTTTTGGGCCTTATACATAGAGTTGTATGCGGACCCCTAAACACATTAGCTAGAGGTGGTTTTCAGTACTTCATCACATTCACTGCTGATTTCAGTAGATATGGATTTGTGTATCTTATGAAACATAAATCAGAATCCTTTGAAAAGTTCAAGGAATTCAAAAATGAGGTACAAAACCAACTTGGTAAAAATATTAAAACTCTTCGATCAGATCGAGGTGGTGAATATTTGAGCCTAGAGTTTGATGATCATCTGAGAGAGTGTGGAATTTTATCTCAACTCACTCCACCTGGAACACCACAATGGAATGGTGTTTCTGAGAGGAGAAATCGAACCTTGTTGGACATGGTTCGGTCTATGATGAGTCATGCAAACCTTCCAAACTCTTTCTGGGGACATGCTCTATTAAACAGCAGCTTTTACACTTAACCGTGTTCCATCCAAAACGGTAGAAAAGACACCATATGAGATATGGACTGGTAGACGACCCAGTATGTCTTTTATGATGATTTGGGGTTGTGAAGCATATATAAAACGTCAAGTTTCTAATAAGCTTGATCCCAAATATGATAAATGCTTCTTTGTGGGGTATCCCAAAGAAACCAAGGGATACTATTTCTATAATCCTTCCGAAGGCAAAGTGTTTGTCGCACGAACTGGTGTATTCCTAGAAAAGGAGTTTATCTCCATAGGAACCAATAAGAGGAAGATAGAACTTGAAGAAATTCAAGAATCACAGAGTAGTGACCTACCATTGGTGGAACATGAGCAACCTTCACAAAATGTTGTGGAGGAACAACCTGCTCCAGTAGCACAAGACCAGCGTAGGTCTAACAGGATACGTCACCAGCCTGAGAGATACGAATTTCTCATGACTCTACAAGGTGATGTATTGCTCATAGATCAAGATGAGCCTGTGACCTACCAGGAGGCCATCACTGGCCCAGAATATGAGAAGTGGCTTGAGGCCATGAAATCTGAGATGGATTCCATGTACACCAACCAGGTATGGACCTTGGTAGAGCCACCTGAAGGGGTAAAACCCATAGGGTGCAAGTGGGTTTTCAAAAAGAAAACTGACATGGATGGTAAAGTACATACCTATAAGGCGCGATTGGTGGCTAAGGGTTTCAAGCAAATTCATGGTGTCGACTATGATGAGACCTTTTCACCTGTTGCGATGCTTAAATCCGTCCGGATCTTACTTGCTATCGCTGCATACCATGATTATGAGATATGGCAGATGGATGTCAAAACTGCTTTCCTTAATGGAAAGCTTTTTGAGGATGTGTACATGACACAACCTGAAGGCTTTGACATTTCAGAGGATGCCAGAAAGGTATGTAAATTGCAGCGATCAATCTATGGATTGAAGCAAGCTTCCAGAAGTTGGAACCTTCGTTTTGATGATGTTTGAAGACAAGATGCGGATTCATCAAAAATGAAGATGAACCTTGTGTCTACAAGAAGGTTAGTGGGAGCATTGTTGTTTTTCTGGTGTTATATGTAGATGACATATTACTCATTGGAAATGACATCCCTACACTACAAAATGTAAAGACATGGTTAGGGAATTGCTTCTCTATGAAAGATTTGGGTGAAGCTACCTATGTATTGGGAATCAGGATCTATAGGGATAGATCGCTGAAATTGCTTGGCCTAAGTCAGAGTACATACATAGACAAAGTGTTGAGACGCTTTAACATGCATGAATCCAAGAAAGGACTCTTGCCTATGTCACACGGTATATGCCTATCAAAGGCACAATCCCCTTCCCCTCAAGAAGAAAGGGATCGCATGAGTAAGATTCCATATGCATCCGCAATTGGATCTATCATGTATGCCATGTTATGTACTCGACCAGATGTATCGTATGCTTTAAGCATAACGAGCAGGTACTAGTCTGATCCCGGTGAAAGTCACTGGTCTGCTGTCAAGAACATCCTTAAGTACTTGAGAAGAACTAAGGATTCGTTCTTGGTATATGGAGGCGAGGAAGAGCTTGCTGTAAAAGGTTACACCGATGCTAGCTTCCAAACCGATAAGGATGATTCCAGATCGCAATCTGGTTATGTGTTCTGCCTAAATGGCGGGGCGATGAGCTAGAAGAGTTCAAAGCAAGAGACATTCGTCGATTCTACTATAGAGGCTGAGTATATTGCCGCCTCCAATGCAGCAAAGGAGGCTGTTTGGATCAGGAAGTTCATTACTGAGCTTGGTACAGTTCCTAGTATTGTGGACCCCATTGATCTCTATTGTGATAACAATGGGGCCATTGCACAAGCTAAGGAACCTAGATCTCATCAGCGATCCAAACATATACTTAGGCGCTTCCATCTCATTCGAGAGATTATCGATAGAGGAGATGTGAAAATATGCAGAGTACCAACACTTGATAACGTTGCTGACCCACTTACGAAACCTCTTGCTCAACAGAAGCACGAAGGTCACACTAGATCGATGGGCATTAGATTTATGCCTGATTGGCTCTAGTGCTAGTGGGAGATTGTTGGTGTAAGCCCTAGAGGCCAGTGTATTTCTTAGACTTACATTTGTATCTTGCCATTATATATATATATGATATGAGGCATTCCAGTTTATTGTGTTACTTGTTTAAACATAATAAAGTCCTTAGAATAGAAATTTCAGTTTAATAGAATATCAAGTACATGACTTGATCGTGAGACACTATTGAACAATGAAATCCTATTCTTAAATATCCGTAGTCAAGTATTTTATTAATAAGGGCAATAATAATACATTGAGACTATTATGTGTGCAGATTGATGACCATATCTCACGGGTCATGGATATGAGATATCGAGTCGCCACATAGGTACACATTAGAGTAATGATGTACTGGATTGACCCACCATGAGAACACTACATGGAGCGTTATGTGAGTGTCATAAGTAGTTCTCATAGTGACAATGGTGTATGCAATCCTTCGACCTGAAATCGCTACGATCCCTACATGAGGAGTCGTGTGCTTTAATATCGTCAAACGTCATCCGTAATAGGATGATTATAAAGACGGTCATTGGGCATACCACGAGCCATGCAGAGGGATGTGAGTGACCTAGATGGAATTTGTCCCTCATACATAACAGGAGTAATATCTGTGGGTCCCCTGATAGAGTGAGACTGTAAAATGCATAGCCGTGCTGAAATGAGTCAATATGAGATATTGACCTCATTTGTTGTTAAGTCTACTCGGGTATCAGGGAACATGATATTGAACCATACAAGGGTGACACATTCTATGTCTTGTGTTCAATATAGATATATGGACAAAGGGATAATAATGCACATGAATATTTGTCACAGAAAGGTTTCGTCAAATCACTGACTTTCTCACTACTTAGGTGGCAGTGATGTATTGCTAGATACCTCTCACTGTTTGTAATATTAAATGGGATTTAATATTACTACTAACGTTTTGGGAACCTATAGGGTCACACACATAAGAGCGGATCAAAAGAAGCATTAAAAGGAGAGTTTGACTCTTCTATTGGGCCTAGCGCATAATACATGGGGCTTGGGTCAAACACTGCTCACTAACTCACTTAAGGAGGTGCTACTATAAATAGACCACTTAAGCTATTGTGCACATACGGTTTTTACCCTAGCCGCACATAGAGAGTGATAGTGAGCAGCAGGTCTCGGTTTTCGAAGCTGTCACTGTGAGGCAGAGACGCTTCGTGTTCGTGACGTTGGACGTTCATGGGATCTGCTCGTGTGGATACCTTAGAGACATCGTTCGTGCGGTGTTCGTGATAGACGATTTCAATCAATTGTCATCGCTTCAAGAGGTAGATCTTCTAACCATGAATCATGACCATTCGCAAGGATCCTTCGATGGGAATTTTTTTCCGCTGCGTTATTTTGTCTTATACGTAAATTCCCAACAAAAACTCCAAAAGGACATGTGAAGACAGTTTTCTCTTGGTCTTCCGGGTTAACCACAATTTGGTTATAACCCGAATAACCATCCAAGAAACAATAATAAGCTTGCCCAGCCAACCTCTCCAACATTTGGTCCATGAATGGAAGTGGGAAGTGATCTTTCCTAGTAGCTTGATTTAGCTTCCGGTAATCTATACACATTTGCCAACCAGTGACCGTTCTAGCTGGGATCAACTCATTATTCTCGTTGTTCACGACGGTCATGCCACCTTTCTTGGGAACCACTTGTACCGGACTCACCCAAGCACTATCGGAAATCGGATAGATCATTCCGGCTTCAAGGAGTTTCAGCACCTCCTTCCTTACCACTTCTTTCATTGTAGGATTGAGCCTCCTTTGCGGTTGGACCACCAGTTTAAATTTAGCCTCCATCATGATCTTGTGCATACAAAATGTGGGGCTAATACCTTTCAAATCTAAGATGGACCATCCAATAGCTGTTTTATGCTCTCTAAGCACCCTTACAAGTTTCTCCTCTTCCAATTTGGACAATACATTGCTCACTATGATAGGATTTTCATCATTCTCATCAAGAAACAAATATTTCAAGTGGGGAGGTAGAGGTTTAAGCTCTAACTTGAGCTTCTCTTGGACTTCATCCTTTTTGAGCTATTCTTTCTTAGTATTGACAGAAAGTTGTTTGGGTTGAGCTTCCAAATCACACAAACACTCCTCTATTTCCTTCTCCTCTCTCTCATCAAGATTTTCAATAGAGTTCACAATCACCTTCTCAAGAGTGGAGGAATGGTGCTGATGTGCAAAGACTTCTTTAGCTACTACTTCCACAAGGTCCATGCGGAAACAATTCTCTTCATCACTCGAGCGATGCATAGCTTCAAATACATTGAAAGTAACCTCTTCATCTTTCACGCTGAGTCGAAGTTGGCCTTTTTGTACATCTATCAAAGCACGACCAGTTGCTAAAAAAGGTCTCCCTAATATAAGTGGAACTTCTGCATCCTCCTCCATGTCTAATATCACAAAATCCGCTGGGAAGATAAACTTATCCACTTTAACCAAGACATTTTCCATAATACCAAGAGGATGCTTGATTGATCTATCTGCTAGTTACAATGCCATCCTTGTTGGTTTCACTTCACCACCTCCAAGCTTGTTCAAGATTGAAAGCGGCATCAAATTGATACTCGCCCCCAAGTCACACAAGGCCTTCCCAACAGCAACACTCCCAATTGTGCAGGGGATTGTAAAACTACCAGGATCTTTAAGCTTTGGAGGTAGCTTCCTTTGAAGTATCGCACTACATTCTTCCGTCAAGGCAACAGTCTTATCTTCTTTAAACCTTTTATTCGTCAGTAACTCCTTCATGAACTTTGCATAAATTGGCATTTGCTCTAGTGCTTCAGCAAAGGGTATGTTGATTTGTAACCTCTTGAAGATGTCAAGAAATTTGGCAAACTGCTTTTCCTTCTCCGTCTTCTTGCTTAAGTGAGGATATGGCAACTTTACATAAGAAGGGATCTCTTGAGGCTTGTCTCCATCTTTCAAAATCTGACTTTTACTCCTCCTCAAAATTGAATTTTCATCCACTAACTTTTCTCTCTTGTCTTTTTCTTCTTCCTCTATTACAACCTCTTTGTCTTTCTCCTCATTTTCTCTCTTTTTTCAGCACTCAATTCAGTTTTTTCAGCAACTCTCTCATTTTTCAACAAAGGCTTACCGCTCACTTTCTCAAGACTTTTACCACTCCTCAAAACAATAGCCTTACAATGCTCTTTAGGATTTATTTGAGTATTACCTGAAAAACTACGGCTAGATTGTTCCGCTAGGTGCTTTGCAATTTGTCCAACTTGAACCTCCAAGTTCTTTATGGCAGCATCGGTGTATTTCTGGTTTGACATGGACATTTGCATGAATTGATTGAGGGTGTTCTCCAAGATAGATGTCCGGTCTTGAGGCGGTTGTGTAGGATAAGGCTTACTTGCTTGTCCGGCATCTTGTTTCCAACCAAAACTTGTTTGATTCCTCCACCCTTGGTTGTAATTGTTGGAATATTGGTTGTTACCTTGCCGCCCATAGTTCCCCATATAATTAGCTTCCTCATGGGAACTAGGTGTGGCCTCACAATTTCCATTATCATGATCTCCTCCACAAAAATCACATATCATTACCTGTTGAGGTGGCATGATTGTCCCTTGAATGGTTTGGAGTTGTTGTGGGAGTTGATCTAGTTGCTTGGTAATGGACTCAAGTTGTTGTGTCATAAGCTTGTTTTGAGCCAAAAGTGCAGTTTGTGAATCTAACTCCAACACTCCCTTTCTTGATGTGGTACCTCGGTCATGATGCATCAAATAGTCATTAGATGCCATAGCTTCTATCAAAGTCAATGCTTCCTCCGGTGTCTTTGTGTTCATGGAACCTCCAGCTGAGGCATCCAACATAAGCTTGGTTGACGACCTCAATCCATTGCAAAATGTTTGCATTTGGACAAGATCATCAAACCCATGATTTGGACATCTTCGGAGCAAGTCTTTGAACCTTTCCCATGTGTCATGAAGAGTCTCACCCTCTTGTTGAACAAAGCTTGTGATATCACCCCGTGTCTTCACAAATCTTGAGGCGGGAAAGAACCTTGCAAGAAATTTAGCCTCTAAGTCAACCCATGTAGTGATGCTCCCCCTTGGTTGAGATTGGAGCCAAGCCTTGGCTCTATCTCTTAGAGAGAATGGGGACAACCTTAGGCGAATTGCATCATCGGTAGCACCATTTAACTTCACCGTATCACACAACTCAATGAAGTTGGAGACATGATTATTAGGATCCTCCTTTTCCAGCCCGGCAAATTGATTCTGTTGCATCATATTCAAGAGAGCCGGCTTGATCTCAAAATTGTTGGAATTCACTGGAGGCCTCACTATGCTAGTGACATGCCGATTGACATTTGTGTTGGCATACTCCCCAAGTGTCCTCCGTGGAGCACCCTCACCATTGCCTGCCATCTCAAGTGGTTCTTGATGAACTTGTGAAGTAGAGGTCTCTTGTTCTCTTTCTTGTTGCTCTAATAACTTCCGCTGTCTTGCTTGACTCCGATTCTTCCTAGCCGCTTTCTCTATTTCAGGATCGTAGAGAAGTTGGTCAGCTGGGATAGTACCTCGCATGCACAGAAGTCTAGAGACCAAGAATGTTAGCACTCAATGACAGCAAAGAAAAACAGATAATAAAACAGAGAAAAATAAAATTATGCTTAAATTAGTAATCGAAATGGGTATGCTAATATTGAAACACAATCCCCAGCAACGGTGCCAAAAACTTGTTTACTACGAATTCTAGGCAAGTATACCAAGTCGTACAAGTAATAAAGAGGTAAGAGGGATATCGTTCCCATGAGGACTGAGACAAGTACTAACACGTAAAAAATCAATTACTATCTAAGAGAATCTTTGGATGGAAGGGAGCTCAATACTAAATACCAAGCCCAAGAGTTTAAATAAACAAAATAAAAGGAAAAAAGTTCTTTTTGTATTTTTGTCAAACACTTGGGATGCAGAAAAAGAGATTCTTCAAACATGTGAAAGATGTTGGGATTAGACTTCACCAAACCTTAGCCTCATGCAATACCAAGACCACCAATCCAGTTTATGCTTCAAATATTAAAATCAACCCACAAGATTACTCAAGTCCTAATTCCTTAGATTACAAGAGCCTAAATCCCCTAATTAAACCCTAATTCCTTAGGTGGCCTAATTAGTGAATTTGCATTAAGAGTAGGGATTACACGATTACTAATAAACCAAAATCCATTCCTAGATGAAAGGTTTACCAGGTGATTAATTCCAGATCAAGAATCGATAAGAACGTCCCCATTGCAAATCAAATCTCAAAATCAATTCATGGATGATCAGACCACAAAAAGCATCAAGCATAGGAATCAAACACTAATAAGAAGGCATAAACATAGATTAATACATCAAGGCAATTACATGTGGTTCAATTTAGCTACATCTAATCCCAACAAAAAGGGAATTAGCTACTCATAGTGATAGAGAAAGCCAAAATAAAAGAAATAGAGATAAAGAAGAGAAGAAACTCCATGGAAGCCTTCACAGCAGCCCCTGGTTCAGAGAGAATGTCTTAGGTTAAAAAAATTGTCTTTCTGTTCTGCCCAGATGCCTATTTATAGATTAGGCGCGCGTCACGACCGTGATGGCCATCACGTCCGGGCCATGACGGGTTCTGCCTTGGGCGCGCTTTCAACTTTTGGATTATCACGGCCGTGATGCTTATCACGGCTAAGCCGTGATCAGTTCTGCCTGTAACATTGCTGCACCAAATGGTCTGTCACGGCCGTGATGGGAATCACGGCTAGGCCGTGACAGCTTCTGACTTTTGCCTTCTTTTCTTTCCAGTTTTGCTCGATCATGGTCGTGATGGTCATCACGGCTGGGCCGTGATGGGCTCTGTTTGGTACATTTTCTTCACATTTCAAGCTCTATCTTCATCTAAGCTCCATCATGGTCAATATTGAGCATTTTACCCTTAATTCCTGCAAAACAACACCACGAAACCGCCTTACCCGTTCCAAGGTAAAAACTAACAAAAATCAAATAAAAATTGCCTAAACTATATGAAAATGCATGCAAAAATGTACATGAAATATGAGGTGAGATCACACTCATCAATGTTGGCTTCAAGCAGAACTTCATTAAATGCAATAGAGTCGTTCTGGGCAGCATTAATGCAATAGGAACATTGGTTGTACTCTAACTTGAAGGATCATGGCTTTATGCATCGTGAAACAGCCATATCAGAGTTGTGCAGACAGCTTTTTGTACTTTCCTGAGTACAATTCCCTTTTCGTGCAAGGACCAGAGGTACTAGGGAATAAAGCACGTTGGAAGCATTCTTTAAATGGTCTTTGGTTCTGATATCTGAGTTTGCTTGAGAGAGGAACTTCTGACTTTTCTTGATAAGCGTGAGACCAAGTAGGAGAGAAGGCTTTGAGTCTCTTTCTGATAGGACAGCTCACAAAAGCTTGTTAGGTCCTTGGTTCTTCAACGAGTAACCTCAGACGAGTGTAGGAACTCGTGGAGAGACAGGTTGAAAACGTCTCTTAAAAGAAGTCAATAATCTTAGTCAACAGATAGGTTGACTTTTGCTTATCCAGACAGGTAGTCACCTATATGAGCAGACAAATGATTCTTATTGTTTTAATCTACACACTAGATAGACAGGTTAGCAACTAATATGAAGGTTAATTAAATCATTAACCAATGTTTAGTTCTCATCAAAACTTAGGGAAATGCACATCAGACATTTTAGAGACTTAATAGAAAAGAGAAAGAGAAAGATGAAGAGGACGTTGCCACGAACACAACCACGTGCTCCGATATGCGACGGGACGATCGAATCTCTCTAATTTTTGTCTCTAAGCTTTCTTTCTCTAAGTTTTCTCTCCCCCTCTCTCTAAAATCTCCTCTCTTTCTTCTCTACTTTCTGTCTTCTACTGCTTTCTGTTTTCACTCTTGGACTGAAGTGACTTATGCCACTTGAGTCCTTTTTATTTTGCTGATTCACGTCCCAACGCTCAAGCGCTGGAACCCTTGCATTTGAGCTCTCCAACGCTTGAGCGTTGGCTTCTCCACGCTCGAGAGTTGGAGGCAGGTAGACCACCGTGAGACACCTCGTTGTGCCCCGGTGTTTTATTAGACTAAAACCTCATTAATTAATTTCTTACTCATGCGTTTAATATGAAAATACGTAAAAATTAAAACTTAAGTTAATAAGCGTACAAACTTTAGTTCATTTAAAACAACATACGATGTTCATGTTTTACATACACACATCAGACTTATAATCATATTACAAAAACTGTTGAGGGTATCCTTTCAGTAGGATCCCTCACAAGCATATACTTAAACAAAAGTTAAACAAAGCGAAACATATAAAAATGCATCACGAGACGCACTGGCCATACTATCTATACTCTAATCACCATGGATCACAGCTCGACCTCCAGCGTCTGGTTAGTTAGGAGTTCCATCCAACTCCTCAGCATTCTCCATTTCATAGAGTTCCGTCCAGCTCCTCAGCAACATAATCCTCCATCGGGTCTTCTAATGTAAGTAAAGTAACCTACACAAATACAGAAATATAGGGGATAAGAAGTAGTTCTGTCATCAAAAAGCGGTAAAGAGTAATAGTAAATTATACAGTAATTGTCACCAACACAACATCATTCAACACCTAACTAACAAAGCATCCTCAAATTAATGTATCATCCTCTACCACAAACTCGTACAACTAGACTTTCATACTGACGTGGCCACTACTGATTTCTTTCACGCATTCCTCTCGGGGAATGTCAATTAGATGTTCAAGCGACTGGTTCCAAATTCCCGATGCACATTCTCTTCCATGGTGAGAACGCTCACGCAAACGATGACACTATAGCTGCACGATGCTCCCGGTGCACACCCCTTCCACTCCCGGGGGTGCTCAATGAAATTCAATGACCCTATAGCTGCACAACCTATTTCTAAGGTGGAACGGTCTAGCGAGAACTCTTGACCTCGTGTATTATATTACCAACACACGGTTTTGAACAACAACACCGACCTCGTGTATTATATTGCCAATACACGTGAATCTCACCAACCCATTTTAACAACATCCTAGTGCCTTAACCTTTCATCAAGCCTCAACTCATAACCTATGTCACAACACCTCTTTAAAATAATTTATTTAGGTTAGGCACATCTAAATCACCATGATACTCACACCCAAACAAACAATTATCTCTCGAACAACTTATATATCTTTACTTAAAATCCACTAAGCACACGATTAAAAACCAGGCAGATCATGCATAACACATCATTATAAAATATTCAAATCTAGTAAACCATAAAGTCAGACTCTGTCACGGCCTGGCCGTGATAGCCATCACGACCGTGACGGGCATCAAGGGCAAGCATTTCTACAACACAGAACCTGTCACGGCCTGACCATGATAACCATCACGGTCGTGACAGACAAACAACCTCCTCAATATCATCAAATATTCAAACACCGAAAAAAATACGTCACACGCAGATGGAATACCTCAATCAGCATATCACAGTAAATTCAATAACATAACTTCAAACATCATCAAATACCTATAATCAACCTAATATCGATAAACCTACAATCCCCGAATCAACATTGGTTTTAAAGAAACAGTTTCCAATGTGATTTTGGTCTTGTCGATTACTCGACTTCTAGTAGGGTTTAGGTCACCCTACACAATTATCATATAATCTACTACTTATCGATTCCGACGATAGGTTGATTCATTCCCTCACCTGGGTTATTACTGGAATTCCGAAATTGATGTTCCTCGTTATCACGCCACGCGTTATCAAATTCACCTTCATCCAGACAACACAACAACAAGTTAATCAACAAACCCTCCCTTAACCATTTTTATTTAGATTCGGTCAAGTAATTCAAATGAGGGTTAGGGTTATGTTCTCATTCTAATCTTTTGGATTCTAAGTGCTTAGGTCTTGGATAACTAGGATAAATTGTTAGAAGTTGAAAATATGAAACAAAATCCTCTAACCTCCAAGGTTAGGGTTTCGGCCATGAGCATAAAAATAAGTGAGAAAATTCTTTTGATTTCAAGCTTTTGGATTTGGATAACATACATACTAGAGAGCTTAATTCAAGAATTAGATTTCACAATAGAAGCAAAAAGACCAAACCCATTTTTCATGACAGTTTCGGCCTAGAATATTTTTTAGGGATGGAATTTTTTTTCATTACATGCTCTTGGATAATGAAAGTAGTGATTATAACTAGATCATAGAAATTGGTTTCACATTTTTAGGATTTTTCTACAATTTTCTAGAATTATTTAAAGTTCTAGATCTAAGAAAATAAAATCCATGAACTAGGTAGATTAAGATCACAGAAATGGAAGAGATGATTATTGATGAAGAACAATGATCAAGGAGGAAGAGATTACCTTAAGGAGATGAAGAACTAAGAAGAAAGTTGCAAAGACTTAATGATTTCTTCCACAAAGCTAGCTTAGGTTCTTAAGAGTTTAAGAGATGAAAATGAAGAAGATGAAGAGAAGTGGGGAAGGGGAGGGCTGCGGCCTTGGGGTCCTTTTATAGGCTAAATCTTATGCCTTGTTTGGTTGTTAGATGTTGGATTAATAGCTTTTGTGATTATTTAATTAATATAAGCTTAACCATAGTTAATAATTAACTTAACTAGGGTTACTTGGCTAACAATGATTAAAATTCATGTGGCTCATATTCTTTGAGTGGTGTGGCTGCCCCTTGCCCATACAAATTAACCATGGTTAAAATCTAACTCAACGTAGGTTAGGTTAAGCTTAGGGGTATTTTGGTCATTTCGCCTAAATTTATATTTAATGCTTCATAAATGCCTTAGTGAGTCATGGTGGTGACTCACCCCATGACTCATCTCCTCTGGTGTCCGGTTCTGTCTCTGCATTCCATTCCCGACTCCGTCGGTTTCCCCGATTAGGGTTTTACGCTCGTATAAAAGCAAAATATTTTGCTTTTTGATTGAAAATTTTCAAACTAACAAGACTCATTGGAAATATGATTTAATCATAACCCATTTTGTTCACGTGTCAAAATTAGGTTTTCTGATCATTAAAATCTTACTGTCAGTGAAAACACCAACTGTTTTACGTTCGAACTTTAGCCAAAATTCGTCCGAATATACATAATATTTAATTTCTGATCAGAAATTTGGAAAGTAGAATTCCACACGGACAAAATATAAAATATCTACAAATTTTAGTTTTCGGGTCAAATTAGGGTTTTCTGTCAGTATAAAATTATACTGTCGGTTAAAAACGCAGACCGGTTTCCATCTGAGTTTTAAAACAAATTTTAACTAGAGCTTCCTACCATAGAGTAGGTTCTAGATATGATTTTGTATTCTCCAAAATCATTTCCTAAGTCTCAAATAAAAATATAAATAAATATATTTTTACTGTTAAAACAGCGTAATTTAAAAACAGGCTGTTAGACATCGCGCCATGCAACCAATCCTGTCATGCCACGTGTGCTCCTCTTGACATGTGGCAGGTCAACGTCAGGCCTTGTTTATTGACTAGGGCACTGGAGCGTTGGTACACCCACGCTCGAGCGTTGACCATTGACCAAAAGACGTTTTGTTGCGTTTTGGGTCTGTTCGACGTCCGATTGACCTCAAATTTGATATATAGGCTCATCAAGACCTAATAAACAACCTCAAACCCTCAAAAATACCTTATTTCAACACTAACTCCAATTTTCTTGTTTCATACTCATAAACCTCAAAGAAGGTAAACAGGGAAAACTCTACGATTCGTGTACGTTCAAACTCACTCGAGATGGTTGCGTACTTTCCATGCAAGGGCTCCTAGACCTCAACCAACCTCTTAACTATGTAATCCAAGTCTTAAAACTAATCATCTTTCGTAAACAACACATAAAGTCAAGGATGATACATTTCTACTCCCCTTAAAAGAAATTCCGTCCTCGGAATTTACATACCTGAAAACAAGTGGGGATACTGCTGCTGCATGTCCGTCTCACGCTCCTAACCTGCATTAAAAGGAATAAGTTTTCGTTAATGAAAATGATTTTTGGAAATAAGATTTCATAATAAGCGCTCGTCCAACAAAAGTAATAGAAGCGCTCATCCAACAAAAGTAAGAAGCGCTCGTCCAACACAAGTGATAGAAGCGCTCGTCCAACACAAGTGACAGAAGCGCTCATCCACTGAAGTGATACAAGCGCTCGCCCACTAAAGTGACAGAAGTGCTCGTCCACTAAAGTGACAGAAGTGCTCATCCACATAAGTGACAGAAGCGCTCGTCCACTTAAGCCTTTGGACTTGCTAAGTTCTTAATGAGAAGCTCCGTCCAATGTAAAAGGCAAAGGCACTAAGAACTGATGTAGAATCTTACTAGCTCGTCCGATGTAAAATCTTAATTCAAAATGTCTAGATGGACTCGCTTATTTTCAAGATGGACACAAAGGCACTAAGAACCGATGTAGAATCTTACTTCAAGAACCAGAATCAAGAAAACTGATTCTGTTATCAGATCCACATCTATTTTAATTGATCCCAACGACTATAACTTGTTTTCTATATAAAGAGGGATCAAAGGAACACCTTCAAAAATATAACAATATCGATCATAACAATACACATATCATTCATCATCTTTCTAGAGTTTATTGTGAAAAGAGTTTTCGTTCTCATAAAAGCTTCAATTTGTATATCTGACTATTTGAGAGTTAGGAATCAATTTTTCATTTTATTTGATTGTAAAGAGAGAGGGAGTCTCTCTGAGTGATTAGGGTGAGGTATCCCTAAGGAAGAACGTTGAGGCTCTTCACAAGAGTGTGGTATCTCGAGGTGAAGGAGTGCTCCGTGGTGTAAAGGTTTTTCAAGCTACCTGGATAAAGCTTGTTGTGTTAGTGTGTGAAAACCCACAGGTGGAGTGGGGACTGGATGTAGGTCACAGTGGTGGTGACTGAACCAGGATAAATCTGGTTATGTGGTATCTCTAAACTCAAACTCTTTAATTTCTGTCGTGCGCACATAACTATGATCTTGATGTTCTAAGTATTCAATTCTATTCTTAAGGATCAATATTTGAATTGAATATTGCATCATATACTGAAACTGAAACCTGCAAGTTTGTTCTTGATTGTTAATGCTTGTATCTGAAACTTGCATAACTTGTTCTTAATCTTTAAAGGTTTAATCAGTTTCTGTATTTTGTTATTATTGTGTTTTGAACCCGAACCTATTCTGAATCTATTAATTCTAAATCAATCTTTCTTATCTTCATCATCTTCCAATTCAAGATTTTATGTAAACCCTTCATTGATTTTGTAAAAGATCCTAAGGCCACAAATCCGTAACTCTGAAAAGTAAAGTTTTGTGAAAAGTTTTTAAGAGGGAAATATTTTTGAAAACTCAATTCACCCCCCCTCTTGAGTCGTTGAAGCCAAAAAAACAATTGGCATCAGAGCTAAACTCTTAAGTTTGGCTTAATAGCTATAAGAGTATGGCTTCCAATGACTGTTTGAATGAAGGGGCTTCCCTTGCACGCCCTCCTGCCTTCAATGGATCTGAGTATATCTATTGGAAGGAAAGAATGGTAATATTTCTTGAGGCAGTAGGTGTTGACATATGAGATGCAGTAGAAAATGGACCATTTGTCCCCTCTACTGTAGATGCTAATGGTGCTCCAAGAAATAAGCCTAAAACTGAATGGAATGAGGATGATAAGAAAAGAGTTCAATATAATGCACGTGCTAAGAATATTATAACATCTTCTTTAAGCCGTGATGAGTTTTTCAGGGTTTCAAATTACAAATCAGCAAAGGAGATGTGGGATACATTGCAAGTAACACATGAAGGAACCACATATGTCAAAAGAGCAAGAATGAACACCCTCACACATGAGTATGAGTTATTTCGCATGAATCTAGGAGAACCAATGGAGGTTATGCAAAAGATATTCACACACATTGTAAATCAATTGGCTGTACTTGGAAAGACAATCTCCAATGAAGATTAAGTTAACAAAGTCATGAGATGCTTGAGCAGAGAATGACAACCTAAAGTAACTGCAATTTCAGAATCCAAAGACCTTTCAACAATGTCAATTGCAGCACTCTTTGGAAAGCTACAAGAACATGAAATGGAGTTGACTAGATTGATGCTAAGTGAAGAAGAAGACAAGAACAATAAAATCGTCACATTCAAAGCTGTAAGATCTACAAAGGTTGACAGAAAGCTTAAGAAGGAAAAGAAACTTAAACGTGCATACATAGATTGGAAGGATAACAATCTTGGCTCAACGAATGATTCCAATGATGAAAAATCAAACTTGTGCTTAACTGCTCATCTTCATAAAGAAGATGATGAGGTAAATAATTCTAACCTTGATGAATTACCTTCTTATGATGAATTGCAAAATGCTTTTGAAGAACTTCATAAAGAATCCATTAGACTTGCTAGATTGATAATTAAGTCTAAGAAAACCATCATATGCCTAGAAAAGAAAACTTCTGTTTTAAACAAAGAGGTAGATGAATTAAAAACAGAAAATTGTACTTTTAAAAGAAAAACTAGCTACTGTTTTAGATGCATCTATATGTGATAAATGTCCTAAGTTGGAGAAACATTTAAATCATTTAAATGGTGATCCATCTAGAATTACTAGTGATAAAGAAATCTTGAATGCATATAGCGGTACATTGACTAAAGAGGTTGAAAAACTGAAAAATGACCTAGCAAGATTCACAAATGGTAGAGATAACTTGAATGCTTTATTAGGACAGCAAAAATGTGTTTATGATAAGGATGGAATAGGCTATAAACCTAAGATACATGAGAAATCTTTCAAGAAATTTTTTGCTGCACCTAAGACATCAAACACACTGTTTGTTAAATACAATTTTTGTGCTAGAAAAGGTCACACAGCTTCTACATGTCAACACAAAATCAGCATACAATAAATCTAAGTATATATGGGTTCCTAAAGGAACTATTGCTGCAACTAAACATAAAGGACCCAAGAAAAGTTGGGTACCTATAGCAAAAACATGAAATTCTGTTTTGTAGGTGTGGTGGAAGGTCAAGAGCAAAAATTGGAATCATGATATAGAGCCTTCACCAAACACAAAATGGGTAACAATAAAGAAAGGATATTGATTGAATATGTTTTCTAATTATCATTATTAATGTATGATTATGAGTCTTTGTGTTGACTTACGTATCATTGAATAATATGTCTATATTGTTGTATTAAAGTTATTTGATCAATCTTGGAATAATCATATGGCATTTGTGTCTCAAGTAGAACCTACGAACATAGATGATGCTATAATTGATAAACATTGGATGATGGCTATGCAAGATGAGTTAAACCAGTTTGAAAGAAACCAAGTTTGGAAACTAAGTGCCTAAACCCAAGAACTGTCAAGTAATAGGTACAAAATGAGTTTTTAGGAATAAACTAGATGAAAATGGTATAATTGTAGGAAACAAGGCTAGATTGGCAGCCAAAGGGTATAACCAAGAAGAAGGCATAGATTATGATGAAACATATGCACCAAAGAGCAAGATTAGAAGCTATAAGAATGCTACTTGCTTATGCTTGCATAATGGGATTTAAATTGTATCAAATGGATGTTAAGAGTGCTTTCTTAAATGGATTTATACAAGAGGAAGTGCATGTTGGTCAACCACCTGGTTTTGATAATAATGAATTGCCTAACCATGTTTATAAACTGTCTAAAGCACTATATGGCTTAAAGCAAGCTCCTAGAGCTTGGTATGAAAGGTTAAGTAATTTTCTCATTGAAAAATGATTTAAAAGAGGTAAAGTTGACACAACTTTGTCCCTAAGAAAAAGGCACACAACATTTTACTTGTACAAATATATGTGGATGATATAATTTTTAGTGCCACTAATGAGTATTTGTGCAATGAGTTTGTAAGTCTTATGCAGAGTGAGTTTTGTAACACCCTACTTTTTATTTTCCGATTTTTATTTTTTCAGTAAAAAATATTTCCGCTGTATTAATCGGTATAAATGTATTTATTTATATTTTTATCCGAGTTCATGGAGATTGATTTTTATGAAATAAAAATCATATTCATACTCTATATTAGGGTAGAAGCTTAGGATAAAATTTTGGGTTGAAAATTCAGACGGAAATCGGTCTACGCTTTCACTGACAGTATAATTTTACTGAGCAGAAAACCTAATTTTGACTCATGAAGGAAATGGTTTATATTTAAATCATATTTCCAACGAGTTTGGTTAGTTTGAAAATTTTTAGTATAAAACGAAATATTACGCTTTTACGCAGGCGTAAAACCCTAATCAGGAAACCGACGTAGTCAAAAACGGAACTACAAAGACCCGTCAAGAGATCGGGATAACGAATCATACATGATGATTCATGGGGATGAGTCACACTTTTAAGTCTAGAAGATTCTATAAGTCAAAGTGGCAATTTATGAATTTTACGCTTAAGTCCCTGAACTTTCTATTAATTACACTTTGGTCCATAAGTTAGTTCCTATGTTTTCTATGTGAATTGGGCCACAATCTTTGTTTCCAATCTATTAATGTACCGTGGCCATGAAGCCCAAATTCCTTGTCCATGGATTAATTCCATAAAGCCCATTAGAAATCATATAAGTTTCCTATGTCATGTTAAGCCTTAAGCATTTTAGTGGGCCCCACATAAATGAATCCAAGCCCAAAATTTTAAGGCCCATGCGCAAGCCCAATACGGAGTAGGGGCTGCCCTCATCTTGGATGAGCCAAGATTATTCTAGAACTTTCCACATTGTTCTACATTTTTCTCCAAGATTCTACACCATTCTACTATCTTCTCAAATGTTCTCCAACATTCTAGGTTCTTCTCAAAATATCTCATGAAAAATCAGACAAGATAAGTAAGGATGAGACCACATTTAATGTGGCACATGGTCATCATTTCAATTTATTGGCAATTTGATAAATAATCCTTATACTTTTGGAATCTTTGCAAAATGGTCCCTAGGAATTATTTGCACTTTAATCCTTTGAACAAGCCAACTCATTCCTACTAGATCCTTATAAAGTGGCGCAAACAACCCCTATAAATACCCTGCCTCACCATTTCACTCATCTTCTTCATTCTCTTCATCTTCCTCACCAACTAAGTTACAAAACCATAAGAACACCGAATCCCCACCAAACATATGACCCTTTTACTTTCTGAAACTCGGAAAACTCTCAACATAAAAGTTGTTCCTCTTTCTCTCTTATTTCCAACAAGCTAAATATCATCAAAAACGGATAAGTAGATTGGGAGATAGGATCAAAATACCGAAACTTCCCAGAATTCTCAACAACCTACGAAACAGCAGAAAGAAGGCCCTTTTCACCCCTGTTATGATTCGAACCAAATGAAACCTTCAACACAAAAGTTGTTCCTTTTATTCTTATATTTCTATCAAGCCAAAGTTCGTGATTTTTGGATGAGTATATTGTGAGATACACTCACAATACCATCACACCCTCAAGCTGTGCAGTTTTCAACTTAGTGAAGGTTGATCATTTTCTTCATTTCTTCAATCTCCAAGAGGTAAAAGCTCTTCTCATTAATCATATAAGTCTTCTCCTTCACTTATTTTGTAAGATCAAGCCATGATCATCAAGTTTTCATAAATTTCCATTTCTAGATCTAGAACTTGTAATAATTCTATAAAATTGTAGAAAAATCAATAAAATGTGAAACCAATTTCTATGATCTAATTATGATCCCTCCTTTATTTATCCAATAGCATGTGATCAAAATCATTTTCCTTCCCTATTAACCATTAATGGCCGAACCTAGGTAGGAAAATGGGTTTGGTGTTTTGTTGTTTGTTTTGAAAGTTAGTACTTGACTTAAGTTCTATAATACATGTATAGCTTAAATCCAAGAGCTTAGGTCCAACAAAAATCCCTAGCTTAAATTCCTATACATGACCGAAACCCTAACCCTAAAGGTTAGAGGATTTTATTTCAAATTTAAGTCTTGTAATAAGTAATCTATGTTAGTTAAGACTCTAGTAACTAGGATCCAAAAGATGGCATTAAGAAGATAACCCTAAACCTATTTTCTAAGACTTGTCCGAACCTAGCTCTAAAGTGTCATAGATGGATTTGGTTTGATTAACTATAGTTATGTTGTTTGATTCAAGGTGAAACTATTAAGCTGTGGTGTGATAGCGAGGAACGTCGAGTTCGGGATTTCGGTGCTAACGTAGGTGGGGGAAAGAATCATTCTATCGTCGGAATTGATAAGTATTATATTCTATAATAATTGTGTAGGGCGACCTAAACCATACTAGTGGTCGAGTAATCGACAATACCAAAATCGTATTGGAAACTTTTCCGTAATACCAATGACAATTTGGGAATTGTAGGTTTATTGCCTTAGGTTAATTATTCATATTTGAGGATGTCTGAATTATTTACTTTTGACTGTTTGTGATCCGCTGGTTGAGGTATTCTACTGCATGTGACGTTTATTTTGGTGTTTGAATATTTTATTGATTATTGTGTTATGCATGATCTGCCTGGGTTTAATACTATGCTTAGATGATTTTAAGCAAAGATATATGTTGTTAGGGAGATAATTGTTTGGGTGAAAGAATGAATTGACTTAGAGGTGCTTAGCTAAATTAAATTATCTAACTGTGACATAGAATGCAAGTGGAGGCTATGATGAGAGCTTGAGGTACTAGGTTGTTATTGATGTGAGGTAGATAGTGAGATTCATATAGATGCATTAATAAATATAATATTTTAGTTCTGGACATGTTGTTATGAGTATCCCATCGGAAATAGAGCAAAAATGTCTTTTATGCTTAGGTGCTATTTTAAGGGAAAATAGCGACGCACACCGTGCTTATGCACTATTTCCTATTAGAGATTAAGGAAGAGTGGCGCACCGAGTTATAAGGTCTTTTATGCTTATGTGCTATTTCAAATGGGGGGAATAGTGACGCATATCGTGCTTATGCACTTTTTCCTATGAGAGGTAAGGGAATAGGGGCGCACCGAGTTATTATTTATTATGTGCTTATGTGCTATTTCCAATGGGGGCAGAAGTGACGCATATTGTGCTGATGCGCTATTTCCTATGAGAGATTAGGGAATAGTGGCGCACCGAGTTTTGACCCTAAATAGTTCGGGACTACTGACTAGTGTGACAGGAGTATAGATTGCCATATTAGTATAAATGTTGAATTACAGGTGTTGAAAGTAGAAGGTGATATCGTAAATTGGGTGATATCGTAATTTGAGGATGATTGCTAGTTAGGTGTGATGTGTATGGTTGATGGTTATTATATTTTATGCTATGATTCTTTTCCGCTTTGATGATAGAACTGCTTCTTATCCCCTATATCTTTATGTGTGTTGTATTTTATTTCTGATGTGATCGTACGAGAAGACCCGATGGAGGAACCAATTGCTGAGGAGTTAGATGGAACTCCGTATGAACCGGATGCTGGAGGTCGAGCTGTGATCCATGGCGATTAGAGTATAGACATTATGGCCAGTGTGTCTAAGGAGTATTTATATTTCCGCTAAGTATGTCTGTAGTGTAGTTTATACCTGTGAGGGATCCTACTGAGAAGGTACCCTTAACAGTGTTTTGGTATTGTCATAAATAAACAGGTGTGTATTTATATATATTAACGTTGGTGTGTTTTAAATTTGCAGAAGTTATATGATAATTAAATAAGTTTTAATTTTTACGTATTTTCAACGATAAGCGCGTGATTAAGTAAGTAAATATTAAGGTTTTAATGTAATAATACAATGGGGCACAACGGGGTGTCTCATTTGGTGGTATCAGAGCAGTTCGATTCTAATCGGACTGTGAGGTCTAGGATATTGTTACTGGCCGTGTCTAGTTGAGTCCACATTGGATTTTAACTAGGGTTAGAAGTTGGGTAGTGAGTCCCGACGTGATAGTTAACAGTTATATGGCATATATATATACCAGTTTTATGTAGCATTATATGTTGTATACTAGTGCTCAGAGAGGTGGAGCTGGAAAAGGAGTTCCAGCAGCATGACAGCAGATGGTCAGACCTCAGGCCACTGAAAGAGTGTTTACCGTGAGGGGAGCATGATTCTCAATCCGGGATCTTATACAAGGTATGTATTTGATATCTGGTAGACTTTGTTTGTTTGTCTAAGTAGCATGATAGACAAGAAAGTGATGAGAGTTTTGCTGAGGTATAGTTGTGACTGGTAGGATGTGAACCCTTAAGATCAAAATCAGTGAGTAAGACAATTACTATAAGTCAAATGTTGATCGAGGCATAATATCATTATGGAACCTAAGGCAATGATTAAGGATCGTAGTTAAGATAGATTGTATGAGTTTGGGAAGAGTAAACGAAAGTGTATATAGTAATTTCACCTAAGTTGAATATGAGCTTTCACCTAAGTTGAATATAAGCAGAAAAGATGATTTCTGATGTAAATTGAGGTTACTAGAGAAATTCAAATTTGTTAAGTTAGATAATCCTAACAGGTGTTGATCTTTTGATTGCAATTTATCTTACGGAGTGTTGAAATGTTTATTTGGAGACTTGAAAGGTGTGATTTTGATATAATCTAGAATAGTGAAATACGTTCTAAGGAACTAAGACTGTGATTGGATACATGAAGTAGGAAGTTAGGGTAGTTCGATTGTGGTGTTAATTACGGTTGTTAGATGTTGAAATAAGATTCTTTAGTGGATCAGTAGTAAGAAGAGGAAGGGATTAAGTTTTGATTATGTCCTTTAAGGATGTTAGATCATGTTGGAGAGGTTAAGAACAATGAATAGAATATAGTGATGGATAAGTTCGAGGATAAATAGAATGATATAAGGATGAATTCTGTTATGAAGTTACCGCTGTTACCTAGGGGAAAAACAACGATGAGAAATATAATGTGGGATCTTTAGAATAAGATACGAATGCAAGATGATGTCTAGTTTTGAGTTAAGAAATTCCGAGGATGGAATTTTTTTCTAAGAGGGGTAGTAATGTAACACCCTACTTTTTATTTTCCGATTTTTATTTTTTCAGTAAAAAATATTTCCGCTGTATTAACCAATATAAATGTATTTATTTATATTTTTATCCGAGTTCATGGAGATTTATTTTTATGAAATAAAAATCATATTCATACTCTATCTTAGGGTAGAAGCTTAGGATAAAATTTTGGGTTGAAAATTCAGACGGAAATCGGTCTGCGTTTTCACTGACAGTATAATTTTACTGAGCAGAAAACATAATTTTGACTCGTGAACGAAATGGTTTATATTTAAATCATATTTTCAACGAGTTTGGTTAGTTTGAAAATTTTTAGTAGAAAACAAAATATTACGCTTGTACGCAGGTGTAAAACCCTAATAAGGAAACCGACGGAGTCGAAAACGGAACTACAGAGACCCGTCAAGAGATCGGGATAACGAGTCATACATGATGATTCATGGGGATAAGTCACACTTTTAAGTCTAGAAGATTCTACAAGTCAAAGTGGCAATTTATGAATTTTACGCTTAAGTCCCTGAACTTTCTATTAATTACACTTTGGTCCCTAAGTTAGTTCCTATGTTTTCTAAGTGAATTGGGCCAGAATCTTTGTTTCCAATCTATTAATGGACCGTGGCCATGAAGCCCAAATTCCTTGTCCATGGATTAATTCCATAAAGCCCATTAGAAATCATATAAGTATGTCATGTTAAGCCTTAAGCATTTTAGTGGGCCCCACATAAATGAATTTAAGCCCAAAATTTTAAGGCCCATGCACAAGCCCAATATGGAGTAGGGGCTGCACTCATCTTGGATGAGCCAAGATTATTCTAGAACTTTCCACGTTGTTCTACATTTTTCTCCAAGATTCTACACCATTCTACTATCTTCTCAAATGTTCTCCAACATTCTAGGTTCTTCTCAAAATATCTCATGAAAAATCAGCCAAGATAAGTCAAGATGAGACCACATTTAATGTGGCACATGGTCATCATTTCAATTTATTGGCAATTTGCAAAATAGTCCTTATACTTTTGGAATCTTTGCAAAATGGTCCCTAGGAATTATTTGCACTTTAATCCTTTGAACAAGCCAACTCATTCCTACTAGATCCTTCTAAAGTGGCGCAACCAACCCCTATAAATACCCTCCCTCACCATTTCACTCATCTTCTTCATTCTCTTCATCTTCCTCACCAACTAAGTTACAAAACCATAAGAACACCGAATCCCCACCAAACATATGACCCTCTTACTTTCTGAAAATAGAAAAACTCTCAACATAAAAGCTGTTCCTCTTTCTCTCTTATTTCCAACAAGATAAATATCATCAAAAACGGATAAGTGTATTGGGAGATAGGATCAAAATACCGAAACTGCCCAGAATTCTCAGCAACCCACGAAACAGCAGAAAGAAGGCCATTTTAACCCCTGTTATGATCCGAACAAAATGAAACCTTCAACACCAAATTGTTCATTTTCTTATTATCTTTCTATCAAGACAAAGTTCGTGATTTTTGGATGAGTATATTTTTAGATATACTCACAATACCATCACACCCTCAAGCTGTCCAGTTTTCAACTTAGTGAAGGTTGATCATTTTCTTCATTTCTTCAATCTCCAAGAGGTAAAAGCTCTTCTCCTTAATCATCCAAGTCTTCTCCTTCACTTATTTTGTAAGATCAAGACATGATCATCAAGTTTTCATAAATTTCCGTTTCTGGATCTAGAACTTGTAATAATTCTAGAAAATTGTAGAAAAATCATAAAAATGTGAAACCAATTTCTATGATCTAATTATGATACCTACTTTATTTATCCAAGAGTATGTGATCAAAATCATTTTACTTCCCTATTAACCATTAATGGCCGAACCTAGGTAGGAAAATGGGTTTGGTGTTTTGTTGTTTGTTTTGAAAGTTAGTACTTGACTTAAGTTCTATAATACATGTATAGCTTAAATCCAAGAGCTTAGGTCCAACAAAAATCCCTAGCTTAAATTCCTAACATGGCCGAAACCCTAACCCTAAAGGTTAGAGGATTTTGTTTCCAATTTGAGTCTTGTAATAAGTAATCTATGTTAGTTAAGACTCTAGTAACTAGGATCCAAAAGATGGCATTAAGAAGATAACCCTAAACCTATTTTCTAAGACTTGGCCGAACCTAGCCCTAAAGTGTCATAGATGGATTTGGTTTGATTCATTATAGTTATGTTGTTTGATTCAAGGTGAAACTATTAAGCTGTGGTGTGATAGCGAGGAACGTCGAGTTCGAGATTTCGGTGCTAACTCAGGTGGGGGAAAGAATCATCCTATCGTCGGAATCGATAAGTAGTACATTCTATAATAATTGTGTAGGGCGACCTAAACCCTACTAGTGGTCGAGTAATCGACAATACCAAAATCGTATTGGAAACTTTTCCGTAATACCAATGACGATTTGGGAATTGTAGGTTTATCACCTTAGGTTAATTATTCATATTTGAGGATGTCTGAATTATTTACTTTTGACTGTTTGTGATCCGCTGGTTGAGGTATTCTACTGCATGTGACGTTTATTTTGGTGTTTGAGTATTTTATTGATTATTGTGTTATGCATGATCTGTCTGGGTTTAATACTATGCTTAGATGATTTTAAGCAAAGATATATGTTGTTTGGGAGATAATTTTTTGGGTGAAAGAATGAATTGACTTAGAGGTGCTTAGCTAAATTAAATTATCTAACTGTGACATAGAATGCAAGTGGAGGCTATGATGAGAGCTTGAGGTACTAGGTTGTTATTGATGCGAGGTAGCTAGTGAGATTCATATAGATGCATTAATAAATATAATCTTTTAGTTATGGACGTGTTGTTATGAGTATCCCCACCGGAAACAGAGCAAAAATGTCTTTTATGCTTAGGTTCTATTTTAAGGGAAAATAGCGACGCACACCGTGCTTATGCACTATTTCCTATTAGAGATTAGGGAAGAGTGGCGCACCGAGTTATAAGGTCTTTTATGCTTATGTGCTATTTCAAATGGGGGGAATAGTGACGCATATCGTGCTTATGCACTTTTTCCTATGAGAGGTAATGGAATAGGGGCACACCGAGTTATTATTTATTATGTGCTTAGGTGCTATTTCCAAAGGGGGTAATAGTGACGTATATTGTGCTGATGCACTATTTCCTATGAGAGATTAGGGAATAGTGGCGCACCGAGTTTTGACCCTAAATAATTCTGGACTACTGACTAGTGTGACAGGAGTATAGATTGCCATATTAGTATAAATGTTGAATTACAGGAGTTGAAAGTAGAAGGTGATATCGTAAAATTAGGTGATATCGTAATTTGAGGATGATTTCTAGTTAGGTGTGATGTGTGTGGTTGACGGTTATTATATTTTATGCTATGATTCTTTTCCTCTTTGATGATAGAATTGTTTCTTATCCCCTATATCTTTCTGTGTGTTGTATTTTATTTCTAATGTGATCGTACGAGAAGACCCGATGGAGGAACCAATTGCTGAGGAGTTAGATGGAACTCCGTATGAACCGGATGCTGGAGGTCGAGCTGTGATCCATGGCGATTAGAGTATAGACATTATGGCCAGTGTGTCTAAGGAGTATTTATATTTCCGCTAAGTATGTCTGTAGTGCAGTTTATACTTGTGAGGAATCCTACTGAGAGGGTACCCTTAACAGTGTTTTGGTATTGTCATAAATAAACAGGTGTGTATTTATATATATTAACGTTGGTGTGTTTTAAATTTGCAGAAGTTATATGATAATTAAATAAGTTTTAATTTTTACGTATTTTCAACGATAAGCGCGTGATTAAGTAATTAAATTTTAAGGTTTTAATGTAATAATACAATGGGGCACAACGGGGTGTCTCAAGTTTGAAATGTCAATGATGGGTGAGCTGATAAAGCAAACTAAAAATGGTATCTTTGTTAGCCAAACCAACTACTTCAATGAGTTGATCAAGAAGTTTGGCATGGAAAATGCTAAGGAGATGGCTACTCCAATGAGTACCTCCTGTTATCTGGACAAGGATGACCAAGGTAAACCTGTTGATGTTTCTAAATTCAGAGGTACGATAGGCTCACTACTTTATCTTACTGCTAGTAGGCCATATATCTTGTTTAGTGTATGCATGTGTGCTAGGTATCAAGCAAATCCAAAAGAATCACACCTAACAGCAGTTAAAAGGATAATTAAGTATCTGTTAGGAACAAAGGACATGGGATTATGGTATCCCAAGGGAGTTACATGTACTTTAATTAGCTATTCAGACTCTTATTTTGCTGGTTGTAAACTAGATAGAAAAAGTACTAGTGGGGAACTTGCCATTTACTAGGAAACTCATTAGTATCGTGGTTCAGTAAGAAACAATCTAGTGTGGCTTTATCCACTGCAGAGACTGAATATGTACCAGCTGGTAGCTGTTGTGCACAGGTTTTATGGATGAAACAATAATTAGTTGATTATGGTGTGCAACTAAACCAAGTTCCTATTAGATGTGACAATATAAGTGCAATTAACCTAAGTAAGAATCTCATAATGCACTCTAGAACTAAACACATAGAAATCAGACATCATTTCATTAGAGACCATATACAAAGTAGAGAAATTGAGATTGAATATGTTGATACAACTAAACAACTTGCTGATATTTTTACCAAGGCCTTCAACAAGGAAAGCTTCTTTTTCATTAGAAGAGAATTGGGCATAATTGATCAATCATATATCTAATCTCTAAAGGAACAAAAGAAAATAAAAAATGAACAATTTTTGAATGGACACGTTTTTTTTAATTTAGCCTTGCACCTATCCCTCTATCATGAACAATTTTATATGCTATGTTTGAATGTTTAAATGCTTGCCTTCTCTATTGCTTTGAATGTTTCTTTTCTTTACCTTTTTGATAATGCCAAAAGGGGGAGGAAAAAGTATGATATATAGAAAGGAGATAATAACAAATTATACATGCGTATGTTGAGGGGGAGCTTAGAGCTTACATGATTAATGGGGAGTAAATCAAATTCTGCTCTGATAATATTTTTTTTGCTCTGATATACTTCTGCTCTGATACCATATTATAAATCTGTCAAAAACACTTAGCTTCTGCTACACTTATAGTCCGAGCTTATAATTTGTTAAAAGATTTGTCATAATAAAAAAGGGGGAGTTTGTTAGACTCAATGACTTAGAGATTTTGATATATAACAAATACAATTTAATGTGTGTGCAAGTGTTTTTAGTCTCAAATTGAAAAGATAGGTATCAAGCAGTGATCAACAAGTTCATTGAGCGAATTCAAGGAAAATATTCAAGGAAGAACTTGAAGAAATCAAAAGAGCTACATGGAGGAATCAAATAGCAAAGACAGAGATCAAATGATCATCAGGACAAAAGCTTAACGGAGAATTTTAGATTTAAGTCTTAGATGATTTGTAAGAGAAAGAAATCTCTTAGTCACAAAAGAGCTCAACTAAAAAGATTCACGAAGAAAATCAATTTTCATAACCTGCATTAAAAGGAATAAGTTTTCGTTAATGAAAATGATTTTTGGAAATAAGATTTCATAAGAAGAGCTCGTCCAACAAAAGTAATAGAAGCGCTCGTCCAACAAAATTAACAAGCGCTCATCCAACACAAGTGATAGAAGCGCTTGTCCAACACAAGTGACAGAAGCGCTCGTCCACTGAAGTGATACAAGCGCTCGTCTACTAAAGTTACAAAAGTGCTCGTCCACTAAAGTGACAGAAGTGCTCGTCCACTAAAGTGACAGAAGCGCTCGTCCACTAAAGTGACAGAAGTGCTCGTCCACACAAGTGACAGAAGCGCTCGTCCACTCAAGCCTTTGGACTTGCTAAGTTCTTAATGAGAAGCTCCGTCCAATGACGTGGCATATGGAGCTCGTCTACTAGCTCGTCCGATATAAAATCTTAATTCAAAATGGCTAGATGGACGCTCTTATTTTCAAGATGGACGCGAAGGCGCTAAGAACCAATTTAGAATCTTACTTCAAGAACCATAATCAAGAAAACAGATTCTGTTATCAGATCCACATATGTTTTAATTGATCCCAACGACTATAACTTGTTTTCTATATAATGAGGGATCAAAGGAACACTTTCAAAAATATAACAATATCTATCATAACAATAAACCTATCATTCATCATCTTTCTTGAGCTTATTGTGAAAAGAGTGTTTCATTCTCATATGTGCTTCAATTTGTATATCTTACTATTTGAGAGTTAGGAATCAATTTTTCGTTTTATTTGATTGTAAAGAGAGAGGGAGTCTCTCTGAGTGATTAGGGTGAGGTATCCCTAAAGAAGAACATTGAGGCTCTTCACAAGAGTGTGGTATCTCGAGGTGAAGGAGTGCTCTATGGTGTAAAGGTTTTTCAAGCTACCTGGCTAAAGCTTGTTGTGTTAGTGTGTGAAAACCCACAGGTGGAGTGGGGACTGGATGTAGGTCACAGTGGTGGTGACTAAACCAGGATAAATCTGGTTGTATGGTATCTCTAAACTCAAACTCTTTAATTTCCATCTTGCGCACATAACTATGATCTTGATGTTCTAAGTATTCAATTATATTTTTAAGGATCAATATTTGAATTGAATCTTGCATCATATACTGAAATTGAAACCTGCAAGTTTGTTCTTGATTGTTAATGCTTGTATCTGAAACTTGCATAACTTGTTCTTAATCTTTAATTAGTTTCTGTATTTTGTTATTATTGAGTTTTGAACCCGAACCTATTCCGAATCTATTAATTCTGAATCAATCTTTCTTATCTTCATCATCTTCCAATTCAAGATTTTATATAAACCCTTCATTGATTTTGTAAAAGATCCTGAGACCACAAATCCGCAACTCTGAAAAGTAAAGTTTTGTGAAAAGTTTTTAAGGGGGAAATATTTTTGAAAACTCAATTCACCCCCCTCTTGAGTCGTTGAAGCCAAAACAACACCTCATGCTCCTCCCGTGAACGGGAATAGATAAGAATATCATCTATGAACACCACTACAAACTCGTCGAGGAACAATATGAAGATCTTGTTCATGTAATCCATGAGCACTTCTGGAGCATTAGTTACACCAAAAGGCATAACTAGGTATTCGTAATGTCCATAACTCGTCCTGAAAGCTGTCTTAGGTATATCTTCCTTCTTTACCCTAATCTGATGGTATCCCGGTTGTAATTCTATCTTAGAAAACACTGAAGCTCCCTTCAATCAATCTATCAAACCATCTATCCTAGGCAACATATACTTATTCTTTATTGTTACCATATTTAACTGCCTATAATCCATACACAACCCAGAACTTCCATCCTTCTTCTTCAAAAACAACACTGGTGCTCCCTACAGCGAAACACTCGGTCTGATAAATTCCTTCTTCATCATATCATCCAATTGTTTCTTTAACTCTGCCAACTCTACAAGTGACATCCGATAAGGAGCTACTGATATAGGTCATATCCCTGGTATGAGATCTATAGTGAATTCAAGTTCCCTCTCTGGTGGCAAACCTGGAACATCAGGAGGGAAAACCTCAAGAAACTCTCTCACGTAGGCATAGAATCTATACTTGGAGTCTCGTTAGATTCCAAAGAGAAAAGCATCACATAATGCTGAGAATAGTCACTCCACATAGTTTCTTGATGAGTGTGATTTCAACTCATATTTCAGCGACATTTTGCATGCATTTTCAAATAGTTTAGGCATATTTAATTTGATTTTTGTTAGTTTTTACTTTGGAATGGGTAAGGCGGTTTTGTGGTGCTTGTGTGCAGGAATCGAAGATTAAAATGCTCAAGATTAACCATGATGGAGCTTGCATGAAGACAGAGCTTGAAAAGTAAGGAAAATGAGCCAAACAGAGCCCATCACGGCGATGATTGAGTAGAGCTAAAAAGAAAGAATGGAAAAGTCAGAGCTGGTCACGGTCGTGACATGTCAGCTGAACCAGACCCTCACAGGCAGAACTGATCACGGCTAGGCCGTGAGGGTGGTCACGGGCGTGACAGACCAACCAGTGAAGCAACCTCCAAGGCAGAATCCGTCACGGCCATCACGACCGTGATGCGCAATATATGGATCTTTAGAAACTGATTTGATCTGAATTTGTGATTGCTTGGGATTCAAGTTACCCTAATCTATAAATAGAGCACTTAGGCTCGAAAATAGGGAGACTTTTAAGGACTTTTGGGCTGCTACCTTAGGCAAAATTAGGATTTTCTCTTCTTCTTCTTCTTCTCCTCTCTTAGGTTTTCATTCATGTTTTTGTTAATCAAGCTTGCCATGACCATGGCCATGCTTGAGTAGTAGTTTTATTTCTAGGGAGTGGGGCTATGCCCAAGATCTGTTTTATGTTATGAATTGATGTTTTCCCTTTGTTAATTTCGATTTCGCTTTCGATTTGGTTTCTATCGCATGAATTACTTGTGAATCTGGTGCGCACTTATTTGCATGTCATAGATACTCTAAGGAGGAACCTAGCGGTGAACTTAGGTATTGAATCTATAGGAATCAAGCTTAGGACTTAAATCACGAGAGTTATAAGCGGTCCTTCAAGGGTTCACGAATTGTCACTAAACTTAAAGGGTTCAATTTAAATTCAATTACCACGAGAGTAGGGGTTGATTTAATTGGGCACGGTTTTTGTAACCCGAGAGGGAGCATTAACTTATTTAGGATAAATTCGCCTTCAAAGCAATTTTGATAATTAATAAGGGGTAGTCAATTTTGTAACATGAACAATCTTGTTGGTAACCCAATTCCTAGGAATCCCTTTTGATCTGAAAAACCCCTAATTGATTTACTTTCCTGTTTTAATTGATTGCATTCTTAAATATCTGATTTTCTAGTTAATTCTTATTTCAAAAATCAAATCTTTTCAAAATCCTTTTTTTTATAGTCCAGTTTAATTGATTTAATAATTAATTGTTATTTGAGATCACGGTCTCCGAGGGATCGATCTTTTTATTACTTGGCGACGAATCCGGTACACTTGCCGGAATCCACACATCAAGTTTTTGACGCCGTTGCCGGGAACTATGCTTTCTTGAATTTCAATTTAATTTTTAAATTGATTTTTCTGGACCTTTTTTATTATTTTAAATTTTCTCTTTTTTTTCATTTATCTCTTTTTCTTTCTTTTTTTTTTCTAGTATCCATCTTTATTTACAGGTATTTTTATGCGAAGATCCCGAAGTCTTGGAAATCTCATTGAAGTTGACCCCGAGATCGAAAGGACCTTTCATAGACGTGGGAACTACAAAGACAAATAGAGAGAGAGAGGTTGATTCCCATTCCACTTATGGTGAATCTACCAAATACCAAAACACTGAAGGACTACGCAGCCCCAAATGCTAGGGGTTTGCGAACTGGGATTGCTAGCCCAGAAATTGAGGCGGAGAACTGCACTATACCGCCTATGTTAATTGGCATGATTAGGCAACATCAATTCGTAGAATTACCCTCGGAGGACCCGACCGATCATGTGGAGACATTCTTGGAGTCCACACATCAAGTTTTTGGCATCGTCCTGGAGTTCACCGATGCAATAAGAATTCATGGTGCCTCGATTGATGCTATTCGCTTGAGGTTATTCCCCTCCTCTCTGACTGGAAAGGCAAAAGCTTGGTTGAAGCAAGTGCCCGCTAATACGTTGTCAACTTGGGACCAACTGGAGCAGGCATTCTTGGAGAAATTCTTCCCTCCATCCAAGACTGCTTACCTACGAACCCAGATCACCGGCTTCTTCCAAAAGGACGGAGAATGCTTATCCGAAGCTTGGGATCGCTACAAGGGATTGCTAGAGTCTTGCCCGCATCATGGACTCGAGAGGTGGATATTAGTGCATACCTTCTACAACGGATTGGATTACTCTTCGAAGGTGTCACTTGACTCCGCAGCTTGTGGAGCCTTTTGAATAGACCTCTGACCGAAGCATTCAGTATAATTGAAAATGTAGCCACCAACTATCACCAATGGGGTTCGGAAAGAGGTAATAACCCGAAAAATATTTCGGGGGGTAAGTTTGAAATGAATAGCACTGATCTAATTATGTCTAAAATTGACTCATTGAATAAACGCTTTGATCAGCTTGAAAAGGCTAATGTGAGTTCAATAGGTACTACTAATATTGTTTGTGAGATTTGTGGAATGAAGGGACATGACATAATGGAGTGCCCACGTGGTATTGCTCCTGGATCCGGTGCTTTGGGGGAACAAGTGAACTCTTGTCACGACTTCCATGACACGAACCCAAAGTTGCCAAACTATGTTCCCCCAAATTCTTACAACCAAGGAAGGAAGAATAGCCCTTATCTCTCGTACGGGAACTTCAACAACACGTTGAACCATGAATTCCAGGAAGGCCAAGGTAATAGGAAACCCGCGTCGGGGTATCCTCAGGTACAAAAGTCTAAACTTGAGTCTCTTTTGGAAAATTTTGTTGAAACTCAAACAAAACAAAATGAAGAGTTTAGGCAACAAGGTAGGGAAGTCAATGAGGCAATAAAAGAGTTATCATCTAAGGTAGATAACTTAGCCATCCATAATAAGATGTTAGAAACCCAGATTGCCCAACAAGCTAGTACATATACCAGAACTAAGGGTACATTCCCAGGACAACCCGAAGTTAATCCCAATGAGCATTGTAATGCTATATACTTAAGGGATGATAAGCTTGGGGTAGGGGAAAAGGATGTGGAATGTGATGAGGACATGAGTGAACATGAAGAGATAGAGCCAAAGTATGTCCCTCCACCACCTTACCAACCCCCAATACCTTTCCCACAAAGGTTGGTCAAGAAAAAGCAAGTAGAAATAGAAACTAAGAGCTTAATTGAGGAGCGTGATGCCATGATAAAAACTAATATGCCTCCTAAACTAAAAGATCCAGGAAGTTTCTCCATTGCTTGCTCAATTGGAGAATTAAAAATAGACCAAACCTTATGTGACTTAGGGGCTAGTGTGAGTTTGATGACACATACCATCCTTGAGAGGTTAGGAACCAAGGAATTGAGCCCATTCAAGTTCTCTTTACAATTTGCGGATGGCTCAACTAAAACTCCTCTAGGCATACTAAAGAATGTTCCCATAAAGGTAGGGAAATTTTTCATTCCTACCGATTTCATGGTGTTAGACATGAACGGGAATTCTAAATTCCCTATCATTCTAGGAAGGCCATTCTTGGCCACAGCTGGAGCGATAATAGATGTAAAAAAATGGTAAGCTCTCCTTGAATGTAGAGGAAGGTAGGGTGGATTTTGATTTGACTAACTCATATAACAACCCTCCTTTTGAGAGTCATGTGTGCAGGATTGAGATAATGCCTCCAGAGGTGAAGGCAGAGCCTAATATGGAAGCGACTCCCCAACTTTGCATGACGAATGATGCACCAAATAATGATGAAGTTGGAGTTGCTCGACATGTGGAGTTAAAACTTCCCTCGGAAGGAAGTAAGGCCATGAAACTCAGAGTGAAAAGAGCAAAGCGAAAGCGCAATTGGTCATACGAACAAAATAGGATCTTTGAAGGACTTCCATGGAAGAGAGGTGTTCTTGCACATCCAAGCCCAGCTGATCCCGGTTGATCCAAGGGAGTATAGTCAAGCTTAAGACCGTAAATAAGCGCTTCTTGGGAGGCAACCCAAGTTTTCTTTCCCTTTTCAATTTGTTTTTTTATTTTGTTTTTGAATAATTTAAGAAGATTAAGAGAAGAAATATCACTAATTGATGGTTTTGCCAAGTATTTGCAGGTTATGAAGGCAGGAAGAGCAAAAAAGGCATGGAAAAACAGAGTCAGAGGAGATCACGGCCTAGCCGTGACACATCTTCCAGCAGCTCTTTGACTGGCATTTGAGCCAGCACCCTCCACAACCTCGGTGAGTTGTTCCATTTTTCTTATCTCTCTGACTTGATTATTTACATTGGGGACAATGTAAGTTTTTAAGCTTGGGGTAGTGGTATTTTTACATTTTTTGCATCTTTGCATTTTTCATGTTGCATTCATATAGGCATAATTTTGCATAATCACATGATTAGATTTCCCCTTGCTTAGAGTCTGCATCCAATTGTGAGAACTTTGTGCCAAATGAATTGAGACAATGAATTTTTGAACCCAATTTTAGTATTCTTGTGATAAGGCTAAAAATAAAAATGCTTGAGATGATCTTTTGATAGTTGATAATTAGCATGTGGTTCCTTAGATTTTTGCTTCTCATTGATTTTAAACTACTAAATGTGAAATTTTTGAGCCTAAAAGGGGTACTCACTAAATCTATCCCATTCTTTGTGATTGAGTATTTTATTCCTCTTGGATTTTATTCTCTAGAACTTGACTTGAAACCGTTTTGAAACTTTAAATTTTTTGAAAACATATTTGAAAAAGATTGAGGCACTAGGTATTTTTCTGGCCTTCTGAGCTTTGATTGATTAAATGCTACCCCTTAGTTGCCCAGTTTTCAGCCTAAAAGAATAAAATACTTTTCTTGGTACCTTGAATTATTTTGATAAATGATGCTTGGTATGACACCTTTTAAAGTATTGCAAAAAGGGCAAAAAGGTAGTTTGAAAAATAAAATTGTGGGATGAGAAAATTAGAAAAATATTTCTCTTGAATTGAAAATCCCCCCTTCTCCAAATAAATAAAATAAAATAAACAAAAAAAAATGGAGAAGGGGATGAGAAAAAGAAAGTGAGAAATAAAAAGTAAAAAGGAAGAAAGAAAGAAAGGTGGAAAACTGAACTAAAGCCCAAAAGGAATTTTAGAAGGTGTCATGCTTTGCATTGGTTGATATTTTGTTTAGCCTTCTTGAATTTCCCTTTTCTTGATTTCCCCACCTAACAATTAATCCCATGGCCCCATTACAACCAAAATAAAAGACCTCTTGATCCTTATGTGTTTTCATTAATAAAGTATAGATTTGGTTAATAGTCAAGCTTATGGTAGAATACCTTCCTTAAGGAAATTGAGCGAATTGTCATATACCCTTAAACACTTGAGTGAGGTGAGAAGAGTGCCCGAATCAGTGAGAGATATGAATTTAGGGGACCTAAGCTTCTAATTGGACTTAAATTTGATTGTCTCTTGGTTACTTATTTGAATATGTCTGTCACTTGGATTAGTTACTCGGGTTCTAGAGTCACTGTCCATGCTCTAATTGATTATCTTTTCTGGCCTTAGTGATTGCTTGAGGACAAGAAAAATCTTAAGCTTGGGGTGCTTTGATGAGTGTGATTTCACCTCATATTTCAGTGACATTTTGCATGCATTTTCAAATAGTTTAGGCATATTTAATTTGATTTTTGTTAGTTTTTACTTTGGAGCGGTTAAGACAGTTTTGTGGTGCTTGTGTACAGGAATCGAAGATTAAAATGCTCAAGATTAACCATGATAGAGCTTGCATGAAGACGGAGCTTGAAAAGTAAGGAAAATGAGCCAAACAGAGCCCATCACGGCCATGATCGAGTAGAGCTAAAAAGAAATAATGGAAAAGTCAGAGCTGGTCACGGCCGTGACATGTCAGTTGAACCAGACCCTCACAGGCAGAACTGATCACGGCTAGGCCGTGATGGTGGTCACGACCATGACAGACCAACGAGTGAAGCAACCTCCAAGGCAGAATCCATCACGGCCTGGCCATGATGGCCATCACGACCGTGACGTGCAATATATGGATCTTTAGAAACTGATTTGATCTGAATTTGTGATTGCTTGGTATTCAAGTTACCCTAATCTATAAATAGAGCACTTAGGCTCGAAAATAGGGAGACTTTTAGGGACTTTTGGGCTGCTACCTTAGGCAAAATTAGGATTTTCTCTTCTTCTTCTTCTCCTCTCTTAGGTTTTCATTCATGTTTTTGTTAATCAAGCTTGCCATGACCATGGCCATGCTTGAGTAGTAGTTTTATTTCTAGGGAGTGGGGCTATGCCCAAGATCTGTTTTATGTTATGAATTGATGTTTTCCCTTTGTTAATTTCGATTTCGCTTTCGATTTGGTTTCTATCGCATGAATTACTTGTGAATCTGGTGCGCACTTATTTGCATGTCATAGATACTCTAAGGAGGAACCTAGCGGTGAACTTAGGTATTGGATCTATAGGAATCAAACTTAGGACTTAAATCACGAGAGTTAGAAGCGGTCCTTCGAGGGTTCACGAATTGTCACTAAACTTAAAGGGTTCAATTTAAATTCAATTACCACGAGAGTAGGGGTTGGTTTAATTGGGCACGGTTTTTGTAACCCGAGAGGGAGCATTAACTTATTTAGGATAAATTTGCCTTCAAAGCAATTTTGATAATTAATAAGGGGTAGTCAATTTGGTAACATGAACAATCTTGTTGGTAACCCAATTCCTAGGAATCCCTTTTGATCTGAAAAAACCCCTAATTGATTTACTTTCCTGTTTTAATTGATTGTATTCTTAAATATCTGATTTTCTAGTTAATTCTTATTTCAAAAATCAAATCTTTTCAAATTCCTTTTTTTATAGTCCAGTTTAATTGATTTAATAATTAATTGTTATTTGAGATCACGGTCTCTGAGGGATCAATCTTTTTATTACTTGGCGACGAATCCGGTACACTTGCTGGAATCCACACATCATTTCTCCTTCATTGGCAGATACTATGATAGAAGACCTAAGAAAAGATAGGGTCTTTTGGGAATAGTCTAACGTTACATGGTTAGCCGAAAGCCAATCCATGCCAAGAATTACATCTATCTGTTGCATAGACAAACATATAAGATCCACAAAGAATGTCATATTTCCAATAACTATAGGACACTGTAGGCAAACAGACATGGTGATCAAAGAATCACTGGTCGGGGTAGATACTGTAAGAGTATATGGTACTTGGGAAATAGGTAAATGTAACTGATCTACACACTCATGCGAAACAAACGTATGTGTAGCTCCCGAGTCAAACAACACACACAAGAGTCTGCCACATACCTTGAATAAGATCTACAGACTGAGAGGATTCAGATCCTCTCACAGTAAACACCCTCCCTGTGACCTGAAGTCTGGTCGTCTATCGTTCTGCCGCTTGAACTCCTCTCCTAGCTCCACCTCTGTGAGTACTGGCTCCTCTGTCGGCAGCTGGCTGCTGCTGCTCTCCTCTCTGCCTGCACTCCCTAGCAGAATGACCTGGTTTTTCACAGATGAAACAACCAAATCCCTCTGGACACTCCCTGATGTAATGCGAAACTCCGCATCTAAAACAAACTGGGACCCTCTGTTGCTGGCCCTCCCTACTAACTGGTGCTGCTGCTGTAACTGATACTGGTGGTGCAGATGTCTGAGTGCTCTGCCCTGGTCTAGTGTAAGGCCCACTCCTCCACTGAGAACCTCTATCTCTTCTCCTATGATGACCTTCCCTAGAAGGACCTCCACTCCGCTGCTGCCTCAGCTATACGGCCTGCCTCTGGTCCATACTCTCGATAGCACTGCACCTCTCCACCAACTCTGGGAAACTCAGAATATCCATTGGCACTATAGCCCTCCTTAGCTCGTACCGCAATCCCTCCTCAAACCTCTGGAACATCCAATCCTTATCTGGAGACCTCTGATAAAACTCAAAACTGAATCAAGACCTCAAATATGGCCGCATAGTCACCTACAGACATGTCCCCCTTGTCGGAGACTCATGAACTCTCTCTCCTTCTCGCGTCTGACTAACCGCGGGAAGTACTTCTAGAAGAAACAGTATCTGAACAAATCCCAACAAATGAACCTACCCTCTGCCTCTAGTAACCTTCGTTTGCCTCTCCACCATGACTCGGCTCCTCCTGTCAGCATGAAAGTGGCATAAGTCACCTTCCTGTCATCTCTGCATCTCATGGTGTCAAAGATCTTCTCCAACTCATGTATCCACCACTCAGCTCGTTCTGGGTCATAATATCCTTGGAACTGTGGTGGCTAACGTTTCAGAAAGGTAGTCAATCCTGCATCCCCAGCCTCAGCAGCTCTCCTCCTATCATGTTGCTCCTGTAACTCTGCATCCCTCTGCATCCTCTGAGCATTTTGCTGCGCCTGCTGCAACAGAACAGATGCTAACTCACGGATAGTCCGGAGAGTCTCAAATGACTCCCCTCCACCTCCAGCTCCTACCTCTGACTGATGATCATCCTCATCACCCACTCTAGCGTTCCCCTCTATAGCTCTACCACCACCACGTCTACCACGTCCTCTACCTCTGCCTCGAGCCATGATCCCTTCAAAAGAAATCATTAGCCCACATCAATATGACATATAATACTACATAAAACTGGAATATAAATACTATATGTCATAGAAATGTCACATTCGGAATCACTACTCAACTTCTAAGCATAGTCATTATCCGGTGTGGATTCAACTAAAATGGCCAGTACACCCTATCTCACAGTCCGAATAGAACCGAACTACTCTGATACCACCAAATGAGACGCCCTGACGTCCCATTAAAGAAAACCCCAAAATTATAAAAGCCTAATCTTGTTATTATCATTAAGCGGTTACTTTAAAACAGCGAAAAATTTAAAACTTAAAATATAAACCACTTCCATACAGATATGTCAACATATATATACATACATGCATCAATATATACATCACATCCTGGGTACAGTACTGTAAAGGGAATCCATCAATAGGATCCCAATATGTACAAACTGATAATCATAACAAAAATACATCAAAATACCGAAATAAAGATGCCTCACCGACTCTCCACGCCTAGTCCCCTCTCAAAATACATGAAAATCCTCACACACACCTATGCAGATAGCACTGGCCCAAGCCATCACAAACTACTACCCTCGCTACTACCCTAGAGTCTTGACGGTCCCGCGACTCCTCCACTACAACTGGAAGATCTCCTATCTGAAGGCCTCTGAAACATCCGTCGGTAAACTCTACTATCTCGGGAAGGCAGCCTGGAGGACACTGTGGAAGACTCTGATCCGGTGGCTCTAACCTCGGGAGGCGCAGGTGTCTCTGAAGCAGGTATCGGGTCAGGAACTGGTACTATAGGGTCCTCCTCTGGCACTGGTGCAAGCACATGCTCTGGTGCGGGTTCTGGTGCAGGTCCTGGGACAAATACCTCAAAGGGTACCAGGAAGGGAACCGGTGCCATCTCCTGCATAGGGGCATCGGTGGTAACTGTCCATCCGGAACTCCAATAGGGAAGGGAAATGTATGGTCGGCTCTGAAAGTACCCACCAAACTTAAAGGAGCTCCCTACCCTAGTCTGGTAGTCATCGAGACTGGACCTATATAAATTGTAAAGCGGGTGACGGGCTCCACGAGCCACCCGTTAGGATCTATGAACTCGAACTCAAATGTCCCTGTGAGGGGGAACCCTGTTGACTGAGTCATCCACGGGTGATTCCAGTGTGCCATCTCCGTGCTCAGAGTCTAATACGCAACAATAAAAATAAAACAAACACCACAACAAAAGAAAGGGGATACAAAACGATTTAACGTCAAACGTTAAAAGGGTTTAGTAACATTTAGATCTATAACAGCACACCAAACATCCATCTCCATATATATATATATATATATATATATATATATATATATATATATATATATATATATATATATATATATATATATATATATATATATTTATATACAACATAACCATCGACAATGTCTATGATTTTCCTCTACCCTCCATCATGATGCAATGCAGTATGTATACTCAGGTCTGGCCACATATCCGGATATTCGTAACGACACGTCTGTAGAGTCCCCGACGCACATCCTCGTCCACGGAGGGAGGATGCCCATGCAAAACAATGGAACTATAGCTGCACAATACACGTCGGTGCACACCACTGATCCCCGGTCAGGGTGCTCATGCAATGCATGAACTATAGCTGCGACAATAATAATAATAATGTCTGGAGCGGTCCTGCCAATAGTCTAAACCACGGGAATACAACCTCCGAGGAATAGACCCCTCTCAGACCATGTTTCAGGTCACCCATATGAAAATATCACAGACCATGTTTCAGGTCACCCCATAGTGACTTAACCTCTCATAACTATCTCATAAATAACCTCGACGATAATTACATCTCATCAGTCTCATCACCATATCACAATCATCATCTCGGTTAGGCACTTCTGAACTCATGTATCATGAACCCCCACATACATCACTATACTCATCATGTATCAATACTCATAGAATCTCTAATCATAATAATCACCCATCATGTCAACATGTCATCGTTTCAATCATCTCCATATATAATAAAATAATATAATATAATTTTTATCTATTATCCAATAAGCACAAATAACACAGAAAATTCATCATATATCAACAACATACCCATAACAGTCAAACCGGTCCAATCAGTCAAAACAGTCAGCATTAATAATAAAATAATATATTTTTATACGCAATGGCCATTAGATCTAAATGTGATATTGACATTGTCAGTTACCCACTCTCTAGTAGGGTTTAGGTCGCACTACGCCATTATCGAAATAAATGCCACTTCGCCATTTCCAACGTTAGATGACTTCTTTCCCCCACCTGGAAAGTCGTACGACAACTTGAACGTCACGATACGAGCGTTTCTTCTATGTTCTCAATTCTGCCTCATCAAGAACCAAGGCCTCCGAGCCTCCAAAATTCAACCTATACGTCACATTGTGAAGAGCACGTTACAAGGAGTTCTAATACGAAAATGGAATTGAATTCCGATAACCGAAACTAAAGATAGTTCAAATACCGTAACGGACTATATTTTGACATAAAGAAAGTAGAAATTACCTCAACTATAAAAGAAAAGAGAAAGAGAAAGATGAAGAGGACGTTGCCACGAACACAACCACGTGCTCGAATACGTGACGGGACGATTGAATCTCTCTAACTTTCGTCTCTAAGCTTTCTCTCTCTAAGTTTTCTTTCCAGCTCTCTTTAAACTCTCCTATCTGCCTTCTCTACTTTCTGTCTTCTGCTGCTTTCTGTTTTCACTCTTGGACTTAAGTGACTTATGTCATTTGAGTCCTTTTTATTTTTCTGATTCACGTCCCAACGCTCAAGCACTGGAACCCGAGCGCTTGAGCGCTCAAACGCTTGAGCGTTGGCTTCTCCACGCTCGAGCGTTGGAGGCAGGTAGACCACCATGCCATGCAACCAATCATGTCATGCCATGTGTGCTCCTCTTGACACTTGGTAGGTCAACGTCAGGCCTTGTCTGTTGACTAGGGCGCTTGAGCGTTGGTACACCCACACTCGAGCGTTGACCATTGACCAAAAGACGTTTTATTGCGTTATGGGTCCGTTCAACGTCCGATTGACCTCAAATTCGAGATATAGGCTCATCAAGACCTAATAAACAACCTCAAACCCTCAAAAATGCCTAATCTCAATCCTAACTCCAATTTTCTTGTTTCATACTCATAAACCTCAAAGACGGTAAACTGGGAAAACCCTACGATTCGTGTACGTTCAAACTCACTCGAGATGGTTACGTACTTTCCATGCAAGGGCTCACAGACCTCAAACAACCTCTTAACTATGTAATCCAAGTCTTAAACCTAATCCTCTTACATAAACAACACATAAAATCACGGATGTTACAGCCACCCTAACCGCTGCCCTCATCCCCCTGATTACTATAACCACAACCGCTGCAATACGTCAATGTTACTAGGAAATATGGAAACGGAGGTGGGATCATAGGAGAATGTGATTTTCTTGTTGGGGTTTTTGGCAGAGACGTTGAGGACGGTAGGTGGCCCGAGGCATCTCTGAGACGGTGGTTCTATTCAGTGGAGACACTGTGACAGAGGGAAGCTGAGACAGCGGCTTCGACGGCGGCGGTGGTAGGGTTGGGGCGGTAGACGACATCTCTATTTGGTTATTTTTACTAGGCTATGCTGATTTGATATGCGAGTGAATATGGTAGAATGGGTTGGGTTATAGAAAACAAAACCAAGAATCTAGGTAGAATGATCAAGTAATATAGGGGATGAACAAAGGAGGATTCTAAGTTTTGAAGGTCATAAAAGAAAAAAGTAAAATAATTTGTTTTAGTTTACAAATATGTCCTCTATGAGATTTGACCAAGACAAAGATGAAGTGTCAAATTTTAAATGATATGACACTATCTAATTGGTCAACACATATGGGTTAAATATTACCCCCAATTTTAAGGGGTATCAAAAAATTCAACTTTTATTAAGAGATGTAAAGATTATTTTGTTATGGGGTTTTGATAGTGTGATTTCACATCATAATTCATGTATATTTTTGCATGCATTTTCATATAGTTTATGCATATTTAGTTTGATTTTTATTAGTTTTTTTCTTGGAACGGGTAAGGCGGTGTTGTGGTGTTGTTTTGCAGAAGATAAAATGCCCAAAATGAGCCATAATGGAGCCTGGATTAAGTTGGAGCTTGAAAATTGAAGATATTGGATGACTCCAATTTAATTTGGAATGGAAATATTTAATGCCAATTGACAAAAATCCAGCAGCAATGTAAGAGGCCTAATTGATGGATTTGGTGATTTGGATATTAATGACTTGCCATAAAAATAGAAGATGAAGATTGGGCAATTAATTTAGAAGATTTGAAGTCATTAAAGAATATCAATCACCATATGCAAGGAGATAACGTCAGCATTAATTTGGGGATCAATTCATGATTGGTTTTGATTGAAACATATCCAATATATAATTGATTTGGAATTTAAGTGGAGAAGACCACGGCTGAGAGAGAGAACAAAATTGTTGCTGTGCATTCTATCATCTAATTAAATCTTGATAAGATATGATTGGGATTTGACAACTAAATTAGAGGATAGAAGCCCTTAAAGCTAGCATGAATATGACTTTGCTATATAAATTAGCCACAGCAGCGCCAAAAAGGGGGGATTCTGGGGGGTCTCTGACACAGATCCATCAGACAACTTTTAACCTAAAGGATTCTTGGAGGCTGCGAAAAGGCGGTATTGTGGTGTTGTTTTACAGAAATTAAAGATAAAATGCCCAAAATGAGCCATAATGGAGCCTGGATTAAGTTGGAGCTTGAAAATTGAAGATATTGGATGACTCCAATTTAATTTGGAATGGAAATATTTAATGCCAATTGACAAAAGTCCAGCAGCAATGTAAGAGGCCTAATTGATGGATTTGGTGATTTGGATATTAATGACTTGCCATATAAATAGAAGATGAAGATTGGGCAATTAATTTAGAAGATTTGAAGTCATTAAAGAATATCAATCACCATATGCAAGGAGATAACGTCAGCATTAATTAGGGGATCAATTCATGATTGGTTTTGATTGAAACATATCCAATATATAATTGATTTGGAATTTAAGTGGAGAAGACCACGGCTGAGAGAGAGAACAAAATTGTTGCTGTGCATTCTATCATCTAATTAAATCTTGATAAGATATGATTGGGATTTGACAACTAAATTAGAGGATAGAAGCCCTTAAAGCTAGCATGAATATGACTTTGCTATATAAAATAGCCACAGCAGCGCCAAAAAGGGGGGATTCTGGGGGGTCTCCGACACAGATCCATCAGACAACTTTTAACCTAAAGGATTCTTGGAGGCTGCGAAAAGGGTTCCAACCTTAGAAGGGAGCTGCTGAGAGGGGCTGCTGGACTACTGTGGGAAGCTGCCATGGAGTTCTTCCTTTCCCTTTTCTCTATTGCTTTTATTTTGGCTTTCTCTGTAACCATGAGTGGCTAAATCCCTTTTTGGTTGGGATTAGATGTAACTAAACTAAACTTCATGTATTTATCTTTACTGATTAATCTATGTTTATGTTTCTCTATTAGTTATTGATTTCCATGCTTAATGCCTGTTGTGGCTAGCACCCCCATGACTTGATTAGTGTTTTGATATGCAATTGGAAAATTCGTATTAGAACCAGAACTGAAATTTATCACCTAGTAAACCTTGCATCTAGGAATGGAGTTTGGTTTATTAGTAATCGCGTAATCCCTAATCCTAATGCAAATTCATTAATCTAGGTCACCTAAAGAATTAGGGTCTATTAGTGGATTTAGGCTCTTGTCATCTGAGGAATCAGGGCTTGAGTAATCTAGTGGATTGATTTTAATATTTGAAGCATGAATGGGAGGTATCTAGTCCTGGTAGTACATGAGGCAGAGGTTTGGTGAAGTTTAATCCCAACATATTCTTTTCGCATTCCAAGTATTCGATAAAAATACAAAAAGATTTTATTCCTTTTGTTTTGTTTGTTTTGAATTCTCTTCGTAGTCTAGATAGTTACTGAACTTGCGAATTGGTAATTGACAACCGATCCCTGTGGATACGATAACCGGTCTCACCACCGTATTACTTGTTCGACTAGGTATACTTGCCTATATTTTCGTCCAACAAGTTTTTGGCGCCGTTTCCGGGGATCGGTTTTGCCAATATCATTAGTAACAAAGGAGACAACTAATTTAGACATTTTTTTCTGTATATATTTGACATTTTCTCTGTACAGATTTGATTTTTTTTCTTTTGAGTGTTTGTTTGTGCAAGGTTGAGACAACACATGGACGATCATTACTATCCAACTTGGGGATCTCAACTTGATTGGATCGTGTTTGATGGTATCACCAATAAGCACGTGAAGATTTACTCCAAAGAGGAATGGGAATCCTATGTGTCATCCTTGCAACCACCACCACACTTCAAGCTGCATCCTGATTTGCTAGAGATTCTTTGAGATATAAATGCTTATATCTTGAGCTTGAGCATAGAGCGTAGCAAGGAGGAAGTTAGTTCCATGATTCAGAGGGCTGAAATGCAAGCAGGGAAAAATACTAGTAAGATAGCGGCATCACTAAGTGACAACTTACAGAAATTAGAAGAACAAGCTAGTGAATTCTCTAAATTGCTAGCAGAAAAGCCACATGGAATTCAAATTGAAGAGAATCTACTTGCTAGCACGGATGTGAATGAAGATGAAGTGGTGGTGGTATAAGAGCCACAAGAAGAGGAGTGAGAATGGAATGAGCAACCACCTCTGAAGGTTGCTCTAGAACAATATTCCCAAGAGCTATCCATCTCTGAGGCCAAGGCAAGAGCCAATTGCGACAGTATCGAAGCTCTGAAGCAAAACTTCAAAACGCAAGTTGAGGAGATTTGCAAACAGTTGGTACAAGAGTCACATGGAGAGCAAATTGAGCAAAATCTGATTTTGGGGATAGTTCAAAATGAAGATGAAGTGGTAGTGGACTCCACCATGCTTGCTGAATCTGCTGCATTAGACAAATATGTTGGCTTAAATGCATGTGTGGACACTGTTAAGTTAGTCCCTTCCACTTGTCTGTCAAACTTCCTCGTGAAAACACCATTTGACCCGAGAGGAAGTGAGTTCATAATTGTAGAGGTCAATGGAGTTTTCACACACTGGCTAGGTGGAATTGTGGATAGAGTCATATTACTTCTGTAATTGCCACTTCACAAACCATGGGATCCGGGTGGAGGATCTTGCATCTTGAGCATCCCTTGGTCCTTATACCATAGGCTATAGGATCCAGGTGGATGCTTTTCAATAAGTCAAGCTAGTGACGTTAAAGAAGCGCTTATTGGGAGGCAACCCAAGTTTTCTTTTCCTTTCCCCTTTGTTTTTCAATTTCACTCTTGAATAATTTGAGAAGATCAAGAGTTTTCTTTTACTAATAAATTTGCCAAGTGTTTTCAGGGTAAGAAAGAAGGAGGGAAGAGCAAGAAGACAAGAAAAAGCAAAGTCAGCAACCATCACGCCCAGGCCGTGACACTGGTCACGGCCGTGATGAGACAGAATTGAAGATCAGAAAGGATCACGACCTAGCCGTGATCCCCATCACGAGCGTGATGTGAGGTCCTCAAGATCGGAGAGCATCACGGCCTGGCCGTGATGCAGTCACGCAGCCGTGACAGGGCCTTATCCTTTGGACCAGAATTGATCACGGCCTGCCCGTGATACAGATCATGGCCATGACACATTTCCCAACAAGCTTTTGACTGCCATGTGAGCCAACACCCGCTACCACCTCGGTGAGTTGTTCCAAAATTTATTTTATTTTATTTATTTTATTTATTTTTCTCCTCTCTCTGACTCGATTACTTACATTAGGGACAATGTAAGTTTTTAAGCTTGGGGTAGGGGTATTTTTGCATCTTTCATGTTGCATTCATGTAGGCATAGTTTGCATGATCACATGATTAGATTACCCCAGTGCTTAGATGATGCATCCAATTGTGAGAACTTAGTGCCAAATAAATTGAGATAGTGAATTTTTGAACCCAATTTTTTATTCTTGTGATAAGGTTACAAATAATAATTCTTGATATGATCTTTGATAGTTGATAATTAGCATGTGGTTCCGTAGAATTGTGTTTCTCGTTGATTTCTGAACTACTAAAATGTGAGATTTTTGAGCCAAAAGGGGTACTCACTAAATCTACCCCATTCTTTGTGATAGAGTGTTATTCCTCTTGGATTGTCTTTCTCTAGAACTTGACTTGAAACCGTTTTGAAGCTTTAAAATTTTTGAAAACATTTTTGAAAATGATTGAGGCACTAGGTATTTTTCCGGTCTTCTGAGCTTTGATTGACTAAATGCTATTCCTTAGTTGCCCAACTTTGAGCCTAAAAGAATAAAATGCTTTTCTTGGTACCTTGAAATGCTTTGATGAATGATGCTTGATAAGGGACCTTCTAAAGTATTACAAAAAGGGTAAAAAGGTAGTTGAAAAAAGTATGCGATGAAAGAATCAGAAAAATATTTCTCTTGAGTTGAAAAATCTCCCCTTCTCCAAACAAAAGAAAAACAAAAGAAAAAAGAAAAATATATAGAGAAGGGGATGACAAAAAGAAATGAGAAATAAAACAAAAAGAAAGGAAGAAAGGTGGAAAAATAAATCAAAACCCAAAAAGGTATTTTAGAAGGTCATGCTTTGCAATGCTTGATAGTTTGTATAGCCTTTTGAAATTTCCTTTTCTTGATTTCCCCACCTAACGATTAATCCCATGGCCCCGTTACAACCAAAGTAAAAGACCTCTTGATTCTTAATTGTTTTCATTAATAAAGTAGAGATTTGGTTGATAGTCAAGCTTATGGTAGAATTCATTCCTTGAGGAACTTGAGAGAATTGTCATCTATCCCTAAACACTTGAATGAGGTGAGAAAGAGTGCCAAGCAAATGAACAAGCTTGGGGTGATTTTCAGGTGAGAAAGAGTGCCCGAATCAGTGAGAACATGAGTCTAAGAAACCTAAGCTTCTAATTGGGCTTGATATTGATTGTCTCTTGCTGAATTATTTGAAAATGCATGTTACTTGGATTAGTTATCACTCGGGTTCTTGGTTCATTATCCATGCTCTGATTGTCTTTATCTTCTGGCCTTAGTGATTGCTTGAGGACAAGCAATTGAATAAGCTTGGGGTGATTTGATAGTGTGATTTCACATCATAATTCATGTATATTTTTGCATGCATTTTCATATAGTTTAGGCGTATTTAGTTTGATTTTTATTAGTTTTTATCTTGGAACGGGTAAGGCGGTGTTGTGGTGTTGTTTTGCAGAAATTAAAGATAAAATGCCCAAAATGAGCCATAATGGAACCTGGATTAAGTTGGAGCTTGAAAATTGAAGATATTGGATGACTCAAATTTAATTTGGAATGGAAATATTTAATGTCAATTGACAAAAGTCCAGCAGCAATGTAAGAGGCCTAATTTATGGATTTGGTGATTTGGATATTAATGACTTGCCATAAAAATAGAAGATGAAGATTGGGCAATTAATTTAGAAGATTTGAAGTCATTAAAGAATATCAATCACCATATGCAAGGAGATAACGTCAGCATTAATTAGGGGATCAATTCATGATTGGTTTTGATTGAAACATATCCAATATATAATTGATTTGGAATTTAAGTGGAGAAGACCACGGCTGAGAGAGAACAAAATTGTTGCTGTGCATTCTATCATCTAATTAAATCTTGATAAGATATGATTGGGATTTGACAACTAAATTAGAGGATAGAAGCCCTTAAAGCTAGCATGAATATGACTTTGCTAAATAAGTTAGCCACAACAGCGCCAAAAAGGGGGGATTCTGGGGGGTCTCTGACACAGATCCATCAGACAACTTTTAACCTAAAGGATTCTTGGAGGCTGCGAAAAGGGTTCCAACCTTAGAAGGGAGCTGCTGAGAGGGGCTGCTGGACTACTGTGGGAAGCTGCCATGGAGTTCTTCCTTTCCCTTTTCTCTATTGCTTTTATTTTGGCTTTCTCTGTAACCATGAGTGGCTAAATCCCTTTTTGGTTGGGATTAGATGTAACTAAACTAAACTTCATGTATTTATCTTGACTGATTAATCTGTGTTTATGTTTCTCTATTAGTGATGGATTTCCATGCTTAATGCCTGTTGTGACTAGCACCCCCATGACTTGATTAGTGTTTTGATATGCAATTGGAAAATTCGTATTAGAACCAGAACTGAAATTTATCACCTAGTAAACCTTGCATCTAGGAATGGAGTTTGGTTTATTAGTAATCGCGCAATCCCTAATCCTAATGCAAATTCATTAATCTAGGCCACCTAAAGAATTAAGGTCTATTAGTGGATTTAGGCTCTTGTCATCTGAGGAATCAGTGCTTGAGTAATCTAGTGGATTGATTTTAATATTTGAAGCATGAATGGGAGGTATCTAATCCTGGTAGTACATGAGGCAGAGGTTTGGTGAAGTTTAATCCCAACATATTCTTTTCGCATTCCAAGTATTCGATAAAAATACAGAAAGATTTTATTCCTTTTGTTTTGTTTGTTTTGAATTCTCTTCATAGTCTAGATAGTTGCTGAACTTGTGAATTGGTAATTGACAACCGATCCCTGTGGATACGATAACCGGTCTCACCACCGTATTACTTATTCTAATAGGTATACTTGCCTATATTTTCGTCCAGGTTTCAATATTTTCTCAACCTTTCTCTTTCTCACATACGTTTTATATTTCCTTTTTTTATCTTCTTTTATCATAACGTCCAAATAATTATTATCCTTTCTCTTGTACTCTCCAGCCTCTTTAAGTAATTTACAGTCGGGTATTATTGTTGTTGTAACAAGAAAAACTATTATCAAATGCAATAATATAAAAACTTAATCATGCATTAATATATGGATTAAGGTAGCATGTATTGTAAGTGTAAAAAGTTTTACATCGACATATACTAACATTTTGACATGTGTATTTTTATTTTGATAACTAAGAGAGATAAATAACTATAATACTGATTTGTCAAGATATTATTGGATGTTAGTATAAAAAATATTTATAATTCCAATAAATAGAAATTAAACTCTTAATATATTTGAAATTAAGAAGGTACATGATATTAGAACCTCTAAATTATATACGATTTTTTTTCTTGGGTTTGTTATAAAATAAGTTTGGACTTTGAAGATTTCAACTTATAATAGCTTTTTGGAAATGACTTTGACCCATCACCCCTAGTTCACTTCTAATGAGTAATGGGTTAAATTAAATAGATGCCAACGTAAAGCAATTAGTTAGAACAAATTTTTAGACATAATGAGCTAAAAGTATGTTTATAAACTTATTGTTTTTCTTTTGTTGTTGTGCATGTTCAAATTTCTTTATTGAAAATAAAAAGGGAGCCAAAGTCCGAAGAACAATACTTGCTCTAATCTTCCAACAAGCATGAAACCAAACATCTAAATCATGATTGTATTATTTTTTCTTTCCAGTTTATATATTATCCAAATTCTTCTAGGTCAGCAAGCTACGATCTGAAGTACTCTCCTAGGCATCATTGTTTATGTTGACTTGGGTTTCACCGTTCTAACTATCTCCTACCTTGTAGTACTAGCGAGATAGTGTTACTGGCAATGACGGGAGCGAATTCCCTGACGTTGTGGCGCGCAACGTCAGGTGACTTTTATGTTTATTAGCCGTCCGATCAAATCCGACGGCTCAGAGATGAAAAGCTTAATTTTCTCACCAGCGCTGGGCGCTACATCACCAGCGCTGGGCGCTGGTTTCCACACTCGCGAGGCGAGCCAAGGTTCGCGGGGCGAATATCCAAAGATGGAAAACGCTTCATTTCTTCACCAGCGCTGGGCGCTCCATCACCAGCGCCCAGCGCTGGACACTCGCGAGGCGAGCCAAGGCTCGCGGGGCGAATCTCCAAAGATGAAATAGTTTAAGAAACCCGGAAACCCTCTTCCCCGTAACAGAGTCCGTAACAGCGTAACGGGAAGGAAGGGTGGAACGCTGCCACAGCACGGCCGGACGTCGCCATCGCCGCCGCTGCACCGCCGTCGTGCTCCATCGCCGCCGCTCTGGCCACCGTAAAAGGTAACACATTCTAAGTTAAAAAAGTAGCCCTTTTTGTGGTATTTCTTTGATTCTTTGTCTGACTTTAACATTAACTACAAACCCACATTGATTCCATCAACTTGGACTTAGTTTTCTGGTTTTGTTTATGTTAACATGTTGGCCTTTGGTTCTCTGTTTTCAACTGAATCAATGTTGTTGGCCTTTGGTTCTCTGTTTTCAACTGATTCAATGTTGTTGGTTTTGACCATGCATATAGTGCAGTGCATCTCTTTTCGAAGATGGATGTTTGTTAAGTGTATTATATAGCATATAGCATATTCAACATTGATGGCCTTTTCGAAGATGACCTTTGCTTATTTGTTTCGCTGCTTATGTCTATGCTTTCACATTCCACAATGAACTCTATTTTCACTTGTTAGGTTCTATGATCAAACATGACAGCTTCAAATATTGATTGGAAGCCAAGGATTGGTATGGAATTTGATAATACTGAGGCAGCTTTTGAATTTTGGCATGCATATAGTGTACATGTTGGCTTTGGAGTTAGAAAACGTTACTCGAACAAGAGAAAAAAAGACGGTATTATATCATCATGTAGGTTTACTTGTTGCAAGGAAGGAGTACGACAGAAAGACAAGAGAGATGCTTCATTAAAAACACAGGCCTGAGACTAGAACTGATTGCTAAGCAAATGTTTCACTTGTATTAAGGAATGGGAAGTTTGTCATCCATGAATTTATAGAGGACCATAACCACCCTCTACAACCTCCAGAGACAACACACATGCTTGCGTCCCCACGAAAAGATAATCGAAGTGCAAGCATATGAGATTGATATGGCTGCAGGACTGCGGTTAAGGGAAAAGTCAACATTTCAACTTATGAGCACACATGCAGGGACATAGAGTCAATCTTGGATATACACGGGTGGATGTAAGAAATTACCTCATGGCAAGAAGGCAAAGAAGTATGGTGTATGGCGAGGCTGGATGTCTTTTGCAATATTTTCAGCGGCAATTATTAGAGAATCCGTCATTCTTTCATGCATACCAGATGGATATGGAAGAACAAATCACAAATGTATTTTGGTGTGATGCAAAAATGGTGTTGGATTATGGGTATTTTGGTGACGTTGTCTCATTGGATACTACTTATTGTACCAACCGTGCTAATAGACCACTTGCTCTGTTTTCTGGTTTCAATCACTATAGGGGTTCGGTTATTTTTGGTGCAGCGTTATTGTATGATGAAACAGTTGAATCATTTAAATGGTTGTTCGAGACATTCTTACAAGCACACAACAACAAAAAAACCTCGTACTATCTTTCTTGACCAAAGATCGGGCAATGGCCAAGGCACTTGATGAAGTGATGCACGAGACTCGCCATGGTTTATGCACCGGCACTTGTCGCAGAATGGAATTAAACATCTTGGAAACTTGATGAAGGGGCGGAAGTTATTTTTTAAGAGATTTCAAGAAATGCATGTATGACTTTGACACCGTGACTGATTTTGAGACGGCTTGGACCAAGATGATCAACGAGTATAATGTTCATGAAAATAATCGGATTAAATCAGTTTATGCTAAAAAAAGAAAAATGGGCTTCGTGTTACATGAAAGAAGCATTCACACTTGGGATGCGAAGCACACAACTTAGTGAAAGCCTGAATTCTCACTTTAAGTCTTGTATGAGACCGAATGTGGATATTATCCAATTCTTCAAACACTTTGAACGGGTTGTTGAGGAGAAGAGAGACAACGAGTTGACTTGTGAGTATGCATCCTTACATAAGCTTGCAATGTTAAGATATGAGTTGTCACCAATACTAATACAAATGGGAAAAGTGTACACACACACTGTATTTGATTTGTTCCGAATGAGTTTAAGTTGTTCTTAGCTTCATGCATATCGAGAGAAATGAGTCTCACTCTTTATGCGAAGATGTCATCAATATGGTCAACCATGAAGGATCCTGGAGAGTATCATATGATCGTGCTACAACCTCAATATCTTGTAGTTGTAGAAAGTTTGAGACATTTGGCATACTTTGTTCACATGCACTGAAAGTGTTTGAAGCACATGATGTTAAGGTCATTCCCGAGAAGTATATTTTAAGAAGGTGGACTAGAGAAGCCCGTTGCGGCGTTGTGCAAGATGTGAATGGAAAGGATGTTGAAGGAGATCCAAAATTAGCTAGCACACGGAGATTTAGACAGCTTGTCTCTAAGTTCATTAGACTGGCAGCCGAGGTGTCGACCTGTGAAGAATACCACAAGCATGTAGATAACAATGTAGATGTTATGTGTAAGCAAATAATGGAACTTCGCTTACAATCCGGAAACAATGATAGTCCTAACAATGATAACCCCCCATCTGTGATTAATGATGTTATGCAACCGAAGGGATTCAAGCATAGACCTGGCATACAGAGACATAAGCGACTGAAGGGTTGGGTTGAGTGTCAAAACAGTAGGAGAAAAGGACCTCCACCAAGAGGACAACCACGTGGTCAACCATCTCAGGTATATTCCTCAATGAGTATCACTTGTACTAACTACTTGTACTATCATTTGTTTTAACTTTACATAGTTATTTTAGGATAAAGAATTAAGAAATCATCAGCATTGTGAAGTATCTTGTTCGGCACCTCCAAGTTATGAGTCTACTCAAAGACAAGATGATCAATTTAGTTTCACGGCATTTTTGATGGTAATGTCATCTATCTATTTGAAAAAAGTGTTATCCTTACTTTTTTGATAGTGAGATGTTGATTAGTTTGTGTTTTTATGTGTAGGCACCTCTTGATGAAACGAACACCACACCATTAGATATCATGTCTTCAATCCCTGATCTACATTGAAAGAATTGAAGCATTGAAGCATTGATGACATTAGATATCATTTTTTGGAACTTTATTTTTTGGTGTTGATATCTTGATATATTTTTTGATGGTGATATCTTAGTCCATTTTTTGATATTGATATCATCACATATTACAGCATTTTTGGTGTATTGATACAATTGAAGTTATTACTCATTATATCATCACATATTACAGTATTGATATCATCACATACTTATTTTGCAGTTAAATATCTTTGTTATAGTGAACATGGGCAGCTTGCAAGAAATAATAGATAAGTCACAGTGGAGATTCGCCCCGCGAACCTTGGCTCGCCTCGCGAGATCCCAGTGCTGGTGAAGGGGCGCCCCGCGCAGGAAGAGGCGCCCAGCGCCAATGAGTCAGAAGAGAGCAGTGTTTTGGGCGCCCAGCGCAGGGCGAACCTCGCGAGTGTCCAGCGCTGGGCGCCGTTACGGACTCTGTTACGGGGAGGAAGAGGGTTTCCGGGTTTCTTAAACTATTTCATCTTTGGAGATTCGCCCCGCGAGCCTTGGCTCGCCTCGCGAGTGTCCAGCGGGCGGTGATGGAGCGCCAGCCAGTGAAGAAATGAAGCGTTTTCCATCTTTGGATATTCGCCCCGCGAACCTTGGCTCGCCTCGCGAGTGTGGAAACCAGCCGCCAGCCGGTGATGTAGCGCCAGTACCGGGTGAGAAAATTAAGCTTTTCATCTCTGAGCCGTCGGATTTGATCGGACGGCTAATAAACGTAAAAGTCACCTGACGTTGCGCGCCACAACGTCAGGGAATTCGCTTCCGGCAATGACCCAATAGATAATTAATGCATGTCCTTCCAAAATAGTTGTTAGAGCATCTCCCTCACAGTATCTCCTTTTATTACTTTTTACACATCTTAAATGGATTCTATCAATATTAGACATCTCTCATATTTAAAACCTAAGCAACTCATTTGTCCAACTCAATATCTTTAAAAATTTCACTAAAAATGTCCCGCAAGTGACCTTACATCATTACACTTCATCAACAATTATCTTTAAAAGTGCAAATTCTAGCCCACATTTCATTTTAAGCCCTGGTGCTTATACAAGCACCTTGTTCCAGTTGGTGCTTATGAAGCAACTTGCTCCAACGGACTCACAATGTTAAGCATCAATGTTTCATAAGATTTTTCTCCACAAGCACCATGCGTTAAGGGTGCTCTTAGACCAATAATGATAGTCCTTGGCATGGGTTGTTGTGGACTTGAATTAGCAGTAACACTAAATATGGTTTAAGAATAAGCACTTGCACAAGTCTTCACCAACAAACACTACAAGAAATTTCACGATTAGCTACGACAAATTTAGCTTCCAATTAGCTACAAAATAACTATAGAATTGGTGGTAGTATAAATTGGGTGGCAAATTAACTAGGAAATATTTTCCTAGCTAATCTTAGCATAGTTATAGCTATTTTGTAGGTAATCCCTAGTTACATGTTGTTCTTGATTGCTTTCTTCTAGTTAATTAGCTACAATATTGTCATAGCAATGTTATAGTCAATTAATAGCTAAAAGTTTGTAGCGATTTTATAGCTATTTCCTAGCTAATTCAAAAAAAAAATTTAAAAAAAACAATTGCTAAATTGTTCCCATACACCTGTTCTCAGTCAACTTTATTGTTTGGTTGCAGCTCTAAAACAACATACCAAAACAGAAGCAACAAAACTTGCAAAGTTACACCAAACCACTTTTTTTTTATGAACAGTAATATATTGATGTATAGAGAAGAAGCACCAATAGTGATATACATTTACAATAAGTCCCTCATAACAAAGCAGAGGAACCCAAATTCCCAAAAAATAACCAATATGTTCCCTCTGTAAACCTGTATCAGCTGTTGTCATTGTAGCAAACATACCTCCTCCCAAAAGCGAAAATTAGAGCCACATTGCTATACCAAACAAATACACATCGAAATATATATACTTTCCATCCACTCTCTTACCTACATAAAAAAGATGCTAAATCATACTAAATAACCACTTATGATCTTCAGCAGCAACTGAAAGGAGATACAAAATCATATCACTATTAGGTCTTCTTCCACCACTTATTCTAAAGTTGCATGAGAGAGTACAACAACAGATATCAGAATAAATTGATAAACTATCAAATTACCTTGAAGGAAGAACAACACTTCTTACTCTAGAATCTAATGTTGCAAACAATCTGCAATACATGTAACATCATGGAATGTTAAAAATTATTTACTAAATTAATGGAAGGGAAAAAATGTAGAAGAAAAAATGTACGAGTTAATTTAATGGAATGGAAAATCTTGTCTCTAATAAATCAACCAAGAAAAAAGAGAAAAAAATAAAGCAAATATAATATTAAGAAGTCATAGACATACTCCTTCCAAATGAAAGTTAGGTGGCTGCTATGTCAACATCTCTAAGACTGCATCCTAAGCTCCATATGTCAGCTACTAGTCCATAACCAAAGCAGGTGGGGTTTAACTAACAACAAAGGCATGCAAGATGATGCCTTCACAAGGCAACAACTGCAGTCCCCCAAAAAATAAAAAATAAAAATAAAAGATAATGGAATAACATACTGCTAGAGATATTGTAAAAGACACTCATGTTAATCTCAACCGGGCAAGAGCCATTAATACTTTTCCTTTTGCAATCTTCATAACCTGCTAATAAAAAGTATAGAACTGTCAGTCAAATTTTAAATATGTCATAATGAGTTGGGGGAAAAAATTATGTGACATCTTTAAATTGAGCAAAGATTAAAACCTGCTAAATCAACGAAATTCATTTTGCTCACAAGACCGGTTTCTGGGGCTTCATTCTGGAAAAAGACATTGACAATTATTCACATGTGACAATATACCTTTTGAAATATAAATGTCAATTTCATAAACCTAGTTAATCAAGTAGTAGGGACTAGGGTACATAACATATAGAGCCACTAACAAAATGAACTTTCAAAAAAATAGTAGAAACTGAAGCTGCATATGGTAAGCTATTTGAAGTCCATGAATGGATAAGACTGATTCCTGAGATTACTGATTCAGCACCAACAACTCCAGCAATTAAAGCAAATGTCGCAGAATCCATGCTAGTGGTAACGTAAGATAAGATTAGATCTATATTTCTCGTGGCTATTACAGTTTGCAGCAAATGCTATTTGCCCTGTACCAAATTACTAACAAGTAACAATCAATGAATAAAAAAGATACAAAAAAATGCAAAATTCAGAAGTTAACAGTGAAAGTCCACTTAACAAGAATTAATAAATAAAGATAAGGAAATCATACCCTTAGACCAGCCATAGTTGTTCCATAGTTATTGTACAATTCATCAATTTTGCTTGGTTCTATGCCAAGCTTCTTCACCATGTTATCTAACTAAATGATACCACTGGTATCAATACCAAAAGAAGCAGTAACAATAAAGACATTACTAAGAAAATCAAAAAATTGTGGCACAAATTTGGTACAGTTGCTTGCCTTTAATATTTTGGAGACAAGCTTTTTGCAAGACCATAATTGAGGGGATACAAGAATCACCTAAATCTGCAGAATGATCTGATGTAGTTATAACACAAACAGAAATGAAAATTTCAAGTTGGTACTAAACAATGTTTTGATTATTACAAGGCTTACCAAAAAGAAGGCAATGATATTTGGTCTCTGGGCATGCATGTTGTAAAAGTTGACATCATCCCTATGTAAGTTAACTCATTTGTTGACTAGCAATATCTTTTGTTCTTTGTACAGGTTGAGTTGTTTCAATGTCAACCCAGTCAAGTCTAGCCTATTTAAAGATAATATATTATCAAACAAGACTACTTAAATAACACTGTAAGCCTATCCTTCCTTAAACAAACATTAATCCATCTCAATACTGTGACTTCTTCTGTACCGTATGGAGATCCTTTACTTAACAGCTTGGCATTCTAAAAAATACACTATAATGAGATACTGAAACACTATATATAAACTTTAACATGTGTTGTAGCAATCTAAGAAAATTTACACCTTTTCAACTACTTAGAAATATATCAGTTGGAAAGCCACAATTCCTTCAATATTAAAGTTGGAAGACTTGAATGCAAATTGAGAACTTAACAGGCAATCAAGACTTTCAGCAAATCACTAGTAGCTACTGAATAGTAGAGTTATCGGCATCCAAACTGTTATAGTTATAAGACTAAAAATAACTGAGCAAGGAATGTAAATATCATGCAATCAGGAAAACTAATTTCCAATTTAGTCACTAAAAAGATTTTTTTCTGGTGAAACAGAGTAAAACAAAATTCAAGATATGCTTCAGTTATTTGAAAATAAATTTGAAGGAAGCAAAATAAAAATTAAGTAAAAGCATTTATACTGAGTTTTACCTTTGAGTCATTCTCATAAAAAAATTCACCAACAATTTCCTCAAAGACATCTTTAAGAGCTACAATCTGTTGTATAGAAATATAAATAAGACATCTAGATTAAATAACCCTCAAAATGTGAAATGTTAGAACTAATATACATATTAAATAGAATGGATTTCAGAAGACTTGGAGAGTTTAGTTACAATATAATGCATCAAGCAAGTAAGAATCAAGCAAGAATCGAAAGAGTTTCAATGAAATCTATGGAAATAACAAGCAAATTGGCAATAATTAGAGATTACCTTCTCTTCGATTTTGAGAACCTTGAGCACCTTAAGATTCACCTAAATAGCTAGCAAATTCGATTAGACTGACAATTAGGGTGGTAAGAACTTGGGAATCAATAATTAGACTTCAAATTCACCTAACTGAACAGATTCATCGTTCATTACGAAGTCGCTCCATGTAGATCTCCCTCTTCGTTCACTGAAACATGGAATCACATGAAAATAATCACAAAACCAAATAAAATCATAGAGTCAGATCCTAAATCACGATCCTAAATTAAGAACGATCCTCGAACGACAACCAAGAGAGATCCAGTGACGTCACATAGAGATCCAACGCCTTGGAGAAGCAACCAAGAGAGTGGTGCAGATCAGGGAGAGAGAGAACATGGTGCGCAGGTTCAAGAGAGAGAAAGGGAGAACATGGTACAGATTTAAGAGAGAGAACGTGGGAGAGAGAGCATGGTGCAGATTCAAGAGGAGAGAGAGGATATAATAATGGAAGAAAATTAAATTTAAGATTATTTACAAAGTTTATAAAAATGGAGAATAAAAAAAGAAAAGAAAAATGAAATAAAAAAGAAAAGAAAAGAAAGTTTATAAAAATGAATTAATATAGTTTTAAATAAGAAGATATATTTTGTGTAGGACCGTGCTTTACCAATTTTCTGGAGAACAGAGAGATGGGTTTTTACATTTTTGATGCTTTTAGAGAACAAGTGAATCGCAGTGGGATACATTAGTAGGATAAATTATAAAAAGCTGAAATGAATCATCGATCAGCCTGAGATTAGTTACTAATTTAATGAGTAGCTAAAATTAATAGCTAAATTAAAAAATTCTTGTAGTGAAATCCGTAGTCACGACGTCGGGCAACTTGGCTCGACTGCATTAGGTGGCCTTTTAGCCATTTGCACCTGCCCAAATTATAAATTAGATTGACTAACCATATCTTCACCACTATTTGCCCTTCCGGGTTAGTAGTAGTAGTAAACATATTAGGTTGTGCAATTGGATAAGTTTAAGGTGCTTATTGAACAATCAGGGTTTCAAAATGCGATCCACAACCGCTAATGCGGTCGCAATATTGCGGTTGCGAGACTCACCGCAACGGCATCGGGCCGCAATTGCGGTGTGATTCAAAATCACCCGTTACGGCTGCAACGTAACGGCGTAACGGCCGCAACGGCCGCATCAACCGCAACGGAGTTCCAAAGTCCAAACACCCAAAAGTCAAAACAGTTCCGTTCATAGGTGCATACAAAAAAACAAATTCTCAGACAAAATGATTTCAAAATGTATAGATTCTCCTAAGTCCTAACCTGCTTCTTTTCAGATCAAATTTTGGCTTTTGCTTTTGCCTTTATCTCCTTTCTGCTTTATGCTTCTGCTTCACTCAGAATCAGTGTCTCATTCTGTCATTCATATAACCTCATTCGATTCCTCAGTCTCACACTCTCACTTATTTGCTCCGGATCTCTACTCACTGTGCTTCGAATCTCAAATCATCCGATCTACTAGCCTCACCCCAAGGTAAGATCTTCCTTTCCTCCTTTCCTCTGCTGTCGTCCTCCGGGTGTGGGGTTGAGTGGGTGAGGGCTTGAGGCCGTGAGTCCATGACTGAGGAGGGCCGTGAGGTGGAGGCCGTGGGTCGTGAGGCGAAGTCTGAGAGAGAGAGGGGGGAGGCTGAGCCTGAGAGAGAGGGGAGGGGCCCAGGGGGGCCGCGATCTGGGTTTTGGCCGATGGGTAGCCGCGGTGCCGGACGAGTGACGGAGGAGAAGGGAGGGTAACCGGTTGAGACTTGACTGGTCATCATGCTTCGGCACCAAGGGGAGCACGGCGGCGACAGAGGTGACCGGGGCAGATGGTGATCAACTGATCATCGTCAGGAGGCGGTACTTGTTGAGATGTTCATGTCTCAAGGTTGCGCGACGTCGCCGGCGGCGGACCTGGTGGCTGGTGCTGTCACGACTGGGGAGGGGTGAGGGGTGACTCGGTGAGTCCGTGAGTGGTGACTTCCAGCTAGGGTTGCAGGTTGCTCACTTGAGTGAGTGTGGATGTGGAGAAAAATGAAGAAAAAAATGAAACAGAGGAGGGGAAGAGGAAGATGTGAGACGTGAGACGGTGAGAGTGAGGCCGTGAGGGGCGAGAGGGGGACAGGGGAAGAAAGAACTGAAGAAGAAAAGGTGAGGTCGTGAGGGACGAGAGAGAGGGATGGGTAATTACTAATTAGGTTTAGGTCATTGTTGCACATCTTATCACTTTATCAGTCACTGTGTGTGTGCCGTGTGTGTGTGGGTTGGGTTGGGGTGGGGTGGGGTGGGGTGACCGAATTTTTTAGGGGGGGATTTTTTTTAATAAAAAATTTTATGTGGGAAATTATTTGAGATTTGGGAATAATATAGGGAAAATTTGAGAGGGAAATAAAATATATATTAATATATTAATCTAATTACTGGTTTAATATATGTTTAGCTAGTATTTATTGTTCAAATTATATGCTAATAATTGATTTGTTGTATTAAATAATTTACTGTAATTATTAATTAGATTATCTGTGTTTTGCTAATTACTAGTTTATATTAAAAAAAATTTGAAGGCTAGTTGAGATGGGAATTTTTTTTTTAATCAAAAATTTTAGGTGGGAAATTAATTGAGATTTGGGAATAATATAGGGAAAATTTGAGAGGAAAATAAAATATATATTGATATATTAATATAATTACTGGTTTAATATATGTTTAGCTAGTATTTATTGTTCAAATTATATGCTAATAATTGATTTGTTGTATTAAATAATTTACTGTAATTATTAATTAGATTATCTGTGTTTTGCTAATTACTAGTTTATATTAAAGTTTTCTTTTTGAAGGCTAGTTTAGATTAAAGTTGTAAGTTTGGTTGAATTATTGATTGATGTTTATTTATAAATATTGAACAGGTTGTATTAAATATACACAATGCCTCCAAGAATTTCGTACACAAAGATTAGATGGTGCTCTGAGTGATGATATTGGATGGCATTTTGGAAACCCAGTAGCTGGAAGTCGTAACAATATCGAATGCAAACTTTGTCACAAGATAATAAAAGATGGCATTACAAGAGTGAAGCAACATATAGCACATATGAAAGGACAAGTGTCTGGTTGTGCTAGAGTGAGCAAATTGGCTAGAGAAGGTATGATGAAGCTTCTTCTTGAAGGAAAAGCAAAGAAAAATGACTCCAAAAAAGGAAAAGAAGAATTTGAAGCACGCTTGAGAGGAGAAGATGAAGATGAAGATGAAGATGTGGATCACCTTATTGATGAACGAATGAGGTTTGCTACACAGGAAAGTCTTAGATCACATCGCGAATGGGAAGACAGACAACAATTTAGACAACAAACAGGAGGGCGTGGAAATATATATGAACAAGGTGGGAGCTCTCATGCGAGTGTTGGTGGGGGTGAAAGGCCTGAAGATGTTACTCTGGAGTTGAGATCTACAAATATTGATCTTATGAGGAGCAAAAGCATGAAGCAACCGAAAATCAGTAAGGGTATCATGAAGACATTGAGGATGAAGCTAGGAGAGGCAGTAAGCAAGTTTTTTATTTATGAACGCTTACCTATGAATTTAGCTAACTCTCCTTGGTTGCATAATTTGATTGTTACAGCTGCCGAGGTAGGTAAAGGGGTTAAATGTCCGACCCCTTATGAAATATCAGATGTATATTTAGATAATGAATATAGGGAAATGAATAAGTGGTTGAACGTATTGAGAGGTACATGGAAAGAAAAAGGGGTGACAATAATGTGTGATGGTTGGACGGACGGTATCAACCATACTCATATTATGAATTTTTTGGTGCATAGTAGTAAGGGGACAATTTTCTTGAAATCTATTGACGCTTCTGATGTTGTTAGTAGAAACACAGATTACTACTTTCAATTATTAGATAAAGTTGTTGAGGAAGTGGGAGAAGAGTTTGTTGTTCAAGTGGTTACAGATAATGAAGCAGCACTGAAAGCAGCTGGTTAGAAACTGATGGAGAAGCGGCCTCATTTGTATTGGCCTGCTTGTGCGGCTCATTGTTTAGATCTTTGCTTGGAGGATATAGGAAAAAAATAAAAATGTACAGAAGTTATTAACTGATGCAAAGACTGTGACAAATTTTCTCTATAACCATATATAGACTGTCGATCTCATGAAAAAATATATTGGAGGTAGAGAAATTGTCCGTCCTGGTGTCACCCGATTTGCAACGCAGTTCCTACAACTTCAAGCAATTGTACAGCAAAAGCAAGGTCTGAGAAACATGTTCAACTCCGAAGAGTTTAGGCAATCTAAATTTGGTAAAGCAAAAAATGGACCGTCATATGAAGCAAGAACAATTGTTAATGACAGTGAATTCTGGAGTAAGTCCCAAGACATATTGAAGGTGTTTGATCCTTTAGTAAAAGTTTTGAGACTTGTTGATGGTGACGAGAAACCAACCACGGGTTTCATATATGAAGCCATTGATAGAGCTAAACAAGCAATTAGACAAAATTCTCGTTATCATTCCAGATATAATGATTTAATAGACAAGCGATGGAGTTACATGCATTCCGATCTTCATTCTGTCGGTATGTTGATATAATTTATAAATTTATTTTTATCATGTAATTTTATATTTATACTTTCATCCATAATAATATGTTATCCTTTTTTAGGTTATTTTCTTAATCCGCAATTTCAACACGGAGTTGAACATGGGGATGATGTCTATAAAGAAACGTTTGAAGGAACAAATAGAGTCATCTTCAGAATAGAAAGAAACACGATGATCAGATTAAAGCTCTGAACCAGGTTAGTAATGAATATTTATATTTTTAAACTTATAATTCATTATTTATCAAATGAAGATATTTACGTATTGATATATTATGTTATATTTCACAGTTAGTACTTTTTAGAGATAAGGTTGAAACATTTGGTACTCCTCAAGCTTAAGCAGCTTGGTATAAGATGAATCCAGGTAAAATAATATTTTTTTTATAAATCAATGAACTTTAACTTTATTTTTTTAATATAATAACTAATAATTTGTTTACCTTTTGTTGCTCCTTTAAAAAGCTGAATGGTGGTCCTTTTTTGGTGTATGTGCTCCCGAGCTTAAACATGTGGCTAATTGTGAGAGAAATTGGAGCACATTTAGTTATATCCACACGAAGACAAGGAATAGATTGAAGTATAAAAAGCTGCAAAAGCTTGTCTTCACCACTACAATATGAAATTGAAAATGAGGCATCAAATGAGAAAAAGTCAAGATGAAATTGAAGCAAGTTTTAATCCTATCAATCTTGATTATATATTTCAAGAAGATGCATTATCTCCATGGATTGAAGAGAGATAAGATCCACTATTAGAAGGAGTACAAAATACAGAATGGTTGCCTCTAGTGGATACAGATGATGAAGATGTGGAAGTTGTTGATGATAATAATGATTCTAATGAAGATGGTGGTGTTTTAAGTCCACCAACTAATAATAGTGGTGATGGGGGTGGTAATGTAGAAGCTGAAGAAGGTGGCGGTGATGATAATGATGATGGTGATGATGATGGGCAATTTCAAAATGATCCATCTCAAGATTCACCATATAATAGGCATTATAGGAGCTTGACTGATATGTCTCCTTCTGGTAGTTCATTACCCGAGAGCAGCAGAGGTGGGTCACATTCGAGGAGAGGAAAAAGAAAACAGAATGTTCCACTTGAAGATTCTTCCTCTTCTAGTATTGCACAAAGTTTTAGTGACTTTGGTATTGATGATTCTTCTCAGAGTAGTCAATAACCTCATCCACCTTATTATCAATATCCTTATTTCAACACATATAACACATACGCAAGTGATCAAGCTCCCTCATACTACCAACCATCAATGAATTATCAAGATCCTTATCATCAACAATCAAGTGGTGGATTTTTTGATTATGTCTTTGGACAAGGAGCTACACAAGATGATAGCCAAAGTGAGAATAGAGGTTATGAACCACCACGTCATTCCACCATGTGGTAGCAAGTATCATGTAAGTTCAATTTTTATTATCTTTGATTCATATATTTGTTAATTATTATTATTATTATTTTAAATTTATTAATTTATTTACTTTTTATCTTCTTCTTTTTTTTGTAGTGAAGACGTATCTCTAAGTGGTGACAATGTGACGTTATTTTAGAATCACAATTGCAGCTGGGTGTATTTCTATATGTGACACTAATATCTTTTTATTTGTGATTCATATATATTTATGCACTATTAAGTTTCTGACCTTCTCACTTCTTTGTAATTTTGTACTTATATGTGCTTAAAAGTTTTATTTATAATTTATTTTCACTAAATTAAGTTTAAATTATTCATAAACATAATACAATGTATTAAAAATGAATAGAAATTTGTGAAACATCATTAATAAAAGATATATAAAGAATTACAAAAAAATTGATTTATTTTCATTTTGTGCAATTTTCAAATCGTTTCACGCCGCAGCGGCCGCATTACGCTTCGCAGCGACCGCAACCGCGACCGCAATCGCAATTTAAAACCCTGTGAACAATATTTGGTTGAACTTGTGGTGAAGGTCCTAGATGAGCCTGTTAGATAACACTTGGCTACACTAATTGTGGTGCCCCAACTGTGACAACCTGAACCTGATTCGACTATCTTAGTTGTGCAGCTATAGCTGAGGTAGCCGAATGCCCTCCAGCAATCAACTGCCTATTTTCTTGCTCTTTAATTAGCTTGTTACCTCATTATGCACCATTGATTTAACAATGTCACCTAATTGTCTAGACACTTAGTACATGATATCATGTATACCCATGTCAATTTGTTGACGTATCAAAGTAGTCATTACGATTGACTGTTCCAAATCAATCGCGTCCGCTACAGTTTAAGTTCCTCTCGCATAAACAATTGTGGCTTGGTCCTATTGGGTGGTAGGCATATTCACCATAGGCTGCATGATTAGCATCTCAAGGTTACTAATGTCTCTATAGCCTTTTGGGCACCATTTTTGTTTTGTAGTACATCCATGCTGTCAAGGTTGTTCCAAAACCTCAAGTGCATACGCCAATTATAATCATGTTCAGGAGAAGCAAACTTCCCAACCTTTTCACCTCATTGGTCTTATCAAGTGTGCAAAAATTGTTGTTGCATTGTAAAAATTATGCCGATCAATCGGTTAACCTTCAATGATTCCCCATATCAGTTGATTGAGCTGGGAGAGGGACTCTGCTTCCTATGTATGAGTTCCTAGACTACTCCAAAGAGTACCTATGTGACACTCTGCTACTTCGCATGTTATAAAGCATTAAAGGAAAAAGATATAAACCAAACATACATTTACTGAATAAAATAAACCTTTAAAATAAAATATTTGTCCATGGGTAGAAAGGTCCCACAGGAACGAGTTCTCAAATCACGAAAATAAAAACAAGTTTAAAACAATAAAACATAACCATCATAAACAACATAACCCAACCCGATGTCATAACAGAGCTGGTATAACCGTTCCAGAATGAAATCCTCGGAATATAACTGAACTAACTAAACATAAGGAAAAGTCCTAACCATGAGTGGTGGCTCCTCGGAGTCACTCCTTTCCTGACTGCTCGCCATCCTCTGCAAGGTGTCAATCAGGCCAAACAAACAAACAAAGAACGGGGAGTAAAAATCATGTAAACATATACGGCATAGAAATAGGAAGCAAGGTAAAACATACAGCATAGTATCATCATAACATACATCAACGTAGATATGTATATATCAACATCCAATCAACATCATATCAACCAAGTATGCTATGCAGTGCAATGCAACACTACTCCACTACTCCAACATGCATGTGGATCCACACTAACTCAGGATGAACGACTTCAGAGTTAAATATCCACATTGAGAATCTACTCAACGCCGGAGAATATGCTCCTTGGATAACCAACGTATCAAACCAACGAATGCCTCGTCACGGGGGCGCACAGTTACCAAACCTTGTGTAACTTATCGTGGATGGCCAGATCGCCGTACTCTAGGATGACCTCCCCTATGTTGAACATCCACCAACAACAACATCTCTAATGATGCATGCAGCATAACAACAAAGAATGGCAACCGCCACCACCTTAGCTCCAACGGAATCAATCGAAGATAACAACGGAATCTACCGCAAAACCTTTAACCAGCGGAATCGACCGCAACACCTTTAACCCAACCAGGTCAAGGCTCCCTTGGAGCAAACTCTCGGCCACCAAGGTAAAACATCAACGACACCTTAGACCCAAATAGCGGGGTCAAGGTTCCCTTGGCCAAAAAGCACCAAGGTACAACTCATCAACGTGCGGTAACCCAACGGTTACCGGCTTACCCAACTCAACATCTCACCATGTCATCTTCTTAATCATCTTGTTAAACATTAACTGAGTTATCTAATCATCATCTCTGATTAATTAAGTCAAAATATCATCATTGGGGAAATTGGGGTAAAAAAAACCCTTTTAAGTCCTTTAGTTCCATCTCTGTCTAATAAGGGAGCACGGGCGTGCTTGTCCCCTGCACGGCCGTGCTGGTCACATAAGTGAAGCACGGTCATGCTTCCTATTGTGAAAGGCCGTGCTCAGCTGCACGGTCGTGCTCCTCTGCTGTACGGTCATGCTTAATGCGCAGCCATTTTCTAGAATTCAAACTGGGAGGGTGTGCTCCCTGTTAAGCACGGTCGTGCTCAATGCACGACAATACTGTTCTGGGCAGAGTTCAACATCAATTTTTAACCAATTAAATTAGGGATTAAGTCCATTAATCCTACACCAGTTACAACATATTTTTAGGACTAAACATCATCATCAGGAATTAACCAACATTCAACATTATCATCACAGTCATGGCATCAACCATTCAACCAACACAATCAACAACATCAACGATGCATATATCATGCCAACAATCATCATCAACGCAACATCATGTTCATATCAAAACAACCAACAAGAACATCAAGAACATAATATGAACATAAGTCATATAAACAACATATTAACAACCAGATCATGTTATCATCAATCAAACAAACCATCATATTATCATATACACATACACAACAAATTAGGGTCATGGGAACCCCTTTACCTTACACTACCCCCAATGCCTAGGATATACACTACCCTTCTCCCCATACCTGGATTGAAGGTCGCTCCAACGTAATCTCCTAACAGCAAACTGCCCTCAATTCCCAAAGCGGCTCAACACAAACTCAACCTTAACCAAATCAAACACAAACCCATTAGTTTCCCATTCAAAAAATCATGAAAGGAAACCACAAGGGAAGGGAACCTTACCTCTAAACTGAAACAAATCAAACAAGCTTTCCAACCGGCTTCCAAAACTCAACTATATCAATAGATGAAGAGGAAATAGGGAAGGAGGCACACTAGGTCGCAACAGTGGCTGTTGTAACCAACAAAATAGGGTTTCACGTTAACCCTCGGGTTCTGTACCAAACTTATATAGGCTGGACCTGAGCACGGTCGTGCTTACCCTTGAGCACGGTCGTGCTGGACTTAGCATCAGGGAGACACGGTCCGCACATTGAGCACGGGTGTGCTCAACTTAAAAACTGAAACACGCTTCAACCTTTAAGCACGAGTGTGCTGGCTAATGAGCACGGGCGTGCTCATTCTCAGAAAGGGACTTTTGAACCAAAAATCCCACTAAGCCTTTAACCAACCAAACAACTTATAAAACTCACTCAATTAAAAAGCAGGGTGTTACAATTCCACCCCCCTTATAAAAATTTCGTCCTCGAAATTTCTACGTACCTCAAATGAAAAGGTCCGGGTACGCTCCCATTATCTTACTCTCCAACTCCAGGTAGCACTTTCCTTAGTTGCCCCACTCCAAACCACCTTGACCAAAGGAATCTCCTTACCTCTTAGCTGCTTCACCCTCCTATCCTCGACTCGAAGGGGTAACACCTCAAACGTCAAGTTCTCTTTCAACTGTATAGCATCGGGTACTATCACGTGACTAGGGTCATGGAAATACTTTGATTTGAGACACATGAAGGGCATTATGGAGTTTTGACAAGAACGGTGGCAAGGCTATCTAGTAGGCAAATTCACCGACTCTTTTAAGGATTTGGTAAGGACCAATGAACCTCGGAGTAAGTTTCCTTGCCTTCATCACTCTACCAACCCCAGTCGTCGGGGTAACTCTCAAGAATACATGATCGCCTTCCTGGAATTCGAGCGCTTTCTTCCTTTTATCATGATTGCTCTTTTGCCTACTCTGTGCAACTCTCATCTTTTCCCGAACCAACCTGATCTTTTATGTTGTTTCCTGGACTATCTCTGGCCCTAGCACCACACTATCACTAGGTTCACTCCAACACAAAGATGTCCTACATCTCCTCCCATAAAGAGCCTCTTAAGATGTCATCCCAATGCTGGAATGGAAACTGTTGTTGTAGGTGAACTCTATCAGAGGCAAAAGCTTGTCCCAACCACCAGACTGCTCTAGCACACAAGCCCTCAACAAGTCCTCTAAGGACTGGATGGCCCTCTCAGACTGCCCATCTGATGCATATTTTTAAAACAGGCAAGTGCACCTTGTCGCAAACAAGTAATACGGTGGTGAGACCGGATATCGTCCTCAGGGATCGGTTGCCAATTACCAATTCACAAACTCAACAACTATCTAGACTGAACTATGGTATGAAGTAAGATCAAAATAGAAGATAAAATAAAGCAACAAAATATTTTTGGTCTTTTGGGTATTTTATCGAACACTTGGAAGGCAACAGAAATGCGGTTAAAATTGTCAGGGTTAGACTACACTAATCCTCCCTTAATTGCAATGAAATGATTAGCAACGCAAGTCCTAATTCAATTATGACAATCAAGCCTTTTTAAATACTCAAACCCTAATGTCTTAGGTGGAACGAGCCTAAAATCCCAAATTAAGCCCTAATGTCTTAGGTGGAATAACCTGAGATTTTGCATCAAGAGTCAAGACTTATAATATTGCAAGCACCCCAAGACCTATGTCTAGGTTCATGAACTACTTGGCATTTGATTCATGAGCATGCCCTAACATCAATCTTTCAATTGTCTATCAAAGCAACAAATCATTCCATGGGTAGCTAAGCCAAGAAAAGCATTAAGCATAGAATCAAACACTCATAAAGAAAAAGGAACTGACATTGAAACCAAATCAAATACAAACAAGTTCAGAGAAGCTACATCTAACCCCAACAACAAGGGGATTTAACTACTCATGATAAATGACAATACAAAAGAGAAGGAGAGAAGAGATGAAGAACACTCATAGAAGAATCCTCCAATCTTCCTCCATTCCCAGAGCAAGGAAAACCTCCCTTTTCAGGGTTAGAACCCTAGTCCAGCCGCAGCCTCCAAGTGCCTCAAAGTGCCCAACTTCTCCCCTTAATTCTCTGCCCTAAAACAGCTTATAACAGAGTTTCTGAGTTTCGCACACTCGCGGGGCGAGACCTGGCTCGCGAGGCGAATGTTAAAAATCTGATCTTCAGAGAATGGTTCTCTCGCGAGGCGAGAAGGTGATTCGCGAGGCGAGACAAAAAGGTGACATCTCTGGAACAGTCAGGGCTTCAGTCTCGCGAGGCGAGATGGTGATTCACGAGGCGAGGCTTCCAGTATTGCCTTTCCACTGTTTTCTTCATTTTCCTTGACTCTAAGAACTTCACTTTTGACCTGAAAAATGTAAGATAACATTAAATGTTTTATTTGACTCAAAATTAACTAAAATATCCTAAAAACTACTTAAGAGACTCAAATTGTTGCTTGAGGACAATTAAATCTAATTTGGACGAAAACGAGACTCAAACTTTGCTTGTCCCCAAGCAAACTAAAACTCAAAAAGACTCAACATTTGGCAAGCTTAACGGATTCAATCAATTTCGCACAAATTTCATGCCATTTGCAATACAATTATTTTTCAATGTTTTCCCCTTGCAACAATGTGATCCCCACATTCATTTACTTTAAACCAAGAGAATCCTATCATTCATGCAATCAATAATCTAAGTTGAGGATCCAAGTGACACACAAAAGGGAGATCACCAATTTCAAACAATTGCCTTCCTCACAAGGGCATTTAGTATTTCACTCATTCACTCAAGTGTCTAGGTTGTCAACTTTCACTCAATTTCAATTTCAAGAGCACTTCCCATGAATTTGATTTTCATCTCAACAATGGTTCCCATGAAAACATGCATGCAACATCAAAAGGTCTTTTAAAGGTTGTAATGGGGCCTGGCTAAAGGTAGGATATTCAAAGGTACTGGGCTTAAGTCCATAGGAACTAAGAGAGCATGAAACTTTTTTTTTTTTTTATTTTCACTCCAATTCCTTTTTCCATTTTTCTTTTTGCTTTGGGTGACTACAACCTTTTTCTTCTAATTCCCTTTTTTTGACATTTTTTGTTCTTTTCTTCTTTTTCTTTTTGCCTTTGGCTCCAACCTCTATTTTTCTTTTTCTCAATCCAAAACAACATATCAAATCCTTGTAGCCACCCCAAACTTAGTTTCCTTCAACCTTTGTCTTGCTAAGCATCCATGCTCTCCTAATCCTAAGATTGGGTTAACATGGTTTTTTCCAGATTTTTGGCTTAAAGCATAAGGTCATCAAGAAACAATAGGCTCATCAGGCTCAATGTGGCTAACTAGGGAACATGCATTAGGGATTGGTTCAATTTAGGCCAAGTAGATATTTCAAATAAAATTGCCTAAATCATTTGATGCAACCACATAAGCATGCAAACCATGAAGAGATTCAAGCAAATCCGGGAAAGTGCAACTTAAAAGTGATTCACACAATTAAAAACAAAGTTGGAGGTTCAAATTCCTTACCTGGACATTTTTCGCAAATTGTTTGGCCAAGATTCAATCCCTAGTGTGTGTATCCCTTCACCCCAAACTTATCATAAATCATGCAATCACAACAAAATATCTCAAAGTTTAATTTTCAATTTTTCACATGGGGATCAATTCTCAATTTTCAAAACCTAGGGGGAAATCATCAACAGTCAACAAATATCATGCAGTCAATCTATGCTAGATTTAATTAGAATCTATCAAGCTCACCGACACAACAGTCAATACACATATGACTCGAAGCAAAGAAAAACAAAGCAAAGATAATTAAAAAGAAAAAAGTTTAGAAAAACTCATGAAAGTGGTTCCATCGGGGTCCCACTGCCTGTGATACAGCGGCCACATAATGCTCAAAGTGTAATATGATCCTACCGGATCCCATGGCCTGCAACATAAATATGGAAGTGAGCGCTTGAAAATCATGGTGACTTCTTCAAGTGGGAAGGACTTCTCACTCCCTCTCGGGTCAAAGATGACCTCTTTGTCAACAAAATCTTCCCAATAAAAATGGGGTTCAACCTCTTGGACTGGCCATGGTGCCTTCATATTTAAAGATGCAACATCCGGTTTCTCAGGCAGAGGCATGAACTCCATCGTTGACTGCTTCAAAATGTGAGGTGGCAAACAAGTGGAGAGGATCACTGGTGCTGTTTTGGCTTCTGTACAATCTTCATTCACCGAATCACCAAATCCATCACCTTCCATATATGCAGAAATCTCAGCACAAACCACACAAGTATTTCTCCCATCACAATCAACACATGCATTGGAACCAATAGAATCATCTAATTCCAAAAGTTCTTCATCATCCCCAAGCATGGTGAAATAGATGTCCTCCAAATGTCTCTTCATCTCAATCTCTTTAGTCAAGAGTTAAATGTGAGATGGTGCAACTATGTTCTCACAAACAGGGTCTTCATTTCTTAATCTGGTTGTTCCCACTTCCTCATCTTCCTCATCATCCATCATTGCATCATCTTCATCATCATCCATCAAGTTCCCATTTGGCATTTCGGATAGTTGGGTAGAGAGTTCCTCAATACGTACCCCGAGACTTAGAATGGTATCTTCTTGATTTTTTAAACTTTCTATTGTTGTTACCATGAAGTCCTCCAAAATACCCTTTAATTGAGACCGACTATCCGGAATAGGTTGCTCAAAATTGACTGTGATTTCGGATTTGAAGTTTTCCCAAGCAACTTCCAATGGTGATGGCTCATCATACCATTGAGATGGTTGTGGTTGATATGAAGGTGTGGAAGATTCCCATTGTTCCTCTTGATCAATCCAAGTATTGTTTGGAGGATTCCCCCACCATGGAGTGGAAGTGTTGGGAAATTGATTTCCCCATTCAGAATAGCCTACCACTGGTGGAGGAGAGACAGTTTCCCTCGACAACTCATTACTCACTTATTGGATGTTTATGGCCAATTCTAGCATATCTGCCCGCAGCTGAAGCTCAGACATCTCAATTTCTGCATTAGATGGATGGTAACAATTGTAGTCCATGATCCTGTCAAATCAATTTCCACCTCACACACAAATAAGGCCCAAGATTAAAGAAACACAAATTCAAATATATACAAAACTAACAAAAGAAAGAGATCAAATATATACAGAAAACTAAGATAAAAATGTCTAAATTAGTTGTCTCCTTTGTTACTACTGATATTGGTAAAGCCCGTCCCCGGCAACGGCGCCAAAAACTTGATGCGTATTTTTAAAACAGGCAAGTGCACCTTGTCGCAAACAAGTAATACGGTGGTGAGACCGGATATCGTCCTCAGGGATCGGTTGCCAATTACCAATTCGCAAACTCAACAACTATCTAGACTGAACTATGGTATGAAGTAAGATCAAAATAGAAGATAAAATAAAGCAATAAAATATTTTTGGTCTTTTGGGTATTTTATCGAACACTTGGAAGGCAACAGAAATGCGGTTAAAATTGTCAGGGTTAGACTACATTAATCCTCCCTTAATTGCAATGAAATGATTAGCAACGCAAGTCCTAATTCAATTATGACAATCAAGCCTTTTTAAATACTCAAACCCTAATGTCTTAGGTGGAATGAGCCTAAAATCCCAAATTAAGCCCTAATGTCTTAGGTGGAATAACCTGAGATTTTGCATTAAGAGTTAAGACTTATAATACTGCAAGCACCCCAAGACCTATGTCTAGGTTTACGAACTACTTGGCATTTGATTCATGAGCATGCCCTAACATCAATCTTTCAATTGTCTATCAAAGCAACAAATCATTCCATTGGTAGCTAAGCCAAGAAAAGCATTAAGCATAGAATCAAACACTCATAAAGAAAAAGAAATTGGCATTGAAACCAAATCAAATACAAACAAGTTCAGAGAAGCTACATCTAACCCCAACAACAAGGGGATCTAACTACTCATGATAAATGACAATACAAAAGAGAAGGAGAGAAGAGATGAAGAACACTCATAGAAGAATCCTCCAATCTTCTTCCATTCCCAGAGCAAGGAAAACCTCCCTTTTCAGGGTTGGAACCCTAGTCCAGCCGCAGTATCCAAGTGCCTCCAAGTGCCCAACTTCTCCCCTTAATTCTCTGCCCTAAAACAGCTTATAACAGAGTTTCTGAGTTTTGCGTGCTCGCGGGGCGAGACCTAGCTCGCGAGGCGAATCTTAAAAATCTGATCTTCAGAGAATGGTTCTCTCGCGAGGCGAGACAGAAAGGTGACATGGGAATCTGGAACAGTCAGGGCTTCAGTCTCGCAAGGCGAGATGGTGATTCGCGAGGCGAGACTTCCAGGATTGCCTTTCCACTGTTTTTTTCATTTTCCTTGACTCTAAGAACTTCACTTTTGACCTGAAAAATGTAAGATAGCATTAAATGTTTTATTTGACTCAAAATTAACTAAAATATCCTAAAAACTACTGAAGAGACTCAAATTGTTGCTTGAGGACAATTAAATCTAATTTGGGCGAAAACGAGATAAAATTAGCATAAAACCATGGCTTTTTCTAGTTATAAAACTAGATGAGCCAAAGGCTTATCACCATCAATCTGTGGGTGGTAAACTGAACTAAGCCTAAGCTTTGTCCTAAAAGCATGCTGCAAACTCTCCCAGAACCTAGAGGTAAACCTCGGGTCTCTATCTGATACTATGCTAGAGGGTACACCATGAAGCCTAACTATCTCCTTGATGTAAAACTTGGCTAACTTCTCTAAAGGATACTCCATGTTCATTGGGATGAAATGTGCAGACTTAGTCAATCTATCCACAACAACCCATATAGCCTCAAAACCAGCTAGAGTCCTAGGGAGTCCAGACACAAAATCCATGGAGATATTATCCCATTTCCATTCTAGGACACTCAAAGGTTGCAACTTACCTGATGGCTTTTGGTGTTCTATCTTGGCCTTCTAACAAACTAGGCACACATACACAAATTCAGCCACATCCTTTTTCGTCCTAAGCCACCAAAACACCCTCTTAAGATCCTGATACATCTTAGTGGCACCTGGGTGCATGCTCAATCCAATCCTATGTCCTTTCTCAAGGATCAACTCCTTAGCTCAGGAACATCTGGTATGCACACTCTATCCTTAAACCTCAAGACCCCATCACTTCCATCCTCGAAACTAAGGTCTCTACCCTGAGCGAGCAATTCTCGCTGGTCTAAGAGAAACTTGTCTAACTTATGACCCTCTCTAATATGATCCATCAAGCTGTTGGTAACCTTCAAGGTACCAAGCCTAATACTCTTAGGGGGTAAACTCACAAGGTAGACTAAGGTATCTAAAATCCTCAATTAGATCCATCTCCCTAATCATCAGAGCGGAGACGTGCAAGGTTTTCCTACTCGAGGCATTAGCCACCACATTGACCTTCCCTGGGTGATAGGTCAGCTCAAAGTCATAATCCTTTAAGAACTCCATCCACCTACGCTACCTCATATTCAACTCCTTTTGATCAAAGAGATACCTCAAACTCTTACGATCACTAAAGACCTGAAACCTCATCCCGTAAAGGTAATGCCTCCAGATATTTAAGGTAAAAACCACAGCTCCTAACCTAGTTCATGGGTAGGATAGTTCTTCTCATGAGATTTCAAATGCCTAGAAGCATAAGTAACTATCTTACCATTCTGCATCAACACACCACCTAATCCTTGCTTAGAAGCATCACAGTAAACTACGAAAGGTTCACTAGGATCTGGCAAAACTAACACTAGTGTTGATGTCAACCTATTCTTAAGGGTTCGGAAACTCTCTTCACACTTAGAGTCCCACAAAACAACTGTCCCTTCTTGGTGAGACGGGTTACGGGTAAAGCTATCTTAGATAAACTTTCTATGAACCGCCTATAGTACCCAGCTAACCCCAAGAAACTCCTAATCTCGGTTACAGACTTTGGCTCTTCCCACCGGAGCATCGTCTCTAGCTAAGCTGGGTCCACTGCTATGCCACCCTTAGAGATGACATGTCCTAAGAAGCTCACTTCCTCTAACCAGAACTCACACTTAGACAACTTAGCGTGCAACTGCTTTTCCCTAAGGGTCTGCAAGACAACCCTCAAGTGTTCCTTATGTTCCTCCTTGATCTTGGAGTACTCCAATATGTCATCTATAAACACCACCACAAACTTATCCAAGTAAGGGTGAAAGGTCTTGTTCATGTAATCCATGAAGACCGCAGGAGCATTGGTCACACCAAAGGGCATAACCAAGTACTCATAGTGACCATATTGAAATAGACAACTATAAACACGAGAATGGGGGTTGAATTGTGTTTATAAGAATTTAAGCAAAGTTGAAATCTTTTTGCAAACAAAAAGGCTAGATTTGGATGAGTGGAAGAATACAGGATGGACGGGTGACTTTTGCAAGCACACCACTTGATAGACGTAAGAAAACTAAGGCAATTAAAGAGTTTAAGGGAAGAGAGATTGACACAGTGATTTATCCTGGTTCACTCTTCAAATCAAAGAGCTGCGTCCAGTCCTTGGTAACACCAAGATTTATCCACTATAACTGATAAGGTTACAGACTCAAGTATTATTTGCACACCTAGCCTCTTCAGGCTCAAGACAAGTATTATTTGCACACCTAGCCTCTTCAGGCTCAAGACAAGTATTATTTTCACACCTACCCTCTTCAGGCTCACTCTGGTTTGTTTGAGAGATAGGGTTTGTAATAAATACAATTTCTCACAGGCAGATCTTTCACTAACACTCGGAGAGTGATTTAAATGTAAGGCTCAGGAAAGTCTGCGTAAATAACTTCAAAATGATTGAAGAATATAGAATAAAAGAATTAATGAACAGAGTAATGGCGTTTTAATGCAGTGTGTATTCTCTTTTTTTCTCTTCATCTTCAATGACTTCTGTATTTATAGTCTTCAAGCATTTATGATCCGTTAGAGACATTCTCTCAAATGTTGGCTTCAAGCAGAACTTCATTAAATGCAATAGAGTCGTTCTGATCAGCCATTAATGCAATAGAAACGCTGGTTGTACTCTAACATGTAGGATCATGGCTTTATGCATCGAGATACAACCATGTCAGAGTTGGACAGAGAGCTTTTTGTACTTTGCTAAGTACACTCCCCTTTTTGTGGAATAAAGCATGTTGGAAGCTTTTTTTTAGATTATCCAAGGTTGCTTGAGAGAGTAGTCTTCTGACTTTTCTTGATAATCGTGAAACTGAGTAGGAGAGAAGGCTTCAAGTCTCTTTCTGGTTCTTGAACTAAGATTCTGATAATCCTTATAGAATTAGCGTTCATAAGATAAGTGCTTCCATCTTGAAAATAATCACGTCTATCTAGCCATTTGAGTTTTCATTCGGGCTAGTAGATGAGCTCTATATTAAGGACTCAGCAAGTCCAAAGACTAGTGGACGAGCGCTTCTGTCACCTTTAGTGGACGAGAGCCTCTGTTACTTTACTGGACGAGAGTCTCAGTTAGTCTGGTGGACAAGAGTCTCAGTTACTCTGGTGGACGAGAGTCTCAGTTACTCTGGTGGACGAGAGTCTCAGTTACTCTAGTGGACGAGAGTCTCAGTTACTCTAGTGGACGAGAGTCTTTTGCCACGTTATTGGACGAGCCATTCTGATACCTTAGTGGACGCGCTATTCTGATACCTTAGTGGACGTGCTATTCTGATACTTTAATGGACGAGCTCCAAGTGCCACGTCATTGGACGGATAATTTTGATACCTCACTGGACGGACTTTTCTGATACTTTGATGGATGAGCTCCAAGTGCCACGTCATTGGACGGATAATTCTGATACCTCATTGGACGGGCTTTTCTGATACTTTGATGGACGCGCTCCAAGTGCCACGTCATTGGACTAATAATTCTGATACCTTAAGCAGACGCGCTTCTGATACTTTTAGTGGATGCGGCCTTCTATTACATTTAGTGGACGCGGCCTTCTGATACTTTTAGTGGACGCGGCCTTCTGATACTTTGGTGGATGAAAGTTTGTTTCTCTTACGTTTTGGACGTGCGCTTCAGTCACTACAGTGCTGGACATTTGTTCAAAACACTTGTGTGTTGGACGTGAGTTTTTATCACTACACTGTTGGACGAATGATTCTCTTATTTAATCTGCACACTCGATAGATAGGTTAGCAACCAATATGAAGGTTAGTTAAATCATTAACCAATGTTTAGTTCTCATCAAAACTTAGGAAAATGCACATCAGACATTTTAGAGACTTAACAATCTCCCCCTTTTTGATGATGACAAACATTGAGATGATTTAATGAACCTCAGAAAATGTCAACAAAGAAAATAGCATATATAGACAGGTTGAAATTTTCTTATGTGAACAGGTCATATCATATTCATTCTCTCATTCTATTTCTCCCATTCTCCCATTTTCATTTCTCCCACCATTCTCCCTATTCATTTCTCCCACCATTCTCCCTATTCATTTATCCCTTTCTCCCCCTTTTGTCAACATCAAAAAGGGTTATCAAGTTTTATTTATGAGATATGTTAAAGTCAAGATAACATGATAAGAAAATCATAGTAATGCAGCAAGCATATTAGACATATTCCACTTAAATTATTGTATCATTACTCCCCCTGAACTAATGCTTAGTTGAAAGAACATGTATATAGGAGTAATGACAGATTTAGCATAGACTCGTTAACATTCATACATGTCATTCAACAATGCAATGTATGTTTAGATTATCTCTAATAAATAAAAACCTTTCTTCTGCGAGGGGTTTAGTGAAAATATCAGCCCATTGATTTTCAGTTTTAACAAACTTAATATCAAAGATGCCTTTTTGAACATAATCCCTAATGAAATGATGTTTGATTTCAATATGCTTAGCCTTAGAATGCTGAATTGGATTTTTAGTTAAGCATATAGCACTGGAATTATCACACCATACAGATATGTTATGTTCATAAATAGAGTAATCCTCAAGTTGATGTTTTACCCATAAGAGTTGAGAGCAGCAACTAGAAGCAGAGATGTATTCTGCTTCAGCAGTAGACAAGGCAATGGTGGTCTGCCTCTTGCTTAACCATGAGACTAAACTTTCTCCAATGAAGTGACATCCTCCACTGGTGCTTTTTCTTTCTATTCTGTCTCCAGCAAAGTCAACATCACATTATCCCACTGATCTATATTCTTTTGATCTTAAATACAGCAAACCAAGATTAGTAGTTCCAAGCAAATATCTAAATATTCTTTTTACAGCCTTAAGATGAGATTCTCTAGGATCATATTAGAATCTAGCACACATAAAGACACTAAATTGAATGTCAGGTCTACTTGAAGTTAAGTACAGTAGGGATCAATCATACCTCTGTAGACAGTTTGATCTACCTTTTTACCTTCATCATCTTTGCTTAGTTTTGCATTGGGTTGCATAGGGGTTTTCATGAGCTTTGCATTTTCCATTTTGTATTTCTTGAGTATCTCCTTGGTATATTTTTGTTGATGAATGTAAATTCCATCACTTGTTTGCTTGATTTGTAATCCAAGGAAGAACTTCAATTCTCCCATCATGCTCATATCAAATTCAGCTTGCATTAGACTTGAAAATTCCTTGCACAACTTTTCATTAGTTGCTCCAAAAATAATATCATAAACATATATTTGAACTATAATAAAGTTCTCTTTAGAGCATTTTTTGAACAGAGTAGTGTCTACTTGTCCTCTAGTAAAACCATTATGCATGAGAAAAGAATCGAGTCTATCATACCATGCTCTAGGTGCTTGTTTCAAACTATATAATGCCTTTTTAAGTTTGAAAACGTGATCTGGTTTATCAGTATCCTCAAAACCAGGGGGTTGTTTAACATACACTTCTTCTTCAATTATACCATTTAGAAAAGCACTTTTTACATCCATTTGAAACAGGGTAATTTGGTGTTGTGCAGCACATGACATTAAAATGCGTATGGCTTCTATTCTAGCTACAGGTGCAAAGGTTTCAGTATAATCAATACCTTCTTGTTGGTTATAGCCTTGAGCTACTAACATTGCCTTATTTCTGACAACTTTACCATCTTCATCCAGTTTGTTTCTGAAGACCCATCTCGTTCCAATAACCGACTTGTTTTTAGGCTTAGAGACAAGAGTCCAGACATCATTTCTGGTGAACTGGTTAAGTTCTTCTTGCATAGCAAGAATCCAGCTTTCATCCTCAAGAGCTTCTTCAATGCGTTTAGGCTCCAAATCTGAAATAAAGGCCACATTGCTTGATTCTCTTAATTTGGATTTGGTTCTTACTCCTTCAGAAGGATTTCCAATAATAAGATCTTTAGGATGATGAGTGTTGAACTTCCAATCCCTTTTGAGATCATCATGAAGATCTTGACTTGTCTGCTGACTCGTTTGTTCAACTTGTCTTTCAAACTCGTGCATGTTCTGTTTTGGTTAGATCGGGTTGTTGACTTTCTGGTTTGTTTATATCAAGACCTGTAAGATCATCTTCTAGATCTGATAGTTCTTTATCAGTCTTTAATCCATCATTGAATTTAACATGAAAAGATTCTTCAATAATACAAGTTCTTGAATTGTAAACTCTAAAAGCCTTGGACTTTTCAGAATAACCTACGAAAATACCTGTATCTACCTTAGAATCAAACTTTCCAAGATTATCTCTGGTATTCAGAATAAAACAATCACATCCGAAAGCATGAAAATAAGATATGTTGGGGCTTTTTCCTTTCCACAATTCATAAGGAGTCTTCTTTAGAAAAGGCTTAATTAGTATTCTGTTTTGTACATAACAAGCAGTATTTACAGCTTCTGGCCAGAAGTACTAAGGGAGATTATTTTCATTGAGCATAGATCTAGCCATCTCTTGCAGAGATCTGTTCTTTCTCTCAACCACTCCATTTTGCTGTGGAGTTCTAGGTGCAGAGAAATTGTGAGAGATTTCATTCTCCTCACAGAACTGTCTAAACTTCTCATTTTCAAATTCTCCCCCATGATCACTTCTAAGGGTAGAAATACAGAAACCCTGCTCATTTTGTACTCTTTTACAGAATACTGAGAAAACCTTAAAAGACTCATCCTTGTGTGTTAGGAAGAGTACCCATGTGTATCTAGAATAGTCATCAACTATGACAAATCCATATTTTCTTCCAGCCAGGCTGGCAACACTAACTGGTCCAAACAGATCCATGTGTAACAACTGAAGAGGTCTAGAGGTTGATACTTGGTTTTTAGATTTGACACTTGATTTTATCTGTTTATCTCTCTGACATGCATCACACAAGACATCTTTCTTAAAGCTAATATCAGGCAATCCTCTCACGAGATTATTCCTTTTTAATTCAGAAATTAGTTTCATACTAGCATGTCCTAGTTTCTTATGTCGTGACCATCTCTCATCCTCTTTAGACATCAGACAGGTTACATTTTGATCTGAGAGATCAGACAGTTCAATCTTATAAAGATTTTGTTGCCTTTTAGCTGAAAAGAAGGTTTTGCCACTACAGTCTTTAACTATGCATACATCCTTGGTAAAGGAAATATCAAAACCACTATCACATAATTGACTTATGCTAAGCAAGTTGTGTCTTAATCCTTTAACCAAGAGAACATTAGATATAGAGGGAAGAGGAGGTTTACCACCAATAGTACCAATTCCTATAACCTTCCCTTTCTGATTCCCTCCGAAGGCAACGTGTCCTCCTTTCTTAAGTTGGAGGTCTAGGAACATAGACCTTTCTCCTATCATATGTCGCGAGCAGCCACTGTCCAGGTACCATCAGTGGTGTTTTCTTTGTCTTGTTGAGGACATCTGCAACAAAGATTATTTGATCTTTAGGTACCCATATTTTTCTGGGTCCTTTTCTGTTAGTTCTAGGAGTCTGTGAGGACTTCCTTCTCTTATTATGGATACACTTAGACATAACATGCCCAGTTTTTCCACAGAAGTTACAAATAGGTGTTGATTTGGTTACAGTTGACTTAACGGATACTTTGCAAGCTTTAGTTGATACTTTATGATGTGTCTGATGGACATATCCAATACCTTCTTTGTTAAGAGAGTGCTTCTAACTACCAAGTAGCTTAGTCAGATTGTCTCTACCATTAACAAATTTGGCAAGATCAGAAGTGAGCTTTTCCACTTTTTGTTGAAGTTTTTCAACTTCTTCAGATGGTGATGTTTCACTTGAGATCTTAGCTTCATTCGACTTTTTAGTCTTCAGCTCACTGTTTTCTTTAGCCAGCTTCTCGCACTCTTGAGATTTCTATTTATGCTCACTGGTGAGCTTTACATACTCTCTCTTGAGGGATTTGAAGGCTTTAGATAAGCAATTGGATTCCTCCATCAACTCCTCATAGGCATCAAGTAATTCCTCATAGTCAGGATGTACCTCATCATCAGAGTCTAATTCAGTGTTGGCCATCAAACAGAGATTGGCTTCTTCCTCAGTTTCTTCATCAGAAGTTGTTGACTCCAGATCCTCCCAAGTAGCCATCATTCCTTTCTTCTTCTTCTTGAAGTATTTCTTAAAAGGGGCCTTTTTGAGTTGAGGACATTCAGCCTTGAAGTGACCGGGCTTCTTGCACTCATAGGAAACAATTGGACTTTTGTCTGTTGAGGTGGATTCTTTGAAGTTCTTGTACTTGTTGAACCTTCTGAATGGCCTATCCCTCTTGAACTTCTTTTTTTGTAGGAGAAGCTTTATCTTCCTGGTCAGGAGAGACAATTCTTCATCACTCTCAGAATCCTCGAGTTCTGATAGGTCAGCATCACTGGATGACTCATCTGCCTTCAGAGCCTTGGAACCTTTTACTGACTTTTGATCAGCTTTCAGAGCAATTGACTTGCCCTTCTTTGGTGCAGCTTCATCTCCAAGTTCTTGCTCATGAACAGTGAGTCTTCCAAGAAGTTCATCCATAGTCAAGGTAGTGAGATCCATGGCTTGGGAGATAGCAGTGACCAAAGGTCTCCACTATTTAGGTAGACTTCTCAGAATCTTACCAACCTTCTCAGCATTGGTATAGACTTTGCCAACAGATTTTAAACTGTTGATGATAGTTTGAAATCTTCCTATCATCTGAGCAACAGATTCTCCTTCCTCCATGATGAACAGTTCATACTTTCTAACAAGTATGGCAATCTTTGACTCTTTGACCTTTGATGTTCCTTCATGTGTGACAGCTAAGGTGTCCCATATTTCTTTTGCAGAATCACAGGCACATACCTTCTCAAACTCCTCCGGACTGAGAGCACAAATGATGTTGTATCTGGCTTTGTGGTTCAGCTCCCATTTTGATTTTTCTGCAGCAGTCCACTGAGCTTTTGGTTTGTCAATGTTATCATCATTCTTGGGAATGAATGGACCATCTGTGATGACATCCCAAAGATCAGAGTTTGTGGATAGAATGAACCATTGAAATCTATCCTTCCAGTAGTTGTAGTTTTCTCCATTGAAGTAAGGAGGTCTGGTTAGGGAAGCTCCTTCAGTATGATGACTTTCACTTGAACTAGCTCCAGCCGTCATGTCTATTCTTCAGGACCTTTTACCTCTACACTGTTAGATGCTCAACCCAGAGGCTGAGCTCTGATACCAACTGAAATAGACAACTATAAACACGAGAAGGGGGTTGAATTGTGTTTATAAGAATTTAAGCAAAGTTGAAATCTTTTTGCAAACAAAAAGACTAGATTTGGACGAGTGGAAAAATACAGGATGGACGGGTGACTTTTGCAAGCACACCACTTGATAGACGTAAGAAAACTAAGGCAATTAAAGAGTTTAAGGGAAGAGAGATTGACACGGTGATTTATCCTGGTTCACTCTTCAAATCAAAGAGCTACGTCCAGTCCTTGGCAGCACCAAGATTTATCCACTATAACTGATAAGGTTACAGACTCAAGTATTATTTGCACACCTAGCCTCTTCAGACTCAAGACAAGTATTATTTGCACACCTAGCCTCTTCAGGCTCAAGACAGGTATTATTTTCACACCTAGCCTCTTCAGGGTCACTCTGGTTTGTTTGAGAGATATGGTTTGTAATAAATACAATTTCTTACAGGCAGATCTTTCACTAACACTCAGAGAGTGGTTTAAATGTGAGGCTCAGGAAAGTCTGCGTAAATAACTTCAAAATGATTGAAGAATATAGAATAAAAGAATAAAAGAATAAATGAGCAGAGTAATGGCATTTTAATGCAGTGTGTATTCTCTTTTTTTTCTTCATCTTCAATGACTTCTGTATTTATAATCTTCAAGCATTTAGGATCCATTAGAGAAATTCTCTCAGATGTTGACTTCAAGCAAAACTTCATTAAATGCAATTGAGTCGTTCTGAGCACCCATTAATGCAATAGAGTCGTTCTGAGCAGCCATTAATGCAATAGGAACATTGGTTGTACTCTAACATGTAGGATCATGGCTTTATGCATCGAGATACATCCATGTCAGAGTTGGGCAGAGAGCTTTTTGTACTTTGCTAAGTACACTCCCCTTTTTGTGGAATAAAGCATGTTGGAAGCATTCTTTTAGATTATCCAAGGTTGCTTGAGAGAGTAGTCTTCTGACTTTTCTTGATAATCGTGAAACTGAGTAGGAGAGAAGGCTTCAAGTCTCTTTCTGGTTCTTGAACTAAGATTCTGATAATCCTTATAGAATTCGTGTTCATAAGATAAGTGCTTCCATCTTGAAAATAATCACGTCTATCTAGTCATTTGAGTTTTCATTCGGACTAGTAGATGAGCTCTATATTAAGGACTCAGCAAGTCCAAAGACTAGTGGACGAGCGCTTCTGTCACCTTTAGTGGATGAGAGCCTTTGTTACTTTAGTGGATGAGAGCCTCTGTTACTTTACTGGACGAGAGTCTCAGTTACTCTGGTGGACGAGAGTCTCAGTTACTCTAGTAGACGAGAGTCTCAGTTACTCTAGTGGACGAGAGTCTCAGATATTCAAGTGGACGAGAGTCTTTTGCCACGTTATTGGATGAGCCATTTTAATACCTTAGTGGACGCGCTATTCTGATACCTTAGTGGACGCGCTATTCTGATACTTTAATGGACGAGCTCCAAGTGCCACGTCATTGGACTGATAATTCTGATACCTCACTGGACGGGCTTTTATGATACTTTGATGGACGAGATCCAAGTGCCTCGTCATTGGACGAATAATTCTGATACCTCACTGGACGGGCTTTTCTAATACTTTGATGGATGCGCTCCAAGTGCCACGTCATTGGATTGATAATTCTGATACCTTAAGCAGACGCGCTTTTGATACTTTTAGTGGACGCGACCTTCTGATACTTTTAGTGGACGCGGCCTTCTGATACTTTTAGTGGACGTGGCCTTCTGATACTTTGGTGGACGCAAGTTTGTTTCTCTTGCGTTTTGCACGTCCGCTTCAATCACTACAGCACTGGACGTTTGTTTAAAACACTTGTGTGTTGGACGTGAGTTTTTATCACTACACTGTTGGACGAATGATTCTCTTATTTAATCTTCACACTCGATAGATAGGTTAGCAACCAATATGAAGGTTAATTAAATCATTAACCAATGTTTAGTTCTCATCAAAACTTAGGGAAATGCACATCAGACATTTTAGAGACTTAACACATATCGCATTCTGAAAGCCGTGTTTGGGATGTCCTCAGACTTAACCCGAATCTGATGGTACCCTGACCTCAAATCTATCTTAGAAAAGACGCAAGTGCCCATCAACTGGTCCATCAGATCATCAATCCTAAGGAGGGGATACCGATTCTTTATGGTCACCTTGTTGAGCTGCCGATAGTCGACACACAACATCATACTACCATCTTTCTTCTTCACTAACAACACAGGTGCTTCCCACGTAGACACACTCGGTCTAATGAACTGCTTTTTCATCAGGTCCTCCAACAACTCCTTCAACTTAGCAAGCTCTAGATGAGACATTCTATAGGGTGCTATGGAGATTGACCCGGTTCCAGGCACTAAATCTATGGAAAACTCGACATCTTTCTCTGGGGGTAAGTTATAAACATCCCCCGGGAACACTTCAGGAAAATCCCGCACAACAGGCAAGCTGGCGACATCAGGAGGGCTGCTCTCTACTTCCAGGGAAGTGATCATCATGTACACTTGGGCTTCGTCTTTCATCGAAGTTTGAACTTGGCTGGCAGAGAGAAGGTCCGGATTCTTTGACTCCGTTGGAGTTCCGAAAACCAAGGTTTTATCAAAGCAGTTTAGAAGGACGTTGTTGGAAGATAACCAGTCCATGCCAAGAATGATATCAAGATCTTTCGTAGGTAAACATACAAGATCGACAACAAAGGTTTTACCATCAATGACAATATGACAGTTCTTGCATGCATAAGATATGGAAACAGGTTTATAGGTGTAGACACAAGCAAATCAAACTCAAGAAAGGTAACGGGCAATTTAAGACTCTTGACCGTATCATGCGATATGAAAGAGTGAGTAGCACCCAAATCATACAATACAGTTAGTTGAGTTCCATCAATAAAACATCTACCATGGATCAAGTCATCAGACTCGGAGGCTTCAGATCCACTAAGAGTAAAGACTATTCATGTGGTCTTCAGTCTGTTGGCCTAGGACTTTTGATTCCTGCTAGTGTTGGGAGGCTCGGCCTTGGCTCCTTCACACTTGCGGTTGATATGACCAGGCTTGCCACAACTGAAGCAAATCACAGCTAGTTCCTTGTGTTGAGACCTCATAAGTCTGAGATACATTCCATGTGTAGATTCTCTAAGTTTTGATGATTCCAAATATATTAAGTATGGTAATATTGAACCATGCTTAAGGTCACTCGTCTACTTTTTAGTAGAGCTCAGTTTTTAGACTTGTATGAAATTCAGTTAAAGACCAAGTCAACGCTCAGTCAAGATTTGAGTTTACTTGATGACGTGGTAAGAAGCATCTATCTGAAACAGACTCAGTAGATCACCCGTCTAGTTTTTGGAATACGCTAGCACCCGTCTAGTTTTGGACTGCATGATCACCCGTCTACTTTTTGGATTACTTTTCACCCGTCTAAATTTCCAACACTGCTATGATGTCAGTTTGTCAGAAATGAAGTCCAAGTCACCTTATTCAAATTAGATGCCTTCCTTAAGGATCTCGAAGACCTCTGGACAATAGCTCAAAGGACAAAGAATAAAGAACGATTGTTTCAAGGTTGTAAGGACTAAACACGCAATCTCTGTACCGCAGCAGTAACTTTTTAGCTATTTTAGTACAAAGTAAATGTGCTTTCTGGAAAGTGAACTGACTATTGCGCTGAAAGAGGAAAGCTCTATGCTACAAGTACAAGAAGCCTACTGCTACATACCCTGAAACAACAGCTACTCAGAATAAAGTGTACTATTGGACAACCTTGTCAAAGCTCAATGTTCGCAAGCATTTAATGTTTATACAGAACTACTCTTTGGCATTAATGGTGTCTCAGAAGCTCAAATCAGAAGAACACACTTTCTGAAGTTGTGTCTAAACGGATCTCTTGATTGAAGTCTTTAAATAGATCAAACAATGAAGATGAAGATAAGAAGTTGAATATCATTAAGAACACTGCACAGAAGCATTTACTCTCTTCATTAACTTCTTCATTCTTTCATTGAATACACTTTCAATCAGTTAATATTGTGAATATCAAACTCTGTTTTACTCTTCTCTGTTTACTTGCATGTTCTTTCTGAATATTAGATGTATCACTCGTCTGATTTTCTCTAATCTAAGTTTTGCTTGTTGTGACTGGGAAAATATTTTTAAGTAACCCAAAAAGTTGGTAAACATAATTCAACCCCCCTTCTTGTGTTAAATTTGGTAATTTCAGTTGGTATCAAAGCTCAGCCTCTGGGTTGAGCACTTAATAGTGTAGAGGGAAAGATCTTGGAGATGGCAGGAGAAGCTAGCACAAGCAAGAACCATGCTGGAGAAGGATCCTCAATGTTGAGACCTCCTTACTTCAATGGAGAGGACTACGTCTACTGGAAAGAAAATATGAAGTGGTGTTTACAATCCACTAACTCTGAACTTTGGGATGTCATTGAAGTAGGACCGTTTGTTCCTAAAGATGAAGCAGGGGCTGTTGTTCTAAAAGCAAACATGACCGCTGACCAAAAAACAAAATGTCAGTTTAATGCCAAAGCAAGATATGCAATCATGTGTACTTTGAGCAGAGAAGAGTTTGAAAAAGTATGTGCTTGTGAATCTGCAAAAGAAATGTGGGATTCATTAGCTATTGCTCATGAAGGAACCAGCAAGGTTAATGAGACCAAAGTCAGCATGTTAGTCAGAAAGTATGAGCTGTTCAAAATGGAAGAAGGAGAGACTATTGGTTAAATGTATGGAAGATTTCAAACTATAACCAATGGATTGAAATCTTTGGGAAAAGTTTACTAGACTGAGGAACACATTCAAAAGATTCTCAGAAGTCTTTCAAAACAATGGAGACCACTTGTGACTGCTGTATCTCAGGCCAAAGACTCAACAACAATGAAGCTAGATGAGCTTCTTGACACTCTTCAAATCCATGAACAATAGCTGATTGAAGAAAACAATGGAAAGAAAAACAAATCCATTGCCCTTAAAGCTGACAAGAAATCATCTAGAGGAACCACTTCAAAAGCTCTCAAAGTTGATGAATCTTCAGAGGAATTTGAGGAATCAAATGAAGATGATTCTGATGATGAAGATGATGTACTTTCTCTTTTCACTAGAAAGATGAAAATGCTTTGGAATAAAAGAAATTTCAGAAAGGATAAACCTTTCAAGCGTTTCAACAAAGAAAAATACAACAAAGATGGTGGATCTAATGACAGGAATGCCATTGCGTGCTATGAATGTAAGAAGCCTGGTCATATCAAGGCAGAATGCCCTCAACTCAAGAAGCAATCTCCCAAGAAGTTCTTCAACAAAAAGAAGAAAGGAATGATGGCCACGTGGGAAGATCTTGATGAAAGCTCCACTGAACGTGAAGGAGAGGAGCTTGAAGCAAATCTCTGTCTTATGGCAGATACTAATCCTGAATCAGACACTGAGGTATATTCTGAACTTGAGAAATTGAATGATGCCTATGATGAACTGTTGGAGGAATCCAACTATATGTCTAAAGCTTTCAAATCCCTCAAGAGACAACATGTTAAACTCTCAAATGAGTTTACACATAAATCTCAAGAGTGTGAAAAGTTAGCTGAAGAAAATAGTATGCTTAAGACTGAAAAGTCTAAAGCTAAGATCTCAGTTGAAACTCTATCTTCTGAAGAAGTTAGTAAACTTCAACAGAAATCAGAAGAGCTCACCTTAGATCTTACCAAATTTTTTAATGGTAGAGATAATCTGGCTAAACTTTTGGGAAGTCAGAGGCACTCCCTTAACAAAGAAGGTATAGGATATTCCAGTCAAGAACATCATAAAGGATCAACAAAGTTCTCAGAAAATAACTGTCAAATCTGTGTCAGTTAGTTCAAATAAACCTATATGCACATACTATGGAAAACTGGACATATCACGTCTAAGTGTATCCACAAAAATAGAAAGAAGTCTTCACAGACTCCTTATACTAACATAAAAGGACCCAAGAAAATATGGGTACCTAAGTCCATGATCATTCCTGTTGCAGACTTACTTAACAAGACAAAAGAAACACCCGTCATGGTACCTGGACAGTGGTTGCTCGTGACATATGACAGGAGAAAGGTCTATGTTCCCAGACCTCCAACCTAAGAAAGGTGGACATGTAACTTTTGGTGGCAACCAGAAAGGAAAAGTTGTCGGTGTAGGTAAAATTGGTGGTAAACCTCCCTTGCCTATCATCTGTCATGTTTTATATGTGAAAGGGTTAAAACATAATCTACTTAGCATAAGTCAATTATGTGATAGTGGATTTTATGTATCCTTTTCTAAGAATGCATGCATAGTCAATGACAGTAGTGGAAAGACCCTCTTTTCTATCAAAAGGAAAAACAATCTGTATAAGATTGACCTGTCTGAACTTTCAGATCAAAGTGTAACATGCTTTATGTATAAAGAGGATGAAAAATGGTTATGGCATAAGAAACTAGGACATGTTAGTATGAAACAAATTTCTAAATTGAAAAAGCATAACCTTGTGAGAGGATTGCCTGATATTTCCTTTAAGAAAGATATTTTGTGTGATGCATGTGAGAGAGGTAAACAAGTAAAATCAAGTTTCAAATCCAAGAAAGAAGTCACCTCCTCTAGACCTTTGTAATTGTTACACGTGGATCTGTTTGGACCAATCAATGTAGCTAGCCTAGGTGGAAAGAAATATGGTTTTGTCATAGTTGATGACTATTCTAGATTTACATGGGTACTCTTCTTAACCCACAAGGATGAGTCTTATAAGATCTTTACAGTATTTAGTAAAAGAGTACAAAATGAGCAGGGTTTGTGTACCTCTGCTATCAGAAGTGACCATAGAGGAAATTTGAAAATGAGCAGTTCAAACTATTATGTGAGGAAAAAGGTATTTCTCACAATTTCTATACACCTAGAACTCCACAACAAAATAGAGTGGTTGAGAGAAAGAACATATCTCTTCAAGAGATGGGAAGAACAATGCTTAATGAAAATAATCTTCCTACTACTTCTGGGCAGAAGCCATTAACACTGCTTGTTATGTGCAAAATAGAATACTGATTAGACCTGTCCTAAATAAGACTCCTTATGAATTGTGAAAAGGTAGAAAACCCAACATATCATATTTTCATGCATTTGGACATGAATGCTATATTCTTAATACAAAAGATCATCTTGGTAAGTTTGACTCTAAAGTAGATAAAGGCATATTTATTGGATATTCTGAAATGTCTAAAGCTTTTAGAATTTTTAATTCTAGAACTTCTGTTGTAGAAGAATCAATTCATATAAAGTTTAATGGGTTTGAAGACTGATAGGGAACTATCAGATCTAGAGGATGATGTGCAGGTATTGAACTTAATCCTGCAGTGGAAGAATATTCAGACAAGTCAAAAGTAGACGTGTCTGAAATTCAGACAAGTGTTGATGCGTCTAAAACTTAGAATTTGAAGAAAGATTGGAAATTCAAGACCTATCATCCAAAAGATCTTATCATTGGAAGTCCATCTCAAGGAGTTAGAACCAAATCTGCTTTCAATGAAAACAACAACATGGCCTTCATATCATATTTGGAACCCAAAATGATTGAAGAAGCCTTGCAAGATGAAAGCTGGATTCTAGCCATGCAAGAAGAACTAAGTCAGTTCAAGAGAAATGATGTTTGGACTCTAGTTTCTAAACCCAAAGAGAAAAGTGTTATAGGAACCAGATGGGTGTTTAGATACAAACTGGATGAAGATGGAAAAGTGGTAAGAAACAAAGCAAGACTAGTTGCACAAGGGTATAATCAACAGGAAGGTATTGATTTCACTGAAACCTTTGCACCTGTAACTATATTAGAAGCAATTGGAATTCTCATGTCATATGCTACGCAACATGATATAACTCTTTTATCAAATGGATGTTAAAACTTAAAAGTGAATTTCAAAATGGAATAATTGAGTAGGAAGTTTATGTCAAGCAACCTCCTGGGTTTAAGGATTCTGAAAATCCTCACCATGTCTATAAGCTTAAGAAAGCTTTATATGGACTCAAACAAGCTCCTAGAGCTTGGTATGGTAGGCTAAGCACATATCTAATGGAAAATAATTTCATTAGAGGAAAAGTAGACACTGCACTTTTCAAGAAATGCTCAAAGAAAGATTTCATAGCAGTACATATTTATGTTGATGATATTATATTTGGTGCTACTAATGAAAAGCTCTGCAAAGATTTCTTTGAGTTGATGCTATGACACCCAACTACCCCACATGTTATAAAGCATAAAAGATAAAGATAAAACATAAAAAATACGTCCTTTAATAAAAAGGTTCATGGGTAGAAAGGTCCCACATGAACTAGTTCACAACGCGGAAATTAAACATGTTTAAAACAATTAAAACATAACAAAGATAAACAACATAACCCAACCCGATGTCACATACAGAGGTGGTATAACTGTTTCGGAATAAAATCCTCGGAATACAACTGAAGCTAACAAACTAACTCAGGGGGGAAAACCCTAACTATGAGTGGTGGCTCCTCAGAGTCACCCCTCTCCTGACTGCTCGCCATTCTCTGCAAGGTGCCGATCAGGCCAAACAAACAAACAAACAACAAGGAGTAAGAATCATGTAAACATATACGGCATGGAGATAGGAAGTAAGGTAAAACATACAAGCATGGGACCAACGTAAACATACATCATCAATGTATAAACATACATCAACATCGAGCATGCTATGCAGTGCAATGCAGTCCTACTCCACTAAACCAAGAATGCATGTGGAACCACTAAACTCGGGATGGAAGACTTCAGAGTTACATATCCACATTAAGAATCTACTCAACGCGGGAGAATCTACTCCTTGGATAGCCAACGCATCAAACCAACGGATGCCTCGTCACGGGGGCGCAAGGAGAATCTACTCCAACCGTGGATGGCCAGATCACCGTACTCTAGGACGGCCTCCCCTATGTCGAACAATCCTCAACAATGACAACTCTGATGCAATGCGTATGCAACACAATAGACAACGGCAAACGCCACCTCCATAGCTCCAACGGAATCGACCGCAGCGGAATCGACCGCAGCGGAATCGACCGCAGTGGAATCTACCGCAACAACTTGCCGTGGAATCTACCTGAGGACTTTAGCGGAATCGACCGTGACCCTTGGGGAAAACTCTTGGCCTCCAAGATATAACAACAACACCGTAGACCCAAACTATGGGGTCAAGGACCCCCTTCGGACAAACTCTCGGTCCCTAAGGTATAACATCAACCAACTCACGATAACCCAGTGGTTACCGTCTTAACCGTCTTAACACCTCACCGTCTCATCTCATTAATCATCTCTATTAAACATTAACCAAGTAATCTAATTGCTTCAAGTATCATCATCACATCATCGGGAGATTGGGGTTAAAAACCTCTTAAAAGTCCTTAATTCCATCTTTGGTCTGTAGGGGATCACGGGCGTGCTGATCCCCTGCACGGCCGTGCTGGTCACATAAGTGAAGCACGGGTGTGCTTCCTATTAGGCACGGTCGTGCTCAGCAGCACGGTCACGCTTAATGCGCAGCCGTTTTCCATAATTCAAACTGGGAGGACGGGCGTGCTCTCTGTTGAGCACGACCGTGCTCAATGCACGACAATACTATTCTGGGCAGAATTCGACATCAACCTTTTTACCAATTAATTTAGGGATTAAGTCCATTAATCCTAAGTCAGTTATCAACATTATTTTCTAGATTATAATCTCAGTATCATCAACTCAACATTATCATCACAGTCATGGCATCAACCATTCAACCAATGCAATCAACAACATCAATTCAACAGTTATGGCATCAACCAATCAACCAACATGTTCAACAACAACAACGATATATGTATATCATTATATCCCACATAACACAATCATTCATAATTATAAACATAAAACCATGGTACTCCAACAACCAACATGTCATCATATAACATAGCCAAAGCCAACAATCATCAACATAGCATCATGTTCATATTAGCAGTGACAACGTAACCATCAAGAACATACTATGAACATAGGCATGTAAAACAATAATCAAACATGTTATCATAACAAATTAAACCAACAAGTTAATCATATCATCAAACATAGCAAACCGGGGTTATGGGAACCCCTTTACCTTACACTACCCCCAATGCCTATGATATACACTACCCTTCTCCCCGTACCTGGCATAGAGATCACGATTCAAAAGAGATAAAGAAGATCCATTTAGGTCCTGTCTCACTAGCGCTTGTCTACAACCTTAAGAATGACAAAGAAATACTTTGGTTCAACTCTAAGATCAAGAAATTAAAAGGAAAAGATCAAGAACTTGAAAGAAAGAACACAAGGGAAAAGGTGCACGAATTTTACCTTTTCTAAAGTCCAAACATCAAGCACAACGAACCGTTATTCGTAGCGATGTTCTCCTATCAAGAAGCAGTGAAGAACGGTGCAAGAACGGGTTACCTTGAGAGAGTTTTCTAGAGACAGTTGATGGAAATTGAGAGAAAAAAGAGAAGGGAGGCAACTCTGAGTGTTGGGACGTGATAGACTAGGGTTTAGATCGTGTTTTAGGGGTTAAAAACGGGTTGGAATGCGTTTTGGGCTTAAAACGAACCTAAATCACGTTTTGTGGTTCTGTACATATTCGCGGGGTGAACTCCCATTCGTGGGGCGAGCCAGAGAACCAATTTTTGCCAGCTGGATTCCCGGGACGAACCCGAAAGCGCAAAGCTGATTTTTGGGTTTTCGCAAGGTGAACAAAGGTTCACGGGGCGAGACCGAAACAGTCGAATTTGGCAAAAGCACATGAAATAAGATTTATAGATAATTCTCTTAGCTTTCCAACGCCACAAAGATTACCTCGATCAAAGATCTATAACTCAAGATATAGCCAAAACGGTGAAACGGGTTGCTAGGACTTCTAAGACAATTGAACCTTCCTAAGGCTAAACCTTCCCAACATGAAAATATACATAAAAAACAAACCTAGCAAGCATATGCAAACATATATATATATATATATATATATATATATATATATATATATATATATATAACATATATAAATTTATTAAGCTTATTTATGAAAAACTGGGTGTTACAATTCCACCCCCTTATAAAAATTTCGTCCTCGAAATTTCTATCACCTCAGCTGGTCAAACTTTCACCAATTAGGGGCATACCTTGGGTTGAGTCCATAGACTTGGAAGTCCAGCTCCACTATGCTTCTGCTGCACACTCTGATTCCTGCACTTGTTCACCAAGGTAGAAAGACTCGGATCCCCTGATAACGGATGACTTGCTTGCTTTCATCGCTCTTCCAACCGCAGTGGTCGGGGTAACTCTCAAGGATACATGATCGCCTTCCTAGAATTCGAGCGCCTTCCTCCTTTTATCATGATACCTCCTTTGCCTACTATGTGCAACTCCCATCTTTTCCCGAACCAACCTGATCTTTCCATCTAGTTACTCCTTAAATAGGCCTCCCCTCCTAGGGAACATATACACTAGTCACGAGTTAGAAGTCTAAATTTTGAAGATCTATGGTTGCAAACTTAACACTCTTGCCCATGGCCACTACGAGTCTACTTTTTAAGCGACTAGTCTCTACTTGATTCGTGTCTAAACGACTAAGGCCACTAACCTCACTGACATAAATCTCATAACAATTATCGTTACTTCACCTACCGGTGACGAGTAATTGGGGTGATCAGTCCCTCCTACCTGTCTAGCACAGTAACTCAAGCAATAATAATTCCATGAGTCAATCTCTCTCTACTAGGGTCTCCGACAGGGGCTCGAGTGCAACTATATCCGCACAACATAATTGCCTTATCGTCTCTATTAAAGATCCTTCTTACAGTAACCACAAACCACTCATCTATTTGTCCTTGACGCCCTTCCTATTAGCAACTAATCATCTAATCCTTACTCAACGACTGCAACTTACCTGAAGGCTTTTGGTATCCCATCTTGGCCTTGTGAAAAACTAGACACGCATACACAAACTCAACCACATCCTTTTCATCCCAGGCCACCAAAATATCCTCTTAAGGTCCTGATACATCTTAGTGGCACCTGGGTGCACATTAAAACCACTCATACGTCCTTCCTCAAGGATCAACTTCCTAAGCTTAAAGCATCTGGTATGCACACTCTATCCTTAAACCTCAAGACTCCATCACTCCCATCCTTGAAACTAAGGTCTCTACCCTGAGCGAGCAACTCTCGCTGGTCTAAGAGAAACTTATCTAACTTCTGACCCTTTCTAATATGATCCATCAAGCTATTGGTAACCTTCAAGGTACCAAGACTAATACTCTTAGGGGTAAACTCACAAGCTATACTAAGGTCTCTAAACTCCTAAATCAGATCCATCTCATTGACCATCAAAGTGGAGATATGTAAGGTTTTCCTTCTTAGGGCATCGGCCACCACATTGGCCTTTCCTGGATGATAGGTCAGCTCGAAGTCATAATCCTTTAAGAACTCCATCCACCTTCGCTGCCTCATATTCAACTTCTTTTGATCAAAGAGATGCCTCAAACTCTTGTGATCACTAAAAACCTCAAACCTCGATCCATACAGGTAATGCCTCCAGATCTTTAAGGCAAATACCACAGCCCCTAACTCTAGGTCATGGGTAGGGTAGTTCTTCGCATGGGGTTTCAACTTCCTAGAAGCATAAGCAACTACCTTGCCATTCTGCATCAACACTCCACCTAAACCTTGCTTCGATGCATCACAATACACTACGAAAGGTTTACTAGGGTCGGGCAAAACTAAAACTGGTGCTGATGTCAACCTAATCTTAAGGGTTTGGAAACTCTCTTCACACCTAGAGTCCCACACAAACAATTGTCCATTTTTTGTGAGACGGGTTAAGGGTAAGGCTAACTTAGAGAAACCTTCTATAAACCGCCTATAGAACCCGGCTAACCCCAAGAAACTTCAAATTTTGGTCATTGACTTCGGTGCTTCCCAATGGAGCACCATCGCTACCTTAGCTGGGTCTACTGCTATGCCACCCTTAGAGATGACATATCCTAAGAAGCTCACTTCCTCTAACCCAAACTCACACTTCGACAACTAAGCGTACAATTGCTTTTCCTTAAGGGTTTGCAAGACAACCCTCAGGTGTTCCTCATGTTCCTCTTTGCTCTTGGAGTACACTAAGATGTCATCTATGAACACCACCACAAACTTATCCAAGTAAGGGTGAAAGGTCTTGTTCATGTAATCCATGAAGACCGCAGGAGCATTGGTCACACCAAAGGGCATAACCAAGTACTCATAGTGACCATATCGCATTCTGAAAGCTGTCTTTGGGATGTCCTCAGACTTAACCCGAATATGATAGTACCCTGACCTCAGATCTGCCTTTGAAAAGACGCAGCGCCCATCAACTGGTCCATAAGATCATCAATCATAGGGAGGGGATACCGATTCCTTATGATCACCTTGTTGAGTTGTCGGTAGTCGACACACAACCTCATACAACCATCCTTCTTCTTTACCAACAACACAGGTGCTCCCCACGTAGACACACCAGGCCTAATGAACCGCTTCTTCATCAGGTCCTCCAACTGTTCCTTCAACTTAGCAAGCTCTAGAGGAGACATTATATAGGGTGCTATGGAGATTGGCTCGGTGTCAGGCACTAAATCTATGCTAAACACAACATCTTTCTCTGGGGGTAAGTTATAAACATCCCCGGGGGACACTTCAGAAAAATCTCGTACAACAGGCAAGCTGGAGACATCAGGAGGGCTGCTCTTTACTTCCAGGGAAGCTAACATCATGTAGACCTGGACTTCGTCTTTCATTGAAGCTTGAACTTGGATGGCAGAGAGAAGGTCTGGATTCTCAGACTCCGTTGGATTTCCAAAAACTAAGGTCTTATTAAAACAGAAAAAGGGAACATGGTTGGAAGATAACCAGTTCATCCCAATAATAACATTGAGCGGTTTTTAAAAAAGCGTAAGCACACAAGATCAGCTGCAGAGTTCATATTATCAAGAGAGAATAGAACAACCTTCCTAAACATAAGAAGCACCCGAAGGCTCCTTGGATCGTTCAAGACAAACTACCAAATGCAGTAAGTCAAGCCAAAGCAAAGCTATAGGTACTTAGTACCACGTAAGATTGTCTATATAAATATGGACAATTCAAACAAGAGTCACACAACCGACTCACGACAGACTCATACCACGTCCGGACAGGCCGGAATTGCTCTAATACCACTAAATGTGATACCCAACTACCCCACATGTTATAAAGCATAAAAGATAAAGACAAAACATAAAACATATGTCCTTTAATAAAAAGGTTCATGGGTAGAAAGGTCCCACATGAACTAGTTCACAACGCGAAAATTAAAACATGTTTAAAACAATTAAAACATAACAAAGATAAACAACATAACCCAACCTGGTGTCACATACAGAGCCGGTATAACCGTTTCGGAATAAAATCCTCGGAATACAACAGAACTAATTCAGGGGGAAAACCGTAACTATGAGTGGTGACTCCTCAGAGTCACTCCTCACCTGACTGCTCACCATTCTCTGCAAGGTGCCGATCAGTCCAAACAAACAAACAAACAACGGGGAGTAAGAATCATGTAAACATATACGGCATGGAGATAGGAAGGAAGGTAAAACATACAAGCAAGGCACCAACGTAAGCATACATCATCAACGTGTATAAACATGCATCAACATCATCAACATCGAGCATGCTACGCAGTGCAATGCAGTCCTACTCCACTATACCAACAATGCATGTGGATCCACTAAACTCGGGATGGAAGACTTCGGAGTTACATATCCACATTGAGAATCTACTCGACGTTGGAGAATCTACTCCTTGGATAGCCAACGCATCAAACCAACAGATGCCTCGTCACAGGGGCGCAAGGAGAATCTACTCCAACCATGGATGTCCAGATCGCCGTAGTCTAGGACGACTTCCCCTATGTCGAATATCCCTCAACAATGACAACTCTGATGCAATGCGTATGCAACACAACAGACAACAGCAAACGATACCTCCATAGCTCCAACGGAATCAACTGAAAACAATAGCGGAATCGACCGCATTGGAATCTACTGCAACAATTTGCCTCACGGAATCTACCTGAGGACTTTAGCGGAATCTACCGCAACAACTTACCTCATAGAATCTACCTGAGGACTTTAGCGGAATCGACCGCAACCCTTGGGGCAAACTCTTGGCCTCCAAGATACAACAACAACACCTTAGACCCAAACCGTGGGGTCAAGGCCCCCCTTGGGACAAACTCTCGGTCCCTAAGGTACAACATCAACCAACGAACGATAACCAAGCGGTTACCGTCTTAACCGTCTTAACACCTCATCATCTCATCTCATTAATCATCTCTGTTAAACATTAACCAAGTTATCTAACTGCTTCAATTATCATCATCACATCATTGGGAGATTGGGGTTACAAACCCCTTAAAAGTCCTTAATTCCATCTCTGGTCTGTAGGGGAGCACAGGCGTGCTGATCCCCTACACGACCGTGCTGGTCACATAAGTGAAGCACCGGTGTGCTTCCTATTAGGCACGGTCGTGCTCAGCAGCACGGTTGTGCTCCTTTGTTGTACGACCGTGCTTAATGTGTGGTCGTTTTCCAGATTTCAAAATGGGAGCACGGGCGTGCTTCCTATTAGGCACGGGCGTGCTCAATGCACGATAGTACTGTTCTGGGCAAAATTTGAAATCAACATTTTTACCAATTAATTTAGGGATTAAGTCCATTAATCCTAAGTCAGTTATCAACAGTTATGGCATCAACCAATCAACCAACATGTTCAACAACAACAACGATACATGTATATCATTATATCCCACATAAAACAATCACTCATAATTATAAACATATAATCATGGTACTCCAACAACCAACATGTCATCATATAACATAGCCAAAGCCAACAATCATCAACATAACATCATGTTCATATTAGCAGTAACAACGTAACAATCAAGAACATACTATGAACATAGGCATGTAAAATAATAATCAAACATGTTATCATAACAAATTAAACCAACAAGTTAATCATATCATCAAACATAGCAAACCGGGGTTATGGGAACCCCTTTACCTTACACTACCCCCAATGCCTATGATATACACTACCCTTCTCCCCATACCTGGAATAGAGATCACGATTCAAAAGAGAGAAATAAGATCCACTTGGGTCCTGTCTCACTAGCGCTTGTCTGCAACCTCAAGAATGACAAATAGACACTTTGGTTCAACTCTAAGATCAATAAATTAAAAGGAAAAGATCAAGAACTTGAAATAAAGAACACAAGGGACAAGGTGCACGTATTTTACCTTTTCTAAAGTCCCAACCATCAAGCACAACGAACCCCTATTCCTAGCTATGTTCTCCTATCAAGAAGCACTGAAGAACGATGCAAGAATGGGTTACGTTGAGAGAGTTTTATAGAGACGATTGATGGAAATTGAGAGAAAAAGAGAAGGCAAGCAACTGAGTGTTGGGACGTGATAGACTAGGGTTTAGATTGTGTTTTAGGGGTTAAAAACGGGTTGGAATGCGTTTTGGGCTTAAAATTAACCTAAATCGTGTTTTCTGGTTCTGGACGTTTTCGCGGGGTGAACTACCATTCGTGAGGCGAGCCAGAGAACCAATTTTTGTTAGCTGGATTCGTAGGACGAACCCGAAAGCGCAAAGTTGAATTTTGGATTTTCGCAAGGCGATCAAAGGCTCGCGGGGCGAGGCTGAAATAGTCGAATTTGGCCAAAACACATGAAATAAGATTTGTAGATAATTCTCTTAGATTTCTAACTCCATAAAGATCACCTCGATCAGACATCTAGAACTCAAGATATGACCAAAACGGTGAAACAGGTTTCTAGGACTTCTAAGACAATTGAACCTTCCTAAGGTTAAACCTTCCCAACATGAACATATACATCAAAAACAAACCTAACAAGCATATGCAAACATATATATAACATATATAAATGCATTAAGCTTATTTATGATAAACGGGGTGTTAAAGATGCAGAATGAGTTTGAGATGAGCATGATGGGAGAATTGAAGTTCTTCCTTGGTCTTCAAAAAAAAAGTCTAGTGATGGAATCTATATCCTTCAACAGAAGTACACCAAGGAGCTTCTGAAAAAGTATAAAATGGAAAATTCAAAGCCTATGAGTACTCCTATGCATCCAACTGTTAATCTAAACAAGGATGATGAAGGTAAAAAGGTAGATTAAATTGTCTACCGAGGTATGATTGGATCTCTTCTATACTTAACTGCTAGCAGACCTGATATTCAATTCAGTGTTTGTCTTTGTGCTAGATTTCAATCAGATCCTAAAGAATCTCATCATAAGGCTGTTAAAATAATTTTTAGATATTTGATTGGAACCACTAACCTTGGTTTATTATATAATAAAACTGAAGATTTCAGGTTAGCTGGATTTTGTGATGATGATTTTGCTGGAGATAGAATTGATAGAAAAAGCACCAGTGGAGAATGTCACTTCATTGGAGCAAATATGATCTCCTGGTCAAGCAAAAGGCAAAGTCCATTGCTCTATCAACTGTTGTAGCTGAATATATATCTACAGCTAGTTGTTGTTGACAACTGCTTTGGGTAAAATATCAACTTGAAGATTATTCAATGTTTGAGCATAATATACCCGTTTAGTGTGATAATACTAGTGCTATTAATCTGTCTAAGAATCCCATACAACATTCTAGAGCAAAGCATATAGAAATAAAGCATCATTTTATTAGAGATTATGTTCAGAAAGGTGTTTTTGAAATTAAGTTTGTAAAAACTGAATATCAGTGGGCATACATCTTTACTAAACCTCTAAGTGAAGATCGATTTGTTTTTATTAGAAGTAATCTTAATATGCATAGTGTGTCTGAATGAGTGTTTGCTGAAATGTCTGAAAATTTACTTGTCTAAATTTTATATCTGCTTGACTCGTCTATTTTCTCTATGCTTCACTCATCTACTTTAGCCAAGCATCTGATGACATGGCTAAAAGTACTTAGTGCTAAACCCTGACTGAGACACGTGTACATTGCATTTTCCCTCCTTTTTTGAAAAATGTTTTATTATATTAACAACCGTCTTTCCAAAATTGATTGATTGCTATTTATGGCAACTCTCTCTCTCCTTGTTCCCAACGCAAAAAGCACTTAAGCGTTTTAACAAGAGCAACCCATGTCGTTTCAAAACTACCCACTCACAATTTCTCGCTCACAATCTCTCTCTGAATTCTCTTTGTCTTGATTCTTTGGAAACCGTTCCTTTCCAAACCCTAAAAATCTTCTCTTCTAAAACAATGGCACCCAAAAGATTTCTTGAAGAAGTTGCTGAAAAAACTGGACTTTCTCTAACAGAACTGAAGAAAAGGGTCCCTAACTTCACTGAGCTGAAAATCAAAGGACTGGACGTTAAGTCGGAAATTACTCATGCTGGGTGGCTACCATTCTTCCAAATTGTGGAAGATGTCTGTCCTTCCTTGGTTAGGGACTTCTGAAAAAACTCTCTAGTCACCAAGGACAGCACAACCTTCATGATTTCTGGAGATGTAGATGAGGACCACATCTTCATTACTCATGAGTCACTTGCTGAAGTGATTAAGTGTCTTATAGAAGGAGCTAGGTACGATAAGAGCTAGATGAAAAATCAAGGTGGCGAAATGGCTGTAAACCTCATATTGTAAGGGGTTCCTAAGCCAAAGGACCTTGATTCAAAGTACCTAACAGCTAAGGCAAGATTTCTTCATGTACTTCTAATTAACTGTGTGACACCTAAAATTGGCTCCAGGGATCATGTGAGTAAGATAGAAAAATTTACTATCTATCACTTAGTACAAAGAATCAAAATAGATATCATAGATTTAATTTTTAGACACATGTTGAAGATTGTAAAAGGGAAGTGCAAGGGTGGATATCCTTATGGCACGCTGATGACAAGAATCTTCAGGGCCAATTCTTTGAAAAACACGTCAAAAGCCTTCTATGCTGATCTCTGCACAGAGATAACTACAAAGACACTGTCTTTGATGAAGGTATAACTTCAACCTATAGTTGAACCTTCTACTGCTGAAGCATCATCATCAGCTGCACCTGCTAGTGAAAGGCTTGGTGTTCCAGTTGTTAAGGCTAAACCTTTTGAGGAACCAGTTGAAAAAGAAAGGCCTCAACTTCAGAGGAAGAAGAGGAAAGTTACTCAGTCAACTGTTGAAGCTTCTGTGTTTCAAGATGCTGCTGAAGCCTCTCAGGTTGTTGAACCTATTGCTGAATCTTCTAAGCAAGCTGCTACTTCTGTTCATATTGCACCTAGTATAACAAAAGTCTTCAAGAGGAAGAGAGTTGTGCAAGCTAAGGGGGAGTCTCAACCAGAAGAGACTGTGACCCCTAAGAAAAAGATAACTATTGTGGCAAAGAGGAAGATTATCTTGCTTCCTACCCCCTCACCATCACCCTCACCTCAAAGATAATCATCTTCTCCACATCAACAAACAGCCACAACAACTTCCATTCCACAGCCTTCATCACCATTAACTGCTATGTCACCACAAAAAGCACCAACACCACTACTACAAAGAATACCATCACCTCAACCACAACAAAAAATCCCCACTCCACCTACCTCACCAAAAATTCCAACTCCATTACACATATCACCTATCCATCAAACCTCCGTTTCTGACCCTATCCATCACATTTCTGAAACTCACTCATCAAAACCTTCCACACCACAAACATCTCACCATACCAACACTCTTCTCACTAAGGATGTCAATGACTTCGCATATTTTGACAATCCCACTTCTCCTCCACCTTCACCCAAAATACTAACCCCTGATCACATCAGAAACCAGTGCCAAGTCCCTCTGAGAGTAGTCTTTCCAGACTTATTCTCTGAAACCGGACACAACCCTATCCCCTTAGCCACTATATCTCCCAGTCACCTATCTTCCAGAACCACTCCATTCTCTATCACAGATGAATCTTGCTCCAACTACTTAAATGGCAAATACTTGGATGTGATTGCCTCACTTGAAGCTGAAAGGCAGCTTGTAAAGTTGGATAGAAAATATAAGCTTGTTGGAAAATGGCTTTTCAATCTAGATATCTTCATGAAGCCTTCAACTGACATCAAAATAATTCCTGACTCCATGACCTTGAAAGGAAAGCAAAAGATCATCGACTTGCCTGGAGATCAACAATTCCATCTCATCAAGATCAATGACAACAAATACAAGTATAAGAAGAAGCTTCTGACCTCTGAGACTCATCATCAGTTTCTGAAAGTCAGAGACATTTATTGGAGATGTGGCTCTAGCTCAGGATTGAAGGAAGAAGAAAAAGTCCCCATTCCAACCAGAGGTAGCCAAGCCTATGCTCTTTACCCTTTTTCACCTTCCATTTACACAATCCATCCCTTTTTCATGGTTTTCCCCTTCTTTTTGCTAAACTTCCCTGAATCTAATCTTCTTACTCACATAAATCTCATTAGGAGATCTTACGAATTTCTTCTTTCTATAGTAGATTCTCCTTTTCACCATGAACAAATACATGCTTTTCTAGAGGAATTCTATCCAAATAATGATTTTGTGACAATTCTGTCAACCTGTGTTTTTCTAGACCCTCAGCCTGAGGCTGACATTCTTGTTGAAGAGCTACCTCCTACCCCTCCTCCTTTTCCACATCCTCCATCAACATTTGCAACTACACTGGAGACAACATATTCTACTACTCCAGTAGTTGCTTATGATCCTGCTACTCATCAGAGGCTAGATGAAATGTCTTCGAGTTTGCAGACTATCATCCAAGGATAGGATGACGCAATTGCTCAGCAAGCTGCATTTCAAGCTCACGTGTTAGCTCAGCAGCAAGCAATGCAGAAGATGATGGAATCTTTCTTCAAAATCCAAGGAGGCCCCAGTTCTTAGATCTTAGGACTTAGTCTTTTTCATTTCCTTCTTGAGTCATGCAATGTACTAGTCAGTGATGTATATCACTTGTAACACTTCTGACTCTGGTTATATGAAATGAATTGTTATTTTGGTATTTATTTTGGCTATCTGTCTTAATATATATTTTACTTACTTTTTTATTGATGCCAAAAGGGGGAGGAAATATAATAGAAAAATAAGAAAATTATTTGACTTTGTGCCTTTATGTTCCAAAAGTTATGTTTGCACTAATATAGTTTGATTAAATATATTTATCTGCTATGATACCTTGTTTTTGCTCTAAATAAACTTTTATTTGATGCATAAACTAAGAGGGAGCATAACATACTGTGAACAATTATATCTGTTTGGAAATTTTATCTTTTTTTTTTGATGTTCAATAAAATCAGAAAAGTTATGTCATCATCAAAAAGGGGGAGAATATTGAGACCTCATAAGTCTGAGACACATTCCATGTGTAGATTCTCTAAGTTTTGGTGATTCCAAATAGATTAAGTATGGTAATATTGAACCATGTGAAATTACTGACATATCTAATAAGTGTGAAGGAAAACAGACTTAAGGTCACTCATCTACTTTTTAGTAGAGCTCAGTTTTTAGACTTGTCTGAAAACCACTCGTCTGAAATTCAGTCAAAGACCAAGTCAACGCTCAGTCAAGATCTAAGTTTACTTGATGACGTGGCAAGAAGCATATGTCTGAAACAGACTCAGTGGATCACCCGTCTAGTTTTTGGAATACGCTAGCACCATTCTAGTTTTGGACTGCATGATCACCCGTCTGCTTTTTGGATTGCCTTTCACCCGTCTAAATTTCCAACACTGCTATGATGTCAGTTTGTCAGAAATGAAGTCCAAGTCACCTTTTTCAAATTAGATGCCTTCCTTAAGGATCTCGAAGACCTCTGGACAATAGCTCAAAGGACAAAGAATAAGAACGGATGTTTCAAGGTTTTAAGGAATAAACACTCAATCTCCGTACCACATCAGTAAATTTTTAGCTATTTTAGTACAAAGTAAAAGTGCTTTCTGGAAAGTGAACTGACTGTTTCACTGAAAGAAGAAAGCTCTCTACTACAAGTACAAGAAGCCTGATGCTGCATACTTTGAAACAACAGCTACTCAGAATAAAGAGTACTCTTGGACAACCTTGTCAAATATCAACGTTACCAAATATTTAATGTTTATACAGAACGACTCTTTGGCATTAACGATGTCTCAGAAGCTCAAATCAGAAGAACACACTTTCTAAAGCTGTGTCTAAACGGATCTCTTGATTGAAGTCTTTAAATAGATCAAATAGTGAAGATGAAGATAAGAAGTTGAATATCATTAAAAACACTGCGCAGAAGCATTTACTCTCTTCAGTAACTTCTTCATTCTTTCATTGAATACACTTTCAATCATTTGATATTAATTCGCAGTCTTTCATACTTCATATTTATTCCACTCTTTGAGTGTGATTGATGTCGTGCGACGTGCGTGTGTTGCATGCCGCGCTCTGCGATTCCGGCAAGTGTACCGGATTGCCGCCAAGTAATAAAAGATATCGAACCCACAGAGACTGTGTTCCCGAATCGCAACTGATTTTCGAATTGGTTAAATCTGGACTTTTTAAAAGGATTTTTATATTTTGAAAAGGTTTGAATTCGAAATTAAAAGATAGATGAACAGAAGATAATTAAAATAGAAAACAAATGTTTTTGGGGTTTTGATCTAAATGGATTCCTAGGGATTTGGGTTACCTTTTAGGCTGTTTATGTTACTAATATGATTTACCTTTGTTGATTAACGAAATTGCCTTGAAGGCGAGTTTATCCTCTAATAGCTTAAGCTCCCTCTCGGGTTACGAAAGTCGTGCCCAATTGACCCGACCCCTACTCTCGTGGTAGTCGATCCCAGATTGGACCCTTTTGCGCTTCGTGACAACTCGTTGCTCCTCGAGGGACGGCTTCTAACTCTCGTGATTTCAGTCCCAAGTCTGACTTCTATAGGTCCGACACCTAAGTTCACCGCTAGGTTCCTCCTTAGAATGTCTAAGTCATGCAAATAACCTAAGTTCACCGCTAGGTTCCTCCTTAGAATATCCACGTCTCGTAGATAAGCGGTCGCCGAACTTTACGAGTGAAAAACACTAGAAATCCTAAGTTCACCGCTAGGTTCCTCCTTAGAACGTCTACGTCACGCAAATAAGCGGTCGCCGAATTTACGATTGATTAAAACACTAGAAATCAGATCTAAAGCAAAATCATAATTACAAAGATATTACATCAAAATCAGCATCGTAAACAAAACTCGGGCAGAGCCCCTATCCCTAGAAACAAACTACTACTCAAGTCTTGCCATGGAGATGACAAGCTTGGTCGACAACATCATGAAAAATCAGAAAAGAGAAGAGAGGAGGAGAAGAGAGATCTATGCCTAGAGTCCTTCTATGTGTGTACAAGTCTAAGATGATATGGATCCCTGTTCCTTCTGCCTTGATCCTTATTTATAGAAATTGGGAAGTTAGAGTCCCAATCCAACTCAAAATCTGATCTATTTCGGTTGCTTCTTGGTCGCGCTGTCGCCACGCGCCAAAAAGAACGAGCGTTTACAAAATAATGTAGATAGGGAAGCGACAACTCGAGTATCGTCTCTCAAGGACTCTTAGGTGTTGTTGTTATTAACAGAAAATCAGTAAAAGTCAGATTTAGGGGGTTTTGATATTGAAAACTAAATAAAGAAAATAGAACAGAAAAACAATGCAATAAAAAGTAATTACCAAATAAGCTAAAGAACGATCAACTCACTGTTCTCGGTTTCCCACTATCATCGGTTCATATAAATCCAAGCCCTAAGCAGATTCTAATCCCCTCCCGGTTGTAGCAACAATTAACAACGCAATCACTACTACGGATGTATGTTCCTATTCCCGAAATAACAAACGGGGTTAAGCTCTCATGAACAAACGAACATGAACGAACACACGCGAAATAACAAACGCGATTAATTATAGAAACATAACATCACCGAAATGAATCAACACAACACTATACACTCTCGAAATAACAAACGGAAATGTTTACCATGGCATTGAAAAGAGAAAAGCAAATGAAAACAGGAATCACAGAACCTCAAATGTAAATGGAAACCAATCCCAGTAGATTAATCTAGGAGACTGGCTCTCCATTACAGACTTAAGCACAAAAGAAAAGAAAAGAAAATAAACTACTGACTAACTAGCTACTCTGACTAAAACTAGCCAGCCACCAGCCAACCATTCAGTTCTGTCTAAAACTGACTTATATACAACTTCTGGACTACGCGGACTCGCGAGGCGAGCACAAATTCGCGAGGCAAATAATGCGAACAGTCTGCAACTTTTGATCTTCTCGCGAGGCGAGCATATCATTCACGAGGCGAAACTCTTCAATTTCCAAACTGCCACAGTCGTGACCTTTAGCATGCATAAACCGTGCTGACTTTTGGTCTTCAGGGTTAGATTACTCGCGACGCGAGGCAAGTCTTCGCGGGGCGAGACAGAATTGTTGGCAATTTCTGGAACAGTCACCTTCTGGTTCGCGAGGCGAACATCCTTCTCGCGGGGCGAAAGCTCTAGAATTATTTCCTTTTATTAACCTGAAAACAGAAAATAGAATAAGTGTTTTATTTAACTCTAAATCAACTAAATTAACCTAAAAATACTTTACAGACTCAAAATGCTGCTTAAGGACAATCTAGTCTAATTTGGGTGAAAATGATATAAAATTAGCACAAAGCCAAGGTCTGTACTAGTTATAAAATCAGTCAACCAGAGGCTCATCAAAATACCCCAAACTTAAACTTTGCCTGTCCCCAAGCAAACTACAACTCAAAAACTTAAAAAGACTAAGGACATGGCAAGCTTAAGGATCAATCAACTTTGCACAAATTTCAAGCAATTTATCAAAACAATTTTTCCTTCAATGTTCCCCCCTTTCAAACAAAGCAATCCCCACATTCATTTATTCTAAACAGTTGAGAATTTCATCATTCAAACAATCATTAATCTAAGCAGGGGGTCCAAGTTACACACAAGAGGGAGATCGCCAAATTCAAACAACTGCCTTCCTCACAAGGGAAATTTAGTGTTTCACTCAATCGCTCAGTTTTTGTCAGGTTATCAACAATTCACTCAATTTCACTTTTCAAGAACACTTCCCATAAATTTGATTTTCATCTCAAAATGGTCCCCACAGAAAACATGCAAGCAACATCAAAAGGTCTTTTATGGGTTGTAATGAGGCCTGGCTAAGGGTAGGATATACAAAGGAACTAGCTGAAGACCCTAGGAACTAAGAGAGCATGAAACACTTCAAAACATTGAATTTCTACTCAAGTTCCTTTCCTCATTCATCTTTTTGCCTTGGGTGACTACAGCCTTATTATTTCAACACTTTTTATTTTTATTGTTTTTCTTTTTCTTTTCTTTTTTTTTTACAAGCCTTTGGCTCTAACCTTTTTATTGTATTATTTTTTTCTCAATCCCAAACAACACATTACACCTTGCAGCCACCCCAAACTTAATTTCTTGCACCCTTTCTCTTTCTAAGATTCCATGCTCTCCTAATCCTAAGATCGGGTTAACATGGTTTTTCAGATTTTAGGCTCATAACATAAGGTTAACAAGAATTAACAGGCTAACCAGGCTCAATGGGGCTAACTAAGGAACATGCATTAGGAATTGGTTATTTTTCAGGCTAAGTAGCTCATTACAAAGAAAATGCCTAAATCATTTGAAGCAAACACATAATCATGCAAACCATAAAGAGATTCAATCAAGTTCGGGAAAGTGCAACTTAAAAGGTGATTTTCACACAATTAAAAACATGTTGGAGGCTCAAATCCTCACCTGGACATTTATGCTAATTGTTTGACAGAGATTCTATCCCTAGTGTGTGCTCCCTATCACCCCAAACTTATCATAAGTCATGCCATCATAACAAAATCTCAAAGTTCAGTTTTCAATCACATGGGGATCAAATTTTCAAAAAATTTTCATATCCTAGGGGGAAAACAGTCAACAATTAACATGCAATCAATCTATGCAAAATTAATAAAATCCAATAAACTTGCCAACACTAGACTCAACACAACTCCTGAGCTTCTCAAAGTATTCAGGAGCTTTATTGAAAATAAAGCAGAAATAAAGCAAGGAAAAGAAAATTAAAAAGAAGCAAGGTTCAGAGAAACTCATTGGAGTGCGGCTCCACCAGGATCCCATTGTCTGTAACATAAGGCCCAAGTGATAGCCAAAGGGTGGTAGTTCATTCCATGCTTCCATAACTTGCAGCCTTGATATGGGGGTGAGCACTTGACAATTACGATGACTTCGTCGAGTACGGAGGACTTCTCACTCCCTCTTGGGACACAGATGACCTCTTTCTCATCCTTGGCAATAAAATCCTCCCAATAGAAGTGGGGTTCAACCTCTTGAAATGGCCACAGTGACAAATCCAAAGGCTGGAACTTCATCACCGGTGGTTCCACAGGGGAAGGTGGCAGATAGGACACTGGTGTCTCCGGTGCTGCTTCAACTTCTGCATTTCTTTCATTCACTGCACTAACAAAGTTATCACCTACTATACATGCAGAAATTTCAGCACACACCACACAAAGGTTAGTGTTAGTAGAGTCAATACATATATCACAATAAACTGAATCAGGAAATGTCTGAATGTCTGAAAATTCAGCACTCAATTCATCCACCCCATCACTCTCAACACATGCATTTGATTTAATTGAATCATCTACTTCCAAAGGTTCTTCATCATCATCAAGCACGGTGAAGCAGATGTCCTCCTGATCCTCATTTTCTATATGAACATGGCCCTCAACCTCATCTGTCTCCTGTTCTATATAGATGCTTTGCTCAACATACCTTTCAACAAAACAGTCTATACACAAAGCAGTGTCAGTACAATAACAATCAACACATGCATTAGAATCAGGGGATTCAACACACAGTTCATCAATAGAAACATTACCACAATCATCATAAGTATCTTCAAGAATAACTTGTGAATCTGTATGTTCTTCAAGGGGCTGTGGAGTTCGCATTGCAGCCGAGTTGGCGACTATCTGATCAATTAGAATGGACAACTTCTGGGACTCAGCTTCTCTCCTCTGGTATTCAAGATTACTTGCCTCCATCCTCTGTTGGAATTCAAGATTTTGTTGTGCCAACCGTTGATTGTTCTCTTCCATTTGTTGTATCATTTCTTCCAGACTGAGTTGGGCTAGTGTAGGATCAGGCTGATATTGCTGGCTTATTGCCATCCGTTGATTGTTCTCGGCAAATTGTTGTATCATAGAAGCAATCTCATCCAGGCTGCCTTGATCTCTACCCTGTTGGCTAGGATAATCATTCACTCCAAACATGCCAAAATCATTATTAAACTCATAACCTCCAACAAAATTAGGATAATTTGTGCATGGTGGTGGTGTACCAAAATCAGGATAATACATGCATGGTTGCTCATAATAAACATTAGGCACATAATTTTGCATATAATTATCCATGGGGCGTACTAAAATTCACAACCAGACAAAGCAGACAAAACTGATTCAGCAATTTTTTTTTTTAAATTTTAATTTCTGCTAATAACAACAAACAAGAGTCCCCGGCAACGGCGCCAATTTTTGGCCGCGCTGTCGCCACGCGCCAAAAAGAACGAGCGTTTACAAAATAATGTAGATAGGGAAGCGACAACTCGAGTATCGTCTCTCAAGGACTCTTAGGTGTTGTTGTTATTAACAGAAAATCAGTAAAAGTCAGATTTAGGGGGTTTTGATATTGAAAACTAAATAAAGAAAATAGAACAGAAAAACAATGCAATAAAAAGTAATTACCAAATAAGCTAAAGAACGATCAACTCACTGTTCTCGGTTTCCCACTATCATCGGTTCATATAAATCCAAGCCCTAAGCAGATTCTAATCCCCTCCCGGTTGTAGCAACAATTAACAACGCAATCACTACTACGGATGTATGTTCCTATTCCCGAAATAACAAACGGGGTTAAGCTCTCATGAACAAACGAACATGAACGAACACACGCGAAATAACAAACGCGATTAATTATAGAAACATAACATCACCGAAATGAATCAACACAACACTATACACTCCTGAAATAACAAACAGAAATGTATAGCATGGCATTGAAAAGAGAAAAGCAAATGAAAACAGGAATCACAGAACCTCAAATGTAAATGGAAACCAATCCCAGTAGATTAATCTAGGAGACTGGCTCTCCATTACAGACTTAAGCACAAAAGAAAAGAAAAGAAAATAAACTACTGACTAACTAGCTACTCTGACTAAAACTAGCCAGCCACCAGCCAACCATTCAGTTCTGTCTAAAACTGACTTATATACAACTTCTGGACTACGCGGACTCGCGAGGCGAGCACAAATTCGCGAGGCAAATAATGCGAACAGTCTGCAACTTTTGATCTTCTCGCGAGGCGAGCATATCATTCACGAGGCGAAACTCTTCAATTTCCAAACTGCCACAGTCGTGACCTTTAGCATGCATAAACCGTGCTGACTTTTGGTCTTCAGGGTTAGATTACTCGCGACGCGAGGCAAGTCTTCGCGGGGCGAGACAGAATTGTTGGCAATTTCTGGAACAGTCACCTTCTGGTTCGCGAGGCGAACATCCTTTCTCGTGGGCGAAAGCTCTAGAATTATTTCCTTTTATTAACCTGAAAACAGAAAATAGAATAAGTGTTTTATTTAACTCTAAATCAACTAAATTAACCTAAAAATACTTTACAGACTCAAAATGCTGCTTAAGGACAATCTAGTCTAATTTGGGTGAAAATGATATAAAATTAGCACAAAGCCAAGGTCTGTACTAGTTATAAAATCAGTCAACCAGAGGCTCATCAAAATACCCCAAACTTAAACTTTGCCTGTCCCCAAGCAAACTACAACTCAAAAACTTAAAAGACTAAGGACATGGCAAGCTTAAGGATCAATCAACTTTGCACAAATTTCAAGCAATTTATCAAAACAATTTTTCCTTCAATGTTCCCCCCTTTCAAACAAAGCAATCCCCACATTCATTTATTCTAAACAGTTGAGAATTTCATCATTCAAACAATCATTAATCTAAGCAGGGGGGTCCAAGTTACACACAAGAGGAGATCGCCAAATTCAAACAACTCGCCTTCCTCACAAGGGAAATTTAGTGTTTCACTCAATCGCTCAGTTTTGTCAGGTTATCAACAATTCACTCAATTTCACTTTTCAAGAACACTTCCCATAAATTTGATTTTCATCTCAAAATGGTCCCCACAGAAAACATGCAAGCAACATCAAAAGGTCTTTTATGGGTTGTAATGAGGCCTGGCTAAGGGTAGGATATACAAAGGAACTAGCTGAAGACCCTAGGAACTAAGAGAGCATGAAACACTTCAAAACATTGAATTTCTACTCAAGTTCCTTTCCTCATTCATCTTTTTGCCTTGGGTGACTACAGCCTTATTATTTCAACACTTTTTATTTTTATTGTTTTTCTTTTTCTTTTCTTTTTTTTTTACAAGCCTTTGGCTCTAACCTTTTTATTGTATTATTTTTTTCTCAATCCCAAACAACACATTACACCTTGCAGCCACCCCAAACTTAATTTCTTGCACCCTTTCTCTTTCTAAGATTCCATGCTCTCCTAATCCTAAGATCGGGTTAACATGGTTTTTCAGATTTTAGGCTCATAACATAAGGTTAACAAGAATTAACAAAGCTAACCAGGCTCAATGGGGCTAACTAAGGAACATGCATTAGGAATTGGTTATTTTTCAGGCTAAGTAGCTCATTACAAAGAAAATGCCTAAATCATTTGAAGCAAACACATAATCATGCAAACCATAAAGAGATTCAATCAAGTTCGGGAAAGTGCAACTTAAAAGGTGATTTTCACACAATTAAAAACATGTTGGAGGCTCAAATCCTCACCTGGACATTTATGCTAATTGTTTGACAGAGATTCTATCCCTAGTGTGTGCTCCCTATCACCCCAAACTTATCATAAGTCATGCCATCATAACAAAATCTCAAAGTTCAGTTTTCAATCACATGGGGATCAAATTTTCAAAAAATTTTCATATCCTAGGGGGAAAACAGTCAACAATTAACATGCAATCAATCTATGCAAAATTAATAAAATCCAATAAACTTGCCAACACTAGACTCAACACAACTCCTGAGCTTCTCAAAGTATTCAGGAGCTTTATTGAAAATAAAGCAGAAATAAAGCAAGGAAAAGAAAATTAAAAAGAAGCAAGGTTCAGAGAAACTCATTGGAGTGCGGCTCCACCAGGATCCCATTGTCTGTAACATAAGGCCCAAGTGATAGCCAAAGGGTGGTAGTTCATTCCATGCTTCCATAACTTGCAGCCTTGATATGGGGGTGAGCACTTGACAATTACGATGACTTCGTCGAGTACGGAGGACTTCTCACTCCCTCTTGGGACACAGATGACCTCTTTCTCATCCTTGGCAATAAAATCCTCCCAATAGAAGTGGGGTTCAACCTCTTGAAATGGCCACAGTGACAAATCCAAAGGCTGGAACTTCATCACCGGTGGTTCCACAGGGGAAGGTGGCAGATAGGACACTGGTGTCTCCGGTGCTGCTTCAACTTCTGCATTTCTTTCATTCACTGCACTAACAAAGTTATCACCTACTATACATGCAGAAATTTCAGCACACACCACACAAAGGTTAGTGTTAGTAGAGTCAATACATATATCACAATAAACTGAATCAGGAAATGTCTGAATGTCTGAAAATTCAGCACTCAATTCATCCACCCCATCACTCTCAACACATGCATTTGATTTAATTGAATCATCTACTTCCAAAGGTTCTTCATCATCATCAAGCACGGTGAAGCAGATGTCCTCCTGATCCTCATTTTCTATATGAACATGGCCCTCAACCTCATCTGTCTCCTGTTCTATATAGATGCTTTGCTCAACATACCTTTCAACAAAACAGTCTATACACAAAGCAGTGTCAGTACAATAACAATCAACACATGCATTAGAATCAGGGGATTCAACACACAGTTCATCAATAGAAACATTACCACAATCATCATAAGTATCTTCAAGAATAACTTGTGAATCTGTATGTTCTTCAAGGGGCTGTGGAGTTCGCATTGCAGCCGAGTTGGCGACTATCTGATCAATTAGAATGGACAACTTCTGGGACTCAGCTTCTCTCCTCTGGTATTCAAGATTACTTGCCTCCATCCTCTGTTGGAATTCAAGATTTTGTTGTGCCAACCGTTGATTGTTCTCTTCCATTTGTTGTATCATTTCTTCCAGACTGAGTTGGGCTAGTGTAGGATCAGGCTGATATTGCTGGCTTATTGCCATCCGTTGATTGTTCTCGGCAAATTGTTGTATCATAGAAGCAATCTCATCCAGGCTGCCTTGATCTCTACCCTGTTGGCTAGGATAATCATTCACTCCAAACATGCCAAAATCATTATTAAACTCATAACCTCCAACAAAATTAGGATAATTTGTGCATGGTGGTGGTGTACCAAAATCAGGATAATACATGCATGGTTGCTCATAATAAACATTAGGCACATAATTTTGCATATAATTATCCATGGGGCGTACTAAAATTCACAACCAGACAAAGCAGACAAAACTGATTCAGCAATTTTTTTTTTTAAATTTTAATTTCTGCTAATAACAACAAACAAGAGTCCCCGGCAACGGCGCCAATTTTTGGCCGCGCTGTCGCCACGCGCCAAAAAGAACGAGCGTTTACAAAATAATGTAGATAGGGAAGCGACAACTCGAGTATCGTCTCTCAAGGACTCTTAGGTGTTGTTGTTATTAACAGAAAATCAGTAAAAGTCAGATTTGGGGGGTTTTGATATTAAAAACTAAATAAAGAAAACAGAACAGAAAAACAATGCTATAAAAAGTAATTACCAAATATGCTAAAGAACGATCAACCTACTGTTCTCAGTTTCCCACTATCATCGGTTCATATAAATCCAAGCCCTAAGCAGATTCTAATCCCCTCCCGGTTGTAGCAACAATTAACAACGCAATCACTACTACGGATGTATATTCCTATTCCCGAAATAACAAACGGGGTTAAGCTCTCATGAACAAACGAACATGAACGAACACACGCGAAATAACAAACGCGATTAATTATAGAAACATAACATCACCGAAATGAATCAACACAACACTATACACTCCTGAAATAACAAACAGAAATGTATAGCATGGCATTGAAAAGAGAAAAGCAAATGAAAACAAGAATCACAAAACCTCAAATGTAAATGGAAACCAATCCCAGTAGATTAATCTAGGAGACTGGCTCTCCATTACAGACTTAAGCACAAAAGAAAAGAAAAGAAAATAAACTACTGACTAACTAGCTACTCTGACTAAAACTAGCCAGCCACCAGCCAACCATTCAGTTCTGTCTAAAACTGACTTATATACAACTTCTGGACTACGCGGACTCGCGAGGCGAGCACAAATTCGTGAGGCGAATAATGCGAACAGTCTGCAACTTTTGATCTTCTCGCGAGGCGAGCATATCATTCGCGAGGCGAAACTCTTCAATTTCCAAACTGCCACAGTCGTGACCTTTAGCATGCATAAACCGTGCTGACTTTTGGTCTTCAGGGTTGGATTACTCGCGACGCGAGGCAAGTCTTCGCGGGGCGAGACAGAATTGTTGGCAATTTCTGGAACAGTCACCTTCTGGTTCGCGAGGCGAACATCCTTCTCGCGGGGCGAAAGCTCTAGAATTATTTCCTTTTATTAACCTGAAAACTGAAAATAGAATAAGTGTTTTATTTAACTCTAAATCAACTAAATTAACCTAAAAATACTTTACAGACTCAAAATGCTGCTTAAGGACAATCTAGTCTAATTTGGGTGAAAATGATATAAAATTAGCACAAAGCCAAGGCCTGTACTAGTTATAAAATCAGTCAACCAGAGGCTCATCACTTCTGATCCAAGGCGCGTCACGGCCGTGATGGCCATCACGGCCAGGCCGTGACGGTCTCTGTTTCTGGCAATTCTGGAAAATTCAGGACTTTCGCGTGGCGAGTCCTCTTTCGCGTCGCGAGCTCCCTTTTCATGGCCCGTGATCTTCATCACGGCTAGGCCGTGATGTGCTCTGACTTGTGGTGGTTTTGGATCACGGCTGTGATGGCTATCACGGCCAGGCCATGACAGACTCTGACTTCAGCCTTTGTTCCTTTTCAGTTTTGATCGATCATGGCCGTGATGGGCATCACGGCTAGGCCGTGATGGGCTCTGTTTGGCTCATTTTCTTCACTTTTAAAGCCCTATCTTCATCCAAACTCCATCATGGTTGATCTTGAGCATTTTACCCTTGATTTCTGCAAAAAAACACACGAAAACCGCCTTACCCGTTCCAAAGGAAAATTAACCTAAAATCTAAATAAAATATGCCTAAACTACATGAAAATGCATGCAAAATGATAGACAAAGATGAGGTGAAATCACACTCATCAAATCACCCCAAGCTTAAAACTTTGCTTGTCCTCAAGCAATTACTCAGGCCATAAGATAAATCAATCAAAGCATGGATAGTGAACCAAGAACCCTAGAAGCTAATCCAAGTGATAGGCATATTCAATAAGCACTTAAGAGACAATCAATTTCAAGTCCAATTAGAAGCTTAGGTTTTTCAAGTTCATATCCTCACTGATTTGGGCACTCATCTCACCTCACTAAAGTGTTTTAGGGTTTATGACAATTCACTCAATTTCCTCAAGGAAAGTATTCTACCATAGGCTTGACTATTAACCAAATCTCTACTTTATTTATGAAAACACATAAGAATCAAGAGGTCTTTCACTTTGGTTGTAATGTGGCCAAGGGATTTATTGTTAGGTGGGAAAATCAAGAGAAGGGAAATTCAAGAAGGCTAAACAAATTATCAAACAATGCAAAGCATGATACCTTCTAAAATACCTTTTAGGGGCCTTGATTTACTTTTCCACCTTTTTTTTCTTTCTTTTCCTCTTTTTTTGTTCTTTTCATTTCTCACTTTCTTTTGTCATCCCCTTCTCCATTTTTTTTTCTTTTGTTTATTTCATTTTTATTTATTTGGAGAAGGGGAGATTTATAGCTCAAGAGAAATTACTTTCTAGCTTTTTCATCCCATGCTTTTTCCAACTACCATTTTGCCCTTTTTGTAATACTTTAAAAGGTACCATACCAAGCATTATTTATCAAAGTAATTCAAGGTACCAAGAAAAGTATTTTTTTTCTTTTAGGCTCAAAATTGGGCAACTAAGGGGTAGCATTTAAACATTCAAAGCTCGGTAGCTCGGAAAAATACTTGGTGCCTCAATCATTTTCAAAAAGTGTTTCCAAAAAATTTTTAAGTTTTGAAATGGTTTCAAGTCAAGTTCTAGAGAATACAGTCCAAGAGGAATTAAATCACTCTATCACAAGAAATGGGGTAGATTTAGTGAATACCCCTTTTGGCTCAAAGTCTTACATTTAGTAGTTCAAAAATCAGTGAGAAACACAAATCTAAGGAACCACATGCTAATCATCAACTATCAAAAGATTATCTCAAGAAATTTTATTTTTAGCCATATCACAAGAATAATGAAAAATTGGGTTCTAAATTCACTATCTCAATTCATTTGGCACCAAGTTCTTACATTTGGATGCATGTTCTAAGTGAGGGGCAATCTAAAGAATGTGATCATACCAATCTATGCCTATGAGAATGCAATATGAATGCAACAATGCAAATGCAAAAATAAATACCCCTACCCCAAGCTTGATTATTTACATTGTCTCCAATGTAAATAATCAAGTCGGAGAGAGGAGAAAAAGGGAAAAACTTACCGAATCGGTAGCAGGTGTTGGCTCACATTCCAGTCAAAACTTGGGTGGAAATAGTATCATGGCCGTGAGGCTCATCACGGCTAGGCCGTGATTAATTCTGTCTTCAGGAGTTGCCCTTTCACGGCCGTGATATATATCACGGCTAGGCCGTGATGCTCTCTGGCCTTGGCATCCTACTCACCACGCCTGTGATGGTTGTCACGGCTAGGCCGTGATCCTTTCTGTGCTCTTGTTTAGTTCATCACGGCCGTGACCACTGTCACGGACAGGGCGTGATGACTTCTGACTTTATTTTTTTTCTGCTCTTCTTCCCTTCTCAACCTGAAAACACTAGATAAACCTATTAATGATATTTTTGCCTCTTGATCTTCTCAAATTATTCAAGAGGTTAATTCAAAAACAAAAGGAAAAGGGAAAGAAAACTTGGGTTGCCTCCCAAAAAGCGCTTATTTATGGTCTTAAGCTTGACCATACTTCCTTCAATCAACCGGGGTCGGCTGGACGTAGAAGTGCAGGAACACTTCTCTTCCAAGGAACTCCTTCAAAAGGCGTTTCTGCTCATACGGCCAATCACGCTTCCGCTTCGCTCTTTTCATTTGGAGCTTCCTAACCTTCCTTCCTTCCGGCGGAAGTTTTGTTTCCGCATGGACAACAATTCCAACTTCACCACTGCTGGGTGCATCATCAACCATGCATATCTTTGGGGTTGCTTCTATGCTAAGTTCTTTCTCTACCGCTGGAGACGTTACATCAATTCTGCACACATGGCTCTCAAAAGGAGGGTTGTTATAAGAGTTAGTCAATTGAAAATTTACCCTACCTTCCTCTACGTTTAGAGAGAGTTTGCCATTCCTTACGTCTATCACTGCCCCAACGGTGGCCAAGAATGGCCTTCCTAAAATGATGGGGAATTCAGAATTCCCTTTCATGTCCAATACCAGGAAGTCGGTAGGGATGAAGAATTTCCCTACCTTTACAGGAACATTCTCTAGTATGCCTAGAGGAGTCCTAGTTGAGCCATCCGCAAATTGTAAGGAGAATTTGAATGGTCTCAACTCTTTACTTTCCAACCTTTCCATGATAGTGAGGGGCATCAAGCTCGCACTAGCCCCTAGGTCACATAAGACTTGGTCGATTTGCACCTGTTCGATCGAGCAAGAGATGGAGAAACTACCTGGGTCTTTCAGTTTAGTAGGCATTTTAGTCTCTACATCTACTTGCTTTTTCCTGACCAACCTTTGTGGGAAAGGTATCGGGGGTTGGTACGGTGGTGGAGGGACATACTTCGGTTCTGGCTATTCCTTTTCGCTCGTGTCCTCCTCCGGTTCCACCTCCATTTCAGCTACCCCCACCCCAAGCTTACCATCCCTTAAGTGTATGGCATTGCAATGCTCATTGGGATTTGCTTCGGGTTGCCCCGGGAATGTACCCTTAGGTCTCGAGTACATGCTGACTTGTTGGGCAATTTGGGTTTCTAGCATCTTGTTATGAGTTGCTAAATTGTCTACCTTAGACGCTAGTTCCTTTATTGCCTCACTCACTGCCCTTCCTTGTTGTCTAAACTCCTCATTCTGTTTTGTCTGAGTTTCAACAAAAATTTCAAATAAAGTCTCGAGTTTAGATCTTTGTACCTGAGGATACCCCGGTGCTGCTCTCTTATTACCCTAGCCCTCTTGGAACTCATGGTTGAGCGTATTGCTGTAGTTGCCGTAGGAGAGGTAAGGGTTGTTCTTCCTTTGGTTGTAGGGATTTGGGGGAGCATAGTTGGGCAGTTTCGGGTTCGTATCGTAGAAGTTGTGACAAGAGTTCACTTGTTCACCTGAAGCGCCGGATCCATGAGCGATACCATGTGGGCATTCCATCATGTCATGTCCCTGCATTCCACAAATCTCACAAACAGTGTTAGTAGCACCTAATGCACTCACATTAGCTCTTTCAAGCCGATCAAAACGTTTATTAAGTGAGTCTATCTTTTACATGATAAGATCAGTGCTATTTACCTCGAACTTACCCCCCGAAATCTTGTTCGGGTTATTACCTCTTTCGGATCCCCATTGGTGGTAGTTGGTGGCGACATTCTCAATGATGTTGAATGCCTCAGTCAGAGGCCTATTCATAAACGCTCCACCGGCTGCAGAATCTAGTGACACCTTCGAAGAGTAATCCAATCCGTTATAGAAGGTGTGCACTATTAACCACCTCTCAAGTCCGTGATGTGGGCACGACTCCAGCAGTCCCTTGTAGCGATCCCAAGCTTCTGATAATGATTCTTCGTCTTTCTGGAAGAAGCCGGTGATCTGGGTCCGTATGTAGGCCGTCTTGGATGGAGGGAAGAATTTCTCCAAGAACGCCTGCTCCAGTTGGTCCCAAGTAGACAAGGTATTAGCGGGAATTTACTTAAGCCAGGCCTTCGCCTTTCCAGTGAGAGATGAGGGGAACAGTCTCAAACGCACAACATCGACCGAGGCTCCATTAATCCTGATTGCGTCGGTGAACTCCAAGAATGTTTCTATGTGATCGGTCGGGTCCTCCGAAGGCAATCCTCCGAATTGATGTTGCCTAATCATGTTGATTAGCATGGGCGGTATAGTGTAGTTCTCCGCCTCAATCTCTGGCCTTGAAATCCCAGTTCGCAAGCCTCTCGCATTTGGGGCTGCGTAGTCCTTCAAAGGTTTTGTATCCGGGAGATTCGCCATGAGTGGAATGGGAATCAACCTTTCTCCCTCTCTTTGTAGTCTTCTACGTCTGTGGAAGGTCCTCTCGATCTCCGGATCAACTTCACCAAGGCTCCCAAGACTTAGGGATCTTTGCATATAACACACAGAGAGATGGATACAATAGAAGGAAAAGAAATTTTTGAATTTTTTTTTTTGAAATTAAAAATCAAATAAAAAGAAAATTTCCAGAAAAATCAATTTAAAAACTAATTGAAATTCGAAAAGGCACAGTCCCCGGCAACGGCGCCAAAAACTTGATGTCGTCCGACGTACGTGTGTTGCGCGCCGCGCTCTGCGATTCCGGCAAGTGTACCGGATTGCTGCCAAGTAATAAAAGATATCGAACCCACAAAGACTGTGTTCCCGAATCGCAACTGATTTTCGAATTGGTTAAATCTGGACTTTTTAAAAGGATTTTTATATTTTGAAAAGGTTTGAATTCGAAATTAAAAGATAGATGAACAGAAGATAATTAAAACAGAAAACAAATGTTTTTGGGGTTTTGATCTAAATGGATTCCTAGGGATTTGGGTTACCTTTTAGGCTGTTTATGTTACTAATATGATTTACCTTTGTTGATTAACGAAATTGCCTTGAAGGCGAGTTTATCCTCTAATAGCTTAAGCTCCCTCTCGGGTTACAAAAGCCATGCCCAATTGACCCGACCCCTACTCTCGTGGTAGTCGATCCTAGATTGGACCCTTTGCGCTTCATGACAACTCGTTGCTCCTCGAGGGACGGCTTCTAACTCTCGTGATTTCAGTCCCAAGTCTGACTTCTATAGGTCCGACACCTAAGTTCACCGCTAGGTTCCTCCTTAGAATGTCTAAGTCATGCAAATAACCTAAGTTCACCGCTAGGTTCCTCCTTAGAATATCCACGTCTCGCAGATAAGCGGTCGCCGAACTTTACGAGTGAAAAACACTAGAAATCCTAAGTTCACCGCTAGGTTCCTCCTTAGAACGTCTACGTCACGCAAATAAGCGGTCGCCGAATTTACGATTGATTAAAACACTAGAAATCAAATCTAAAGCAAAATCATAATTACAAAGATATTACATCAAAATCAGCATCGTAAACAAAACTCGGGCAGAGCCCCTATCCCTAGAAACAAACTACTACTCAAGTCTTGTCATGGAGATGACAAGCTTGGTCGACAACATCATGAAAAATTAGAAAAGAGAAGAGAGGAGGAGAAGAGAGATCTATGCCTAGAGTCCTTCTATGTGTGTACAAGTCTAAGATGATATGGATCCCTGTTCCTTCTGCCTTGATCCTTATTTATAGAAATTGGGAAGTTAGAGTCCCAATCCAACTCAAAATCTGATCTATTTCGGTTGCTTCTGATCCAAGTAAGGCGCGTCACGGCCGTGATGGCCATCACGGCCAGGCCGTGACGGTCTCTGTTTCTGGCAATTCTGGAAAATTCAGGACTTTCGCGTGGCATGTCCTCTTTCGCATCGCGAGCTCCCTTTTCATGGCCCGTGATCTTCATCACGGCTAGGCCGTGATGTGCTCTGACTTGTGGTGGTTTTGGATCACGGCCGTGATGGCTATCACGGCCAGGCCGTGACAGACTCTGACTTCAGCCTTTGTTCCTTTTCAGTTTTGCTCGATCATGGCTGTGATGGGCATCACGGCTAGGCCGTGATGGGCTCTGTTTGGCTCATTTTCTTCACTTTTAAAGCCCTATCTTCATCCAAACTCCATCATGGTTGATCTTGAGCATTTTACCCTTGATTTCTGCAAAACAACACACGAAAACCGCCTTACCCGTTCCAAAGGAAAATTAACCTAAAATCTAAATAAAATATGCCTAAACTACATGAAAGTGCATGCAAAATGATAGACAAAGATGAGGTGAAATCACACTCATCAGTGATCTAAAAGATTTGCAAGTTGTATTAATTACACAAAACCTTTTCATTCCTTACTGTGTTGAGTCTGAAGAGGCTAGGTGAGCAAAGAATACTTGCTTGAGTGTTGAACTTGAAGAGGCTAGGTGTGCAATGAATACTTGTACTGTAATTTACTCAGTTATAGTGAAAATTTGGTGCTGCCAAGAAACTGGACGTAGCCCTGTGGATTTTGGGGTGAACTAGTATAAAACTCTTGAGTGATATTCCTCTTCCCTTATCTTTTTATTTTGGTTAAGTATTATTCTGTTTAAGCTTTTAACTTCGGGAGTTAATATTGTGAATATCAAACTCTGTTTTACTCTTCTCTGTTTTCTTGCGTGTTCTATCTGAATATTAGACGTATCACCCGTCTGATTTTCTCTAATCTAAGTCCTGGTTGTTGTGGCTGCGAAAATCTTTTTAAGTAACCCAAAAAGTTGGTAAAAACAATTCAACCCCCTTCTTGTGTTAACTTTGGTTATTTCACCTTGCACTGAGATGAGTAGTGATCCGGTGCACCGCACTTGCCACACTTCATAGCTCTGGGGACTTTAGAGAACCCGCCCCTAAACCTATCATACTGAAACTGTGGCTTCCTACCACACTACTTGAAGTCCTTGCCGGTCGGAGCATACCGCTGCTTACCCTTGTCTCTTTGATCAGTCCTCTTGCCACTCTGATTATCCGATCCCTTGGAACTGGCAACCTGAATTGACTGGCATCCTCATAAATTATGTACTTGTTGATCAGAATCGGGAAGATCCTGATCTTCTGGTAGCTGATGGCCTTCTTGATCTCAGGTCAGAGTCAAGCTTCAAACTTGCCTCACTTGGAGTGGTCATCTGTATCATGCTGATAAGGAGTGTAATACCTCGCCAGTTCCTCAAACTTGGCTGCATACTCGCCAATTGACAAAGAACCCTGCCGCAAGGACAAGAACTCCATCTCTTTCTTGTCCTTGATATCCGCTGGAAAGTACTTCTCTAGAAACCTCTGCCTGAACACAGCCCATGTAACCGATGTGCCCTCAACCTACATCCTCTGCCTGCTGTTGTCCCACCAATGCTCGACCTCCTCAGTCAGCATGAAGGTAGCAAAGATGAGCTTCTGCTTACAATCCATAGCTCGGAAGATCTTCTCAGTCTCCCTCAACGACGGAGGGTTGTTCCTATGGAACTTATCCAGTCCCTGAAACTCAGCTGGTCCACCATTATTGTTGTTATGGTTGACCTGTCCGATAGCATTGGTCAGAAGTGCCAATGCGTCCGCAATCGCCTGATCGTTGCGTCCTCTACCTGCTAAGAGTTCCTGAACACGTCCAACGCAACTCTCAGATATAAAAACTTAAGTGGGAAAATGCTACAGGCAACTAACTTAAAGCATCATTGTCTGTAATAAGTATAGACAATTCAAACTAGAGTAAACAACAGACTCATAGCATGGCCTGATAAGACAGACCTGCTCCGATACCACTAAATGTGACACCCTGCTACCCCGCATGTTATAAAGCATTAAAGGACAAAGATATAAACCAAACATACATTTACTGAATAAAATAAACCTTTAAAATAAAATATTTGTCGATGGGTAGAAAGGTCCCACATGAACGAGTTCTCAAATCGCGGAAATAAAAACAAGTTTTAAACAATAAAACATAACAATGATAAACAACATAACCCAACCCTATTTCACAACAAAACTGGTATAATCGTTCTGGAATGAAATCCTCGGAATACAACTGAACTAACTAAACATAAGGAAAAGTCCTAACTGTGAGTGGTGGCTCCTCAAAGTCACTCATCTCCTGACTGCTCGTCTTCCTCTGCATGGTGCCAATCAGGCCAAACAAACAAACAAACAAAGAACGGGGAGTAAGAATCATGTAAACATATACGGATGGAGATAGGAAGCAAGGTAAAACATATAGCATAGCATCATCATAACATACATCAACATAGATATGTATATATCAACATCCAATCAACATCATATCAACCAAGTATGCTATGCAGTGCAATGCAACACTATTCCACTACTCCAACATGCATGTGGATCCACACTAACTTAGGATGAATGACTTCAGAGTTAAATATCCACATTGAGAATCTACTCAACGCCGGAGAATCTACTCCTTGGATAGCCAACGCATCAAACCAACGAATGCCTCGTCACAGGGGTGCACAGTTACCAAACCTTGGGTAACCTACCGTGGATGGCCAGATCGTCGTATCTAGGACAACCTCCCCTATCTCGAACATCCACCAACAATGAGACACCCCGCTGTGCCCCTTTGTGTCATTAGATTAAAACCTCATTTTTTAATTACTTAATCGCACGCTTAACGTAAAAAAAACGTAAAAATTAAAAAAACTTAACTTATAAAGTATACAACTTCATATAGAATGGCATATCACAATATAAATATATTATGCATATTACAAAACACTGTTGAGGATATCCTATCAGTATGATCCCTCGTAGGCATATATTTAGACAAAGTGTTAAACAACGGAAAACATAATAAAAATACGCCTCATGAAACGCACCGGCCATAACTAACTAGACCCCAATCACCATGGATCACAATTCGTCCTCCAGCCTCCGGTTCGTAGGGAGTTCCATCTAACTCCTTCTGGTTATGCTCATCCATAGGGTCTTCTCGTACGATTCCACAAGGAGATAAAATACAACATACAGAAACATACAGGGGATAAGAAACAGTTCTATCATCAAAAAGCGGAAAAGAGTCATAGTAAATTATACCGTAATTGTCATAGACAATCAACACACATAACTAACGAATCATCCTCAAGTTAATATATATCATCCTCTACCCTTACTCTCTGGCAATCTAACACTTTATATTAACGTAACCTCTCTAATCTTGTCACCATGGCTTTACGATATTGTGGCCACTACCACTCCTATCACCATCCCTCGTTTGCATCGGGGCACACCCTAATTCCCGTTAGGATGTTCCACCTAGTGCACACCTCCATTCCCGTTAAGGTGTTCCACCCCCATTCCCTAAGGTGGAAGTGGTCTCGCGAAAACTCTTGATTTTATGTGTATTATATTATCAATACACGGTGTATTATATTACCAATAAACAGAAGTGTTTTACGTGTATTATATTACCAATACACGGAGTATTATATTACCAATACACAGAAGTGTTTTACGTGTATTATATTACCAATACACAGACGTCCTTGTGTATTATATTACCAATACACTTTTGTCGTTGTGTATTATATTACCAATACACGGTTGTGGACAACAACACCTATAATTGAGTCTCACAACCCGTTTTAACAACATCCTAGTGCCATAACTTTCCTTTAGAACTTGACACATATTCTATGCCATAACACCTCTTTAACATTCCTCATCTAAGTTGGGTACTTCTAAATCATCATTATCCTCACACCAAAAACAATCATCTCTTAGACAACATAGATATCTTTACTTAAAATACACTAAGCATAATAATTAAAACCAGGCAGATCATGCATAACACAATATCAATCAAAATATTCCAATATCACCAACATAGCACAAAATCAATTCAATCAAGGTAATAAGCTCAAATCAACCATCAACAATATTAAATCAACCTAATATCGATAAACCTGCAATCCCCGAATCACCATTGGTTTTTCAGAAAAAGGTTTCCAATGTGATTTTAGTCTTGTCGATTACTCGACTACTAGTAGGGTTTAGGTCGCCCTACACAATTATCATATAATCTACTACTTATCCATTTCGACGATAGGTTGGTTCTTCCCCCCACCTAGGTTATCAACGAACTCCCGAACTCGAAGCTCCTCGTTGTTAAACCACAAAGTACTAACTCCACCTTCAACCAATCAACATAATAACCAATAAATCAAACAAACTTACCTATGTTCTCTTTGGGCTAGGTTTGCCATTTATTTCAAATTAGAGTTAGGATTCTTTTCTCAACATAAGCCTTTGGATACTTATCACTTAGGTTCTAAGTAACTTAGATAAATTGATATAACTTGAAAATATGGAATAAAAATCATCCAACCACTTAGGATAGGTTTCAGCCTCTTTAGTATAAGTAGGCTAGAAATTTCCAACTTTACAATCTCTTAGACTTAGCATCCGAATGTATTAAGGAGCTCACGTCCATGATCATATTGGAAAATGAAACAAAACATCCTAGGTTCACAACCATCATAGGTTCGGCCATCATAAACTTTCCAATCTCTTAGACTTAGCATCCAACTGTAATAAGGAGCTCAAGTCCATGATCATATTGGAAAATGAAAACAAAACATCCTAGGTTCACAACCATCATAGGTTCGGCCATCATAGGATAAATAGGCTAGAAATCTTTAAACTTTCCAATCTTTTAGACTTGGCATCCAAATGTATTAAGAAGCTCAAGTTCATGATCATATTGGAAAATGAAAACCAAACATCCTAGGTTCAAAACCATCATAGGTTCGACCATCATAAGATAAATAGACTAGAAATCTTTAAACTTTCCAATCTCTTAGACTTAGCATCCAAATGTATTAAGGAGCTCAAGTCCATGATCAAATTGGAAAATGAAAACAAAACATCCTAGGTTCACAACCATCATAGGTTCGACCATCATAGGATAAATAGGCTAGAAATCTTTAAACTTTTCAATACTTTAGATTTAAGATCAAGAGGTATCTAGAAGCTCTTTACATGATCATCTTTCAAAAAGTTGAAACAAAACTTCCTAGGCCACTAATACATAGTTTCGGTCATCCTTGAAAAATAGGTTTGCGATGTTTGTTTGATACAAGCTCTTAGAATATGAGAGTAGAGATTAATAGAAGTCCATAGAAATTGGTTTCAACTCAAACGGAGTTTTCTACCATTTTCTAGAGATTTTAGAAGTTAAGGAGCTTTAAGAACATTTTAAGAAGACATAAATTAAACTCATGAAATTAGTGTAAAACTTGAAATAGAAGAGTATGAGAGGGTTACCCTTGAAACTAGAAAGAAAAGGTATGAAGAACTTGAAGCTTGAAACTAAGTAAAAATGGAAACTTTAAGTGTTAGAAACTTAAAAAAGAAAGAAAGTGAAGAAGTAGGAGAGTGATGAAGAGAAAATAAAATGGGTATTTATAGAGGGAGGGGTGAGAGTGGCATGAAAGAGAGAGGGAGAAGAAAGTCTTCATGGCCAAGTTTTGGCTTATGCCTTGTTTGGTTGAAGAACATAGAGAAAAATGGGTTTTTAGCATATAATATGTTATAATTCAAAAAGTGTCATCATGACCACTTTTTAGCATGTGACTTAGGCCATCCCCCTAGTAAGTCACCTCACTCTCACATGTCACTTCATCACTTTTGTGCTCCTTACTCTGTTCCAATGCGTATCCGGTTCAAGTTTCTGATCGTATTTCTCACGGAATAAATATTATATTGTATTTCCAAACTCAAATTTTAGAAAATTTCCAATATGATACAAAACATCACAAAAACACTAACCGTTTTGTTCACGGTTCAAAATTCGGTTTTCTGCTTGGTAAACTTTTACTGTTAGTGATAACGCAGATCGGGTTTCGTCTGAATTTTCAACCCAAAATTTTACCGTAACCATCTACCATAAAGTAGGCTATGAATATGATTTTGTTTTATTCAAAAACACTTTCTAACTCTCAGATTAGTCAGCATCAAGAAAACCAACTAATCTGTAATCTTCATCTTTCTTAAAGCATAGACCAAGATTAGTAGTACCTCATAAATATCTAAAGATTCTCTTAACTGCTGATAAGTGAGTTTCTCTAGGATCAGATTGAAATCTAGCATATAAGCATACACTAAACATTATATTAGGCCTAGAAGCAATTAGATATAAGAGGGATCCAATCATACCTCTGTATACCTTCTTATCTACCTTTTTCTCTTTATCATCTTTATTCAGTGTGGTTGTGGGGTGCATAGGAGTGTTCATAGGTTTGCAGTCATCCAGCTTAAACTTTTTGAGTAATTCCTTTGTGTATTTAGTTTGATGGATGTACACCTCGTCCATAGACTGTTTAACTTGAAGTCCAAGGAAGAATTTGAGTTCTCCCATCATGCTCATTTCAAACTCTTTCTGCATTAACTTAGAAAATTCCTTGCACAGAGATTCATTTGTAGCCCCAAAAATGATATCATCAACATAAATCTGTACTATAATGAAATCTGAATTAATAGATTTTCTAAATAAATTTGTGTCTACTTTTCCTCTGTTAAAACCATTTTCCATTAGAAACGAACTTAACCTATCGCACCAAGCTCTAGAGCTTGTTTAAGTCCATACAGTGCTTTCTTAAGCTTATAAACATGTTCAGGGTGATTTGTACTTTCAAAGCCAGGAGGTTGCATGACATATACTTCTTCATTAATAAAGCCATTTAAAAAGACACTTTTAACATCCATTTGAAAAAACATAATACTATGATGTGCCGCAAACGATATTAAATTTCTAATAGCTTCTAGCCTAGGAACTGGCGCAAAAGTTTCAGTGTAGTCTATACCTTATTATTGTGAATATCCTTGAGCAACAAGTCTAGCCTTGTTTCTTGCAACCTTGCCATTTTCATCAAGCTTGTTTCTGTACACCCATTTTGTTCCAATAACTGATTTATCCTTAGGTAGGGGTATAACAGTCCAAACCTCACTTCTTTCAAACTGGTCCAGTTCTTCTTGCATTGCCAAGATCCAGTCATTGTCCAGCAGAGCCTCATCTACTGACTTTGGTTCCAATTCAGAGACAAGTGTCGAATCATCTTGTTGTCTAACAGTTGATCTGGTTCTTAGTTTGTCATTAGGATCTCCAATGACTTGATCTTGTGGATGATAGTTCTTGAAGTACCAAGATCTTTGAATTTATTGTTGAGAAGTGGATGTTTCTGGTTGTTGTTGAGGAGAATCATCTATTTGATCATCAGTCTTCATTTTTGTTTTGTCTCCTGAAATATTGAGATCAAGATCTGCAAAGACTTCATCTAGCTCTGATAATTTCTTATCAGGCTGTTTGTCATCAAATCTAACATGTATAGGCCCTTCTACTATTAAGGTTCTTGAATTATAGACTCTAAATCCTTTTGAGGATTCAGAAAATCCTAGTAGAATTCCATTATCTACCTTAGCATCAAATTTACCAAGTTGATCTTTTGTATTCAAAATGTAACATTTACATCCAAAAGGATGAAAGTATGAAATGTTGGGTTTTATACCTTTCCAAAATTCATAAGGATTCTTATTCATAATAGGTCTAATGTATATTCTGTTTTGAATGTAGCAGGCAGTGTTCACAGCTTCAGCCCAAAAGTGGTAAGGGACCGAATTGTCATTGAGCATAGTCCTAGTCATCTCTTGAAGAGATCTGTTCTTTCTCTCTACCACACTATTTTGTTGTGGTGTTCTTGGTATTGAGAAGTTGTGTTGAATACCACCTTCTTCACAAAACTCATGGAATAGCGCATTGACAAATTCTCCCCCATGATATCTTCTAATTGAAGTTATACACATGCCTTTTTCATTCTGCACACGTTTGCAGAATACAGAAAAGACCTTGAATGACTCATCCTTGTGAGCAAGGAATATAACCCATGTCCATCTAGTGTACTCATCGACTATGACAAGACCATATTTCTTACCACTGACAGAGGCAGTCCTTGTTGGACCAAAGAGATCAAGGTGCACAATTCTAGTGGTTTGTTGGTACTAACAACATTCTTAGATTCAAATGAACCTTTGACTTGTTTTCCCTTATGACATGCATTACAGAGAGCACTAGATTTGAAACTAAGATTTGGTAGACCTCTTACAAGGTTATGCTATTTTAGCATTGAGATTAATCTCAAACTTGCATGACCCAACCTTCTGTGCCAAATCCACCGCTCATCCTCAATGGACACTAGACATGAGACACTTTGATTTGAGAGGTTCTCTAAGTCAATCTTATATAGATTGTTTTGCCTCTGGGCAGTGAATAGGAGTGATCCATCAGATTTCTTGACAGTAAAATATTCTTATCAAATGAAACAGCAAACCCACTATCACATAATGGACTAATGCTAAACAGATTGTGTTTAAAACCATTTACTAACAGAACATTATCAATGGAGGGAAAAGGATGTTTACCAATTTTGCCTATACCAATGATCTTTCCTTTTTGGTTTCCTCCAAAAGTGACCCAACCACCATCTTTGGGTCTAAGGTCTTGGAACATACACCTTGATCCTGTCATGTGCCGTGAGCACCCATTGTCCAAGTACCAGGACTTCTGTTTCTTTCTTGTTGTTAAGCAGATCCGCAACAGGGATTATCTTATCTTTAGGTACCCAAATTGACTTGGGTCATTTCTTATTAGTGATCATTGTTACGCCGGCAAGTGTACCGGGTCGTCGCAAGTAATAAAAGTAACATGGTAAGTAATTACCGAGGTCGAACTCAGGGATTGGGCTACCAATTCGACTAATCCGCGGGAAATCCGATACGTTTGGTCAAGTTACAGAAAAGTGGTTGAGAGAGAGAAGATTAATATCGAAATTCAATTAACAAATCTAATGAAATAATTAACTAAAAATCAGAAATTAAAATATCCAAGGTCACAAATCCACCTACCCAATATGTACACCCAAGTGATGATGAATTCCTCCCTAAGTTCAATTACAATGTCAACCGGGACCCCTAAATTCTCCTAAATCTACTCTCGTGCTCATTAGGACGTATTCGACGATTGGATTAATTACTTACTAGGTCTCATAATCCTAATCTCGAATTTGATTAATTCTTGTTCCGTATAAGGTTGCACCGATCTCCTATTCACTCTCGTGCAATACTCGACCGATGATCCCAATTCAAGTTCTAAAACGCGAATCGCCGTTCGGCCTCAAACACGTTTAACTGATTAATCACGCAATACATATGATCAAGCATTCAATTCAGAATCGGAAAACATCAATTAAAAGAAGGGGAGAAAGACATACATTACATCGAATCTACACTGCCATGGGTGGCTTCATTGTTCCCTCAGACGAGGGGATTAGTTCCTCATGCTCATAGACAAACAATCGGACATAATCTCCATAAGAAAAAGGGAGACGCAGCTCCAAAGAGAAAAGAAATTACCCTAAACGCTACTCTAAACAGTGGAAAACTACTAGGATTCGCGGCCCTCCAAAAGCCCTACAGCCTCCTAAAGATCGATCCCCAATCTGATCTGCAACAGCCTTTAAATAGGATTCCTGATCTGCGCTCGTTCGCGAGGCGAGAATTAAAATTGGCGCGCTTTCAATTTGAACTCTCGCGAGGCGAAAGTGTGTTCGCGGGACGAGTCTTCAATTCTAGGCTGTGACCTTCATCACGACTGGGCCGTGATGGTCTTTGACTTCCAGGGTCTTCAAACTCTCGCGGGGAGAGACTTCAAACCTTAAACTGTCACGGGCGTGGTCTTCATCACGGCTTGGCCGTGATGGTCTCTGTCTTGTAGGTCTTCATGATTCGCGGGGCGAGAAGAGTCTCGCGTGGTGATCCAGAAATGATGACTTTTGCTGCTTTGTTGACCTTCAGTCTCGCGAGGCGAGCATACACTCGCGGGGCGAGTGTCTCCAGAAGTGCTTTTTCCACTGCTTCTTGACTTTCCTTGACTCCCGGGGCTTCACTTATTGACCTGGAAACACAAAAAGCAACCAAAAGCATAATTCTATCCAAAATAAGCTAAAAACTACACAAAAGACGCAAAACGAGTCAAAGTCCAACTTAGGAACAAAACAAGGCAAATTTGGGCGAAAACGAGAGTGAACTCGAATAATTTGCACAAAAACCACGGTCCATCTAGTTATAAAACTAGATAAACCAGAGGCTTATCAAACACCCCAAACTTAAACCTTGCTTGTCCCCAAGCAAGCTAAAACTCAAAAACGACTCAAGACTTGGCAAGCCTAAAGGAATCAATCGATTTCGCACAAATTTAATGCAATCAAAACAGTTTTTTCTCCAATGATCTCCCCCCTATATTAACGTAATCCCCACATTCATTTACTTTAAACCATTGAGAACTTCATCATTCATGCAATCATTAGTCTAAGTTGAGGATCAGGGTCACACACAAAAGGAAGATCACCAATTTCAAACAACTGCCTTCCTCACAAGGGTATGTAAAATTTCACTCATTCGCTCAAGTTCGTCTAGGCTTTCAACTTTTTCACTCAATTTCACTTATCAAGAGCACTTCCCATGAATTTGATTTTCATCTCAAAAATGGTTCCCACGAGAGCATGCATGCAACATCAGAAGGTCTTTTAAAGGTTGTAATGAGGCCTGGCTCAAGGTAAGATATTCAAGGGATAGAGGCTAAGTCCCTAGGATCAATGAGAGCATGAAACTAATATCACAACAATTGAATTCACTCTCATATTATTCTCTTCCTTGCATTTGGTGGCTACACACCTCTTCCTTTTTATGTTTATTTTTCTTTGCCTTTTTTGGCACATATTCAATGCTTTTCATCACCCTTTTTTTTTTTCAAGCCTTAAGCCCTTACTTCCGTTTTTCTTTTTCTCAACTATGATTCATGAACTTGTAGCCACCCCAAACTTAGTTCCACAACAACACTCACAAAGCTAAAATTCCATACTCTCCTAAATCCTAGGATAGGGGAAAATCATGGTTTTTCTGAGTTAATGGCTTGTAATGTAAGGTTATCAAGAACAATAGGCTTCAAGGCTCAATGTGGCTAACTAGGGATCATTCATCAAGGTTGGTCCTTTTTAGGCCAAGTGATTATTCAAAGAAAATTGCCTAAATCATTTGATGCAACACATAAACATGCAAACCATACAGAGATTCAAGCAAATTCGAGAAAGTGCAACTCAACAGTGATTCACACATTCAAAAACAGAGTTGGAGGCTCAAATCCTCACCGGGACATTTTGCAAATTGTTTGACCGAGATACGATTCCTAGTGTGTGCACCCCCTCACCCCAAACTTATCATAAATCAAGCAATCATAATAAATCTCAAAGTTCAATTTTCAATTTTTAAGTGGGGATCAACTTTTCTATTATTAGAACCTAGGGGAAATCATCAATGGTCAAATAATTCATGCAATCAATCTAGCTCAATCTAATTAAAATCCAACAAGCTTGCCGACACGACATTCATACAACAACTCTTGATCTTCTCAAATTATTCAAGAGTGACAAACAAAAAAACAAAACAAAAACAAAACAAAAGTTAGGAGAAGAGAGGGATACCTAGCTTGGGTTGCCTCCCAAGAAGCGCTTGTTTAACGTCCCGAGCTTGACTTATTAAGAAGCATCCACCTGGATCCCATAGTCTGTGGTACAAGGGCCAAGAGACGCTCATCATATCAAATCCTCCACCCGGATCAAATGGTTTGTGAAGTGGCCCTTGTAGGAGCAATAAGACTCTATCCATACTTCCACCAAGCCCGAGTGTGAAAACTCCATTGACCACTGTAATTATGAACTCACTTCCTCTCGGGTCAAATGGTGTCTTCACGAGGAAGTGTGCCAGACAAGTGGGAGGGTGTAACTTACCGGTGTCCACACATGCATGCAAGCCAACATATTTATTTAACGCATCAAAATCAGGTTGCTTGGCAAGCATGGTGAAATCCTCTGCCACTTTATCTTCATTTTGTTCTCTACCCTCTTGCTCCGGTGCCTTGTCCCTTGCCAACTCCTCTTCCTTAGGTTGCTCTTCCTCAACATGTGGCTGTTCCTGGGCCTTGTCGCTTGTCAATTCCTTTTCCTCCGGTTGTACTTCCTCAACATGTGGTAGTTCTTCCTCAACTCCCTGAGAACTAGTTACATCCCAGTCATATCCCAACACCCCACTGCTTCTAGTTGTTGTGGCATTGCATTGGTTCTTAGGGTCGTTCTCGGTATCAACTGGGAAAGTCTCTGGGGGATGCTCATTTAGTTGCCTTGTGAGTTGGGCAATCTTCATCTCTAATGCCGCATTCGCCTTCTCAAATGATGTGGCCATCCTATCAATGACTGCGTTTGTATTGATTGACACTTTCTCAAGTGTCGCACTCAACTTCTCAAGAGCCAACTCCCAAGGTTGTGGTTACCAATTCTGCTGAGGTTGCTGTTGCCAATTTTGTTGAGGTTGTGGTTGCCAGGCTAGACCATCGTCAGCATTACTCCAAGCGAAATCCGGATGGTCTTTACTCATATCACCCCAATACTAATTCTGACTCTGATAGTTGTTCTGGGGCGCGCTGTCATTATGCCATGGTTCCACATATACTTGAGGGAAGTAGAACGGACAACTCCAAGTGTCATGGTTCCCATCACAATATTCGCAACCCGGAAGCATTCCTTCGTGTACCTCGCATACAAAACAAGGCAAGACCAAGTGGAATCAAAGAAGTAGAGAGATAGTAGAAAATAAAAAGAAAATAATAAAAATAAAAATAAAAATAAGAACAAAAATAACTTAACCAAATAATCAAACTTCCCTAAAAAATTAGGAAAATTGGTTGTGCCAATCCCCGGCAACGACGCCAAAAACTTGTTGTTACGCCGGCAAGTGTACCGGGTCGTCGCAAGTAATAAAAATAACACGGTAAGTAATTACCGAGGTCGAACTCAGGGATTGGGCTACCAATTCGACTAATCCGCGGGAAATCCGATACGTTTGGTCAAGTTACAGAAAAGTGGTTGAGAGAGAGAATATTAATATCAAAATTCAATTAACAAATCTAATGAAATAATTAACTAAAAATCATAAATTAAAATATCCAAGGTCACAAATCCACCTACCCAATATGTACACCCAAGTGATGATGAATTCCGCCCTAAGTTCAATTACAATGTCAACCGGGACCCCTAAATTCTCCTAAATCCACTCTCATGCTCATTAGGACGTATTCGACGATTGGATTAATTACTTACTAGGTCTCATAATCCTAATCTCGAATTTGATTAATTCTTGTTTCCTATAAGGTTGCACCGATCTCCTATTCACTCTCGTGCAATACTCGACCGATGATCCCAATTCAAGTTCTAAAACGCGAATCGTCGTTCGGCCTCGAACACGTTTAACTGATTAATCACGCAATACATATGATCAAGCATTCAATTCAGAATCGGAAAACATCAATTAAAAGAAGGGGAGAAAGACATACATTACATCGAATCTACACTGCCATGGGTGGCTTCATTGTTCCCTCAGACGAGGGGATTAGTTCCTCATGCTCATAGACAAACAATCGGACATAATCTCCATAAGAAAAAGGGAGACGCAGCTCCAAAGAGAAAAGAAATTACCCTAAACGCTACTCTAAACAGTGGAAAACTACTAGGATTCGCGACCCTCCAAAATCCCTACAGCCTCCTAAAGATCGATCCCCAATCTGATCTGCAACAGCCTTTAAATAGGATTCCTGATCTGCGCTCGTTCGCGAGGCGAGAATTAAAATTGGCGCGCTTTCAATTTGAACTCTCGCGAGGCGAAAGTGTGTTCGCGGGACGAGTCTTCAATTCTAGGCTGTGACCTTCATCACGGCTGGGCCGTGATGGTCTCTGACTTCCAGGGTCTTCAAACTCTCGCGGGGCGAGATGCTTCTCTCGGGGCGAGACTTCAAACCTTAAACTGTCACGGGCGTGGTCTTCATCACGGCTTGGCCGTGATGGTCTCTGTCTTGCAGGTCTTCATGATTCGCGGGGCGAGAAGAGTCTCGCGTGGCGATCCAGAAATGATGACTTTTGCTGCTTTGTTGACCTTCAGTCTCGCGAGGCGAGCATACACTCGCGGGGCGAGTGTCTCCAGAAGTGCTTTTTTCACTGCTTCTTGACTTTCCTTGACTCCCGGAGCTTCACTTATTGACCTGAAAACACAAAAAGCAACCAAAAGCATAATTCTATCCAAAATAAGCTAAAAACTACACAAAAGACGCAAAACGAGTCAAAGTCCAACTTAGGAACAAAACAAGGCAAATTTGGGCGAAAACGAGAGTGAACTCGAATAATTTGCACAAAAACCACGGTCCATCTAGTTATAAAACTAGATAAGCCAGAGGCTTATCAATCATAGGTCGTGAATGCTTTGCATGCTTGTTATGTATGCATCTAGATGACACATGCTCCACATACTTTGCAGTAAGTATTGGAAGGGCTTGGTTTTGATTTAGTGTGCTGTGGACGAACTTTAGAATTGTGTATGAACCTTTGGTTTATTCGAAGATGAATCTTGCTTCTCTTTATCATAACCAATGCCAGATTTGTCACGTGGTGATCTAGAATACCTTAAAATAAGGTTTAGTTTATCTGAGCTACCAACCAGTTTTGACAGAGAGTCTATCAAGTATGTCACATCTTGTTTCAGTTGTTCAACTTCACAAGAGCTATTTGACTTACACTTCGTCCTATCAGTCAGACTGACATTGATTGATTTTAATGTTTTATTTTCATCCTTAATGTTTTGATTCACTGTGCAGACCTTATCATAGTCTCTAGAGAGTTTAATAAACTTCTTTTTGAGACTCTTATACTCTTTAGACAATATGCAAGATTTATGCAGTAATTCATCAAAAACAGTTTGAATAGTAGATGGATCATAGTCCATTACCTCAGCGTCAATGAATTCACTTTCTGATGCAGTGTCAGCCATAAAGCAAATGTTTGCTTCTTCTCCTGCTTCATCTTCTTCATCTGAAGAAGACAGGTCAAGATCCTCCCATGTAGCTATCAAGCCTTTCTTCTTTTTGAAGAATTTCTTTTTCTCTTTCAGCTCTGGGCAGTCATCTTAGAAGTGTCCTGGTTTTTTACCTTCAAAGCATAGGGTGGGCCTTTCTCCTTGGAATCTGACTTCTCCTTGGAGAATTTTTTGTTGAACTGCTTCCTTCTGAATCCACCTTTCTTTCTCCACATGTGTTGGATTTTTCTGGAGAAGAAAATGAATCAACTTCATCTAAGGACTCAGCAACTTTAAGCACCTTTGAGGAAATAGCTTTCTTGGCCTTTAAGGCAATGGATTTTCCTTTTCTGGAGTTTTCCACTTCATTAAGTTCAAGTTCATGAACTTTGAATGACCCCGGAAGCTCTTCCAGAGAAAGAGTATTCAAATTTTTTGCTTCTTGTATAGCAGTTACCTTAGGTCTCCACTGCTTTGAGAGACTTCTCAAAACTTTTCTCACATGATCTCTATTCTCATTGACGTTTCCAAGAGACCTGAGACTATTGGTGATTGTTTAGAATCTTCCAAACATATGGTTTATAGTTTCATGATCATCCATCTTGAATAGCTCATAGTGGTGAACCAGCATGCTGATCTTTGATTCCTTAACTTGTGAAGAACCATCACGATCTAGGGCAAGAGTATCCCGGATTTATTTAGCAGTATTGTAGCTGTGAACTTTGTCATGTTCAGATCTGGTAATGGCACACATGAGATAGTGCTTGGCTTTTAGGTTAAGCTGATGTTGATTTTTCTGCTCTTGAGTCCATTGAGCTCTCGGAACAGCAGCCCCATATTCATTTCTGGACTCAGTATAACCAGTTTCTATGAGCTCCCAGATGTCTATATTTTGTGCATCCAAGAAGGCCATCATCCACTTCTTCCAGTAATCATAAACAGTTCCATCAAAGAGATGAGGTATGTTGATAGCTTGTCCTTTTGCATCCATGATAGTAGGATCGTACTGCCTTAGCACTTGTTAGATGCTCAACCCTGTCAAGGCTGAGCTCTAATACCAACTGAAGTTGGCACAGGCAAATACAAGAAGAGGGGTTGAATTGTGTTTGTTAATTATTTTCGAAAAAACCCTTTTTTGAGAAACCTTTTTCACAAGCAGAAGATAAAAAGTTTAAGCACACAAGAAATCCTTTTTAAAATATTAACAAAACCAAAATCAAATCCCACAGTTAGTATAAATAAATAAAACTATAAAAGATAAGGGATAGAAAATTCACTCGGGTATTTATCCTGGTTCACTCTCTTCCAACCAAGAGTTATGTCCAGTCCCTTCTACTTGAAGGATTTTCTCCACTATTTCCAAACAGTTTCTACAACAAGTATTCTACACCTCTCCAGGCTACACGTATTGCTTTCTTGCCAAGTCTCTTCAGGATCTAATTCAATCACATAGATTTTTCTAAGATCTTTCTAACTCACTATATGTGAGGGTATGAAGGTTTAAGATCTACTGAATATTTTTACAAATATTCAACCTTAAGAATTACAGACTTTTGCTTTACAAAGGAAATATAAGCTTTGAATATCTTGCAAATGTTCAAATGGCAAAATTTATTCTTCAGTGGTCTTCAACTTCTCTTGCAAATTTTCAACGGTTATTTTTAATCATCCCGTTTAGAGATAGCATTAAATACATGATATGCGTTGAGAATGATAGATTATTTTGGCCGTTTTGAAAAGCATCATTGGTTACCAGAAAAACACAAAATGGAGGCTCACTGTCCTGAGCAATCGTACCTTAAAAAATTTCTTTCCTCTGTTGTGTATAACGCAGCTTTTGTCCAGCAATAAAGTTGTCATCGTACAGATCGTTTTGCAATTCCAATTGTACTATTTGCTTTTTGTATTTCCTTGATAGTACTATGAATTTTCTCACAAAGGAACAAGGCATTAACCAGATGAAACAATTATAAAGAACATATATTCCATTGAAATAAATATCAATCATTTGAAATAAATTCAATGTGGTCCAGATTGCATTAAGTCACATTCAAGGTAGTAAATATATAGAAGATGTAGAACCGTCTACAGGCACTCAGTTTTAGAACACGTCTACACAAGGTTTTATTCTGCTCGTCCACTGATGTGGCAGAATCGCTCGTCCACACAAGTCTTTGGAATTGCTAAGTCTTTAGAGAAACTCCATCCAATGACGTGGCACTATGGACGTCTACTGAATTTTAGTTAGGCACTAGGATGTCTACTTGAGTTTTAAGGAGATCACTCGTCTGCTGACGTGGCTACTATGGACGTCTACAGAGATATAGTTAGCCGTCTACTTAACGATTAAAATATAAATAGTTTAAATAACCATTGGACGGATAACTCTTTGCAAGAGTCCAAGCATTGTATACCTTAAATTATTTTGGATATTTCTGCATAAACTAAAATCACTTGTTAGATCTCAACTTACACTATGCCAAGCAAATTTAATCCTTTTGTTAACATCAAAACCTAGAGATTAAATAAACCAGAACCACGTTGGTTCCAACAATCTCCCCCTTTTTGATGACGACAAAAACTGATTAAATTTAAGTAGCAAAGTCCAAGAGAGCTTGCAAAGCTCCCCCTAAGACATAGCATTCAACAGATCAAAGCAGTTAAGGCATATAAAACCAAGTCTTATTTGCAAGATAATATAAGTTATCAGACCAAGATAGTAGCTTATCAAACATTTGTGAATAAACAATTCAAAGCAGTATCAGAGCATAATTTACTTTAGACAAAATTTAGGCATAAGAAGTCAAGGCAATGTATCATCAAGATGAATACTTTAAACTTATGCATATGCAGACAAAATATGTACCTTTTCAAAAAAAAAAATCTGTATAAATTTAATCTTTCCTTTCTCCCATTTTTTTGTCATCAGACAAAAAGGTAAAAAGAGTGGACCATCATAGTAAGCAAAACAGATAAGATAAAGAAAGAAAAGGTTTAGGTAGGAGGAGGTGGTGGAGGGGGTTGGTTTTGATTTGGGTTTTGGCTTTTCTGAAAATCCATCAATAAAGCCAGCATCTGAATCACCATTGCATTTGTAGGGGGCCAAGGTATCTTGAACTTGCTTCTGTACCCTTTATTCAAGCTGTTGTGCCATCTATTCTGTCTTCTCTTCAACTATCTTACCAACCTTATCATCAACAATTCTACCAATGATGTCCTCAAGATTTGGTGGCAAGGATAATTGTCTTGAGCTCTCAGCAGTGTCTAAGACAATGTCTTGAGCTTGGGCTAGTGGATGAACCATAGCAAGAGCTAATGGTTAAGATGATGTCTTAACAGACTCAACACCTTGCTTAGAAGTACAGACCTCAGCAGATTGCTCGGTCAGAGTTGGCTCAACAGTATCAACAACAACAGAATCATCTAAAACAATTGAAGGTTCAGAAGTAGGTCTGGAAGAGATTTCAGCATTTAGCTCAGGGCCTTCTACAATTAACTCTTCTGTTGTATGTTCAGAGGCTGAGGTTGAAGCTCAAGCAGTGGCATACTGTAGAATTGGCTCAGGGACATCCTTTGCCCAATGAATAGGAGTGATTTACTCCACATCTCTGTTGGTAATGGGGAGTGCCCGTACAGATCTTTGTAGATCATATGTCTAAACTTAGAAAGTCCACACTTTCCTCTGGCTTTGGGAATTTTATGCTTTTCTTCTTGAGATAGGCCAGAAGAAGAGGCTTCCCTAGTACAGTGGATTATGTGAGACTTCCAGAAGTCAGCAGCTATTCTTTCTTCTATTTTCCCAACAGCTTCCAAGAACAGATAGTACTCAAGCATAGAGTAATCAAATGTTTCTTCAAATAAGTCCAACATTGCAAAATGAGCTTCAGGCATGACTCCTTTGTTTCTTCTGCACTTTCTGTCTTTGTCCTTATTAAGATCAATCATGCTAAGCCTTGGACAAACAGGTTAGGAGAAATTCCTAGTTTGGTTGTCTTTCCATGCCTAAGCCAGGTGAATGGAACATAGTGTGCAGCTCTGTCAACATGGAAATGACTGAACTCCCATTTCAGTATCTCATAGAAAAACTGATCTTGGAAGAAGTCAGAGGCTCTTCCATAGATACTGGGGTGTTTGAACTTCATCCATTTTGTGTTGCAATCCATGATGATGGGAACATGCTCAGAAGATCTGGCTCTCTTCTCAGGTAGGGTACGCAGTCTATTCCTTTTTGGGTCAGTCTGCCATACTGGTATGATATGAGTCTCTGCTCCTTCAGTGAAGGGGATCAATAGAGGGGTTTCTATGAGGTGGGGGTAAATTTTACTTCTAGGGAAACGTTTAAGCGGTAAGTGGGTAAGAAGAGGTCCACGTTGGTTGTGCATTTCTGAGGGAAAGGGTCCTTTGGGAGGCTGAGTGTTTGGATATCTGTTGGTCCAAGGGTAGTCCTCATATGGTTCATATTCATACTCAGCAAGAGGGTACCACCTGGTGAGAGGAGTGTTAGGGTCAATATCAGGGTCAGGTTGGTGAGTGTGAAACAGAGTTTTCCAATCTCTCTTGATCTTGGCCCAATTCTCATATTTGTTAGCAAAGAGAGTGGATGAGGGTACAATGGGTGGAAAGAGTTGTCTAAGAGGTTTAGGAAAAGGGGCACCTAGGCAAATTTCATCATTAGTTTGATGAAACCAGGGGTCAGAATCAGGTATAATTGGTGAAAAGATAGTTTTGATAGGTGTAGGTTGTGGTATGGTCAGTTGATTTGATGTGCTTTGTGGTGAGGATGGGGTTCTGGTTTGGTTAGTTTGGGTTCTTTGTGGTGAAGGTTGGGGTATGGGTAGAGTTGGTCTATATACATTATCAAATAGTCCTTCAGGAGCAGAGACACTATCATTCACAGTATTGACAACATGAGCATCTTCTGCTAAATTAACAGGAATTTCAGCAGACAGGTTTACCTCAGAGGCTGCAAAGGTCCTTGCTTTCCTTGCAGGTTGCCTCTTCTTGGTAGGCACAGCAGCAGTTTCACTTCCTTTCTTCTTCTTCAAGATTGTTCCCAGAGGAACATTGTCTTCTTCATCATCATCTGAAGGCAGAACCAGCTTATTTGCTCTCTTAGGAGAAGGTTGAGGATCAGGTTGAGGTGCCTCAGCTGTAGGCTCATTAATTATAATGCCTCTAGTAGGCCTTCTAGGGTTAGGTTTCCTGACAACCATTGTCTTCCTCTTAGTCCCTTTCTTTAGACCAAGGATTGCAGTATTGTTGGCATCAAGTGATTCTTCTTAATCCTCATCTTCTCCTCAAGCTTGGCCAACTCCACTTGCTTGTATGTGCTAAGTTGCATGCCACTGAGATTAACTCAGCCAAAATCAGCAGCTTGCATTCCTTTCTCACGAAGGAGTCTTTCTTGTTCATCCTTAGGCTTTGCACTCAGAACATCGTACAAGCCTTGCTGCTTGAAAATCTTTGACAGCGGGTGAGTGAAGGTGACGTGAGAAGCAGATTCTTTGTTGGTAATGACATCTTTGAAGCGATGAAACAGGATCCAGGGTAAGTTGATCTTTGTTTCAAGAGCCAGATGGCAAAGACAGAACTTGTGAAGGGGTGATAAGTTGTCCTTAGACCCAATCTTATGCAGCACCACCGTGTTCAAGATTTGGTGAAGAATCCTGATGTGATCCTTCATCTTAGAGGATTTCCAAGAGTGAGTTCTTATGTTGTCTTACCTCATTAGGGTAACAGAAATTGTCTCTGAACCACCTAGGTCTTCTTCCCAGTTCTCTGTGAAGACCGAACCCTCTTGAGCACATGCAACTGCATCAGAGATGGTTTTCACGGACACTATTACTTTTCTTCCAGCACAAACCCAACTACTTCTATTTCAGTAATCTTTGGTCTTCTCCAGAATTCTCTTATCAAATCTGGATACACTGAGACCTTTTCCAGAAAGATTCCATCCCATCCAGCAGCGTTAACGAACTTACTCACATCCAGATTGTACTCTTGTAGAATTCCAAAATTGAAGTGATGTTCCACAGATATAGACATAGTGTCAGTTGCAAAAGCAGGCACGGGAGCAGAGGTTGAAGCCATTATTGAGTAAGATGAGTTAAGGTTTGGAAGAACAAGGGAAACAGAGAGTTCGAAAGTTTCAGAGAAAGGTTGACAGGGATAAAGAGAAGTGAAAATTTTTTCAAAGGGAAAGAGGTTACTTTTAAAGGTTTCTGAAAAACAACAATTTCCAAAAAAAAAAAATTGACAAGACATGTCATTATGTGTAAAACGGCATTGGTAAATGGGGACCATAAAAAGTTAAGATGGGATTGATGGAGGTAGCTGACTCAACAAAGAAAAAAAATGTTTTATACAAATGTGTTCAAGGATAAAATAATACAAACAATAAATGTGTGCATAGACGAGTCCACACAAGACTATGAGTGGACGCGTAAAGACATATGTAATGGACTGATGAGTGAGATTACACCTCATATTTCCTTATCATATTGCATGCATTTTCATGTAGTTTAGGCATTTTTAATTTGATTTTTGTTAGTTTTTACCTTGGAACGGGTAAGGCGGTTTTGTGGTGTTTTTGTGCAGGAATTGAAGATTAAAATGTTCAAGATCAACCATAATGGAGCTTGCATGAAGATGGAGCTTGAAAAGAAAGAAAACTTAGCCAAATAGAGGCCATAACGGCCTAGCCGTGACAGCCATCACGGCCTAGCCGTGACAGGCTGAAAAGAAAAGAACGAAAAAGTCAGAACCTGTCATGGCCAGGCCGTGATGGCTGTGACGGCCATCACGGCCGTGACAGGCCATCAGTGCCAAGTTTTCCAAGACAGAATCTGTCACGGCCTGGCCGTGACAGGCATCACGACCGTGACACGTAATATCTAGAATTTTAAAACCTGATTTGATCTGATTTTGTAATTGCTTAGGGTTCAAGTTACCCTACTCTATAAATAGGGCAATTAGGCTCGAAAATAGGGGATCCCTTGGGCTGCTACCTTAGGCAAAAACTAGGATTTCTCTTCTTCTCAATTTCTTCTCTTCTCTTAGGTTTTCTTTTATGCTTTTGTTAATCAATCTTGCTATGAACATGGCAATGCTTGAGTAGTTGTTTTTTATTTCTAGGAATTGGGGCTATGCCCAAGATTTGTTTTATGTTATGAATTGATGTTTTACTTCTTGTTAATTTCAATGTGCTTTCGATTTGATTCCTATTGCATGAATTACTTGTGAATCTGGTGCACACTTATTTGCATGTCATAGATACTCTAAGGAGGAACCTAGCGGTGAACTTAGGTGTTGGATCTATAGGAATTAAACTAAGGACTTAAATCACGAGAGTTAGAAGCGATCATTCGAGGGTTCACTGAATTGTCATAAAGCTTAAAGGGTTCGATTTAAATTCAATTACCACGAGGGTAGGGGTTGGTTTAATCGGGCACGGTTCTTGTATCCCGTGAGGGAACATTAACTTATTTAGGATAAATTCACCTTCAAAGAAAATTTCGATAATTAACAAGAGGGGTAGTCAATTTAGTAACATGAGCAGTCTTGTTGGTAACCCAATTCCTAGAAATCTCTCTTGAATTTGAAAAACCCCTATTTGATTTAATTTCCTATTTTGTTTGATTGCGTTTTAGATATTTGATATTGTTAGTTAATCCTTTAAAAACCAAATTTTTTCTAAATCTTTTTCAAGTCCACTTTAATTGGTTTCAATAATTGATTGTTATTTAAGATCAGGGTCCCTGTGGATTCGATCTTTTTATTACTTGACGATGAAGTCGTTCACTTGTGGATTCGAGCCCCATCATGGATGCGGCACACCAACAGAAGTGGACGCGTAGACTCCACGTTCTATAGATGTCATGACTAGTGGACCTGCAGAGAAAACATGCAATAGACGACCAATTTAACAACAAATATACTAACTCAATCCACATACAACATATTTAAATGCTTTCTTATAAAGATAAATCTATCCTCAGCAAGAGGTTTAGTGAAGATATTTGCTCATTGGTGGTCAGTATCTACAAATTAAACATCAAACACACCTTTTTGTACATAATCCCTAATAAAATGATGTTTGATTTCTATATGCTTAGCTCTAGAATGAAATATTGGATTCTTAGATAAATTGATTGCAGTAGTATTATCACACATAAGTGGAATACTACTTACAAATACATTGTATTCCTCCAATTGGTGTTTGATCCAAAGAAGTTGTGAGCAACAACTTGCAGCTGATATGTACTCTGCTTCAGCAGTTGATAGAGCAATTATACTTTGCCTTTTGCTTGACCATGATGGCTAGGTTAGCTCCAATGAAGTGACATCCGCCACTGGTGCTTTTTCTTTCAATTCTATCTCCAGCATAGTCAGCATCACAAAAACCAACTAATCTATAATCTTCATCTTTCTTAAAGCATAGACCAAAATTAGTAGTACCTCTTAAATATCTAAAGATTCTCTTAACTGCTGATAAGTGAGTTTCTCTAGGATCAGTTTGAAATCTAACATATAAGCATACACTAAACATTATACCAGGCCTAGAAAGTAGTTAGATATAAGAGGGATCCAATCATACCTCTGTATACCTTCTGATCTACCTTTTTCTCTTTATCATCTTTATTCAGTGTGGTTGTGGGGTGCATAGGAGTGATCATAGGTTTGCAGTCATCCATCTTAAACTTTTGAGTAATTCCTTTGTGTATTTAGTTTAATGGATATACACCTCGTCCATAGACTGTTTAACTTGAAGTCCAAGGAAGAATTTGAGTTCTCCCATCATGCTCATTTCAAACTTTCTGCATTAACTTAGAAAATTTCTTGCACGGAGATTCATTAGTAGCACCGAAAATGATATCATCAACATAAATATGTACTATAATGAAATCTAACTTAATAGATTTTCTAAATAAAGTTGTGTCTACTTTTCCTCTATTAAAACCATTTTCCATTAGAAACGAACTTAACCTATCGTACCAAGCTCTAGGAGCTTGTTTAAGTCCATACAGTGCTTTCTTAAGCTTATAAACATGTTCAGGGTGATTTGTAATTTCAAAGCCAGGAGGTTGCATGACATATACTTCTTCATTAATAAACCCATTTAAAAAGGCACTTTTAACATCCATTTGAAAAAGCATAATGCTATGATGTGCAGCAAACGATATTAAAATTCTAATAGCTTCTAGCCTAGCAACTGGTGCAAAAGTTTCAGTGTAGTCTATACCACCTTCTTGTGAATATCCTTGAGCAACAAGTCTAGCCTTGTTTCAAACAACCTTACCATTTTCATCAAGCTTATTTCTGTACACCCATTTTGTTCCGATAACTGATTTATCCTTACGTAGGGGTATAAAGTCCAAACCTCACTTCTTTCAAACTGGTCCAGTTCTTCTTGCATTGCCAAGATCCAGTCATTGTCTAGCAGAGCCTCATCTACTGACTTTGATTCCAATTCAGAGACAAGCGTCGAATCATCTTGTTCTTTAAAAGTTGATCTGGTTCTCAGCCTATCATTAGGATCTCCAATGATTTGATCTTGTGGAGGATAGTTCTTGAAGTACCAAGATCGTTGAATTTCTTGTTGAGAAGTGGATGTTTCTAGTTGTAGTTGAGGAGAGTCATCAGTCTTTATTTCTGTTTTGTCTCCTGAAATGTTGAGATCAAGATCTGCAAAGACTTCATCTAGCTCTGATAATTTCTTATCAGGCCGTTTGTCATCAAATCAAACATGTATAGACTCTTCTACTATTAAGTTTCTTGAATTATAGACTCTAAATCCTTTTGAGGATTCAGAAAATCCTAGTAGAATTCCATTATCTACCTTAGCATCAAATTTACCAAGTTGATCTTTTGTATTCAAAATGTAACATTTACATCCAAAAGGATGAAAGTATGAAATGTTGGGTTTTCTACCTTTCCACAGTTCATAAGGAGTCTTATTCAGAATAGGTCTAATGTATATTCTGTTCTGAATGTAGCAGGCAGTGTTCACAGCTTCATCCCAGAAGTGCTTAGGGACAGAATTGTCATTGAGCATAGTCTTAGCCATCTCTTGAAGAGATATGTTATTTCTCTCTACCACACCATTTTTCTGTGGTGTTCTTGGTATTGAAAAGTTGTGTTGAATACCACCTTCTTCACAAAATTCATGGAATAGCTCATTGACAAATTCTCCCCCATAATCACTTCTAATTGAAGTTATACACATGCCTTTTTCATTCTGTACACGTTTGCAGAATACAGAAAAAACCTTGAATGACTCATCCTTGTGAGCAAGGAACATAACCCATGTCCATCTAGTGTAGTCATCTACTATGACAAAACCATATTTCTTACCACTGACAGAGGCAATCCTTGTACAACCAAAGAGATCAAGGTGCAGCAATTCTAGTGGGCTGTTGGTACTAACAGCATTCTTAGATTCAAATGAACCTTTGACTTGTTTTCCCTTCTAACATGCATCACAGAGAGCACCAGATTTGAAACTAAGGTTTGGTTGACCTCTTAAAAGGTTATGCTTTTTCAGCTTTGATGTTAATCTCAAACTTGCATGACCCAACGTTTTGTGTCAAATACATCGCTCATCCTCGATGGACACTAGACATGAGACACTTTGATTTGAGAGGTCCTCTAAGTCAATCTTATACAGAATGTTTTACCTCTGGGCAGTGAACAGGAGTGATCCATCAGCTTTCTTGACAGTACACATATTCTTATCAAATGAAATAGTAAACCATTATCACATAATTGACTAATGCTAAGCAGATTGTGTTTAAGACCATTTACTAACAGAACATTATCAATGGAGGGAAAAGGATGTTTACCAATTTTGCCTATATCAATGATCTTTCCTTTTTGGTTTCATCCAAAAGTGACCTAGCCACCATCTTTGCGTCTAAGGTCTTGGAACATACACCTTTCTCATGTCATGTGTCGTGAGCACGCACTGTCCAAGTACCAGAACTTCTGTTTCTTTCCTGTTGTTAAGCAGATTTGCAACAGGTATTATCTAATCTTTAGGTACCCAAATTGACTTGGGTCCTTTCTTGTTAGTGATCATAGGTCGTGAATGCTTTGCATGCTTGTTATGTATGCATCTAGATGACAGATGCTCACTTTTTCCACATACTCTACAGTAAGTATTGGAAGGGCTTGGTTTTGACTTAGTGTGCTGTGGACAGACTTTAGAAGCCTTATATTGTGTATGAACCTTTGGTTTATTCAGAGATGCATCTTGCTTTTGTTTATCATAACCAATGCCAGATTTGTCACGTGGTGATCTAGAATACCTTAAAATAAGGTTTAATTTATCTGAGCTACCAACCAGTTTTGACAGAGAGTCTGCAAGTATGTCACATCTTGTTTTAGTTGTTCAACTTCACAAGAGCTATTTGACTTACACTTCGTCCTGTCAGCCAAACTGACATTGATTAATTTTAATGTTTCATTTTCATCCTTAAGGTTTTGATTCACTGTGCAGACCTTATCATAGTCTCTAGAGAGTTTAATAAACTTCTTTTTGAGACACTTATACTCTTTAGACAGTATGCATGATTCATGTAGTATTTCATCAAAAACAGTTTGAAGAGTAGATGGATCAGAGTCCATTACCTCAGCATCAGTGAATTCACTTTCTGATGCAGTGTCAGCCATGAAGCAAATGTTTGCTTCTTCTCCTGCTTCATCTTCTTCATCTGAAGAAGACAGGTCAAGATCCTCCCATATAGACATCAAGCCTTTCTTCTTGTTGAAGAATTTCTTTTTCTCCTTCAGCTCTGGGCAGTCAGCTTTAAAGTGTCCTGGTTTTTTACATTCAAAGCACGGGGGTGGGCCTTTCTCCTTGGAATCTGACTTCTCCTTGGAGAATTTTTTGTTGAACTGCTTCCTTCTGAATCCACCTTTCTTACTCCACATGTGTTGAATTTTTCTGGAGATGAAAGATAGTTCATCCTCATTTGAGTCACCTTCACTATTTGATTAATCAGCTTCATCTAAGGACTCAGCAACTTTAATCACCTTTGAGGAACTAGCTTTCTTGGCCTTTAAGACAATGGATTTTCCTTTTCTGGAGTTTTCCTCTTCATTAAGTTCAAGTTCATGAACTTTTAATGACCCCGGAAGCTCTTCCAGAGAAAGAGTATTCAAATTATTTGCTTCCTGGATAGCAGTTACCTTAGGTCTCCACTGCTTTGAGAGACTTCTCAAAAATTTTCTCACGTGATCTCTGTTCTCATAGACCTTTCCCAGAGACCAGAGACTGTTGGTGATTGTTTGGAATCTTCCAAACATCTGGTCTATAGTTTCATGATCAACCATCTTGAATAGCTCATACTGGTGAACCAACATGCTGATCTTTGATTCCATAACTTGTGAAGAACCCTCATGAGCTTGGGTAAGAGTATCCCAGATTTCTTTAGAAGTATTGCAGCTGTGAACTTTATCATGTTCAGATCTGGTAATGGCACACATGAGACAGTGCTTGGCTTTTAGGTTAAGATGATGTTGATTTTTCTGCTCTTGAGTCCATTAAGCTCTAGGAACAACAGCCCCATCTTCATTTCCGGGCTCAGTATAACCAGTTTCTATGAGATCCCAGATGTCTAGATTTTGTGCATCCAAGAAGGCCATCATCCTCTTCTTTCAGTAATCATAAACAGTTCCATCAAAGAGAGGAGGTATGTTGATAGCCTGTCCTTTTGCATCCATGATAGTAGGATCGTACTGCCTTAGCACTTGTTAGATGCTCAACCCTGTCAAGGCTGAGCTTTGATACCAACTGAAGTTGGCACATGCAAACACAGGAAAGGGGTTGAATTGTGTTTGTTAATTATTTTCTCAAAAACCCTTTTTTGAGAAACCTTTCCACAAGCAGAAGATAAAAAGTTTAAGCACACAAAAAATCCTTTTTAAAATATTAACAAAACCAAAATCAAATCCCACAGTTAGTATAAATAAATAAAACTGTAAAAGATAAGGGATAGAAAATTCACTCAGGTATTTATCCTGGTTCACTATCTTCGAACCGAGAGCTACGTCCAGTCCCTTCTACTTGAAGGATTTTCTCCACTATTTCCAAACAGTTTCTACAACAAGTATTCTACACCTCTCCAGGCTTCAAGTATTGCTTTCTTTCCAAGCCTCTTCATACTCTAATTCAATCAAAGAGATTTTTCTAAGATCTTTCTAACTCACTATATGTGAGGGTATGAAGGTTTAAGATCTACTGAATATTTTTACAAATATTCAACCTTAAGAATTACAAACATTTACTTTACAAAGGGAATATGAGCTTTGAATATCTTGCAAATGTTCAAATGGAAAAAGTTATTCTTTGGTGCTTGAGACCTTCTATATATAGTGGTCTTCAACTTCTCTTGCAAATTTTCAACGGTTATTTTTAATCATCCCGTTTAGAGATAGCATTAAATGCATGATATCCGTTGAGACTGATAGCTTGATTTTGGTCGTGTTGAAAAGCATCATTGGTTATCAGAAAAGCACAAAATGGAGGCTCACTGTCCTGAGAAATCGTACCTTAAAAACTTTCTTTCCTCCTTTGTGTATAACCCAGCTTTTGTCCAGATCGTTTTGCAATTCCAATGTACTATTTGCTTTTTGTATTTCCTTGATAGTACTATGAATTTTCTCACAAAGGAAGAAGGCATTAACCAGATGAAACAATTATAAAGAACATATATTCCATTGAAATAAATATCAATCATTTCAAATAAATTCAATGTGGTCCAGATTGAATTAAATCATATTCAACTTAGTAATGATATAGAAGATGTAGAACCGTCTACAGGCACTCAGTTTTAGAATGCGTCTACAAAAGGTTTTATTCTGCTCGTCCACTGATGTGGCAGAAGCGCTCGTCCACACAGGTCTTTGGACTTGCTAAGTATTTAGAGAAACTCCATCCAATAATGTGGCACTATGGACGTCTACTGTATTTTAGTTAGGCACTATGGATGTCTACTTGAGTTTTAAGGAGATCACTCGTCTGCTGACGTGGCTACTATGGACGTCTACAGAGATATAGTTAGTCGTCTACTTAACGATTAAAATATAAATAGTTTAAATAACCTTTGGACGGATAACTCTTTGCAAGAGTCCAAGCATTGTATACCTTATATTATTTTGGATATTCCTGCATAAACTTAAATCACTTGTTAGATCTCAACTAACACTTTGCCAAGCAAATTTAATCCTTTTTGTTAACATCAAAACTTAGATATTAAATAAACCAGAACCACTTTGGTTCCAACAAACTGCCCTCGGTTCCCAAAGCGGCTCAACACAAACTCAACCTTAGACAAACCAAACACAAACCCATTAGTTTCCCATTCAAAAATTATGAAAGGAATCCACAATGGAAGGGAACCTTACCTGTAAACTGAAACAGATCAAACAAGCTTCCTAACCGGCTTCCAAAACTCCACTATAGCAATGGATGAAGAGGAAATAGGGAAGGAGTCACACTAGGTCGCAATAGTGGCTGCTGTAACCAACAAAATAGGGTTTCACGTTAACCCTCGGGTTTTGTGCCAAACGTATATAGGCTGGACCTGAGCACGGTCGTGCTTACCCTTGAGCACGGTCATGCTGGACTTAGCATTAGCGGGACGTGGTCCGCACATTGAAAAAAACACATAACGTAAAAACAGGGTGTTTCAACCTAGTATAGAAAGTTGAAATCAAAAACTAAGTTTGAATAAAAGTAAAGTAGGTGAAGCAATAAATGCGAGAAAATACAACTCATATTCATATACTCACTATTTGATAGTTCTACTGCCATCCCTATTGGCCATAATTCCATGAATATCAAGAACTAACTTAACATTATGGCTGACAAAAATGACTTAAAGTAAAACTAAGACCACTAGCTTAACCATCTACCCATTGACTAACCACATTTAACAACATTCTTATATTTCAGGATGATCCTCTTTCATCCACTAGCAACTGATTTCCCATATTATTGATCATTAAAGCTTGTCCTTTTCCTTTTGCATAATTACTTAAACCAACTTTATCACTAACCCCATAATCTAGGAGGTAGTGTGGCTTAGTGGACATAACATGACCCTTGCTCTTTCATTTCAAATATCTTTGACTAATCAAGTCATTGTCCTTATTTTTTTTCTAGAAAGACCTATAATCAAAGCGTAGCCCAATTATAACTAGCTAAATCCATCTTTTTCCAATCGATTACTAATGACATCGACTGCCATGGTTAGCTAAATAAGGGCCTGTTTACTTTGTTTCCAGATTTCTATAATTATTTTTTGAAAAATTAAGAAATGAAAGCATTAAATGGAAACAAAGCAAACAGGTCCTAAGTGGCTCATCAAACTATCTAATCAATTGTCACTAATTTATTTTTTAGCGTTAATAGAGATATAGATGGATGATAAGGAGTACACAAATAGTGGATTATTGGGGGTATCTCAATAATTGTGAACCGTATAGTCCTAGCTGTGAGAGCTAATAACAGATTGACATAGAGAGTTAGTTATAGCTGCTGTAACAAAAATAACAGACTCAGGCTGTGGAGGGTAAAAAATAGTACTAAATGATTTAACTGATTAGAAGGTTCGAGCCAATTTTCACATTCTCCACCTTGGATTGATACCTTCTTTTGCCTAATGTTTTGTTCAGATTTACTCCATTAAACTGCCATATCAGTGTTGTTATTTCTAGTAGTCAACATTAAACAAATCCAAGCAATGCATGAATTTGCTTCTAGGGATAGGTTTAGTGAACATGTCTGCTGGGTTTTCTTTAGTGTCAATTTTCTGGACTTTGATTTTGTTCTCTGTTCAAATGAAGTGGTATCTCACATCTATGTGTTTAGCCCTTTCCTGATGAACTTGGTCCCTAGCCAAACATATAGCACTCAAACTGTCACAGAATATGATGGCTTTGTCTTATGGAAAACCAAGATCACTAATAAGCCCCTTTAGCCAGATTCCCTCCTTGGCTCCTTTCCTGGTCTCCCCATGTACCTTCTTACCAGACTGACAGCTTGTGCCATGTCTGGTCTTGTGCATACCATTACATACATAAGACTCCCAACAGCACTAGCATATGGAACTCGAGTCATATATTCCTTTATTGATTCTGACTGAGGTGCATGAGCTTCAGAAATTCGAATGCTGGTTGTCAAAGGAGTACACACTGGTTTAGCAGCTGACATGCCAAATCCATTTAGAATTTTATGAATGTAGTCCTTTTGACATAAGAACAACTTCTTCTTATTTTGATCCCTGTATATTTCCATGCCTAAAATCTTTGTAGCAGTCCCCATGTCTTTCATTTCAAATTATGAGCTGAGAAGAGTTTTTAGCTTCTGAATTTCTGATTTGTCCCTAGATGCTATGAGCATGTCATCCACATAAAGGAGCAAGTAAATATAGGAACCATCCTCCACCTTGCTATGATAAACACAAGAATCATAAGGACTCCTATTATATCCTCGAGTGACCATGAACTAATCAAATCTCTTGTACCATTGTCGTGGAGATTGTTTCAGTCCATATAAAGATCTTTTAAGTTTGAAAACTAGTTCTTCCTCTCCTTGTTGCACAAATCATTTTGGTTGCTTCATAAAAATGTCATCTTCCAGTTCTCCATGTAAAAAGGTGTTTTTACATAAAGTTGTTCTAATTCCATATCTAGATTTGCAACAAGAGCAAGGAGAACTCTAATTGAGGTGTGTCTAACTACTGGAGAGAATATTTCATTGTAGTCAACACCTTCTTTCTGACTGAAGCCTTTAGCCACAAGTCGTGCCTTGTATCTAATTGCATCATTACATGAAAGTCCAAGCTTCTTCTTGAATATCCATTTACATCCAACCATTTTTCTGCCTTTAGGTAATTTAACCGGTTTCCAAGTCTCATTTTTCTGCAGAGATTCCATTTCTTCATACATGGCAGTGACCCATTGATTTGACTCTGGACTTGTGATTGCTTCATGGAAGGTAGCACGTTCCATAGATTCAACATCTTCAGCTATCTGTAAGGCATAAGAGACCATGTCTTCAAAACCATATCTCTCAGGAGGTTTTATGTTCCTTTGAGATTTCCTGGTTGCAGTTTCTGATTGTCTTGGAAGAACAAATTATGTGGTTGATGTTTCTTGATCTTTCTAATCACTAGTTATAGTGCTATCAAACTCCACCTATTTGGACACTTCTCTGGCCTTACTTGTCTCTTCTGATTCAGTTTTATAATGCAATAATGAGATTTCATCAAATGTGATATCTCTACTTACAATCACCCTTTTTCTGTAGGTTACCAGATCCTAAATCCTTTAACTCCATCACCATATCCTACAAGGATTCCTCTTTTTGCTCTAGGTTCTAGTTTACCCTCATTGACATGATAATATGTAGGACATCCAAACACTCTTAATATCGAATAATCAGCAGGTTTGTTTGTCCATACCTCTATAGGAGTTTTGTAATCAATGGCAGTGGATGGAAAATGGCTTACAAGGTAGCATGATGTGCTGATTGCCTCGGCCCAGAAGTTCCTGTTTAAGCCTGAATTTGATAGCATACCTCTTGCCCTTTCCAATAGAGTTCTATTCATTCTCTCAGCTACCCCATTCTACTGGGGTGTGTTCCTGACAGTGTATTTCCTAGCAATCCCTTCATCCTTACAAAATTCTTTGAATTCTTCTTAGCATAATTCCAGTCCATTATCAGTTCTGAGGCGCTTGACTTTCCTTCCTACTTGGTTTTCTATCAGAATCTTCCAATGCTTAAAGTTTTTGAAAGCTTCTGACTTCTGCTTCATCATGAAAACCCATGTCATTCTTGAGTAATCATCAATTATGGAGAGGAAATATCTTGCTCCTCCTAGAGATGGAACTTTGGAGGGTCCCCAACAATCTGAATGGATGTAGTCCAATGTGGCTTTGGTGGTGTGCATAGCTTTTGGAAACTTGACCCTATGCTATTTACCAAATACACAATGTTCACAGAACTTTAGGGATTCAATTTTCTGACTTCCAAGAAGTCCTTGCTTACTGAGTACCTGTAGTCCCTTTTCACTCATGTGACCTAGCCTCATATGCCACAAGGAATTATCATCAGAGACTTTATTTTCAACTTGAGAAGCCGCTGAAACTGAGCCAGTCACTGTGGAGCCTTGAAGAATGTAAAGATTTCCTTGCTTAGTTCCCTGCATGACCACTGCTTTACTATTCTTCTTGATTTGCATCACTCCACCTTCAATACTGCAAGTGTAGCCTTTTGAATCCATTGCCCCCACAGAAATGAGGTTTATTTTCAATTCTGGAACATGCCTTACATTGGTTAAGGTTTTCACAACATCATCATGCATTTCTATTTGAATAGAACCACTACCAATTGTCTTGCAGGGAACATTGTTTCCCATTAGCACATTTCCACCAGACTTCTCATCATATATCACAAACCAGGCTCTATGAGGACACATATGATAGGAACAACCTAAGTCTAGAACCCACTGATCAGATTGTTGTTGATGTGCATCAACAATGGAGAGTACTAGCTTAGAATCAGATGATGAATCATTTTGCACATTGGCTGCAACTGATTCTATCTTTATTTTCTTGGGGCAATCTTTCTTCTAATGACCCGGTTCTTTGCAGTAGTTGCATATATCTTTCGGATTGACTTTGGCCTTTTGCTTCCCTTTTCCCCTTTTCTTGTTTTGAGTTCTGGCAGGTTTGGACACTACCAAGCCAGCTGCAGAATTGTCCTCACCACTTGCAGATGCCTTTAGTCTAAGTTCTCTAGAGTACAAATTTGCTTTGACTTCTTCTAGAGTTATGCTATCTCTACCAACACTAAATGAACTAACAAAATTTTCAAATGATGATGGTAAGGAAGCTAACAGAATCATGGCAAGATCCTCATCATCCATCTTGACATCAATGTCGCGCAATTCTAATAAGATAGAGTTTAGTTCATCAAGATGATCTTTCAGATTTGTACCTTCTTTCATGTGTAAGCCAAATAAGCATCTCTTCGGCAGTAGCTTGTTGCACAAGGACTTTACCATGTATAATTTTTCAAGTTTCAGTCATAGACCCGCAGCGGTTGTTTCTTCAGCAATCTCATAGAGAACTTCATCTGACAGAGAAAGAAGAATTAGAGAACGAGCTTTTTCCTCTAGTTGCAAAGTGACTTATTTAGCAACTTTTCCTGATTGACCCGATAGAGGAGCCCATGCCCCTTGATCCTTGAGCAGAGCGCGCATCTTAATGTTCCAGAGGTTGAAACTGTTTCTCCCATTGAATTTCTCGATCTTGATTGTGCTGGCCATCTTCTTGCGTGGATCTTGAAGATCCACCACGAAGACTTGTCTATTTCAGAAGCGAGGAAGTGGATCTAACTGAGCTCCAGATACCAGTTTGTTATGCAAAGATGAAAAACTATGACAGAAATTGAAGAAGCAAAGTATGATCTCTCACACACAATAACACAAGAAATTTAACGTGGGTGGTTCACCAAAATTGGCTACATCCACCCACGAGCAGCAGGAGTAAAAACTTCACTATGAACTTGTGAATTACATATTGCAGCTATGTTTTAGCTCTCTAGTTACAAGTAGAATTTTTCTCTATATTAAGCTATGCATATACACTATATATATATATATATATATATATATATATATATAGTCCTAGCTGTGAGAGCTAATAACAGACTGACATAGGGAGTTAGTTATAGCTGTTGTAATAGAAAAATAACAGACTCAGGCTGTGGAGGGAAAAAACCAGTACTAACTGATTAGAAGGTTCAAGCCAATTCTCACAAAATGATATATGATTGGTTAACAATATAAGTTTTTTTACTACAACTTATTAGGACTGTCAATTCAGGCTGGCCCAGCCCAATCAGGCCAGTCGTGACAGGCTAACATATTTTTGGACCGGGTTGGGTTAGACCAAATGAAGTGACCGATTGGGTTTGATAGATATGGGGAGGCTATTGGCCTGCATGCTAAGGATTTTTCTAGTTTCTTGGCTGTGCAAGATAAAAGCTATGCTAGCATATTGATTGAGGAATGGGCTAAAGTACCGGAGAACGTGAAAAATAAGATTTGGGAGACACTCACAGTAAAGTAACTTCCAACCTCTTCGTTTATCTCTATTTTATTTAAGCATATTATCATACACTAATTCCTCTATTTTGTTATGTAATGTAGGTCCATTTTGATATGGATATGTCGAATACTACAACTATGAATAAGAAAATGCTTTCACTTGCGGCTAAGCGTTGGACGGGGTTTAAGTCAACCCTGTCTAGTAAGTACAACTTTGGAAAGAAGGTCGACAAGTCTCCCACTGATTACTACCCTTTCCTTGATCGAGATACGTGGGACCAGTTTGTAGCGATCCAATGCTCATCTGCCTATCTGGTTAGTTGAAGTTAATTTTTTTTATAATTGGCGAACCTAATTTAATTATATTCTGTTTTTCTTATTGACTTAATTTAATTAATGTTGCATTAATTTGAACTTGTGCAGGCTATCGAAAATGAATCTAACTTGACTTTTTCGGAATTCACAAGCTTGTCAAAGCAATTTGCATAGTTCTTTTTTTAGTATGCTATAGAGAAACAAATAGACTTAGATCGAAGGCGTAAAATGTTTTAGTTACTTAGAACATTATTAGATTGTGTATGTATAGATCATCACTTAATTAATTAGTTAGCTTAGTCAATTTTGGTATAGTGTATATGTTGTAAAATATATATATATATATATATATATATATATATATATATATTATATAGCAATATAGCTTGATTCTGCCATTTGGTATGAATTTCTGGTGTTTGAGTGTATATCTGAAAGCAGGTGCAATGTTTGTGAAGTAACGTGAAAGCAAACAAAATTAAAAAAAACTTGTAACAACGATTAAGAATATAACCAACGTTACAAGTCACATATGACAGCGGATCCTTTGAAAAAAATCGCTGTTACAAGTTAACTTGTAACAGCGATTATAAAACCAATCGATGTTACAAGTTATTTTGTAACATTGCTTTGATTATTCAATCCGCCACTCGTAAAGGCGGTTTTCTCAATAACCACTGTTACAGATTTACTTGTAACAGCAGTTGGAAAGTTAAACTTGTAACGTCGGCTAAAGTAACATCGCCTTCGAAACCGACGTTACAAGTCAATTTTAACCGTTGTTAAAAGTGCTTCCTGCACTAGTGAAACAACGTATGAGGACAGGTTGGTTTTGAAGTTTGGTAGGGATGGTAAATACTCGGTTAAGACTGGTTATAGCTAGGGTTTCTATGGAGTTACTTAAGGATACATCTCAGTTGCGAGTAGCAGGAGATTGGCTTTTGATCTGGTACCCAAACGTGCCTGCTAAAGTAAGAGTTTTTGTGTGGTGTGCTTACAAGGATGTTCTTTCCACTCATGTTGTGCTCCAATCTCGAGGTGTTAACTGCTCTAGCATGTGTGTTTCTTGCAACAACGACCTAGAGAATTACTGCCATTTTTTGAGCTATCCTACGAATAAAGAGTGTAGGAGACAAGCTAAGTTGTTGCATGTTATTGATACTTTGATGACTCAAATGGGTAGCCTCTTTGATATGATTTTATGGAGCACAAGGAAGACGAGAAATGAAAAGTTGTGGATGATAATGATTGCTCGGTGAAGTAGGTTTTATTTTGTGTCGATAAGGTCTTGGCTGGTTGGAAGTTGGCTAAAGGTAGGAGGATTCCCTGTCATCATGCGTTATCAGGATTCGGTGCTCAGTTGGATCCTCCTACTGATCGTACTTTCACCTGTAATGTAGATGCTGCATTTTTTTATTATCCTTGCAGGACCTGCTTTGGTCTTTGTATCCGTGACCATATGGATGTTTTTGTTTAAGCCAAAACTTTGTGGATGATTCCCAGGTTGCATACTCTTGTTAGTGAGACTTTGGCTTTACTCTTTGCCATTCGATTAGTAAATGATATATAGGGCTTGCTAATGTCATTTTTCGAATCTCACAATAAGTCTCTTGTGGATGCGTTGCAGCGAGACAAGGAGAATCTGTCTGATTTTGGTTCTGTTGTGGCTCAGTGCACAAGACTTTGGCCAATTCTCAAAAATTCAGAGTAAAGTTTATTTGGAGAAAAACAAACATGATTACTAACCAATTAGCTAGGGCGTCTGTGTTATCTGCTAGTCCATGTATCTTTATTAATGCTCCTACTTGTATTTCAAATATTATTATGAACGGGATGCGATAAGTTGGCTTCTTTCAAAGGAAAAAAAATAAATAATAATAATTATCTGTTAGTAGTTAACATAAATAATTTGATACACATGGATGAATTTCGTACTAAAAGCTAAAGTATTTTAAAGATGTTACAAAGATATCAAAGTATTAGGTGCACTATTAGGTGAAGCACCAAAATAGGTGTTCACCATGATCCACTATTTTTTATCATCATATTTAATATTATAATATTTGAAGTGTGAAGATTAAAAAGCTGAGGACTTGTGGAACAAGTTACTAAAATAATTAAAATTATAATATTGCCATTTACCCAATCCATCTCAGAGTCTTACAGACCCACTCTCAAAACAATGCTAAAAAGTGTAGCCACCGCGAGCGCCCACCACTTCCCTCCTCTCCTCTGCCGCTTTTGCCACCGCCACTCACCCTCCTTCCTCCCATCCTCTGTCGACTCTTCCCTTGAGGGAGAAATTTAAAGAGATAGAAAGAAAAAGAAAGCATGGCTGCCTTTGATTGCAGGTTCACCCCAACCACCCCACAATTACCACCACCACTGTGTTGTTTGCAAGTGAACATATAGGTTCCTCTTCCCTCATCAGAGGGGAAAATAGAGAAGGGGCTATTGTTGGCACTCTCGTGGCTTCCTCCGGCACCTGGAGCATTGACCATGGTCACCGGAACCCTAATCGAGAAAGTGAATGGAAAAATATGGTGGAAATCAGGGGACTCTAGAGAGTTCTTTTTTGTTCGTCTCGACTCATGCTTTATCACCCTACTCCTAGAGTTCCTCCGGAGATTCGACCTCACCACTACCGCCTCCTTGTGCCGTCAGCGACTTGTTCCAACTACAAAAAAGGAGGGATTTAGCGACCACCAAATTCGGTTGCTAAACCATTTAGCGACTAATTTAGCGACCACCAAGCGTGGTAGCAAAATGTCTGGTCACTAAATCGTTTAGTGGTCTCTAAATTGGTCGCTAAACCATTTAGCAACTGATTTAGCGATCAAGTTTATATATTTAACGATCGGATTTCCATATTTAGCGATTGATTAAGTGTGGTCACAAAATTCGATCGTTAAAATACATTTCTTTTAGTGTCCTTCAGACCCACCACTACAACCACAACCACTAATTCCATGGAAGAGTCGAAGAAGGCTTTCATTGATGATAACAAACAAAGAAGAAGAGGCATGGAACAGGAAGCACAAAATTGGGTTTAGATCTATTCACTATGTTGTTCCAATTGTGTTTGGGTCTTCAATTTGTGTTCCTTAGATCAGAAAATTCATCATCAAGTTTTAATCGATCTCCTTTATTATTCGAGAATTTATGATTTTTGTTTTTGCTAGATTACGGCCTTTGGTTTTGAATCATTTTTTTGTACGATTATCGATTCAGTAACAGCCCCAGGGTGGACGTTGGTCAGGTTTGACCGCTGACATGGAGGACGACGACATCTCTATCGAACAGCGGAGGCACTCTTGTCGGAGGGTGGAAGTGAGTGTGGTGGTGGCGGCTGTGTAGGGTGGGATAGCAGAGGTGGGGAAGGAAGACACTACAAGAAAAGGGGTAATTTCCGATGGCCAATTACCGACTGATGTCAATTCCATCGGTAATTAGGCAATTTCCGATGGAAAATGTTGTCGGTAATCATGAATATGAAAAACCAACGATATTACCGACGGAATAACCGTCGGTAACCTTACCTACGGATATTCCGTCAGTAACTCCATCGGAAATGGTGGTGCGAATCTGAAATATTTAGGCGCGTGAATGTACCGACGGCTTAGCCGTTGGTAATTACCAATGGCTGGTTCCGTCGGAAACTATGTTTTACACTACCGACGGACCGACCCGTCGGTAATGCAAAAATTTGAATTACTGACGGAATAAGCCGTCGGTAGCCGTCGGAAATCGGTTCATTAAGTGCAACCAAAAACCTTTCTCCCTCACTTTCCCTTTCTTCCTCTCTTTTCCTCTCCCTCTCCCTCTCTCTAGTTCTTTGTCTTCTCCGCGCTCCACCGTCTCCCTGCCACCATGCACCGCCGCCTCCACCTTGCACCACCTCTCTTATTCTCTTCTCTCTTTCTCTCTGTTCTCTCCTTCTCCTCCTGCACGCACCCACCCTCGCCACTGTCTTCTTCTCCTCCGCGATCCCCACCACCATCGCTGCCACCACATTGTCCCACCACTTGCTCCCTCACTGCCAGACTCGCAGCCACTACCACCTTCCTCCCCCACTGCCAGAAGTAACCCTACCTAGGTAGGTATTTAGTTTTTGAATTTTCATTTTTTGAATTAAATGTTTAATTTGTTAATTAAGTGTTTACTGTTTAATTAGTGATGATGCTAATTTGTTTGTTACAGAGTTGCTATTATACCATCATCACCACCGCTGCCAGGGAGCCACCGTTGTCTGCACTGCCAGGTGTCTATTTTATTGAATTTATATTTTTTTGAATTTGTTTGAAATTTTTTATTTTGTCGAGTGTTTAATGATACGAAACAGTTGTTATGGTTTTTTTTTTTGAACTGATTGTACAATTATATTTTGTTGATTTGAAAGTGTAGGAATTTGTGATTTTGATTTGTAATTAATGTAGGATTTTAATTCTTATTGTAGCTAATATTTAGCTATCATATAAATTGATGCAATTAAATTTTAATTAATAAAATTAATTAATTGAAATAATGAATTAATTAAATAACTTAGGAATAATGAAGCATCCATCAAATTAAGTAATGATTTGAAGCAATAAATTAAATGATCGAAGAAGTGTTTACAATATCCAAAGTGTTACCGTGGCGAATGGAATCGATGGCTAGGAAACGTGAGCAAGAGTATCAAACACAATTATTTGAATTAATTTGTGATAATTAATATAAATTACATATTAAATAAATATTAATCAAAGGTGAGACGATTGGGTACTCATGGCGCATCGGAGAGCATGGACGAGGTGGCGGTCGTGATTAAAACAGATAGTGTAAAAAAAGTTGCATACTTACATAACAATAAATTCAAATAATTAATTATATTTAAATAAATAATATTTAGATAATTAATTAACTATGTAGTTAACTAATTCAACAAAATACTTTAATAATTAAAATTAATTTAAAAAATAAATGATATAATAAAAAGTTAGATGAATAAGTATGCGATTGTTTTTTTGTTAATGCTTTGTTTATGTTGGTTGCTGAATGATGTTTTTGATTGTTTGCTAATAATGTCAAACTTTATGCAAGTTATCCCAGTTACTTAAAGTTTTTTTTTTAGAGTACAATTATTATACATAATTGAGAAAAACCATAGTTTCTCATTCAAGGTTCAATATTATTGAGGATGTGTACTCGTGGTCATGGTATCGCTCATTTTATTGAATCTTGAATTGTTCAATTGGGACAGTTTGGGAAGAAACCTTTTCTCCACTGATGTACTATTTACTCAATGATTCTCATTTGTGAAATAGTTTATTAAATTTCGGGTCAAAGCATTTCCTTTTGATCTCCAGGTCCATACTTGATTGTGGTATTTCATCGCGGTCAAGTCGTGTACTTGGAGACCGATGGGAGATGCTGTCGAAATTTCGTCAGCTATAAGACATGAGAAGTGATGAGTAACTAGTATAATATAGTGGTGAAAACGTTTTTCCTCGAATGGGATAGGGCCACACCTTTTAAGGAAAGGGAGCGATTCGGGGTTATAGTATCATGTTTAAAAAAACGACAATTTATCTGAAAATTCAGAAGGATGGAATATTATCCCTCGAACCGTAGTTGGGTGTATGATAGGAATGAGTCTGGGAGACGACTTCTGAAACAATCATTTGTAGCTGGAGTTGAAGAGTTTATATCGAAAGCCAAGCAACATTGTGATTATGCCGAAGATGGGGGATTAGATGTCCGTGCACAAAGTGCAATTGTATGGCCGTTTTGAGTGATGATAACGTGAAGTTACACCTATACTGACGTGGGTTCAAGCCTAATTATTGGATATGGACTGATCATGGTGAGGAGTTGCCGGATATTGATTTGAATGAAGTCGGTGGTGACGATCATGACATGGGTGCATCAGGCAGTGGCTACCACGATGACTATGTCGAACAACTCCAGTCAATGCATATGATGGTCGATGATTGTCTTGGGCAACATGGGAATTTTGAGGCGGATGAGTCTGATGACATGGAAAAGCCTCCTAATGAATCGACGCGGAGATTCTACAATATATTGTTAGAGACAAATAAGTCATTGTTTAAAGGGGCGTCAGATTCAAAATTATCAATTTGTGTTAGGCTTTTAGCTTGCAAGTCCAACTGGAATGTCCCCGAGCAGTGTTTGGAGTTCTTTTGTAAAATACTTCAAGATGTGACACCCTTCAAAGAGTTGTTCCCAAAAAGTTGTTATGGTGATAAGTGGTTGGTGTCGAAACTGGGGTTGGGGGCTAAGAGGATTAATTGTTGTACGAACGGGTGCATGCTATATTATGACAGTGCTTTGGGCACAAATGACAGCGCGCTGGAAGAATGTAAATTTTGTCAGACACCAAGGTACCGCGTTCAAAGTATTGACCGTAGTAAGAACAAACCAGTTCCTGCGAAGGCAATGTTCTATCTGCCAATAATTCCAAGGTTACAGATATTGTTTGCATCAACGCAAACTGCGGTACAGATGAGGTGACATTATGAAAATAGAGGAACTACTGGCATTATACGCCACCCTGCTGATGGTGTCAGCATCAGGAGGACAGTCGCCCCGCCCCACACCGCCTAGCGGTGATAAGGGGAAGGGGAAGGCTAAGCAGGGACGATACACCGTCAACTCCCAGGTGCATGCTCGCATTCCTGGAGGTCCCTCAGCACCCACCCTCATCCCTACCGGACCTACCCTATCGCCACCCACAGAAGCCTCCCCCACCCATTCTACACCATCCCCCACCCATTCTATACCCTCATCGATCCATACTACATCACCCCTACCCATACCACACTATCCCCGACCCACACTACCCCATCCTCCACCCATGTCCAGACCTCCACTCCCTTTGCGCCACGACACGCACTAGTCGGCTACTCGCCGCCCCCTACTGGACCCATACCACACCCACACCCAGCACCACCATCATCATCGGCTGCGCCGGCCACACAGCCAGCAGGATTATCATTTATGCCGACTCCTGGGATGATGCCACAGTTGGACACGACCATTCCATCCTCATCATCCGCGGCCGCATACGATCACTACACGGTCATTCCATCATCATCGTCTGTGCAGCAGGTGGAGGACTTGCCTTGGTGGGCCAAGGTTCCCGCACCTGAGGATCGACCATGGATTCGTCCTGTGTCTGGATGGTAAGTTTAATTTAATTTAATGTTGTTCAAAAATAGTTACTATTTAATAAGTATATATTTGTTGGTCTGCATATTGTTGAATTAATAAAATTATGAATTTTCAGATTCATCCCATCGAAAATGGGATCGAAGCACGTTATCTATGCCATCAAGGCGCAGCATCGTCGCTTCTGGCCATCATGGGGGGTGATCCCCGGGGATGATCGGGGTGGTATCTTTAGACGATTGGGGTAAGTTGTTGTTTATTAATTCATGTAATTTTACCTTTATTTTTCATGTATTTTATATATTTTTTTTGTATAATGTTATTAATATTTTTTTCTTTGTTAACATGAGCTTGTGTGCTGGTTACAGGAGCATACTTCAGAAATACATGCTATATTTGACAACCGAGTAGCTGCTCGACCGAGGGAGATGCTCCGGGAGCGTAGGGAGAGCCGGATACGTCCGGATTAATTACATCGGGCCCAACATCTGGGCCCAACTGTGTGTGTACTGGGATACTCCAATTTACAAGCTGTAGTGTGAACAGGCGAAGAGAAATCGGGCTTCCGAGAAGGGTGGGAGCATGAACACTGGTGGTTCTATTAGTCACATGCAGCATGCCATTTACATGAGATGCATATATAAATAATTTTATTTATAAACTGTATATTTTTATTAAAAATTTATTTTATAAATAATTGATTTTATTGGTGTGTCGGTTGCAGGTAAGAGAGCTAGCTTGGTCGGTTGATGTCCCTACGGTCTTTGAGCAGACACATATTCGCTTGGCACCAGCGAGTTTGTTGATGAGAAGCCGAGGCAGACAGTGGTGCTAAAGTGTTTTTTATATTTAAACTATAGGTAATTATTATATATATATATATATATATATATATATAGTTTAATAAATATTGATTGTAATGTATTGATCGCAGGCAGAGTACAATGCCAGGTTTAGTCAGGTAGTATCTGAGGCTGCCTCCTGCTCTGGTGCCTCAGATCCTTCTCAGTTGGACCCCGTCGAGGTTGAGCGACTACAAACCCAGGCCTGGATGGATGTGGCGGGCGGGAAGAACAAGGGGCGGATTTACGGTGCTGCGACCCTAGCCATGTCGATCCGTCGGGGGTCGACGCCGAGCTTGACCATTAGGGAGCCTACATCCTCCGGCTCATAGGACACAGAGGATGTGCAACAGCTGAGGCAGGAGGTGCAACAACCGAGGGAGACGAACCAGCGTGTCATGCAGCAGATGGAGACATTATCTACGGTCATGACTGCTGTGCTTGATTTCCTCCCACCAAACAGGCGCAACGCTCTGCAGGGGGTCCTCCATGTCACCCAGCCCCAGCTTGGGCCTTCCACTACTTCTACCTATCCACCACTGCAACCGCATGATGCCGGTTTGTCTGCTGAGTCCCAGCTCGATGGTCATCTAACGCCGGCAGACCCCGCCCCCCCGACAGGACGACAATGACGGATATTATGGTGATGGGTATTAGGATAGTAATAGGTGTAGTAGAGTTTTGTAGATATACAAATATTTTATTTATGGATTATATGTTGAGTTTGTTTTTATTTTAAATTAATTTTAATTTAATTGCTTTTTAAATTTTATTTGTGATTTCAATTTTGTTTTTTAATTAATAGTATAATAATATTTAATTAAAATAAAATATAATAATAATTAATAAATAAAATATAATAATTAATTTTCAAAATATAAATTTTAATAAAAATAATTAATTATTAATATAAGACAAAATAAATAAAAAAATCAATTTAAAAAAAATAAAAAATAAAAACCTTGATTCCGACGGACATTTCTGTCGGTAATTGTTGGTTAGATTTTCCGACGGAAGGTTCCGTCGGTAACTTCCACAGACAGTTATCGACGGAATTTTCGTCGGTAATTAGGAGCTCCGTGTGACAAGCTTTCCAACGGACAAAGCTGTCGGAAATTTCTGACAGACGATACAGATTCGTCGGAAAGGCTTTCCTATGTGCCTATTACCGATGGAACTGGGTCCGTCGGTAATGCCGTTTTCCGACGGCTTTACTTCATTTCCGACGGATTTTATCCGTCGGAAATTCCCCTTTTTTTGTAGTGAGAGAAGATGAGGACAAGAATGATATTTTCAAAAAAAAAAAATTTAAAAGAAACATTAAAGATAACCTACTGATTAACTGGGAAATGGGTGATCGCTGGTGAACCACCTATTTAGGTGCTTCAACTTGGACAACACCTTTATTCAATGATTTGTTTGGAGACCTTTTTCTTTTTAAACAATATAAGCTTATGTCTTAATCCTAAACCTAACACATGTAGAGTGATGTTATATAAAGGATGCACATAAATTTAGCTTCACATAGTATGCTGATTCATTCAAACGGAATTTTTGAAAATTCGGGCCAGGTATTTCCAAAGAGATCCTTTCAGACATGGTTGCTGAGGAAAGTTTCTAGTTGTCTATATTAAATTGTTACTTTACTAGAAAAACCGAAAGATTATGAGATGCTATGAAAAAAGCTTTATTTAAAAATGAGAGTGCTTAGAGAATAGATACACCACTGAGATTAATTTCTAATCGAACTACCTCTTCATCAAGGCAGCCAGCTATATAGGCATAAAGATTTCCCTCTCATTTCTCATGCGCCGTTTCTTTTTGGATAAAGGGATTATGCAACCTTTTTGAGACTATATATACATATATATGTGCACGTTAATGAAAAACAAAAGGTGTAACCATAAGTTGGGTTAAGGTGTAACCATAAGTTGGGTTAAGGTGTACTACCCATATTTTGCACCTCCCACTACCAGGGTTTACAAAACCGGACCCGGGATCTAGGCCGGTTCGGTTGGCCCCCAGAACCGGCCTTGCTTGAAACCGGTCTCAGAACCGTTGAACCAGTTCAAAACCGGTAAAACTGATCATAATCAGTTGTGGACCGGCCTGAACCGGTTTCCTAAAAAAATTGAAAAAAAAATAGTATAAAAGGATTTGGGTCATCCTAGCCAAAACTCAATTCTTTTGTTTTCTAACATACGTGGATTGGTTGTAGATTTTGGGTTGGTTTTCCCTATGAAGATTATTTTAACATATATCTTTATATTTATTTAGTTTAATTTCAAAATAAAAAAAAAATTATGCTTAAAAATTTTAGTTGTTATGTTGTTTTTTTGTTTAATATTGTTACAAATATTATATTAAAAATTAAAATAATATTATTTAATTATAACCGATTCAACATCGGCTGGACCATTGAACCTCGTATCGCTGCCTTCACCGGTTCGATGGCCGGTCCGGTTTTGTAAACCTTGCCCACTACACCATCCATATGTGGTAAATTTTGGACCAATCAAATTGTCACATGGGTTTGATCAAAATTTCAAACTTTCTAGTTGTATTTCTACTGTAGTCAAATATATGAATACAATATATTGTAGTATAATATATGTACTCTTTGTATTCGCAAATTTAACCCATATCAAAATAATGTTTTTTATTAAAAAACTGATTATATTGCAAAATAATATTTTAATATGAATTAAAATAATGTTCATTGTCAATAATATTTTGTAATATAATCAGTTTTTTTAATCAAAAAATATTATTTTAATATGAGTTAAATTTACAAATACAAAAAGCACATATATTATACTACAATATATTGTATTCATATATAGTTTGACTACAGTATAATACAAGTAGAAAGTTTGAAATTTTGACCAACCTACGTGGCAACTTGATTGGCCCAAAATTTACCACATGAATAATATAATGAGTGATGTAAAATATGGATGGTGCACCATAACCCAACTATGTAACCATACATTTTCACAGTCAAATGGGTGGATTTAAGCCATATTTGGCAGTGTTTGTATTACAATTGATATATTCCGGGATTACCTTGATGTCTAAGGCAGCTTTTAACGGGGGAATGAACACCTGTGTGTTTGTTTTTTATAGACAACTGATTGCACTACAACAGATTAGACTTTAGATAGCGTTTCCGTATGCCTTTTAATAGCGTTTGTAACCGCTATCTATTCTACCGCTATTAAAACTCGTTAGCAAAGATAGCATTTAGGAACTGCTATTAATAGGTGACTTTAGATAGCGTTTGTACACGGAAACGCTATCTAAAGTCTGACTTTAGATAGCGTTTCCTTATACAAACGCTATCTAAAGTCTGACTTTAGATAGCGTTTGTACAAGGAAACGCTATCTAAAGCCCCCTTTTTTTTTTAATTTTATTTCTTAACTTTTACATCCATTATTCCTGCATATTTACACAAAAAAACCACAATTGTTGCAGTCAACACAATTGTTCAAAATGTGTTCAAAATATAAGTGTTCAATGCAAAGACTCGCATGTGTTTGTGCAAAGAAAACCAAGAACTATACAATCAAAATGCAACACTCTATACAACGAACTATATATATATATATAACCGGATATAAGTACACCACTGCTTTCTAAAGTATTCAAATTCACACGAGTAAGACAAAATCAAAGTGCAGCAACTATACCAGATCTCAATCCTTAAGAAACCAAAATCAGAAAAACAACATACATCTACAATTAATCTACATTTACAGCTTCTGTTTGTTTTTCATGAGACCAAGACAACACCAAAGTAATGTGTCGAAATGTGATCCAAAGACTCAGTAGCATACATACTGCATTTCCACCACAAAGACTAACTTGTTACATTGGGATACAAAGAGACTAATTAGGTAAATACTACTGTAGCAAGAAACAGAATTCAAATCAAGCATTAACAAAGTGTAACAAAAATAATAAGTTTGAACTTATTTTCTCCTAGCAATGCACATCAACTCGAAGGCATGTACCAAGGAAAAACAAATACATAGATAGTTTGGGGTTGATAAATATAAAGCATTATTCACATACCAATGAGTATTGCTGCAACTCATCGTGATCAATTTGACATAATCAAACGAACTTTTCAACAATATAGCGACACCACTCTTCCTTGACTTCAGATAGTTGAGCAAAGGGAGTATGTGGAGCATTTGAAGTCGTGGAAGTATTGCGACATAAAAATTAAATAAATTAAGTTACAATTGCTAAAACATTTGAACAGTCACAGGTTAAAAGCTAAGTAAACAACATACCGCCATTGGTATTTTAACTTGGTTCTCGCAAGATAGTCTCCTTCATGAAACGCATGACATAGTACCCACAATCAGTCTTGTTGGGTTGTCTTGGGCACTATAAAAAATAAAATAGTAAATCAATATAGTTTTTTTTTATCTAATTGCACATTAAGTTTTTGCAAATATACATGTATCTGAATCCATTTAATGTTGGTTGCCTTTAAACGCGGCACCTTAGCTCCGATATTTGCGCGATAAACTTGCAAACCACTAATCACAAAATCAAACAGACTTCATTAAGAAACATATTTTCAATCATCACAAACACACGCATGCTCACGTATCGAATGTAATCATAGAAAATCGGAAATATAAAAACATGCTTACGTATCGAATGCATTCTTTAATTCTCGGCGATCCCTAGGATCAACATACAAGGGATCCAGATAGTAAATAATCTCTTCAACAATATTTATCGCAGACAAAGACCCAATGATTCCTACAAAAATGTTGAGATAACAAATCCTAAGCACCTCAACTTTTATGTAATTCATTATTGTGAATTAAGTCCTAAAGGATAAGCGACTCACCCAACATTGCACTGCGCTAAAAACAAGGGCTGATATTCTCTTTCTTTAGTTGCAAACCGGTCAGCTAGATACGTTGTCTGTGAATCCCTCCCGAAGTAGCCGTATGTATTTGTTTGGTGTGGGGACAAGAACGGAAACCTCCTCGTTATTTCCTTTGGAAGCAACAATTCTTCATACAAATACCTTCAATTAAAATATAAAAATGGATTACACCAATGACATCAATATTTAAATGGAAAGACTAAAAAAATATTGTACACTTTAAACCTGATTTATTACCCGATATATGCGGAAATAACGGAGGCGATACCCATTCATGATTTACAACTTCTCCGATATTTTCAAGATTGAGCATCTCAATGAAATGGTGACCAAAAATATTTTGTTCAATCTCTACGTACAATTGGTCAGCATTTTTCATATTCTTTCGTTCATGTATTTTAAGGAAATTCAAATATTCCGGAGAAGTTGTAGTTGAACCAGCTGTAGGTGGGTTGGCCTCGGAGTTGCCTCCTTTATTTTCCTGGGGTTGTAATTGACTCCTTTGTATATCCGGACACTCGCCCCTTGCCTTTAGCTTTTGCGGGTGCCTGGAAATTTTGCATTTCAATATGCCGCTTAGTGATCAACTAATGTAATGCATATATGCCGTATATGAAAAGGTGGAAAAATGCAATTACATACCATATTAATTACAACCACGAGATCAATTGGCCATGCCACATAAGTACCTATTGCATCTCCTACTGTCATCACATCTCGCATCAACGATAGGTACCGGCAATGGCGCATCCCCCTCGGTTGCAACATCAACTCCAACTTTCACATGGTTAAGGGGTACTGGTCCAAAGGTGCGGTGTAACACCCGGCTCATTGTATACTTTACCCATAGCAACCATACGATAGTTTGGGGTCGATAAATATAGTCGACATGAGTTGACGCCCTAATCCAATGATAGATTAATAAGCTGTGAATTAAGGCATCCAATTGAATGTATTTAATCGCGAATGCAATACTAGTAAAAAAAAAGGGATGCATTACCTCCGAAGCCTCATGGGCGGATGGTAGAGTGCAACTATCTTTGACGCTTGCTTGGGCTGTGAAATTAGCCTCGCCTCCTCTATCATCCTTTTGTTTCAGCTTTTCTTCCAAAATGTTCAATCTATCGAGAGTTGAGACACCAATGTCTCCCACTTTTTCGCTTCCGAGTTATTTCTTGCACGACCTTCGGGTGGGAAGTAATCTTTTTGTGAGACGCCGAAACCCACACCCCTAACACGCCTGTGGTTCTCCGGCACACCTATGGCTTTGGCAAGAATATCCTGGCGACCAAAGTCTTCTATCTCTCCCTCTACCGCAGATCGTGATGACGCTCCTCTCCCGACACATAGTTATTGGTGAAATGCAAATGTTAAAATTATTATATATTATCATATGAAAATAACAATTGATAATGTAATCGTTAGTCTACTAACACATTTATTCCACACGGTCTGCGTATTTTTGTTGTCAATTACACCCGCCTTGTTCTCGCGGGCTTTCCTCCACACAATATGGCGTTTAATTTTCTTAACTTCTCGCCCCGCCTCCCGTATCTCGTATATTGAGATAATATAAATTAACCAAACAGTTTAAAAGTCATATTTACCACAAATGCAGTTAAATATATATATATATATATATATATATACATACCAATTCATCCTCAATGTCGCATACCCCTTACGTGATGCTTTGTAAGGGCATGCGAGGATCTAACGCCTGCTGTTGCGATTTTCATTGCTTAATTTCTATTCAGACACATATAAGTAATATTAATACATGGTTAATGTCATATGTACGTATTGCTATAAAATTATAAGGACTAACGTGATATTAAACATACCAGGAATTGAGCATCTCCCGTGCGTATTGCTATAAAATCTGTCCACTCATCCCTTGATATGTGTGGATATTGTGATGGAGGCTCCTCATTGATATTCCCGTTGGCATCTCTTAGAAATTGTTTGGTCAATCTAGTTCTGAATGCCCTATGTAGGTTACCGACTTCCGAAGTACAAATTTTTTCCTAGATTCATCAACATTAAAAGACATCCGCAAAACAATATAAACAACGTGTCAAAGTAAGTATGTTTACATAGTTTACAATATAATTTATAAATTTTAACAATTACCTGTACATCAGCCCATATGCTCTCTTTGAAACCATCCAAAGCTTCATCCTTCCAATTAGAACAAATAATTGGGACCGTTTGCCTAACAACGGCCCCAATGTAACTCTTCAATATTTTACCATTAGCACGAATAGGTTGGTCCAAAGAATTCCATTCAACCTAATAAAAATAATAAAGTAATTAAATCTAGATATCAAACAACATTATGAAATCCTTAGATTAGTAAGTAAATTACATCAAATTTTTGTCCTTTACTCCTAGCGCGGATGACCGCCTTCATAATCTGTTGGCCCACGTCTCGCCGCTTTGGCATCACTAGAATTACTTGAAGATGCCATTTACCTACAAAAATATTAGATACAAGTAAAACATCAATGGACATTAATATAACATTAATTGATGCAAAATATAAAACAACTATGAATAACAAAATCAACACTAGCATTAGGAAGATGCTAACTATAATATAAAAGGATCGAAAGTTCATTTAAACACAAACACTACATACATGTTTAAGTCAACCTTTTTCTTTTCTTCATTTGATTGAGATTTGTTTGTCCTTTATTAGTACGAAATGGTGGATTGACCAAAAGCCCTCATCATGATCATCTCTCATATACATACCATCATCCCTAGTTGGATCAATCTCAAGTGATTGTAATGTCCCGATGAAAGGATCATCTTCAATATCAACATCTCGATGGTCTTGATCATCAACATTAGTAATTATTTTGTTAGTCAAAAGAACAATGGACCTTTTCATATCAGCTGGATCAGTGACATAGAACACTTGTTGAGCTTGAGATGCTAATATAAAAGGCTCATCTTTATACCCCACCCTATTAAGATCCACCGCATGAACCCCGACTCATCAATCGAACACCGTTATTATTGTCAACCCACTTGCAACCAAACACACCAACCTTAAACTTTGTGTAATCCAACTCCCATATGCGTTCAATGACGCCGAAGTATGACATATTTGCATATATCGGGTTTCGTCTTTGGCACTTGAGATATGCATCGACCGAGCTACTAGAGTCACACCACTGTTTTTGCATTGTACTCCACCATCTTGTTCTTTTTGTATAGAATGTGTACCCATTAATTTGATAACCGTGGTAAGAGAACACATGCAAACTTGGACCTTTGGCTAACCATCTCAATCTATTTGAAATCAAGTATCATTTTCAATCAACTCTGCATAAATGTGATCTCTTAGCCACGTTATAAAACAACAATTGTGTTCTCTAGTTAGCCAATTTTGATTCTTATTTGGATACAAACTCTTAAGCATGTCCTTGTGTTTTTCAACATATGGCTCAACCTCATCGGCATTGTGCAGAACATATAATTGTGCTTGCTCCCATTCTTTCCTTGTTATAGTCACTAATTCATTTCCAGTAATTCCTTGCCCCATCATTCTCCATGTGTGACGAGACTTTGGCAGCCCTATAGATTCAGCATTGGATAGGTATTCGATGCACAGAATTCAACAGCTTCTTCGACAATATACCGTTCAACAATACAACCTTCTGGTCGTGATCGGTTTTTCACATACCCTTTTAATATCTTCATATAACGCTCAATCGGGTACATCCATCTCATATAAGCTGGCCCACACAGTTGTGTCTCTCTAACAAGGTGAATGGTTAGATGAACCATTATGTCAAAGAATGAAGGTGGAAAGTACATCTCAAGCTCGCATAAAGTCACAACAATTTCTCTTTGCAATGATGGCAACTTCCCAGGGTCAATCACTTTGCTGCAAATTGCCTTGAAGAAGAAACAGAGTTTAGTTAAGGCCCCCCACACTTTGTTAGGTAAAATAGACCGTATACCAATGGGTATCAACTGCTCCATGAGAACATGACAATCGTGGGACTTTAGACCTTTTAACTTGAGATCTTTCATCGATACGAGGTTCCTAATGTTTGAAGAGTACCCTTCCGGAACCTTAACTCCTTCAAGAAACTTACAAAAACAGTTTTTTCTTTTCTAGATAGAGTGTAAGCAAAGGGGAGGAAGATATGTACTTTTACCCTTCTTCGTCGGTCCCAATTCTCTTCTTATTCCCATACTAACCAAGTCCAACCTTGCATTGATGCCATCTTTAGTCTTCCCTGGCACATTGAGTAACGTACCAATGACACTATCACGATATATTTTTTCAACGTGCATCACATCGAGGAAATGTCTTACATACAATGATTTCCAATATGGCAACTCAAAGAAAATCGACCTTTTCTTCCACCCTCTTGTGACAATATCTCTCGCAAAAGGTTTACCGAATTGGATATTCAAATCCTTTACCTTTTCAAAAAGTTGATCACCCGTCAAAGGTGAAGGCGCTCTACCTTCTTCCGAGTTCCCATTGAACGCCTTTCTCCACCACCCGTAATGATGACTTGGATGCAAAAATCTACGATGCCCAAGAAAGACATTCTTCTTACAATGTTCTAACCGCATCCAACTGCACCCTCTTCACATATAGGGCATGCACACTGACCCTTGATGCTATATCCTGACAGATTACCGTAGGCTGGAAAATCATTAATTGTCCCAAACAACATAGCTCTCAAATTGAAACTTTCTTCCTTATACCCATCATACACCTCCACACCTGTCTCCCACAGCTTGTTTCAAGTCTTCAATCAAAGGAGTCAAATAGACGTCTATATCATTTCCTGGTTGTTTGGGCCTTAAATTAACATAGATAACATCATAAATTTGCGCTTCATGCATAGCCATGGGGATAGGTTGTAAATCACCAAAATCACGAGGCCATGTCTTGTGAGAGCTACTTTGAACACCATGCGGGTTAAATCCGTCAAGAGCCAATGCAAGTCGTAGGTTTCTTGAATCTTGCCCAAAATCGGGATAATCATGATCAAATTTCTTCCATTGCGGAGAATCTGCCGGGTGCCGCAGACTTGCCATCTTTGATCCTTTCATCCTCATGCCATGTCAAGTGCTTTCAATCTTCGAACTACTACGGACATGCGCCTAAATCTGGGTATTATGGGAAAATACCACACAACCTTCTCTCGGATCTGATTCTTTCTTCTTATATCGTGAGGCATTACATTTAGGACACATCTGTAACGATGCATATTCATTCCGAAATAAAATGCAATCGTTAGGACAAGCATGTATCCTCTCGTAGCTCATGCCAATAGAGCGTAACATTTGTTTAGCCTCGTATGTCCGACTAGGAAGCACATTATCATCTGCGCAACATGTCTTTCAATAGTGTGAGTAAGTCCGTAAAGCTCTTATCAGTCCATCCGTTGCCCGATTTCAAGTTATACAACTTTAACATCGCCGACAATCTTGTGAATTTAGTACATCCATCATACAATGGTTGCTCTGCATCACTTACCAACCTCCCAAACATTTGTGGACAATCCCGAAGATCCTCTTCAACAAAGCATTTGCAATGTCTTCAAAACGATCGCCCTCATAAGTATTTGTGTCGGTATCGTATGATGAATATCTCACACGATTCCTCATTTCACTAGACTCAGCTCTTGTCTCACCATGTTTTGTCCAACATGTATAACTTTGATCGATTCCATTACACACTAAATGTTCTTCCAAATCGGCTGCACTAACTCGCCTTGCATAACAACAATCTAAACAAGGACATATGATTGTATTAGGGTTTTTCGCATGCCGAACTGCAAAACTAATGAACTCTTTCACCCCATCCTCATACTCATTCGTTAAACGATTGGGAGACATCCATTTCCGATCCATGCTTTTCCGATCTACAAAAATATTTATTAAACATATTTACTTTGAGTTTAGAGTGGTTGAGGTCTACATGCAATGTATACAGATTAAAGGAATGAAAGGCTGCAAACAAAACACATTGTCGCCGAGTATTCTTGAAGGAACCAAGAGTCGACTTGTTGATGAGTGTGATTCCACATCATCTTTGTCTATCATTTTGCATGCATTTTCATGTAGTTTAGGCATATTTTTATTAGATTTTAGGTTAATTTTCCTTTGGAACGGGTAAGGCGGTTTTCGTGTGTTGTTTTGCGGATATCAAGGGTAAAATGCTCAAGATCAACCATGATGAAGTTTGGATAAAGATAGGGCTTTAAAAGTGCAGAAAATGAGCCAAACAGAGTCCATCACGGCCTAGCCGTGATGCCCATCACGCTTTAGCCGTGATGCCCATCACGGCCATGATCGAGCAAAACTGAAAAAGAAGAAAGGTCAAGTCGAGTCCGTCGCGGCCTGGCGTGATATCCATCACGGCCGTGATATCCATCACGGCCGTGACCCAAAACCACCACAAGTCGAGCACATCACGGCCCGGCCGTGAAAATTCTTCACGGCCATAAGAGGGCTCGCGACGCGAGCATAGGCTCGCCTCGCGAGAGACTGGAATTTCGCAGAGCAACCGAAGCGAGACCGATCACGGCCTGGCCGTGATATCCATCACTACCGTGACCCAAAACCACCAAAATCTGAGCACGAGAACATTAAATTAAATGATATATAAAAGGAAAGGATCAACAAATGAAGCAACAAAAACAAACATATGAACCCATTCTTCACATTCGAAAAACATTGAAACAAAACAAAACAGGATACCAAAGAAGCATTAGGTTCAAAATGCATACAATCAATCCGTCAATCCATATTCATATTTTCAAATAATGATTGACACACAAACAAGTCACATTCCATTCAACACCAATCAAACCGAAAATTAAAGAGCAAGTAAAATAAAACCAAAACCTAATAGTTTTCTTGGATTTTCTTTCACTTTCTTGGCCCCTAGAATGAAGCAAAGTAGATGGAAAACTCTCAAATTCCGAGTCTCAAACATTAAGATATGACTCAAGTCTTGTTTCTTGAATGACTGACACATTTCACACTAGCTATACAAGCAACTGACCCGATCCTCATTCTTCTCTCAAGTCATATTGCATTCGCATCATGCCAATCCATCACAAGAATAAAGTAAAATAACTTGAGTAAGTAATACTAGACTTAAAAGTCACAACACATACTACTAATATCCATTATTCTGCGAGATTAACTTACAGTAACACATACCAAGAATGATCCATACCCATAACACTAATACCAAGTTTGAGAATTTTCCTTTCTTTCCCAACATTGACACTTATCAATTGATCCAAAATCCACATGCATCAGAAAACAAATGAAGAAAGCATTGAAATTGACTGACCTTGTTGCGGACTTGGATGGATTGTGAGTAGAGAAAAGAGATTGAGATAGGAAGAAGCTTGGAAAGCAATGGATCAAGCTTGGAATCGCCGCATAGAGTCAAACGAGTATGGCCACCTCTACGCAGTGGTGGCTCCGACGTGTTGGGGCAGCGGAGGCGTCTATTGCACGATCTTAGAGAGAAGAAATTGAAGCTTGGAATAGTGTTACCTGAACCCAACAAGAAAGCCAAGAGAAGACCTAAGAAAATGAAAATGAGGAAGAAACAGAGAGGGAAACCGAGCGCGCGTCTAGTTTTAGTGGGAAGACCTAAGATAGCGTTTCCGTGTGGAACCGCTATCTTTTCCTAAGTGACACTTTTAATAGCGGTTCCACACGGAAACGCTATCTTAGGTTGTACCTAAGATAGCGTTTCCCTTAGGGAAACGCTATTAAAAGTCCCCCATCACTTTTAATAGCATTTCCACACGGAAATGCTATTAAAGGTGCGTTATTAAAAGTCTATTTTGTTGTAGTGTTGGAGCCGTTCTTTTGGTCCCTCTAGCCTTGATATTTGAACGGTAAAGATGTAATCCATATATGTTTTTCTTCCCTAAAGTTTCTAACTAATTGATTTGCGTAGTGTGTTTTAATTAGATATATAATCATCTATGTATTTTATTATATGGTGCAGAAAAAGTGCAGTGCCACTCTCGTTTATGACCTTCGGCAAGATTTTTATGTTTACATTATTTGGGTAAATCATTATTCTTCATCATGTGGTTTCTCAACAAATTAATGCTACTTTTGACAAAGAACTTTAGGTCTATGATCCTACTTTGTCCTTTTCAGGGTTACTCTGCCTCTGAATTTGCAAGGTATTGCCCTTGCATACACGTCTGCCACATTGGGTGCTGCAATTGCTAATTGCCTCCCTGCTTCTACGTTCTTCTTTGCTGTGTTGCTCAGGTAATGTTTGGAAAATCACTTTTTTTTTTGTTCTCCTCTGCTTTAATTCAAGGGTCTGATGACATGTCAATGGATTCAGTATTTAAATGATTATGGTGCCATGAGATAGATAGATCGTTGAAAAGTGTTTGTCACTAGCTAATTAAATAATTGAAAGATTTTTTTATTTTTTTATAAGCAATAATTGAAAGATTTGATATAATGTTATATCAACGGTTTTTTTTTATTAATTAAAGTTTCATAAAGTGATCAACGTGATGATGTTTTAAATATATCTATTATTTAATTAGTGACAAAATTTTTAAGAACTTATCTAGTGATATCATAATCTTTCGAGTACGTACTGAACATATCGAGGGCCGAAAAAATGTTTCCAATGAAAATCAGTTTTAGGTAAATGAACTATGATATTTATTATCAACATGTATAGTTGGTCCGAGTGATAACGAACTCGGATCCTTTAAGTAAGAGGTAAGAAATTTGAGTCTTAACTTTTGTGTATGGAGAAAACATAGTAAGGAGAACAATCCTTATATACCGTCCAAGTCCCCTGACTGAGATTACTCACTGTTTACAACGATAAATACTTTGTATCGATGACATGGTAATAAAAAAAAACTATGATATTTACTGTGATCTTGAAGAAAGGAGAATTTCTTATATATAGGATAAAAGTAGAGACGATAATAATATTCTAGTGCATCATCAGTATTCCAATATAGTTCACTTTCCCATAAAGTAAACATATACTAATTAGTTCTGTGCTTAATTAACTATTGAGTGACTGCTAGATATGATTCTCAGCTGCTTATTATAATTGCAGAATGGAAAAGGTAAATATAAGGACAGAATCTGGAATTGCAAAGATCGGAAGTGTATTGGTGTGCATGGGTGGTGTAGCGACCCTTGCATTTTACAAGGGACCCCAGTTAAGGACTTTGCATCATCTCCAATCTGGAAACCACAACAGTCATCATCAAGATCATTTTTCATCTGGAAAAAGATGGATATTGGGTTCTTTACTCCTGTTCTTAGGCACCATCATTTGGAGTTTATGGCTTGTAATTCAGGTAGCCACTCATGTTGCATATTTGAACAAGATTCTGCTGTCTCAAAATATGGTGTCTCGATATCCCCTATCAATCAAATGTTAAGAATATATATAAGTATTAATGAGAGTTGTGATTTTATTTTATTAAGTGACAAATTATCATTTATGAGGAACAAAAAATATGACAGAAAAGTGGGATAGAGAATCTTATCATATCCTGCGTATTTATGCTAGTTGTAACTAGAGTTTAGAAACATTTAGGGGATAGTTTATGAATTCTTTAACATTTTTTTGGTAATTATGTACATATATATATTTTGTGATATAAGATAATGTGTATATAAATTATAATGCTGGTTATCGTGTGTCATGTGTAGTTGATTATTTATGACTGTACTCACACTTACTTAAAAACAGGCTCATGTTCTCAAAAGCTACCCTTCAAAACTAATGTTCACGAGCCTTCAGTGCGCATCAAGTGCGATTCAGTCATTTGTTATTGCCATAGCTGTTGAAGGAGATATTCAGCAATGGAAGTTGGGTTGGAACATGAGACTACTTGCAGTTGTTTATTGCGTAAGTATGAAATCGATCTATTTATGTAATTACCTTTTTTCTACGGTGCATCTATGGTTGAAAGAATGCTTAGTGAATTAGGTCAACAAAATTATTAATAATAATAATAATAATAATAATAATAATAATAATAATAGAATATTTTATAAAAATTATGAGTCGTCACAAATTCAGAGCAGATAAAGACTTTGTCTTGTGTCTTGACTCTTGAGTACTCGACTACCAGAATTCTTTTGACTAACAAAAAATAAAAAATTAAAACCAATGTATATTTTACAATTTATATATTTTGAAATAAGTAATATTAATAGAAATATGTTATTATATTATGCAAAAGTTATTAATTGTAATCATGATTTTGAGTCTTATTTTGTACATCTAAGAGCATTTCGATCTCAGCACCCCATATTTTTACTTTTAGGGGTTTTTAAGTGGGTCTCATCTTTATACATCATTCATTTTTATTTTTTACAAATTTATCTTTCCTCTCCAACCCAACATCTTTAAAATTTTTACTAAATGGATCCCACAAATTAACTCATATAATTATATTTAATCAACAATTTTACTGAATGACTACTACACCAATATGCTTTTAAAATACAAGAATGACCCACTTTATTTTTAAGCACCCGTGCTTATATAAGCACCTCACAAAATTGAATGCTTGATAAGAACCTCACTTCAATGATTGATTCTTAACAAGAATGATGCATAACAAGCAAAAGTGGCTTAAGCACCTGCATTGGAGATGGCCTATGTATAATCAACAACCCTTTCAAAAAAAAAATGTATAATAAAGAACAAATTTTAGAATAATGTGTGATAGTGAATCAAGTTGGGACGACTTGAAGTACGACCCAAACCGGCCGGTATGAAAACACATGATTTTAATTTTAGAACCTGAACTCGTCCTTGATAGCTTCGAGTTAGGAGGAGTAAGAAGGATGGACCTTGTTTTGAACACCCGGTTCTTGTTTGGTTCTCTTTTGAAACTCCGTTTCAACCCCCAAATCTCAATTGTTATAATAATTTGGGTGTTTGGATACGAAACTCAGTTAGAAATAATTGATTCCTGGTGGACAGAACTAAGTTTTGTGGAAACAAAAATTTTTAGTTTTTTCGTTGAAAATAATTGATTCTAGATGTAGGACCCACAAAATTCTGTATATTTACATCACAAAAGTGATTTTACTTTATCATCCAAATAAAATCAATTCTTCTATACCTACTTTTAAAATATTGTCACCAAACACAAATCAATTTTTTTAACCTTGATTTTTTCTAAATCAATTATTTCAAAATCAATTCTACCAAAATCAATTCTATCAAAATCTAAAACAAACGGACCCTAGTATTTTGTAATATATAACTAATTGATGATATAAATTAAAAAAAAAAAGACTTATTTGACTCATATTAGTCATATATGTGCTACATGCAACTTAAATTTAATTTCTTATACTTTTTTTATTTAAAAATCTAATCATTATATGATTATGTAGTACTTATTTTCTCTACAGTTTCCCCACCATTGCATTAAATAAATAAATTGATTTTTATATTATTTACTACGTGCGAATGCTACTAGTACTTAGTTATTTATTACCTCTAATAGGGAACAATGGTGACTGGGGTCGCCTACTACATGCAAGCATGGTTGATTGAGAAGAGAGGACCAGTTTTCTCATCAATGTGGAACCCACTGAGTTTTATAATTGCTATGACAGGTTCAATATTGCTCTTGGGCGAGCCCTTATGTTTAGGCAGGTGAGTGGTGGCATTACTTGATTGACAAGATCTGCGCATTCAAAAAATTACACACTCATTTTTTAATACATCATTAGATTAATCCTAGATTTTTTCAAATAATTTTTTTAATTGATTTAATAATACATTAATATATGAATGGATGGTATTTTGAATGTACCCAAGCCATTTTCATACGGGGAATCACTCCGTTACACTTACACTCATAAATTTGGTGTTTTTGTTTTTCAGCGTTCTAGGTGGGATTCTGTTGGTTTCAAGTCTCTACAGTGTTTTGTGGGCAAAAAGCAAAGAAGGAATGGCTCGTCAGAAATCTCAACCAATTCAAGCGCATAAGGAATGTGCAGAGGTGAAAACAGAGGGGAGTGTTGGAAAAGCAATTAAATTTCCAAATAAATGCAAGTGAGTGGGATTTTAAGAGATACATTTCATGTGATGGAGGGATGTATCTTGACTCTTGGAGACTCCACAATCATAAAGAGAGATTAGTTGGGAAGGTGAGACACTTGACCTCCACAATCATAAAGAGAGATTAGTTGGGAAGGTGAAACACTTGACTCTTGGAGACTCCACAATCATAAAGAGAATTAGTTGGGAAGGTGAGACAATTAATGTTCACTAGTCACATTCATGAATGGAAGCCATGTCCCTTCACTATATAAATGGGTCATGTGAGGAAGAGTAGAATCATCCCAACCAAAGCAAGAGAGAGCAAGTGTGTGAGTGATCACTTGTAGAGAAAGTCTCTTGTGTGAGTGAGTGTTATCATTTCTTGTAACTTGAGTGTGGTACTTGAGTTTGTAGAGTGATACACAAAAAGTGGGGTGGGTTACAAATATTGTAATCACATATTTGAGATAGTGAATACACTTTATTGGAGTGTTTCCGTGGACGTAGGCAAGTGGTGCCGAACCACGTTAAAATTCTTGTGTTCTCTATTATTTTTCTGTAGTGTATTTTTCTTGTGTTCTAACGATCCTTTATCTGTGTGAGAGATACCCAACAGGGAGCAGTAGCGAACCACCGCCGCCTGTATAATATATTTTTCTTCTAGTCGATATTTTTATTTTTCCTCCGTGGATTCTGCAAAGTGCAAAGCAATTATGTTTTGTTTGGTTGTGAGAAGAAAATGAGAAGGGAGAAAGAGACGAGAAAGAATATAAGAAAAAAGAAAGATGTGAGAAATAGAGTAGATTTGATGTAAAAGAAATATGAGAGAAATATATAAGAAACAAGTATATTCTCTCTTCTTCATTTTCTTCTCCTTTTCTTTTCTATCCTTTTATCTCTTCTTATTTTCTTTTGCACCAACCACATAATTAGTGTTCCAAAAACATGTATCATCAGAACATTCTGTACTGATTTACACTATGGGTGCGCTTGGTCGACCAATCAGAACAAGTACAAATGGTTGAATCATACGACAACAAATTTTTTGTGTTAAGTTACCTATTTGATAATTAATGCACAATTTGTGTTATATATATATTGGATAGAATAATATATTACTAAAATACACTTTTCTCGATTTGGAAGTTTTTTTTTGGAAAAATCGATTTGGAAGTTGCTCGATGTATAAGTGGAATAGCAGTTATTGTTAAGATAGTTAGGATTGATTAGAGTTAGTTAAAATTAGTTTTAATGGTTAGTTTGTTTATTTGAATTAGTTGATTATATAAATCAAGATTACTCATTGTAATTTTCACTTTTATCATTTATTAATATACAACTTTTCATTCTTTCTCAACTTTCTCCTCTCTCTTTACTCTAAAACCATAAAATTCAATATGGTATCAGAGTCCTTCCATCCACCTTTAACACTTCTTCTACTGCATTTTCTTTTTTTTTTCTTTAGTTTATTTTCTTTCCCTTTTACACTTTCCTGAGAAAACCCAAAACACCTCTTTACCTTATCTTTTATTTTATTTTTTATAATTTCTTGCTTTCAATCTCAGATCAACATTTCATGAGTTTTCTCTTATTTTCTTTACTCTCTCATTAATTCTGGCTTCAAATCGTGTACTGTAAATTGGTTTTCTTTTCATTTTTCCACTTCTCAAATCTCATTCCTACTGTAGGGAACCCTATTCGTTTCAGATTTGTTGTTCTGGCTCTGTTGTCGGTGAAGATCGTTGTGGCCGGAAATGACGTTTTTTGGCGTCGATCTGTTTCTTGGTCATGTTTCTCCGGCTGTGCCGATCTTGCGATGGTGGCTCTTGATGGTGATCATATTTTTGCATCTTTCCCTGCGCTGATCTATTCCATATATTCAACATTGTTAAAGAATCGCAGTTTACTCGCTCTTGGCGTGATCTTTCCAGATCTGTTATCGTTTTTCAGATCCATTTTGTTGCTCATTATCTGGTGTTTCCATATCTACAAACAATCGTTGATTGTATATGGTGATGTCAAGCAAACAAGAAGCTTCCAATACGTCTTTGTTGTGGTGCTTCTTATAGAGATCGGTGTCGAAGGATATAGCATAGACTAGATCGAGATCTTGGCGCGTCTCCTTCGCAGTCGGTACCTCCACCCTCTCTCATCTCCGACATCTTTGCTTGCCTTCTTCATTTTAGTCTGAAGATCGTTGTTGAGCGGATGATGGTTGTTTCTTGAAGATCTTGCTTTAATTTTGTTGAAATATTGCTCAGTTTCTTATGTGTTCTGAGATTTCTTGATTCCCAGGTTGAGATGGCTACTTTGGAACCGTTTGAAGACATTGATCCAAGTAGCACTTAATTGGATTTTGATCATTGTTGTTGGTTAAGCTTGATTTTGGATGCTCACCACATATTTGTGCTTTGTCTCCTCTGAAGACATATTCCTGTTATTTGCTTCACTGGTTTTCGGTTCAAGATTGTTGAACATGATTGTTCAGTGTCCAGTTCAGTGATTCTGATTTCTGTTTAGCCTATTGGCTTTAATGTAATCTTCTGTCCATGGTGGTTAAGCATTGTGTGAGGTTCTGTCATGGATGGTTAAGCATTGATATTTTTGTTATAAGCTTCTGCCCATGGTGGTGGTTAAGCATTGGTATGTGGTTGCTTCTGTTAAGTGGTTAAGCTAGTGGCTTATATGCTTAATGGTTAAGTTTTTGCCCTTTGTTAGCTTTGATGATTTTAGCTTCTGCCTTGTATGGTGGTTAAGCACTTGGAGCTTCTGCCTTTTATGGTGGTTAAGCATTTGTTGCCATGCGTGCCTTGTCAATGTGTTCTTGGCATTATCATTGTATTTGTTTTGGATATGAATTTGTATTGATCATCCCAAGCTGAAAGTGTTATGTACACCTTCCAGCTTGCGGGGGCTGTTAAGATAGTTAGAATTGATTAGAGTTAGTTAGAATTAGTTTTAATGGTTAGTTAGTTTACTTGGATTAGTTGGCTATAAAAGTCAAGATTACTAATTGTAATTTTCACTTTTACCATTTATCAATATACAACTTTTCATTCTTTCTCAACTTTCTCCTCTCTTTTTACTCTGAAATCATGAAATTCAACACTTATAATAAATAAATAAAAAGTCTTACTAACCAGTATCCTAAGGGTGCATTGATTAAGGAATAAAAAAATAGAAACTTTGCATTGAGAATTATAACTTTTATACTTTGAAAAAACTGAACACGCCACTTAATTCCCAGTACATAATTTCTATCTTTGTTTTTTTAACCAATTAATGTCGTTAGGACACTCACTAGCATTTGCCAAAAAAAAATTTGTCTTAGTGCTACCGTTTGATTTTGGTCTCCTTGCTTGCAAGCCTATTTCAACACCTATTTACAATGCATTCAAGCATTGTATAGATCTTTTCTTCCCTACTACCTCCACTATGAAACTCAAGATCTATAGTAATAGTGATTGAATCACTTATCCAAATTCTTTTAGATCCATCACCGGCTATGTGTTTACTAGGGTCCTATTTGATATCTTGGAAATTCCATAAGCAGTCCACTATTTCTAGGAGTTCGAGTGAGGCTTAGTTAGCATAATAGTTAGTGCTGGTGAATATATATAAAGACATTAATCACATTATAATTAGTTAAGTTGAAAGAAAAATGCTTTTGCCATTTTTCTCATTAATTCGTTTTCTCTTAGTTTTCTTCCCTAAAATTTTTCGTTCTACAAACATTCCAGATTTCAACTATTGAAGCATCATCAAGCTTCACTTTTTTGTTCGGTTCTTGATTTCTTACCATATTCATAAAATTTATGTCAGCTTTTAGAATATAACACAATGTCGTTTGGTGCTTAACTATCATAATTGATGAGTGTGATTTCATCTAATATTTCTTTATCATATTGCATACATTTTTATGTAGTTTATGCATTTTTAATTTGATTTTTGTTAGTTTTTCCCTTTGGAACGGGTAATGTGGTTCTGTGGTGTTTGTGTGCAGAAATTGATGATTAAATTGCTCAAGACCAGTTAATTTGGAGTTTGCATGAAGACAGAGCTTGAAAAACAAGAAAAATGAGCCAAGCAGAGACCATCACGGCCTGGGTGTGACCAGCATCACGATCATGATCGCGTAGGGCTGAAGAAAAAGAACACAAAAGTCAGAACATGTCATGGCCGGGTCGTGATGGCCATCACGGCCAGGCCATCATGGCCGTGATGGCCATCACGGTCGTGACAGGCCAACCACTGCAACCATTCTCCAAGACAGAACCTGTCACGGCCACGGCCGTGACGGGCAAAATCTGGGATTCTGATTTTGTTTTTGAACTGATTTGTAATTGCTTAAATCCCAGGTTAATCTACATTATAAATAGGACTCTTAGGCTCGAAAATTGGCATCTTTTTGGCTGCTACCTTTGGCAAAAATTAGGATTTCTCTTCTTCTCCAATTTCTTCTCTTCTCTTAGGATTTTTTATGCTTTTGTTAATCAAGATTGCTATGACCATGGCAATGCTTGAGTAGTCGTTTTATTTCTAGGAATTGGGGCTATGCCCAAGACTTGTTTTATGTTATGAATTGATGTTTTCCCTTTGTTAATTCCAATTTGCTTTTGATTTAATTCATATTGTTATAATTACTTGTGAATTTGGTGCGCACTTATTTGCATGTCATAGATACTCTAAGGATGAACTGGGAAGTGAACTTAGGTATTGGTTTATAGGGATTGAACTTAAGACTTAAATCACGAGAGTTAGAAGTGGTCCTTCGAGGGTTCATTGAATTGTCACAAACCTCAATGGGTCCAATTTAAATACAATCACCACGAGAGTAGGGGTTGGTTTAATTGGGCACATTTCATGTATCTCGAGAGGGAACATTAACTATATTAGGATAAATTCACCTTCAAAACATTTTGATAATTAGCAAAGGATAATCAATTTAGTAGCATAAGCGGTCTTGTTGGTAACCCAATTCCTGGAAATTCCTCTTTAGTTTGAAAAACCCCCAAATTGATTTAGTTTCCTTTTTTGTTTGATTGTGATTTTAATAATTGATTTGTTACTTGATTCTTATTTTAAAAACCAAATCTTTGCTTGTTTAGTTTAATTGATTTAATAATTAATTGTTGTTCAAGATCACGATCACTGTGGGTTCGATCTTTTTATTACTTGACGACGAAGTCGTACACTTGCGGATTCACGCTATCAATAATCCACTCTGATATGCTGCCATTATTGATTAAAATAGGGTACCTAATTGGATAGTTTCCATTCTCTTTTGGACCATTAGGATGTTGTTTTGTTCCAAATTACGGTAATTTTGTGAATTATGAGTGTTGGTGTCTTGTAATTCCTTCTTTTATAATTTTAGGGTTAGACAATTGAGTGCGTGTTTGGATGAGCGTTTGACAAACGTGATTTTAAATGAAAATGATTTTGTAGAATTGATTTTGGTTAAAAGTGAGTTGAGTGTGAAGTGATTTATGTTTGGATACATTCATGAAAAAAGTGATTTTCATCAATTCATGTTGTTTGGATAATTTGGATCGAAATTGCTTTTGAGTGTAGTTACTAAAAAGGACTTTTTTTTAATAGACAACTACAAATGGCTTTAATATATATATATATATATATATATATATATATATATATATATATATATATATATATATATATATATATAGGGAGTATGTCAAGTGAGAACTCTTCCTTATTATGAGACATGAGAACTATCAATGAGAGCCATCGGATCACAATTATAAAGATTTAACGGATTAGATTAAAACATGAATTTTAAAAGTCACATGACCTATTCTTCTACCTCCACTCCCTTTCACCACAGTACTACTGCCAATGTCTGGGCTGTACTGAGGCAGATGATGTGGTGGTCGTCTGGGCCGCGCTACCTTACGGTTGTTGGCGGAGCAGCGTTCAGAGGCGGAGGTCGTGGAGAAGGGCGGATCTGCGATTAGTGACAGCGGGGAATGGACGACGACGACGGCTTGCGACGACGGTGGAGCGGAGGAGAACACCGGTTCTGGTTAGGTGGTGCGCGGTGGTTCTAGGAGGAGATTGCAGCAGTAGTGCTTGGCGACGAAGATGGCGAATGAGAGAGGATGAGGTTCAGATCTATCGAGATGGCGATGACGGGGTGGCTAGCAAGATGAGATAGATTTGTGGTGATCACCAATAAGAAGGGTTTGAGGCGTTCGGCGAAGGGTCTCCGGTAGCGGTGATGTGTGGACTCCGGCAAGTGTACCGGATTCGTCACCAAGTAATAAAAAGATCGATCCCACAGAGATCGTGATCTCAAATAACAACTAATTATTAAACCAATTAAACTGGACTATATAAAAAAGGATTTTGAAAAGATTTGATTTTTGTAACAAGAAATAACTTAGAAAATCAGATATTTAAGAACGCAATCAATTAAAATAGGAAAGCAAATCAATTAGGGGTTTTTCAAATCTAAAGAGATTCCTAGGAATTGGGTTACCAACAAGATTGTTCATGTTACCGAACTGACTACCCCTTATTAATTATCAAAATTGCTTTGAAGGCGAATTTATCCTAAATAAGTTAATGCTCCCTCTCGGGTTACAAAAATCGTGCCCAATTAAACCAACCCCTACTCTCGTGGTAATTGAATTTAGATTGAACCTTTTAAGCTTTGTGACAATTCGTGAACCCTCGAAGGACCGCTTCTAACTCTCGTGATTTAAGTCCTAAGTTTGACACTACAAAAAAAAGGTCATTTAGCGACCGAAAATAGTGACCGAATTTTTTGGTTGCTTTTTGCGACCGAAATAGCGGCCGATTGTAGGATCTACATGAAACACTGATTAGAGTTGATACTGCTACCGAAATAGCGACCGAAATAGAGCGTAGCAGAGATATCTGTTGAGTCACCGGCAAGTGTACCGGGTCGTTGCAAGTAATAAAATAACACGGTAAAAAATTACCGAGGTCGAACACAAGGATTGGGCTACCAATTATACCAATTCGCGGGAAATTAGATACGTTGGTCAAGTAACAGAAAGTGGTTGAGATTGGAGTGATAATAGGATTGAAATTCAATTAACAAATCTAATAAAACTAAGCTATTAAAATCTGAAATTAAAATGTCCAAGGTCACAAATCCACCTACCCATTCATGCATACCCAAGTGATGATGAATTCCTCCCTAAGTTCAATTACAATGTCAACCGGGACCCCCAAATTCTCCTAAATCCACTGTCGTGCTCATTAGGATGTATTCGAAGATTGGATTAATTACTTACTAGGTCTCATAATCCTAATCATCAAACTCTGTTAATTCTTGTTCCCTATAAGGTTGCACCGATCTCCTACTCACTCTCGTGAAATATTGGATCGATGATCCCAATTCAAGTTCTAAACGCGAATCGCTGACTAAGCCTCATCAACGTTAACAAGTCAATCACGCAAGCATATGATCAACACAATCAAATCGGAATTGGAAAACATTTATTGAGAAAAAGGGAGAAAGACATACATCACATCAAATCTACACTGCCATGGGTGGCTTCATTGTTCCCTCAGACGAGGGGATTAATTCCTCATGCTCATAGACAAACAATCGGACATAACCACCATAGTGAAATAAGAAAAAGAAAAATAAAAGAGGAGACGCAGCTCCAAAGAGACAAGAAACTAGCCTAAACGCTACTCTGTACAAGTGGAAAAACTAGGATTCAGATCTAACCCAGAGAGCTCCCTTTTCTGATTCTGAAACAGCAATATATAGGATTCCTGATCTACGCTCATTCGCGAGGCGAGCAAGCTCTCGCGAGGCGAATATTAAAATTGGCGCGCATTCAATTTGGACTTTCGCGAGGCGAGAGTATGTTCGCGGGGCGAATTTCAGTTTTGGCTCCATCCTGAGTTTGAATGCTCGCGAGGCGAACTGTGATTGGCGAGGCGATCCAGAAAGGATGACTTCTCTGGCACAGTCAGGTCTTCAGGTTCGCGAGGCGAGTTGGCTCTCGCGTGGCGAGACAGAATTGTTGATTCTTTGTCGGTCACCGATCTTCAGCTCGCGGGCGAGCAGCATCCACTCGCGGGGCGAGTCTCTCCAGAATGACAATTTCCACTGTTTCTTGACTTTCCTTGACTCTCGGAGCTTCACTTTTAACCTGAAACAATAAAAAGAAACAAAAAGCGTAATTCTATTCAAAATAGACTAAAAACTACAAAAACTGCCTAGAACGAGTCAAAGTCTACTTAGGAACAAAACAAGGCCAAATTTGGGCGAAAACGAGATTGAACTCGAATAATTTGCACAAAAACCACAGTCCATCTAGTTATAAAACTAGATAAGCCAAAGGCTTATCAAAACACCCCAAACTTAAACCTTGCTTGTCCCCAAGCAAGCTAAAACTCAAAAAGGACTCAAGACTTGGCAAGCTTAAGGGATTCAATTGATTTCGCACAAATTTCATGTAATCTTAACAAAACAGTTTTTCTCCAATGATTTCCCCCTTGCATCAATGTAATCCCCACATTCATTTACTTTAAACAATTGAGAACTTCATCAGTCATGCAATCATTAATCTAAGTTGAGGATCAGAGTCACACACAAAAGGAAGATCACCAATTTCAAACAATTGCCTTCCTCACAAGGGTATGTAAATTTTCACTCATTCGCTCAAATTCGTCTAGGCTATCAACTTTTCACTCAATTTCACATATCAAGAGAACTTCCCATGAATTTGATTTTCATCTCAAAAATGGTTCCCACGAAAACATGCATGCAACATCAGAAGGTCTTATAAAGGTTGTAATGGGGCCTGGCTGAGGGTAGGATATTCAAGGATACTAGGCTTAAGTCCCTAGGAACTAAGAGAGCATGAGCATTTGACACATCTTCCACTCAAATTCCTTTTTCCATTTTTCTTTTTGCCTCGGGTGACTACGGCCTTTTCCTTGCTATTTTTTTCTGTTTTGCCCATTTTCTTTTGGCAATTTTTTTCTTTTGCCTTGGGTTTCAACCTTTATTTTTCTTTTTCTCAACCCAAAATGACATATCACCTTATAGCCACCCCAAACTTAGTTCCTCACAACCCTTCTCTTGCTACGCTTCCATGCTCTCCTAATCCTAAGATTGGGTTAACATGGTTTTTCAGATTTTGGCTTATAATATAGGGTCATCAAGAAACAATAGGCTAATTAGGCTCAATGTGGCTAACTAGGGAACATGCATTAGGGATGGTTCTTTTTAAGCCAAGTAGTTATTCAAAGAAAATTTGCCTAAATCATTTGATGCAACACATAAACATGCAAACCATGAAGAGATTCAAGCAAATCCGGGAAAGTGCAACTTAAAAGTGATTCACACAATCAAAAACAAAGTTGGAGGCTCAAATCCTCACCTGGACATTTTTCAAATTGTTTGACCGAGATACAATTCCTAGTGTGTTCACCCCCTCACCCCAAACTTATCATAAATCTAGTAATCACAATAAAATTCTTAAAGTTCAGTTTTCAATTTTTTACATGGGGATCAACTTTTCTATTTTTAGAACCTAGGGGGAAATTATCAATGGTCAAAATAATTCATGCAATCAATCTATGCTAAATTTAATTAAAATCCAACAAGCTTGCCGACACACTATTAATACACAAACTGTTGATCTTCTCGAATTATTCAAGAGCGACAAACAAAAACAAAAACAAAAGTGAGGAGAGGAGAGGGTGCTCCCTGATCAAGTTTCCATGGTTGCCTCCTCATCCAATTGGTCTCACGGGCTCCCTTCTGTTGCATGGCATCCTGGAAGAACTCCTGCAAATTAAAACCTTAAGTGCAGATTCGCGAGGCGATAGACCACTCGCGAGGCGAATCTGGAAAATTGTTATTCACACTTTCAAAAATAGCGAGGCGAGTAGTATCTCGCAAGGCGAATCTGGAATTCCAACAGATGATGGTGCCCAGAATCGCGAGGCGAAAGAATCCCTCGCGACGCGAGACAGAAGCATGAGCAAGCCTCTGAGATTCAGGGCTTCTGTCTCGCACGACCACAGTGGATTCGCGTGGCGAATCAAGCTTCTTTTTTTTTAATAATAATATAAATAAAAATGTCAGAAACTAAGAATAAAGGATACCTCGATTGGGTTGCCTCCCAATAAGCGCTTCTTTAACGTCACTAGATTGACTTATTAATAAGCATCCACCTGGATCCCATATCCTATGGCACAAGGGCCAAGAGACGCTCATCATATCAAATCCTCCACCCGGATCCCATGGTTTGTGAAGTTGCCCTTGCAGGAGCAATACGACTCTATCCATGATCCCATCTAGCCTGAGTGTGAAAACTCCATTGACTTCTGCAATTATGAACTCACTTCCTCTCGGGTCCAATGGTGTTTTCACGAGGAAGTGTGCCAGACAAGTGGGAGGGTCTAACTTACCAATGTCCACACATGCATGTAAGCCAACATAGTTATCCAATGCAGTAATTTCAAGTTGCTTGGCAAGCATGGTGAAATCCACTACCACTTTATCTGCATTTTGATCTCTACCCCTTGCTCCGGTGCCTTGTCCCTTGCCAACTCCTCTTTCTCCGGTTGCTCTTCCTCAACATGTGGTTGTTCCGGGGCCTTGTCACTTGTCAATTCCTCTTTCTCAGGTTGCTCTTCCTCAACATGTGGTAGTTCTTCCTCGACTTCCTGAGAACTAGTTGCATCCCAGTCATATCCCAACACCCTACCGCTTCTAGTTGTTATGGCTTCGCATTGGTTCTTAGGGTTGTTCTCGGTATCACCTAGGAAAGTGCCTGGGAGACGCTCATCTAGTTGCTTTGCGAGCTGACCCAACTTCTCTACTGCCGCATTCGCCTTCTCAAATGTCGCATTTGTCCTCTCAAGAGCCAACTCCCAAGGTTGTCTTCCACCATCCTGTTGAGGTTGTTGTCGCCAATTCCGTTGAGGTTGTGGTTGCCCGGCTAGACCACCGCCAGCGTTACTCCAAGCGAAACCCGGATGGTCTCTCCTCATATAACCCCTATACTGATTCTGATTCTGATAGTTGTTCTAGGGCACGCTGTCATAGAAATTATGGCACGAGTCCACATATTCTTGAGAGAAGTAGAACGGACAGCTCTGAGTGTCATGGTCTCCATTACAATTTTCGTAACCCGAAAGCATTCCCTCGTGTACCTCGCATACAAAACAAGGCAAGACCAAGTGGAATCAAAGAAGTAGAGAGAGATAATAGTAAATAAAAATAAAAATAAAAATAAAAATAACTTAACCAAATAATCAAACTTCCCTAAAATTAGGAAAATTGGTTGTGCCAATCCCCGGCAGCGGCGCCAAAAACTTGTTGAGTCACCGGCAAGCGTACCGGGTCGTCGCGAGTAATAAAATAACACGGTAAGAATTTACCGAGGTCGAACACAAGGATTGGGCTACCAATTCTACCAATTCGCGGGAAATTAGATACGTTGGAAAGTGGTTGAGATTGGAGAGATAATAGGATTGAAATTCAATTAACAAATCTAATAAAACTAAGCTATTAAAATCTGAAATTAAAATGTCCAAGGTCAGAAATCCATCTACCCATTCATGCATACCCAAGTGATGATGAATTCCTCCCTAAGTTCAATTACAATGTCAACCGGGACCCCCAAATTCTCCTAAATCCACTGTCGTGCTCATTAGGACGTATTCGAAGATTGGATTAATTACTTACTAGGTCTCATAATCCTAATCATCAAACTCTGTTAATTCTTATTCCCTATAAGGTTGCACCGATCTCCTACTCACTCTCGTGCAATATTCGATCGATGATCTCAATTCAAGTTCTAAACGCGAATCGCTGACTAAGCCTCATCAACGTTAACAAGTCAATCACGCAAGCATATGATCAACACAATCAAATCAGAATTGGAAAACATTTTTTGAGAAAAAGGGAGAAAGACATACATCACATCGAATCTACACTGCCATGGGTGGCTTCATTGTTCGCTCAGACGAGGGGATTAATTCCTCATGCTCATAGACAAACAATCGGACATAACCACCATAGTGAAATAAGAAAAAGAAAAAGAAAAGAGGAGACGCAGCTCCAAAGAGACAAGAAACTAGCCTAAATGCTACTCTGTACAAGTGGAAAAACTAGGATTCGGATCTAATCCAGAGAGCTCCCTTTTCTGATTCTGAAACAGCAATATATAGGATTCCTGATCTGCGCTCGCTCGCGAGGCGAGCCAGCTCTCGCGAGGCGAATATTAAAATTGGCACGCGTTCAATTTGGACTTTCGCGAGGCAAGAGTATGTTCGTAGGGCGAATTTCAGTTTTGGCTCCATCCTGAGTTTGAATGCTCGCGAGGCGAACTGTGATTGGCGAGACGATCCAGAAAGGATGACTTCTCTGGCACAGTCAGGCCTTCAGGTTCGCGAGGCGAGTTGGCTCTCGCGTGGCGAGACAAAATTGTTGACTGTTGCTGTTCAGCTGATCTTCAGGCTCGCGGGGCGAGCATCCACTCGCGGGGCGAGTCTCTCCAGAATGACAATTTCCACTGTTTCTTGACTTTCCTTGACTCTCAGAGCTTCACTTCTAACCTGAAACAATAAAAAGAAACAAAAAGCTTAATTCTATTCAAAATAGACTAAAAACTACTAAAACTGCCTAGAACGAGTCAAAGTCTACTTAGGAACAAAACAAGACCAAATTTGGGCGAAAACGAGATTGAACTCGAATAATTTACACAAAAACCACAGTCCATCTAGTTATAAAACTAGATAAGCCAAAGGCTTATCAATATCTGTCGCTATGTCGGTCGCTAAATAAAGGAAAGTAAAAGTCAGAAATTTATGAATTTTTAGCGACCAAAATGGCGAACGATTTAAATGCAAAGGTTAAACTTTATTTATATTAGCGACCGATTTAAAAATCCGTCGCTAAATTTATGAATTCATATTTCAAACTTTATTTATATTTGCGACCGATATTAATTCGTTCGCTAAACGACGCGTAAAAAAAAATTAAATAGCGCGTGTTAGCGACCGAAATTTAAACCGGTCGCTAAAATTATAAATTCAAATTTCAAACTAACCATATTAGCGACCGAATTAGAGACCGATTTAATTCGATCGCTAAAACTGAAATCCCTAAATTCGACAGAACCACCTTTCTTCCTCATTTTACTCGAAACTCTATCTCTCTCTCACTGTTTCTCTTTTCCTAGCCGCACGCTCCAGCCACCACAAGACACCTCCTGTCACCACCGTCATCCCCTCTGCTCAGGTAAGCTCTCCTCTCCATCTCTCTCTTTCTCTGTCTCTGTTTCTCTCGCATCTCTCTCTGTCACACTCTGCTTCTCTCTCTATCTATTTCTAAGGTCTCTCTCATCCTCCTCTGGCCACCACCACCTCTGTCGTCGTGCGACCACCACCCCTAACAAACTCCTCTCTCGGTTCTTACTCATCTCAGGTAATGATCGATCATAATCTCTTCTTCTTTGTGAGCTTTATCTTTTTATAATCTTCAAGCATGAATCATCACACCCACCATGTGTGTGCAATTCTCATCACACCATTCACAACACAACTAGGCTAGCCTATCTAGCTTTGTACATTTTGCTCATGTATTCCCATGAGCAGGTGTTATACATTTTGTTTTGTATGGATATATATCATTGTTTCTGAACTAGAGTAGTTAGCATTGAATTCAACTATGGTAGGGTCTAATAATATTACCAGTTTGTTTGTGTTAAGCATTTGATAGTTGATAAAAACCCACAATAAGATTGGTAAAATAATTTCTAGTAGGCTAAATGGCCCATCACCATTTCTCAAAGTCATGAAAATTAAACAAAATATTTTCCATTAATTTCTTTTAACAAGCTTTACAACTAGTAACGCGTGGCAATCCCACAGATCATGCTTGTGGAAATAGAAAATGTTATCACATGAAAATGATAGCTCAGGCCTCATATAATTCAAACGATTGGAAACGAATCCACAAGAATTTCTGATCACCAAAATTTATTGTATTAAAAATAGAATTTAATTTTGATAGATTTTTTTTTGAAAGGATATATTATTGTTGCAAAGGTTTTGTTAAAATTCGCAAATAAATTAATGTGGATTTAACGGTTGGAAGTAGGCGAATTATCTGAGATATATATCAATTTTTTTAAGTCGGGTGGTTTTCACCATTTAACAGTTGAAAATGACCCAGAATAAGATTGGTAAAATAATTTCTAATTGCCGAATGGCCCATCACCATTCTCAATGGCTCAATGCCATGAAAATGAAACAAATTGAGAAACAATAATCTATGTGTGTTGTTTTATTATATAATAAGTGAACCTGTTACCAGAGTATTGACTGCATATAAACTTTATGAGTGTTGATCCCTTTGCTAGATATGAGACACCAACCACGTAGCCTGATCCACACCCATGATACAATACTCTGCTTAACAAGAACCATCATTCATAAAAAATTTTGCATTCTGTTAGTTTTTCAAAAATATCTGGGTGGATCCCATCAGATCATAGATTTGATTTGATATCAGGAAAGATGCTTGAGCATGAAAGTGTGGGAATGACAGGTTTTTTTTGGGAAGTAAGGGATTAATTAATAAAAAAAGGAATCACTTGATTCCGATAGATAACACTCGTACCAAGTTGCAAGTTGTTCTAAATTTGTAACCGTATATTATTGATTCTATTTTATATTAATTTATGTGTTTCTAGTCTTATAAATAGTTGTACTGGATTCTGTATATATAGAATAGTGATTTGATTTGAAATGACTAATTTCATTTATGCATGATAGGTCCTTGTTGTCATATTCTTCTACTCTCTGTTGGCTCCGGCTCCTCCCATTATCCTTACTCGGTTGTGTTTTCTCTCTCAGGTAAGTTCTTTGAACACTCAGTGTAATGTATTATGTGAATCGTGTTGTTTGGTAGTGGAGAGTTGAGCTCAATAGGATGTGATCTTGTCTGATTGTATGCTGATAATTTAATGTTTATGCATGTGTTTGTCAATATGTGTTGTTTGTTAGTGGAGAGCGGAGCTCAATAGGATGTGATCCTGTCCAAAAGGCAGGATGCTGGTTGTGTGCTGATAATTTAGAAATTATGCATGTGTTTGACAATTAACTGCTACTTGTTAGTGGAGAGAGGAGCTCAATAGGATGTTTGCTACAATATTTAATCTAAGTTTGTATTGATTTACGCTGCAATTTATATAAGCTCAACAATGTTGCAATATTTATAGGTTAATGGTTTTATTTTCTGTTAGAGTTAATAATTAATTTACGAAAGCCTTAGTTTCCTATTTGAGATTCAATATTAATGAGCATGCGTAAATTATCAAGGTATGCATGCTCATTGTATTGAATCTTGAATTGTCCAAGTGGGACAGTTTGGGAAAAAACCTTTTTCACACTCGTACAATAGTCATTTCAATGTTCAAATGCCTTATATACTTGTTGAAATCTCGGTCTGATGCATTTCCTTTTGTTCTCCTGGTGCATACTTGATCGCGGTGATTCTCACCGTGCTCGAGTCGTGTACTTGGAGACCGATGGGAAATGCTGCCAAAATTTTGTCAAGTATAAGGTATTTGAATATGGGAATAACTATTATTAGCCGAGTGTGGCAAAGGTTTCTTCTCGAATGGGATAGGTTCATACCTTGTCATAAGAACGAGATTGATAGAGTTATTGGAATGCACCGTAATATATATGTGTTATTGTAGGATTGGTCAGGCTATTTAATTGCCAGCAATGGATATTCCGGAGAATCGGAAATGGATGTATCGTAGGTTGGATCAGAATAAACGTGTTAGGGAAGAGTATAGAGTTGGAGTGGGTGAGTTTATAGAGTTTGTTGTTAGCCAGGAGAGATTTATACGGCTGGGCGGTGATCAATTGAGGTGTCCTTGCAAAAGATGCAAGTGTCAATCTTTCAAAAGCGTGGATGGAGTTGTAGCCGATCTTTATGAGAAGGGCTTCATGCCTGATTACTGTTGGTGGAATAACCATGGTGAGACGTTGCCTGACTTAAACCCGATTGTGTTTGAAGGTTCGTACTATGGAAGTGGTGACTGGAGGGAAGAATTGAATCCATACGAGGAGATAATAATGGATCATGCTGGACCATCGGTTGGTGTTGTACTAGAAGAAGATGGGGGAGAAGATGGTGGAATGGGTTCCCAATACGTAGAGGAGAATCTGAATCCCGAAGCTCAAAGATTCTATGATATGCTGAGTGTTGCACGATCTCCATTGTGGGAAGGATGTCGGGAGTACACGAAGTTGTCGATGTGCATGGAATGGTTGACTATCAAATCTGACTACAATATGCAAGAAGGTTGTTTTAATCGCCTCACCAGGTCAGTGTCCAAGGCGTTGCCAGAAGACAATCGGATGCCTACTAGTTTTTATCATGCTAAGAAGTCTGTGGAAATTTTGGGTCTGGGGTGTTTGAAAATTGATTGTTGCCCGAATGGATGTATGTTGTACTATAAGGATGATTCAGCGGAAAGCATAAAATGTTGTCGATATTGTGGTGCGGATCGGTATAAGACAACCACTAGGATGGGCATTGAGAAGAAGAGGTCGCTAAAAAAGATGTGGTACTTTCCGCTCGTGCCAAGACTTACAAGATTGTACTATTCGATGGCCACTGCAGCTCACATGAGGTGGCATAGTGAGCATGAGAGGGAGCAAGATGTCTTGTGTCATCCATCTGATGGAGAAGCTTGGAAGCATTTTGATAGGGTTCATATGGCAAAATCGCAGGACCCTCGCAATGTCCGATTGGGGTTATCTACTGATGGATTTAATCCTTTTGGGCAGTCTGGAAAAGCATACTCTTGTTGGCCTGTTATCCTGACTCCGTACAATCTTCCCCCAGGGATGTGCATGAAGCGGGAGTTTATGTTCCTAACAGTCATAATTCCGGGTCCGTCTAATCCAAAAGGTAAGATTGATGTGTACTTGCAGCCGCTGATAGATGAGTTGACAATGTTGTGGAATGATGGTGTGTTGACATATGACGTATCTTTGAGGCAGAATTTCATCATGAAAGCAGCTTTGATGTGGACGATCAACGACTTTCCCGCTTATGGGATGATGTCGGGTTGGATGAAAGTGGGGAAGCTTGGATGCCCAATATGTATGTAGCGATCGAAGGCATTCACGCTTAAAAACAGTCGAAAGATCTCATATTTTGATTGTCATCGTCAATTCCTTCCAGAAGATCATCCTTAAAGGCGGAACAAGAATGCATTCAAGAAGCGTTGTGCGGAGACAACACCGCCTCCACCACGTTTGACTGGTCCTAATGTATGCCGCAGAGTACAGTACTTACCGCTGGTCCATGAATCCCAAGGAGAACATATTCCTGATTATGGCGTCAACCATAATTGGACAAAACAAAGTATATTTTGGAGGTTGCCGTATTGGAGGACGCAGCTACTCCGTCACAACATTGAGTCATGCATACTGAGAGGAATGTGTTTTTGAATGTGTTTGACACTGTGATGGACATTGATGTCGTGCGAACGCACGTGCGATCCGGCAAGTGTACCGGATTGTCGCCAAGTAATAAAAAGATATCGATCCCACAGAGACCATGATCTCAAATCGCAACTTATTGTTAAATGATAAAGCTGGACTGTATAAAAAGATTTTGAAAAGGATTTGATATTTGAATTAAGAGATAACTTAAAATCAGAATCAAATAAAACAGAAAGTAAACAGTTTATGGTTTTTCAGATCTAAATGGATTCCTAGGGATTTGGGTTACCAACAAGATCGCTTATGTTACTAAACAGATTAACCCTTGTTAATTATCGAAATTGCCTTGAAGGCGAATTTATCCTCAAATAGTTTAAGCTCCCTCTCGGGTTACAAAATCCGTACCTAATTGAACCAACCACCTACTCTCGTGGTAGTCAAATTCATATTGGACCCTTTACGTTTTGTGACAATTCGTTAATCCTCGAAGGACGGCTTCTAACTCTCGTGATTTCAGTCCTAAGTCTGATTCTATAGATCCGACACCTAAGTTCACCGCTAGGTTCCTCCTTAGAATGTCTATGACATGTAAATAAGCACGCACCAGATTTACAAGTAATTAAAACACTAGAAATCAAATCTGAAGCAAAATCGCAATTAACAGAGATATAACATCAATTCAATACCATAAACAAAACTTGGGCATAGCCCCAATCCCTTGAAATTAAACTACTACTCAAGCCTTGTCATTGTGACGACAAGCTTGATTACAAATAACATGAAAACAGAAATAAGAGAATAAGAGGAAGAAGAAGAGGAGAGATCCTAAATTATTGCCTAAGTGTAACAACCAAAAAAGGTCCCCTGAGCCTCTGACTTGATCCCCTATTTATAGATTTGGGAAGTTTGAATCCCAATCTAACTCAAATTAAATCCAAATCAGTTGCTTCTGATCCAAGTAACGCGCATCACGGTCGTGATGGCCATCACGGCCTGGCCGTGACCGCTTCTGTCTTCACCAAATGGTCTGTCACAGCCGTGATGGGCGTCACGGCCTGGCCGTGACAGATTCTGTCCTGAGGGGGTCTGGCTCAATATGCATGTCACGGCCGTGATGGGCATCACGGCCTGGCCGTGATAGCTTCTGACTTTTCTTAATTCTTTTTCAGCTTCACTTGATCACGACCGTGATGGGCATCACGGCCTGGCAGTGATCAGCTCTGTTTGCCCCTTTTCTTGCCTTCCAAGCTCCCATCTTCGTGCCAGCTCCAACAGACTGATCCTGAGCAATATAATCTACTTTTCCTGCACACAAGCACCACAAAACCACCTTACTCGTTCCAAGGCAAAATTAACTAATAATCAAACAAAATAAGCCTAATTTATATGAAAATGCATGCAAAATGTGATGGAAATATGAGGTGAAATCACACTCATCAAACTACCCCAAGCTTAAGATTTTGCTTGTCCTCAAGCAATAACTAAGGCCAGAAAAGTTAACCAACCGAAACATGGACAGTGAATCTAGAACCCGAGTAATGAATTCAAGCAACACACTAATTCAATAAGAAACCAAGAGACAACCAATTTTAAGTCCAATTAGGAGCTTAGGTTCCCCAGACTCACATCTCTCACCAATTCGGGTACTCTTCTCACCTCACTCATGTGTTTGAGGGTATGTGACAATTCACTCAGTTTCCTCAAGGAAGGTGCCCTACCATAAGCTTGACTATTAACCAAATCTCTACTTTATTAATGAAAGCACATAAGAATCAAGAGGTCTTTTATCTGGGTTGTAATGGGGCCATGTGATTAATTGTTAGGTGGGGAAATCAAGAAAAGGAAAATTCTAGAGGCTAATCAAAATCAAGCAATGCAAAGCGCGACACCTCCTAAAATTCCTTTTTGGGCCTCAGTTTTCCACCTTTCTTTTTCTCATCTTTTTTCTTCTTATTTCTCACTTTATTTTTCTCATCCCCTTCTCCATTTTTTTTATTTTTTATTTTTTTGAAGAAGGGGAGATTTTCAACTTTTCGAGAAATTTTTCTAACTTTTTATCCCACACTTTATCCTTTAAACTACCCTTCTTGCCCTTTGCAACACTTTAATAGGTGCCATACTAAGCATTGTTCATTAAAATAGATTAATGGTACCAAGAAAAGTATTTATTCTTTTAGGCTCAAAACTGGGCAACTAAGGGGCAATTTATCAGTCAAAGTTTAGGAGGCCATAAAATTACCTAGTGCATCAATCATTTTCAAATGTGTTTTCAAAAAATTTTAAGCTTCGAAACGGTTTCAAGTCAAGTTCTAGAGGGCACAATCCATGAGGAATAAATCACTCTATCACAAGGAATGGGGTAGATTTAGTGAGTACCCCTTTTTGGCTCAAAATCTCTCATTTAGTGGTTTAGAATCGATGAGAAACCTAAATCTAAGGAACCATTTGCTAATTATTAACTTTCAAAAGATTGTCTCAAGCATTTTTCATTTTTAGCCTATCACAAGAATTCAAAAATTGAGTTCAAGAATCCACTGTCATAATTCAATTGGTTGTCCTAATTGGCACAAAGTTTTCACTATTGGAGGCAGATCCTAAGTAGGGGACAGTTTAATCATGTGATTTATGAAAACTAATCCTAAATGAATGCAACATGCAAGAATGCAAAATTGATACCCCTACCCCAAGCTTAAAAACTTACATTGTCCCCAATGTAAATAATTAAGCCGTAGGGAGGATAAAACAAAATAAAAATGAAAATGAAATAAAAAAAAGGAAAAAGGAACGCACTGAGGTGGTGGGTACTGGCTCAGATGCCAGTCGTAGAGCTGCTGGAGCATAGCTCTCTGCTCTCGCTGCTCCTCCATAATGCGCTCCTGGTTCGCTGCGATGGTGTCGAAAGTGGATGCGAACCGCGCATAGGGGTCCTCAGATGACGAACCCGCGGAGGAAGAAGAAGGGTGCCCAGATGGCCTAGCCTGCGGTGGCAGGCGTAACAGCCTCTCTACTCTAATGGGCTGAGGCTCCTCTCCTACCGGCACTTTCCAGTTGGCCGGGTTTGATACGTCTAACAGTGTGGGGTTAGGGAGAGGAATTGGGTGCCTCAGCCTGGGGTGTTTGAGGCAGTATATGTCATCCTCCTGGACGATCATCCCCATAGCCTCACAAGCCTGTAAGGAGATACGGGTCAGTCCAGGGGCGGCCTCAAAACCATCCATATCAAAGTTGAAGTGGTGGCATATGGCGGTGATGAGGCCACCAACGACAATAGTGCCACTCGCACTCTTGGCAACCTTTAAGAGGTGCCTAGCCAAATAGGACCCTGTGTCCACATTGCTCTCAGGGTGGAGCATGGCCCATAATATAAAGACCTAGTCCTAGCAGACGGATCCATCACTCTCTCCACGGCCAAACAGGGTATTGGCTATGACCCTGTGCATATACCTGATGCTAGGGTTAGCAAAGGCTGTGGACTTGGATGTCCGAGGGTCAAATCTCCTGCCCTCATAGTCTATCACTGACCAGAAATTATGCGCACTAAACCCTAGGGGGTATCTTCGGTCACCACCTACTGGCAATCCAAAAATCTCATTAAATTCGGCCAGGGTTAGTACGAAGTCCTGGTTGAAGAGGCGGAATGTGATCCGCCCTTCTTGACAATGCTGCCCTTGGAGGATTTCTGCGTTCTGGGAGCTTAGGAACTCCAGAGTAGGGCCAGCATATGCAGGGTATCTGGTGCGAGCGAACTCGCTCCACCCTATGTTTTGCAACATCCAATTGACGTCCACAGTCAATCCTAGGGTATCCAAACATGCATCATCAAGATATTTGGTCTGTATTATTTTCCTATTTTTTAAAGCATTAAACCTATCATGTTGAGAAATATCCTTAAAAACTATCCCAAACCCATATCCATCAGTCTCAGAATTTGAAGAATCAGAATCAGAGTGGTTACCTACTCTACTGCGAGTGCGTGAAGCCTCACTTGCCCTTTGCCTTTTGGTTGCCATGTTCAGAGAGTCTCAAAATCCAAAATCCCCTTTACTGCTTCAGAAACACTAGTTTTGGTTAGGGTTTCAAATTGGGAAATTTTGAGTTTTCCCAAAATTGAAGGATTTTCCCTTTGGGTGTTGATGGGAGAGGACCAGAGAGTGAGGGAATGTGGTTGGTTGGGTGTGGGTGTGAGTGGGGAGGTGATTTTCGAGCCCTTTTGAGAAATGGTTATGGAGGAGAAGGGAACCAGAGGTGGAGAGGAAGAAGAAGAAGATGATTAGGATGATGATGGTGTTGGGCTGAAGGTGCGCGTGATGAGTGATGATTTGAGGAAGGAGGAGGGTTTCGTGGGTGTGGAGGTGGAGAGGAAGAAGAAACAGATGCAGATAGTGAAGTGGCAGAGAGGCTGCGCTTATGTTAAAAAAAGAGAAAATCGCACGTCACGGCCATGACCTACATCACGTCCAAGCCGTGACGCTTTCTATGTTTCATAAAAATGGCCATCACGGTCGTGATTCATATCACGGCCTCCCCGTGATGGTTTCTATCCTGATCTAGCTGTCTGTCACGGCCGTGAACTGTATCACGGCATGCCCGTGATCCTTTCTGTCCTTTCCTGTTCTTCACATCACGGCCGTGATCAGTATCACGGCCTGGCCGTGATGGATTCTGATCTCTGGGGATTACTTGTCACACCCGTGATGTACATCACGGCTGGGCTATGATGGTCTCTGACTTTTAGCTTTTGGCCATCACGGTCGTGATGGACATCACGGCCTGGCTGTGATGGTTGCTGACTTTTCTTTTCCATCCTCTCTTCACTTTCCATCACTCCCTGACCTGAAAACACTAGCAAATCTATTAATTTATGATTTTTTTTTTACTCTTGATCTTCTCAAATTATTCAAGAGCTAAATTCAAAAACAAATGGAAAAGGGAAAGAAAACTTGGGTTGCCTCCCAAGAAGCGCTTATAAACGGTCTTAAGCTTGACCATACCTACTTCAATCAACCAGGGTCGGCTGGGCTTAGAAGTGCAAGAACACTTTGCTTCCATGGTAGTCCTTCAAAGAGCCGATTTTGCTCATATGGCCAGTTGCGCTTCCGCTTTGCTCTTTTTGCTCTGAGTTTCCTAGCTTTACTCCCTCCCGACGGAAGTTTTGTTTCCATATGATGAGCAACTCCATCTTCATCACTACCGGGGGCATCATTCCTCATACAAATCTTTGGAGTTGATTCCATGTTGAGCTCTTCCTTTACCTCTGGAGACTTTATATCGATCCTGCACACATGACACTCAAAAGGAGGGTTGTTATAGGAGTTAGTCAAATGAAAATCTACCCTACCTTCCTATACATTCAGAGAGAGTTTGCCATTCCTTACGTCTATTATTGCTCCAGCGGTGGCCAGGAATGGCCTTCCTAAAATGATGGGGAATTCAGAATTCCCGTTCATATCCAATACCAGGAAATCGGTAGGGATGAAAAATTTCCCTACCTTTACGGGGGCATTCTCTAGTAGGCCTAGAGGAGTCCTAGTTGAGCCATCCGCAAATTGTAAGGAGAATTTGAATGGACTCAACTCTTTGGTTCCCAACCTTTCCAAGATAGCGAGCGGCATCAAGCTCGCACTAGCCCCTAAGTCGCACAAGGCTTGGTCTATTTGCACTTCTCCAATCGAGCAAGCGATAGAGAAACTACCTGGGTCTTTCAGTTTAGGAGGCATATTAGATTTTTTCATGACATTTGGCTCCTCAGTTAAGCTCTTAGTTTCTACTTCCACTTGCTTTCTCTTGACCAACCTTTGTGGTAAAGGTATTGGGGGTTGGTAAGGCGGTGGAGGGACATACTTTGGTTCTAGCTCTTCATCTTTGCTCATGTCCTCCTCTGTTTCCACGTCCTTTACATCCACCCCAAGCTTATCATCCCTCAAGTATATGGCATTACAGTGCTCATTGGGATTAACTTCGGGTTGTCCCAGAAACATACCCTTGGGTCTAGGATATGTGCTGGCCTGTTGGGCAATTTGAGTTTCTAACATCTTATTATGGATTGCTAAGTTGTCTACCTTAGATGCTAGCTCTTTTATTGCCTCGTTGACTACCTTACCTTGTTGCCTAAACTCTTCATTTTGTTTTGTTTGAGTTTCAGAAAAACTTTCCAATAGAGACTCAAGTTTAGACTTCTGTACCTGAGGATACCTTGGAGCGGGTTTCCTATTACCTTGGCCTTCTTGGAACTCATGGTTCAGAGTGTTGCTGTAGTTCCCATAGGAGAGGTAAGGGTTGTTCTTCTTCTGGTTGTAGGGATTTGGGGGAGCGTAGTTTGGCAGCTTCGGGTTCGTGTCATAGAAGTTGTGACAAGCGTTCACTTGCTCACCTGAAGCGTCGGATCCATGAGCAATGCCATGTGGGCACTCCATTATGTCATGTCCCTGCATTCCACAAATCTCACAAACAAGGTTAGTAGCACCTATTGCACTCACATTAGCCCTTTCAAGCTGATCAAAACGTTTATTAAGTGAGTCTATTTTTGACATTATAAGATCAGTGTTATTTACTTCAAACTTACCCCCCGAAATCTTGTTCGGGTTATTACCACTTTCTGAACCCCATTGGTGGTAGTTGGTGGCCACGTTTTCAATGATGTTGAATGCCTCAGTCAGAGGCCTATTCATAAATGCTCCACCAGCTGCAGAATCAAGTGACACCTTCGAAGAGTAATCCAATCCGTTGTAGAAGGTGTGCACTAATAACCACCTCTCGAGTCCATGGTGTGGGCAAGACTCCAGCAGTCCCTTGTAGCGATCCCAAGCTTCTGATAAGCACTCTCCGTCTTTTTGGAAGAAGACGGTGATCTGGGTTCGTATGTAGGCCGTCTTGGATGGAGGGAAGAATTTCTCCAAGAACGCCTGCTCCAGTTGGTCCCAAGTCGACAAGGTATTAGCGGGTATTTGCTTCAGTTAAGCTTTCACCTTTCCAGTAAGAGATGAGGGGAACAACCTCAAGCGAATAGCATCAACCGGGGCACCATGAATTCTGACTGCATCGATAAACTCCAAAAATGTCTCTACGTGGTCAGTCGGGTCCTCCGAGGGCAATCCTCCGAATTGATGTTGCCTAATCATGTTAATGAGCATAAGGGGTATAGTGTAGTTCTCTGCCTCGATCTCTGGCCTAGCAATCCCAGTTCGCAAACCCCTCGCATTTGGGGCTGCGTAGTCCTTCAACGGTTTCGTATCTGGTTGATTCGCCATGAGTGGAATGAGACTCAACCTCTCTCTCTCTCTTTGTAGTCTCCTACGTCTGTGAAAGGTCCTCTCGATTTCTGGATCGACCTCACTAAGGCTCCCAAGACTTAGGGATCTTTGCATATAAAAGACAGAGAGATAGATACTCTAGAAGGAATTTTTTTTATTAAATAAATAAAAAGATAAGGTCTAGAAAAATCAATTTAAAAATAAAATTGAGATTCGAGAACGCACAGTCCCCGGCAACGGTGCCAAAAACTTGATGTCGTGCGAACGCACGTGTGATCCGGCAAGTGTACCGGATTGTCACCAAGTAATAAAAAGATATTGATCCCACAGAGATCGTGATCTCAAATAGCAACTTATTGTTAAATGATAAAGCTGGACTGTATAAAAAGATTTTGAAAAGGATTTGATATTTGAATTAAGAGATAACTTAAAATCAGAATCAAATAAAACAGAAAGTAAACAGTTTATGGTTTTTCAGATCTAAATGGATTCCTAGGGATTTGGGTTACCAACAAGATCGCTTATGTTACTAAACTGATTAACCCTTGTTAATTATCGAAATTGCCTTGAAGGAGAATTTATCCTCAAACAGTTTAAGCTCCCTCTTGGGTTACAAAAACTGTGCCCAATTGAACCAACCACCTACTCTCGTGGTAGTCGAATTCAGATTGGACCCTTTACGTTTTGTGACAATTCGTTAATCCTCGAAGGACGGCTTCTAACTCTCGTGATTTCAGTCCTAAGTCTGATTCTATAGATCCGACACCTAAGTTCATCACTAGGTTCCTCCTTAGAATGTCTACGACATGTAAATAAGCGCGCACCAGATTTACAAGTAATTAAAACACTAGAAATCAGATTTGAAGCAAAATCGCAATTAACAGAGATATAACATCAATTTAATACCATAAACAAAACTTGGGCATAGCCCTAATCCCTAGAAATTAAACTACTACTCAAGCCTTGTCATGGTGACAACAAGCTTGATTACAAATAACATGAAAACAGAAATAAGAGAAGAAGAGGAAGAAGAAGAGGAGAGATCCTAAATTATTGCCTAAGTGTAACAGCCAAAAAAGGTCCCATGAGCCTCTGACTTGATCCCCTATTTATAGATTTGGGAAGTTTGAATCCCAATCTAACTCAAATTAGATCCAAATCAGTTGCTTCTGATCCAAGTAACGCGCATCACGGCCGTGACCGCTTCTGTCTTCACCAAATGGTCTGTCACGGCCGTGATGGGCGTCACGGCCTGTCCGTGATGGGCATCACGGCCTGGCCGTGACAGATTCTGTCCTGAGGGGGTCTGGCTCAATATGCATGTCACGACCGTGATGGGCATCACGGCCTGGCCGTGACAGCTTCTGACTTTTCTTCATTCTTTTTCAGCTTCACTTGATCACGGCCGTGATGGGCATCACAGCCTGGCCGTGATGGGCATCACAGCCTGGCCGTGATCAGCTCTGTTTGCCCCTTTTCTTGCCTTCCAAGCTCCCATCTTCGTGCCAGCTCCAACGCGACTGATCCTGAGCAATATAATATACTTTTCCTGCACACAAGCACCACAAAACCACCTTACTCGTTCCAAGGCAAAATTAACTAATAATCAAACAAAATAAGCCTAATCTATATGAAAATGCATGCAAAATGTGATGGAAATATGAGGTGAAATCACACTCATCGGACATCAAGGGGAGGACAAAGGATACAAATAAAGCCCGATTGGATCTGGCTGATGTTGGACGAATCTGGGCAAGTATACACAGTCGTGCAAGTAATACGGTGGTAAGACCGGTTATCGTATCCACGGGGATTGGATGTCAACTACCAATTCACAAACTCAGCAACTATCTAGACTAAACAGAGAGTTCAAAACAAGCAAAAGAAAAGAAATAAAATCTTTTTGTCTTTTTTTGGGGATTTTTTACAAACACTTGGAGTGCAGAAAGATATGTTGGGATCAGATTTCACCAAACCTCTATCTCATGCAATATCAGGACTAGATACCTCTCATTCATGCTTCATATATTAAAATCAATCCACTAAACTACTCAAGCCCCGATCTATCGGATGATAAGAGCCTAATTCCACTAATAGACCCTAATCTCTTAGGTGGCCTAGATTAATGAAATTGCATTAGGATTAGGGATTACGCGATTACTAGCAAACCAAACTCCATCTCTAGATGTAAGGGTTACTAGGTGATTAAATTCAATTCCGGTTCTAATATGAACGTCTCCATTACATACCAAAACACAAATCGAGTCATAGGGGTGCTAGCCACAACAAGCATTAAGCACAGAAAATTAATCACTAATATGAAGACATGAACATAGAATAATCAGTCAAGATAAATACATAATCAATCAGTTTGGCTACATCTAATCCCAACAATAGGGATTTAACTACTCATAAACAGAGAATACAAAGAGAAAGAGAGAAGGGATGAAGCAAACTCCATAGAAGCATCCTCCAATCTTCTTTCGGTCCCAGAGCAAGGAAAACATCCCCTTCAGGGCTTGAAACCCTCTTCCAGCCGCAGCCCCCAAGTCTGCCTCCAATCCTCCAAGATTTTCCCCATTCTGACCTAAAACAGCAACTTATACCAATCAGTTCTGCGCTCGCTCGCGAGGCGAATGGCTCCTCACGAGGCGAATATTAAAATCTGCTGTTGCTGAAAATTATACTCTCGCGGGGCGAGTGAATGTTCGCGACGCGAGACCTAAAAGTGATTCTCCAATATGCCCGTGAGGAGCATCAGGGCCTGGGCGTGATGGCTTCTGGTTTCCAGACTCGCGAGGCGAGACAAGGTTTGCGAGGCAAACCAGAAAGACTTGCAGCGTTTTGAATGCAGTCGGCTTTCGGGGTCGCGAGGCGAATCCCGGTTTGCAGGCGAATCTCCAGAGTTCTGCTTGGCTCAATTTCTTCTCTTTTCAAGCTCCAAAATCATCCAAGCTTCATTCTAGCCAAATATGCACAGTTTTCCTTGAATTTCTGCAAAACAACACACAGAAACCGCTTCACTCGTTCCAAGGGAAAATCTAATAAAAATCAAATAAAGAATGCCTAATCTAGATGAAAAATGCATGCAAAAGTGTACAGCAAACATCATGTAAAATCACACTATCAGCTGACATTTGTAATCGGAAGGAGCTTGAGTTGCTGGACGGTGGTCGTGGAAACTTATGAAACCGAAGGCAAGTGATACACTAAGCAAAACACAGAAAGTGGCCGTCTGTTAGTGGGTTAAAGAACTAAAGTTACCAGATGGGTATGCTTCCAATCTGGGTAGATGTGTTGACATTAAGGAAGCAAAGTTACATGGAATGAAGAGTCATGATTGCCACGTGTTCATGAAACGGTTGCTTCCAATTGCGTTCGACGCATTACCGAAGCAAATTTGGAACCCACTTGTTGAGCCTAGCCAGTTTTTCAGGGAGCTTACATCGACAACACTAAATGTGAATCAATTAAAGGATATGGAAGTCAAGATACCCGTTTTGTTATGTAAGCCAGAGCAAATCTTCCCGCCGAGTTTCTTTTATTCCATGGAACACCTGCCAGCTCATCTACCTTACAAAGCAAGAGTTGGTGGCCCAGTCCAATACCGTTGGATGTATCCATTTGAGAGGTAAACAACATCAACTATTTTACTTAATACATATGAAATTCACGAACACGAGAGCGTAGTTTAGCTTTCCCTAAAACTAGTAATTATTTGTATGTATCCCTCTTTAATAGGTTCCTGCACTCCCTTAAACACAAAGTCAAGAACAAGGCACGAGTGGAGGGTTCCATTTGTGAAGCATACTTAGTAGAGGAGACTTCCACTTTTGCCTCTTATTTCTATCCGGGCGAAGTTAACACGAGAAGGACAAGGATGCCTAGAAACGTTGATTCGGGCGAAGGAAGTTCAACTAGTCCTCCTATATCAATATTCAACTATCCGGGTAGATTTAGTGGCAAATGAAAAGGATATTTCTTGGAGCAGCGTGACATTAATGCTGCTCATCTGTATATCCTTCAAGATTGTGAAGAGGTGGCACCATATTTAAAGTTTGTACAATGTCTTTTATAAGTTCAATTGACATTTATGATTATTAATCGTCCTGCTGTTAATCTCCCATATGTAGGATGTACGGCAATTTTCTAAGGGATCTCCAACCTGACATTTCAAACGATCAGGTTGATCGAGAAATTACTTCTCACTTTGCTACGTGGTTCATTAAATATGTAGGTTAAGCATCTTCATTTGTTGAAATACATTTCATCTCCTTAAATATATAGCATGTATAAGAATAATATAATATTTTATGTTTTAGGTACTAGATCCAGAAAACAATGTTCAAAATCCATTGTTGACAAATTTGGCATGGGGGCCTAATAGATGGGTTACATCATGGAATACTTATATTGTAAATGGATATAAATTTAACATAAAAACATGGAATGAAGGAATGCAGACGTGTAACTATGGTGTTTGTGTGCGAGCCACTGATGGCAATGTAGAGGATGATTTCTATGGGGTTCTAACTGACATCCTTGAACTCGATTATACCGGTTTCCCTGTGATGAAGTTAGTTATCTTCAAGTGTGATTGGTTTGATCCTACTCTTAACGTAGGGACAAAAATAGATAAAAAATATGGTATTGTTCAAGTTAGGCTGTCTCGAAGGTATAATAAGGCGTACGACCCATTCATTTTTTCACAACAGGCAGAGCAGGTTTATTACTCGCCATATCCCGAAGGACATCATGACTGGTATGGTGTTATTAAGATAAAGGCTCGCAGTATAATTACTGATAATGTAATCAACCAGCCTGAAAAAGATGCTCTGTACCAAGATGATGAGTTTTCAAGACCCCATGTACCGTTGCAAATTACGCCGGACATTATTGTTAATTCTCTGGCGGACATTTCCGGAAATGGGGAAGAAGTTGAAAGAGAGTTAATGGATCAATACGAGTTGGACGCATCTAGCGAAGGTACATTCCGATCAAGTGATACTGATGAGAGTGAGGGTGAATTTAGTGACGGAGATTCTACTTAGGTAATTTATTTATGTCATAATTCATTGTGTAAATGTCTTTTTACTTAGGTAATTTAATTTTGTATTATTTACACTGTTGTGTAATCATCTTTTCATTTTTTTCACAGATGGCAGATTCCTCTAGAGGTAGGGGTCGTCGTGGAGGTCGTGCTGCGAGAGTCCCTTCGCCGGCCGACCCACAGCCTTCAGATCGAGACCCCCTACCAAGCACCTCTCGTGGGCGGGACACCTCAGGGTGATGGAGTTGCACCCCCTACCCAGCCTCATGTGGTCGGGACACAGGTTGCACCCTCATCATCCACACCTACGACAGGACCATCATCACCATCGGGACAGGAGAGTCGTGGTCCATCCGACAGGAGGATTCTTCTTATCCCCAGGGGGGATAACGGGTAAGCTAATTTAATTTTTTAATATATATAAAGTATCGTTAATTCTATTTACTTGTTTTTTAAATTTATTTATAACATTTATTAATGCTCTAATTTTGTCTGCAGACTTTCGCCGCGAAGGCCCTTTCCGATTCGATATCGAAGATCCTGCGACGCAAGTTTGATGGTCCATAGCCTACATGGAAGGCCATCCCGAGGGGGCCATAGGGATCGGTTTGTTTAAAGAGTTTAAGGTAACAATTTATTAAGTTATTTAAATTAAATTTACATTATATATATATATATACACGCAATTTCCTAACAACTGTAAGTTCTGAGAAAGAGTATAGGTGGGGCCGTAACTTTAGAGGCTCTCGTCGGGGACATATTTGAGCATAAAGGCTCACTGGTCATGAAGAATCGGCGAACAAACCGAGGAAGGGTAAGAATAAGGGGAAGTGGGTGGATCCTGAGATCAGGAGGCAGCTGGACCAGTACTGGGCTACTGAGAAGTTCCAGGAGATCCAGGCCACAGCTCGGCGTAATCGAGCTTCTGATGGTGGCGCAGGTGCTTGGACCGGCGGGTCTAAATCAGTCGCTGCCTACTACGACGAGCTGGTAATACATTAAAATTTTGACATAATATACTATTTAATTAATTAGTTTTCATTTTTAATTATTCTTATGAATTTAAGATTATATTTTTCTGTGCAAAAAGAACAGAAACAGCGGGCCCCCGCTGCTATGGAGTTGGTGGAGAGGACGAAGAAGTTGAAGTCAAGGACATGGGTCAACGACAAGGCCCGTAACTATGCTGTAAGCAAAAAAATAATTTAGTGTTTACTTGTAAATTATTATAAATGATTTGTTAATATTCAATATAATTTTAACTAAATCTCTTCAACTATACTTTGTAGGTGGGCTTCAACGAGAAGAAGGACGATGCCATATCACATGCCTCACAGTCACAAGATGAGGCTTTGACTGGTGATGGGCCCTGCTCTCTTATCTCCGTCGACGATAATGCCATTTATTTGGAGGTCGTCGGGGGCAGGAACAAGAAGGGGCACGTGTATGGCCTCGGACACCTGGGAGGCGAGTTTATCGCTTCATCATCCGGCACGCTTGCTCCTTCCTACGCCGATATCATCCCTCAGGAGCAGTTCAACCAAATGCAGGACACCATCACACAGCTGAACGCGGAGCTTTGGGAGAAGAGCGAGAGAGAGTAGCAGATGGCGAACCAGATTGCACAGTTGACTCAGGCACACCAGCAGCTGATGCAGAGGAGCATAGAGCAGGGCCAGACACTGTGGCTGGTGTTGGAGCAGATGAGGATCCAGAATCCAGTTTCTCAGGGTGATGCTCTGACGCTCCTCCAGTTCCGCCGCCAGCTACTAATGCTGCTACTCCAGAGGACGATCAACTAGCAGACGTCGGTGGAACGAACGCTGAGGATGATTGGATTCCTCCACCTCCCCCTCATCATGAATGATTTTTTTCTTTATATTTTTTACTTTAAACGATTCTTGTACGACACTTTGGATTATTTTTTTATATATATTTATTATTTCTTATGATTGTATATTTCATTAGTAATTTGGTGTGTTTTATTAGTAATTTTGCTAACGTTTAAAGAAAAACATAAAAAAAAATTATTTTAAAAATTAAATTTAATTTTTTTTAATAATAACCAGTTTAGCGACCGAATTAGAAACCAATAATTCGGTCGCTAAACTTTATTTAACATTAACAGATGTGGTACAGCGACCGAAAATCCGTCGCTAATATAGGTTAACAATAACCAAAATTAGCGACCGAACTAGCAACTGATTATCGGTCGCTAGAAATGGTTACCTAAACAATGCGACCAATCGAATAGCGACCGTTTTTTATTATTCAGCGACTGAAATTACGGTCTCCATTTAGCGTCCGAAATAATATTTCGGTCTCTAAAAGCTTAGCAACCAGGTATTCAGCCACCACCATTAATCGGTCGCTAAACAGTTGTTTTTTTGTAGTGTGATTCCTATAGATCCAATACCTAAGTTCACTGCTAGGTTCCTCCTTAGAGTATCTATGACATGCAAATAAGTGCGCACCAAATTCATAAGTAATTCATGCGATAGAAACCAAATCGAAAGCAAATTGAAATTAACAAAGGGAAAACATCAATTCATAACATAAAACGGATCTTGGGCATAGCCCCAATCCCTAGAAATAAAACTACTACTCAAGCATTGCCATGTTAAGAGCAAGCTTGATTAACAAAAACATGAAAGAAAACCTAAGAGAGGAGAAAAAGAAGAAGAAGAAGAGAAATCCTAATTTTGCCTAAGGTAGCAGCCCCCAAAAAGTCCTTCAGAGTCCCCTATTTTCGAGCCTCAGTGCTCTATTTATAGATTAGGGTAACTTGAATCCCAAGCAATCACAAATTCAGATCAAATCAGTTTCTAAAGATCCATATATTGCGCGTCACGGTCGTGATGGCCATTACGGCCAGGCCGTGACGGATTCTGCCTTGGAGGTTGCTTCACTGGTTGGTCTGTCATGGCCGTGACCACCATCACGGCTAGGCCGTGATCAGTTTTGCCTGTGAGGGTCTGGTTCAGTTGACATGTCACGGCCGTGATGGGCATCACGGCCTGGCCGTGACCAGCTCTGACTTTTCCGTTCTTTCTTTTCAGCTCAACTCGATCATGGCCGTGATGGCCATCACGGCTAGGCCGTGATCAGTTCTGTTTGCCTCATTTTCTTGTCTTTCAAGCTCCATCTTCATGCCAGCTCCAACACAATTGATCTTGAGCAATTAATCTTCGATTCCTGCACAAAACCACCTTACCAGTTCCAAGGTAAAAACCATCAAATAATCAAATAAAATATGCCTAAACTATATGAAAATGAATGCAAAATGTCAAGGAAATATGAGGTCAAATCACACTTATCAAACTACCCCAAGCTTAAGACTTTGCTTGTCCTCAAGCAATCACTAAGGCCAGAAAATATAAACAATCAGTGCATGGACAGTGAACCAAGAACTCGAGTAACTAATCCAAGTGACAGGCATATTCAAATAAGTACCCCAAGAGACAATCAATTTCAAGTCCAATTAGAAGCTTAGGTTTCCTAAATTCATATCTTTCACTAATTCAGGCACTCTTCTCACCTCACTCAAGTGTTTAAGGATATGAAACAAATCGCTCAATTTCCTCAAGGAAGCTACCCTACCATAAGCTTGACTATTAACCAAATCTCTACTTTATTAATGAAAACACATAAGAATCAAGAGGTCTTTTATTTTGGTTGTAATGGGACCGTGGGATTAATTGTTAGGTGGGGAAATCAAGAAAAGGAAAATTCAAGAAGGCTAAACAAAATATCAAACAATGCAAAGCATGACAACCTTCTAAAATACCTTTTTGGGCTTTAGTTCACTTTTCCACCTTTCTTTCTTTCTTCCTTTTTATTTTTATTTTTTTTATTATTTATTTATTTCTTACTTTCTTTTTTCTCACTCCCTTCTCCATTTTTTTTTTGTTTATTTGGAGAAGGGGAGATTTTCAACTTAAGAGAAATATTTTTCTAACTTTCTCATCCCACCATTTATTTCTCAAACCATCTTTTTTCCCTTTTTGAAATACTTTAAAAGGTCACATACCAAGCATCATTCATCAAAATATTTCAAGGTACCAAGAAAAGTATTTTATTCTTTTAGACTCAAAACTGGGAAACTAAGGGGTAGCATTTAATCAGTCAAAGTTCAGAAGGCCAGAAAAATACCTAGTGCCTCAATCATTTTCAAATATGTTTTAAAAAAATTTCAAGTTTCAAAACGGTTTCAAGTCAAGTTCTAGAGAATACAATCCAAGAAGAATAAAGCACTCAATCACAAGGAATGGGGTAGATTTAGTGAGTACCCCTTTTTGGCTCAAAAATCTCACATTTAGTAGTTTAAAATCAATGAGAAACACAAATCTAAGGAACCACATGTTAATTATCAACTTATCAAAAGATCATCTCAAGCATTTTTATTTTTAGCCTATCACAAGAATACAAAAATTGGGTTCATAAATTCACTATCTCAATTCATTTGGCACCAAGTTCTCACAATTAGATGCAAACTCTAAGCAAAGGGCAATCTAATCATGTGATCATGCAAAACTTTGCCTATATGAATGCAACATGAAAAATGTAAAAATGCAAAAATTGCAAAAGTACCCCTACCCCAAGCTTAAAAACTTACATTGTCCCCAATGTAAATAATCAAGTCGGAGATAGGAGAAAAATGGAACAACTCATCGAGGTGGTAGAGGGTGCTAGCTCACAAGCCAGTCATAGAGCTGCCGGAAAACATGTCACGGCCATGATGTGCATCACGGCTAGGCCGTGATACATTCTGATTTTCTTTGTCCTTCTCATCACGCCCGTGACGGCTATCACGGCTGGGCCGTGTTCCTTTCTGATCTTCAGTGGTTAGCTAATCACGGCCGTGACCCCTGTCACGGCCTGGGCGTGATCAATTCTGACTTTATTTTTCTTTGCCTTTTTGCTCTTACTGCTTTCATAACCTAAAAATACTTGGCAAAACCATCAATTAGTGATTTTTATTCTCTTAAACTCCTCAAATTATTCAGAAACAAAATTCAAAAACCAATGGAAAAGGGAAAGAAAACTTGGGTTGCCTCCCAAGAAGTGCTTATTTACGGTCTTAAGGTTGACCATACTTCTTTCAATCAACCGGGGTCGACTGGGCCTGGAAGTGCAAGAACACCTCTTTTCCATGGAAGTCCTTCAAAGAGCCTATTTTGTTCATATGGCCAATTGCGCTTTCGCTTTGCTCTTTTCACTCTGAGTTTCATGGCCTTACTCCCTCCCGGCGTAAGTTCTAACTCCACATGATGAGCAACTCCCATTTCATCATTATTTGGCGCATCATTCGTCATGCAAAGTTTGGGAGTTGCTTCCATATTAGGCTCTTCCTTCACCTCTGGAGGCATTATCTCAATCATGCACACATGACTCTCAAAATGAGGGTTGTTATATGAGTTAGTCAAATCAAAATCTACCCTACCTTCCTCTACATTTAAAGAGAGCTTGCCATTTTTTACGTCTATTATCGCTCCATCTGTGGCCAAGAATGGCCTTCCTAGAATGATAGGGAATTTAGAATTCCCGTTCATATCCAACACCATGAAATTGGTAGGAATGAAAAATTTCCCTACCTTTATGGGAACGTTCTCTAGTATGCCTAGAGGAGTTTTAGTTGAGCCATCCGCAAATTGTAAAGAGGATTTGGATGGACTCAATTTCTTGGTTCCTAACCTCTCAAAGATAGTAAGCGGCATCAAACTCACACTAGCCCCTAAGTCGCATAAGGCTTGGTCTATTTTCACTTCTCCAATCGAGCAAGCAATAGAGAAACTTCTTGGATCCTTTAGTTTAAGAGGCATATTAGTTTTTATCATGGCATCATGCTCCTCAATTAATCTATTAGTTTCTTTTTCTACTTGCTTTTTCTTGACCAACCTTTATGGGAAAGGTATTGGGGGTTGGTACGGTGGTGGAGGGACATACTTTGGCTCTATCTCTTTATGTTTACTCATGTCCTCCTCGCATTCCACATCCTTTTCAATTACCCCAAGCTTATCATCCCTCAAGTATATAACATTACAGTGCTCATTGGGATTAACTTCGGGTTGTCCTGGGAACGTACCCTTAGTTCTAGAATATGTACTAGCTTGTTGGGCAATCTGAGTTTCTAACATCTTATTATGGATGGCCAAGTTATCTACCTTAGATGCTAACTCTTTTATTGCCTCATTGAATGCCCTACCTTGTTGCCTAAACTCTTCATTTTATTTTATTTGAGTTTCAACAAAATTTTCCAAAAGAGACTCAAGTTTAGACTTTTGTACCTGAGGATACCCCGATGCGGGTTTCCTATTACCTTGGCCTTCCTGGAATTCGTGCTTCAACGTGTTGTTGTAGTTCCCGTAGAAGAGGTAAGGGCTATTCTTCCTTCCTTAGTTGTAAGAATTTGGGGGAACATAGTTTGGTAACTTCGGGTTCGTGTCATAGAAGTTGTGACAAGAGTTCACTTGTTCCCCCGAAGCACCGGATCCAGGAGCAATACCATGTGGGCACTCCATTATGTCATGTCCCTGCATTCCACAAATCTCACAAACAACATTAGTAGCACCTATTGAACTCACATTAGCCTTTTCAAGCTTATCAAAGTGTTTATTCAGTGAGTCAATTTTAGACATAATTAGATCAGTGCTATTCATTTCAAACTTACCCCCCAAAATCTTTTTCGGGTTATTACCTCTTTCCGAACCCCATTGGTGGTAGTTGGTGACTATGTTTTCAATGATATTGAATGCTTCATCAGAGGTCTGTTCATAAAGGCTCCACCCGCTGCGGAGTCAAGTGACACCTTTGATGAGTAATCCAATCCGTTGTAGAAGGTATGCACTAACAACCACCTCTTGAGCCCGTGATGTGGGCAGGACTCCAGCAATCCTTTGTAACGATCCCAAGCTTCAGATAAGCATTCTCCGTCCTTTTGGAAGAAGCCGGTGATCTGAGTTCGTAGGTAAGTCGTCTTGGATGGAGGGAAGAATTTCTCCAAGAATTCCTGCTCCAGTTGGTCCCAAGTCGACAAGGTATTAGCGGGCAGTTGCTTCAGCCAAGTTTTGCCTTTCCAGTCAGAGAGGAGGGGAATAACCTCAAGCGTATAGCATCAATCGGGGCACCATGAATTCTAATTGCATCGGTGAACTCCAAGAATGTCTCCACATGATCAGTCGGGTCCTCCGAGGGTAATCCTCCAAATTGATGTTGCCTAATCATGCTAATTAGCATAGGCGGTATAGTGTAGTTCTCCGCCTCGATTTCTGGCCTAGCAATCCCAGTTCGTAAAACCCTAGCATTTGGGGCTGCGTAGTCCTTCAGTGGTTTTGTATCCGGTAGATTCGCCATGAGTGGAATGGGAATCAACCTCTCCCTCTCTCTTTGTAGTCTCCTACGTCCATGAAAGGTCTTTTCGATTTTGGGGTTAACAAAGGGAAAACATCAATTCATAACATAAAACAGATCTTGGGCATAGACCCAATCCCTAGAAATAAAACCACTACTCAAGCATTGCCATGTTAAGAGCAAGCTTGATTAACAAAAACATGAAATAAAACCTAAGAGAGGAGAATAAGAAGAAGAGAAATCCTAATTTTGCCTAAGGTAGCAGCCCCCAAAAAGTCCCTCGGAGTCCCCTATTTTCGAGCCTCAGTGCTCTATTTATAGATTAGGGTAACTTGAATCCCAAGCAATCACAAATTCAGATCAAATCAGTTTCTAAAGATCCATATATTGTGCGTCACGGCCGTGACGGATTCTGCCTTGGAGGTTGCTTCACTGGTTGGTCTGTCACGACCGTGACCACCATCACGGCTAGGTCGTGATCAGTTCTGCCTGTGAGGGTCTGGTTCAATTGACATGTCACGGCCGTGACGGGCATCACGGCCTGGCCGTGACCAGCTCTGACTTTTCCATTCTTTCTTTTCAGCTCAACTCGAGCATGGCCGTGATGGCCATCACGGCTAGGCCGTGATCAGTTCTGTTTGCCTCATTTTCTTGTCTTTCAAGCTTCATCTTCATGCCAGCTCCAACACAACTGATCTTGAACAATTTAATCTTCGATTCCTGCACACAAGCACCACAAAACCACCTTACCTGTTCCAAGGTAAAAACCATCAAATAATCAAATAAAATATACCTAAACTATATGAAAATGCATGCAAAATGTCAAGGAAATATGAGGTGAAATCATACTCATCAAGCGGCGGAGCACGGCGGGGGACGACGTCTAAAACGAGAGAAGGCAGCGTGGAATATGCTAAGGCTAGCAATGAGGGAGATGATATTTTCTTATGCGAATATGAATATGATATATCCATTGACACAGTTTCAAACGTATTGCTGATATTGGCAATGAAAGAAAGGTAACCATGGCTTAAACGGGAGAAGGCAGCATTGCTGATATTAGCCAATTAACGTTTCTGAAAACGAATTACAAGAGGGTGAAAGGGGGAGGGGAACGTGGAGAGGAGCTTACAGTGACGTGACCTTTTAATGATTAATTTAATCTGGTCACTTCATTTATTTTAATTACAATCTAACGATCCTTATTAGTAGTTTTTATTTCTCATATATATATATATATATATATATATATATATATATATATATATATATATATATACATTTTTTTTTATTCTCTATACTCACGCATTTTAAGTAAACAGATTCATAACCAAATGGCACTATCTATGTCATGGTTATCTTTAATTCTTCTATCGCGCTATATCTATTTCCTATATAACTTTTCATTTCGAATAACTTTGCTGAAAAACATCTGTTACGAAATCTAAAACAAGGTGTCCTATAAGCACATACTTGCTCTTCGTGTGCAAAAAACCATCAATCAATCAAGTTCAATGCACCTAAACCAAAAAACAACAGAACAAGCCACACTGATGCTGATCCACATGAGAACATCTAACGCCTCACATACGATCAGCAAAGAAGTGCAAATACGCAACAATTGTTGAGCACCAAAGAAAAGAAGGGCAGATAAGAGAACTGCCTAACCCTCTGATTCAAAATCAATTCTCTATAACCCAGAAGCTACTATTTGCAGCTTCAGCTCCTAAGTGCTTCCTGATGCGGAGAAATCACATTTTACCCTAGTTTGTTAAAGGACTCGGATTCGTCTTTGTACTTTGAAGTACCTTCATGGAGTCAACATTTTATTTGTCATGAGTAGCTAAATTTACCCCACGTTGGGTTAAATGATGAACTATTTTGACTTCTCTTGCATTTGATGTGGGTTATTAATACAAATTTCTTCATTATGAGTGCTTAATTTATGCTCTTAATACTTTCCTTGGTTTCATAACGGTAGGTTTGATTTTCTAATTTTACATGCAATTGTAAATTGGTGCTTAATTAGGTTTATGGAAATTAAAATAGTGTTTGGTCCTTTTTTTTTTCTTCTCCTTAAAAGGAGAAACTGAGCCAAACGCTTTTTAAAAAAAATAAAAGGAGCTTATTTACTGTGAACAAAAATTGGAAATTGGAAATAAGTAACTTTTTTAAAAGCTAGCTGGAGGAGCTTTATTCTTACTTATGTGTCCCTTCCTATTCCTCTGTTCTCTTTCTGCTTTTTGATTAAACTGGGTTCCTTTTAGAAACTATTTATCAGTTTAGGTTGTTCTGAAAATATTTACCAAAGGAGAGTCCTTTTGGACACATGGCATATTTTAAAATTTTTCACTCTGACGGGTCAAAGGCACCAGTCAGACTAGCGCCTTCAAAGACGCTAGTCAGACTGGTGCCTTCCAAGTCAAAGGCGCCAAATCAGGCCAAGACTCTCACCTACCAAATAAAAAAGACAATTAATAGCAATAATAAGAGGTATAAAAATAATAGCAATAACAATTTACACCAATAAATATTCATCAATTATTACAGTAGTAAATTTTTTTTTTACCTTGTAATAGCATTAATGTCATCGTTACTCCCTATACTTATAGTATAATTTTTTTTAGCAGTGTTCCTTTAAAATTGCTGGTAACTTTCTTTTAATTCTTACAAGGTAAATTTTTTTTACTACTGTAATAATTGATGAATATTTATTGGTGTAAATTGTTATTGCTATTTTTTTTGTGACTCTTGTGATATTATTAGCTACTTGTTATTATGAGATTTTTTTATTGCCTCTGGTTGTTTTAAATGGTTTTTTGACCAAAATGGGTTTCTTTTAGAAACTATTTCTCAATAGCAAGTAGAAAATAACAATGACAATTAGCAAATAATATCACAAGGGGCATAAAAAATAATAGCAATAACAATTTATACCAATAAATATTAATCAATTATTACAGTAGTAAAAAAAATTACCTTGTAAGACTTAAAAGAAAGTTACCTGCAATTTAGAAGGAACACTGCTACAAAAAAAATTATACTATAAGTATAGGGAGTAACGATGACATTAATGATAAAATATCTATTTAAAACAACAAGAGGCAATAAAAAAAAAACCCTAATAACAAGTAGCAAATAATATCACAAGAGTCGTAAAAAAATAATAGCAATAACAATTTACACCAATAAATATTCATCAATTATTACAGTAGTAAAAAAAATTTTACCTTCTAAGAATTAAAAGAAAGTTACCTGCAATTTAGAAGGAACATTGCTACAAAAAAAAATTATACTATAAGTATAGGGAGTAACGATGACATTAATGCTAAAGTATCTATTAAAACAACAAGAGGTGATAAAAAAAATCCCCTTATAACAAGTAACAAATAATATCACAAGAGTCATAAAAAATAATAGCAATAACAATTTACACCAATAAATATTCATCAACTATTACAGTAGTAAAAAAAATTTACCTTGTAAGAATTAAAAGAAAGTTGCCTGCAATTCAGAAGGAACATTGCTAAAAAAAATTATACTATAAGTATAGGGAGTAACGATGACATTAATGCTAAAGTATCTATTTAAAACAATAAGAGGCAATAAAAAACCCTAATAACAAGTAGCAAATAATATCACAAGAGTCATAAAAAAATAATAGCAATAACAATTTACACCAATAAATATTCATCAATTATTACAGTAGTAAAAAAAAATTTACCTTATAAGAATTAAAAGAAAGTTACCAACAATTTTAAAGGAAAACTACTAAAAAAAATTATACTATAAGTATAGGGAGTAACGATGACATTAATGTTATTACAAGGTAAATTTTTTTTTACTAATGTAATAATTGATGAATATTTATTGGTGTAAATTGTTATTGCTATTATTTTTTTTATACCTTTTATTATTGATATCAATTGTTTTATTTTTATTTTTTAATACTGATAGACTGGCGCCTTCAGTCTGACGGGTGCCTTTGACTTGGAAGGCAAAGGAAGGCGCGACCGGGAGCGTTTTTAAAGCCGTCGATGATGTCTTTGACCCGTTAGAGTGAAAAAAAAAATCATATATCAAAAATGACCCCTCGTTAATAAATAATTTCAAAAAAATCATAAATTGATAAATAGATTTAGGAATCCAGATTGGTCAAAACTACTCATCGTCGCTCTCTCTTTGGAAGCAAGCATTTTGATGGAACGGTAGGAAAAGTCGTGGTCGAAGGATAACTTTTGCTTGACGAAACGGGTGACCGCGCGCCCGCCATAGCGATGGAGGGTTCGTTTTCTTGAAGGGAAATTTGAACTGAGAATCTGGGTTTTGGTCGACTTAGGAGAGAAAGAGCTCGGGGTTGGTAATGGAATGAAAGGTGATGGGTAGGATGTTGGATTTATGACTAGAACATGGGGATGAGGTATTTTTGGAAGAGATTCTACCACTTGTGCAATTGGTCTTCATGGTTTTACCTCTGGATCTTGAAATGGTCCATCGTTCATCAATGCTTTCAGTACTGGTAGTTTTAGCAAAGATGCACAATCTTTAACTGGGTTTTGCGTCACTCTGGAGGGGTTTTTCATGGTGGAGAAGGTTAGGGGGATTGATGAACAAAGATGATAATTAGTTCAAATTATAAAAAAGTCCTCAAACAACTTTTGGATTAAAAGTAGCTTTTAAGTTATAAAAAAAATGAAAATCCAAACAACTTCAACTTAATTTTTAAAGCTCCTATTTTTATCAAATTGCATGATATGATTATTTTTTATAGAGTTGTGATTTTAATATTATAATTTGTTTTGGTAACCAAAATAGTTGTTTTATAGCGGAGGAAAAAAAGGGGGACCTTGCCAGTAGGTGGAATTTGGCTTCCAAAGAAATTTTTGAACATGTGGCGGTGCTGCAAGTATGTTACTGTATGTTACTATTGAAATGATGAACTCCTTTGGTGGTGATATTATTAAGATGCAATGCTTTTGGTTTTAAGGAAAAAAAATTGTGCATTTTTCCTTGAGTATGTAAGATGTGAAAGAAATATATTTGATCCTAGAGAATTATCCAAGAAAGTGATATTGGATTCGTTCCCGGGATGGATCTTAAGCCTTATGTCTATGGCCTGTGGTAATGCATGTTAATAATAGATATACAGTCCTTGATTTGGGTAGTATTATAGAGACACACTTGATGTATCTATAAATGTTTATTGTGAGAATATTTATTATGAGGTTGAGTTATAAAACTCTTAATGGATACATATCCTATTTTTTGGGTGGTGCTAGAGAGACGCACTTGATGTATCTACCTACGTGAGTCAGAAGGTAGAAGTCGCATTCTGTGAAAAACTTAGACAGTCTTTCTAAAACACTCATGAGAAACCCAAGATACTTGAGAAGACTTTTATAATGTGTATATTTGTTGTTGAATATCGTGGAGTTTACACAAATTTAAAGGTACACTCCGAATTGTGGAGGTCTCAACTGAGTCTATTTAGTTCAAGAGCAATTCACTTCTTGGATAGAGTTATTGCCTCACTTCACTGTATGTTAATTCAAACATTTATGATATTAACATTTAACCATTAATCATTTCTTTTGCTCGTAAATTCTTTTATACTTGCTTTTCACTGGTGGGGGAATGTTGAAATAATGGCAGTAATTAAACATGAAAAATTAATGCCTTCTTAACTTTAAAATCATTTAATTAATTTGAATACAATCTGTTTAATAATAAAAGAAAATTTCAATTCTAAACGTTGGGTGCTTTTATGGTGCAATCATTTTACCATAATATTGCATTTGATGGAAAGAAACCCTAAAATTTATTCAATCTTTTATTGCCTCTTTTATTAGCATTATTTTCGATCAATGTTTACCTTTATTGTCTTTAGGAAGATTCCAACGTGGCAATTGATTTCTGACTCCAACGTCCAGATTGAGATTTGAGACTGACGACAAAAACGGAGGAGAATTGTCTAACTTATTTAAAGTCAGGTGACTTTAGTGATTAGTAGCCCTTAGATCAATCCAACGAACCAAAACGAAATCAAAATAATGAATAGAATAATAACCTTAAAACAAAACATTAAGGAATTAAGAAAATACTTAGAAATATTAGAAACATTAGAACTAAATGAATATATCATTTATCACCAAGAATTGGTTAGAAAAAGGATAAGAAAATTAAAACAAGAATTAGAAAATTGTATAGGATAATGGGATTATCCGAAGAATTAGAAGCAGGATTCAGAGAACTAGAAAGAATATTGAAAGAATTAAATAGAAATATTGTTCAATTAATTGAAAATACAGATAGAATTGCAAATTACACTTGCAATAAAATACAAAAAGGAAAAAATGAAATAGAAAATATTAAAGAAACCCTAAATAATATAAGTAAAGGAAAAGAAATAGATGAAAATGAAGATATTATCAAAATAAAAATAATTCTTGAACAATTAGAAAATCTCTTAAAATATGAAGAAAACAAAAGATGCATAACAAAAAATGAATTAATAGAAATTTTAGAAGCCAAAAGTTTAAAAAGATTAATAATTAAAAATGAATCAGATGAAGAACCATCAAAAATACATAAACCTGAATCCGCATTGAGAGGATAAAGGACGAATATATGGAAACATTAAGAAAATCAAATGATATAGAGGAAATACAACAACTATTAGAACAACTAAAAATAGTTGAAGAGGAAAATAATAAAATACACAAAATTGAAAAAATTAACACATAAAATAAAGAAAATGAGGAAATAATTTTAAATTATAGTTCATCTTCAGAATCTGAAGAAAACCATATAAGAATGGAAAAATGAGAATATAGTGGAAAAAGCCCTAAAAGAAAATGGGAAGAATATAAATATACACCCGAAGGAGCTTGGGATAAATACGAACAAGAAACTATGTATAATAAAGGATACGCAAGAAAAAATAATAATAAATGGACAAAAATTCAAGAAGAATTTAAACCTCGATATAATAATACAGGAAATATACTTGACATTGACTGTATAAGAAATAAAGAAGAAGTCCTATTAAGATGGACTAATGAAATAATACTAATGATCCTAACTGATGAAAGATTTAAACAATTAAACTTTATAGAAACCAAACTCTTTGTAACATTTAAAACAACTGGAAATGTACAAAAATTTTTATTAGGAATTAAGGATAACGAATGGATTAATTTTGGAAGAATGGTAGATAATAGCTCAGACTATGTTAAATTAATAATGACATTAATACACCAAGAATTCTTAGGATATAATCTGATGGATCAAAGAAATAAGACAAATAAAACTCTAATCGAAAATGCAAAATCACATCTAAATAAAATGCAAATATGTGATATGTGTCAAATTGAAAGTTTCATCTGTGAATATCAAAAATACTATTATCAACTAGATGAAGATACTAAAGAAATATATAAATATATCTTTATAGATAAATTACCATATCCTCTTAATTCAAAGATAAATAAATTATGGGAATTAAGACCAGAAGAAACTGCAAATACTTTAGGAGGAGTTATTAAACTCTTATACCAAGAATTAAGAGAACAATGTTTGAATAGAGAAACAATTAGACAATTAAATAGAGGAAGTAATGTCATCTGTTGTGACATTCCAGAGATAGAAAAACCAGGAAAATATGGTTGTGATAAAACAGTAAAAAGAAAAAGAAAATATTATAAGAAATCAAACTTACGAAAAACTTATCCTAGAAAAAAGAATTATTATAAAAATAATAAAAAGAAATATTTTAGAAGAAAAAGATCAACACCAAGAAAATATTGCCCGAAAGGAAAAAAAGAAATGTGTATGCTGGATATGTAATGTTGAAGGACACTATGCCAATGAATGTCCTCAAAGGAAAGAAAAAGATTTCAAGGAAAAATCAAAATTAATAAAACAAGTTTTCCAAATATATGAACTTGAACCATTAGAAGAAGAACTGAGTAATTCGGAGATAAGTATATACGAATATACAGACGATGAATTATCTTCAGAAGAAAGAGAATCCGAATAATACATATATAAAATAACAATAAAAAATAATAACAGAGAAACCGAAGCCTATATAGATACTGGAGCAAGTCTTTGTCTTGCAACTGAAGCTCTCATAGATAATTGGGAAAAACTAGAAAAACCATTAAAAATACAAATAGCAGATGGATCAATACATCCCTTGTATTGGATAGCAAAAAGGATTACTTTGGTCATACAAGAAAAGATATTTATTGTACCAACAATATATAAACAAGAAACTGGAATCGATTTAATTATTGGAAATAATTTCTTAAGACTTTATGGACCATTTTGCCAATATCTGAAATATATTACTCTAAAAACACCATATATTTATCAGAAGCAAACACGAGAAATTATTCAAATACCAATTCTTCATTATTCCGCATGTACTTATTCATCAAAGTTTCAGCAGCTGAAACGTGGTGCGATTATTAGCTTAATTTGCACAAAAATTCGCCATGCACTAATCAATTTAGAACCAAATAGAATAATTCCGGCTCATATAGAAGAACTTTTGGACAAAGTATGTAGTGAAAACCGTCTAGATCCAAAGATTAACAAAAACACTGAATTAGTTGAACTAAAACTAAAGGATCCAACAAAAGAAATAAAATGTATACCAATGATTTATACAAAAATAGATAGAGATGAATTTGCAAAAGACATTGAAGAAATGTGTAAAAAATGATTAATTCGACCGTCAAATAGCAAGCACTCAGCACCAGCTTTTTATGTAGAAAATCATAATGAAATAAAAAGAGGTAAAAGAAGAATGGTAATTAATTACAAACAAATTAATGAAGCTATGGAAGGAGATGCTTATTTCCTCCCAAGGAAGGACTTAATCATTGAAAGAATTAGAAATATGGATTGGTTTAGCACCTTTGATCAGAAATCGAGATTTTACCAATTTTAGATTAACTGAAGAATCTAAAACACTAACAGCATTTAGTTGTCCTCAGGGTCAATATGAATGGAATGTACTACCAATGGGATTAAAGCAATCACCAGGAATCTTTCAACGATATATAGATTCAATTCTCAAGGAATTCAAAGATTTTTGTCTTATTTATATTGATGATATATTAATCTTCTCTAATAAGGGATTAAATGATCATTTTGAAAAAATAGAATTAGTACTTAATAAATGTTATGAACATGGAATAGTTTTAAGTAAAAAGAAAGCTGTTCTAGCTCAAAACAAAATTAATTATTTGGGATTAGAAATCGAAAACGGAAAAATTCTAATGCAACGATATGTATTAAAAAAACTTCAGAATTTTCCGACAAAATTAAAGGACAAAAAAGAATTACAAAGATTTCTTGGACTATTAACATATATTTCAAATGAAGGATTTATCAGGAATCTTGCATCAGAACGAAGGACGCTTCAACAGAAACTAAAAAAGGACGCCCTTTGGAATTGGACTGATGAAGATGATAGACTGATTATAAAATTGAAAGACTTATGCCGGGATCTTCCCGAGCTTTATCATCCCTCGGATGATGATAGAATTATTATTGAGACTGATGCCTCAAATGACTGTTGGGGAGGTGTTATGAAAGCAATACCCCCTGGATGCAAAAATGAATTACTGTGTCGATACATGTCTGGAACTTTTTCAGAGTGTGAACTTAATTATCCCACTCATGAAAAAGAAACACTAGCTTTGATTCGAATGTTGGAAAAACATCGAATTTATATACTGGATAAGAACTTTATTGTCCGAACCGATTCAACTTATGTTGCAGGATTTAAGAACTTAAATCATAAATGAACTTATAAACAGGGACGATTGATTAGATGGCAGATGAAACTGGCCCAATACAACTACTCAATCTCTCATATTAAGGGAGATAAAAATGTTCTTGCAGATATTTTGTCAAGAGAATGGAGCAATCAACAACTGAAGACATACTGAAGCAGATTCAATACCAAGAAATGCTCGAAAAACAAAAGATGATGGAGCTTGACTTAATCAGAACGAATATTGAAGTACTAAAGTTTCAACTACAAAGACTACCTATCAAGGAAGACCCAATGAAAAATATTAAACAACAGGTACAGGAAAGCACAAGCGAAAAATGGTACACTATTTTCAATGGACCACATCCAGGCATTTACAATGAATGGCATAAAGCAGCCCCACACTGCATCGGAATTTCCGGAGTCCATCACAAAGGATTTCGAACCAAAGAAGAAGCAGAGAAGGCTATGATTGACTACCAGAAAGAACAAGACAAAGACAAGGACGTTTATCTTGGCCCAAGGACTTTTTCTGAAACCATAAAGACTCCACCAGCTCAAAAGACTTCACTAAGAATACTCGGAAGAATTCCCTCTTCCATTGACGACTATCAAATTCCTTCAAGAAAAGATCATGAACTTCAAGTTCAATTTTCAAAAGAAAATTTTTTTGATCACCTAAAAAGACTAACCCACTGGTCCGAAAAAGAAAAGATTAATTGTTTTTACATGGTCAACCGAAATATGTTCGGAGTCAAGGCCGTAATTACTCCCGGAGCAACATCGATTTTTACATTTAATATGTTCCAGTTTGGACTTATTGAATGTCTCTATCTCAGCCAAAACTTGGAAGAGATCAAATTATTTCCATATAATTTGAAAGAAGCCATCCAGAACTACCAAAAGAATGTCGCAAAGGATAGAACTATTTTTCTGAAGTTCTATTCAACCTACCCAGACTTTTCAACTAAGCAACCCACAAAGAATTTGATTTTCATTGGCGTAAGTAATAATAGTTTCTCTATGAGAGACGAACCTACTGGAGAAACTTATGACGAAGAAAAGATTGTTACAATAATAGCTAATCAATTAGCAAGCATTTTCACTCAATGGCAAATCATTGGAAAAGACTCTTTCATAAAAGCACTGTTCAAAGGACTACATACTTTGCTACTCAGCAAAACCAGTGGAAAATTAATTAGAGAAAGAGACCTCGCACTACTGACAAACTTTGAATTACCATTCTACACATTACAAGGACTTTCAATGAATTACCAACCAGCCATCCTTGACTTAGTGTGCTCAATGATTAAGGAGAATGGCAATCACAAGTGTGAAAGATGCGTGAAGCAACTAGACTGTCGGCAAGACGACAAAGACTCAGACGAAGCCATTATTGAAGAATGACGTAAGCACTGACGTCATCAAGCATTATTGGAGGATGACGTAAGCAATGACGTCAGCATAAATTATTAAGGCGTCTGATTGATTATAAAATGTAATAATGTAAGGACATTTCTGTAATTTACTATGTACCCTTATGTGTATAAATAAGGCTCCTCAGTCCGAAGAAAGCAGAGCATCCAAAAAGAAAATTTCAATCTCTCTCTTCTCTCTGAGAAGTTCTAAGCTTTGCTTAGTGAATCCTTAAGTGTGGATTCATCAGTTCTATGTACTTTCACTACTATAAATAAAACCACTTTCATATATTCCTCTACTTCATTACTACCTTACTTTCATTACTACCAACTACTTGTCAGAACTTCAACTTCAACTTAGACGGAAGCTGCGGTGGACCAAGAAACCCAGAATTACTTCAAACCCCCAGTTCAGGTATGATTCAGAAACCATTTAGTTCCATTCAGTTTATAATAGAAAGCAATCATGTCTGAAATAGAAAAAGGAATAATTAATAATACTGATGTAGAACATTTACAAATTACTGAAGAAGACGGAAATTATGAAGGAAATATTTTAATAGATCCGAAATTATTTCAAAAGATTCAAAAGGAGGACTTAAATTTATCTAAAGATGCAAACATGAAAAAATTAGGAGGAATAATGAAACGATTCAATCAGAAAGAAAATATAATATATTATGGAAAAATAATCAATGAAACACCAATAGATATATCTGAAACACAGGGAAACACCTGTATCCAATTATTGAATAAAAAGAAATTAATTGAGTTAAAAAGAAATTTAAAAAAGGAATCACATAGAAAAAAGATAGGTTATATCCATATAGGAGCAATACAAGTATTAATTAAGGCAACCTTTAAGAAGGAATAGATTCACCAATCGAATTAGTTCTAAAAGATGATAGAATAACAGATCCTAAGGATAAAATATTAGGAGTAATCGAAGGAAACTTAGCTTACGTTAAGTTAAAATTCGAAATACACCCAAATATTGGAATACCATTAGATACTCAAAGATTAGACCAATCATTGACTATGGAACATAGATTTTTAAGAAATAATCTGATGAGAACAGGAGACAAGATTTTCTCAATTACTTATTGTGTTAATTATGCACTAACAAACTCACATCATAGTATTACGTTTAGAAATAATGACAGAATAGATATACCAAGACTTTTCGAGGAAATAGGAAAGATTTATTATCCTAAAAGAAATGACTTAACAGAATTAGGAATTTCTATAAGAAATCCAAAATCACTAAGTTTTAGACAAATCCCTAAGCCAATTACTTTCCCAGAAACAGAGGAAAATAAAGACGAAAATATAAATAAATTATCAAATCAAGTAAGAGATCTAGCCCAATATTTGAGAAATAGAATATGAACAAAGAAAAAGAATTAAGAAATATTTATGAAAAATCTTATAATAAAATAAATCAAGATAAAAAGAATATAAAAGACTTTATGAATATTTATGATAATCATCTTAAAAGAAATAAGGAAGATAAAAACCGAAAACAGATGGAAAAATATATTATAGAAAAGGAAAAAGAACTTTAAAATATAAGAAACAAAAGAGAAGAACATAAAAGACAAATAATAGAAAAAATAGAAAAAATAGAAGAAATGATTTTAAAGTCAGATCAATCAACTAGCTATTTTAAATTAACAGCACCAACTTTTGAAGATATTGATTAAAATAATGGAAATATATTCTGAGTTTGATAATCAAACAAAAAATGAAATAATAAGTGTGCTAGTAATGGATTTACCCATTGACTGTAAACAATTAATAATTGAAAAAATAAACCCCAAGCTAGACAAGAAGATTATTATCTTGCAATTATTTCGTTAGAAATAGAATGGAATTATATGAAAGAAGTAGGATTAGCCTTTGAATTTGAATATGATAGACTATCATTATCTGATATATATGAAGAATGGGATTTATTAGATGATTAAAATGGATCAAGAAATAATAAGTATTTTAATTATGAAAATACCCAAAGATTGTAAGCAAATAATAGTTAATAAATTAAAACACCAACACTGGCAAGAGAAACTTTATATAAATCAAATAATGCAAAGAATACAATTAGCTTTTTGTGAGGAAGAAAGAAAGCAGTTAATCGAAGAAATAATGGAATTAGATGACCAAATAATGGATTATGGGTGTGAATTATTAGTAATCCAAATTATGCATGAAAATAATCATCCAGATTATGCTTAATTACTACCACTACCTGGGAATAGATAGGGTGGTACCGAATTGGTATCAGAGCCAAGTACTAGCTAATTAATAATGAGTACTCTATACATAGAAAAATTTGTTTACTATATAAGTATGATAGATTTAACAAATCAAAATAGAATAAAAGATTTAATACAAGAACTAACAGAGAAAGCCACTGATACATGTAACAAACACATGGAATATCATTGTGAGTATTGTGACTGTAGAGAATACGAAAGAAAAATAGAATTAATAAAAATTTTAATTGACAAATTAAATGAATGGACGGATCAACAAGGATCTGGATCTAACGGTCCACAATAACCAAAGTTAGGTGACTTTACCAGCCAAAAAGGCAGGGAAGTCGAACCCGACAAAAACACATGATGGAAAATTAGAAGAGGAGAGAAGAAAGAAAGTTAGAACATATATTCTAATATATTTTGGATAATTATATTGTATAAATTTTATTATTTTTGATCTTGAGTGTATAAGTTTAAGAGTCAGTTGTGTTAATCTTGCAGAATAAGTTGTTGGGAAATACCAACATAATTTCCCTCCTCTGTGAACTCAAAAATAGGCACTAAGCGGAAGCGTAAAAATAAGTGTAATAACACTGGACAATTTTTAGTGTGGAAAAACCTCCTCAATGTGAGCAAGGAAAAAACCACGGGACCCGTAGGCCGCTTAAACTTCCATTATAACAATAATGAGAATACAAAAATACAAGAATATTGTATCCTCAATTTGTGGATAACACTCTCACAAATTGGCTCACTATTTTTCTCTCTGAGAAAACTCTCTCTAAGGATCTCTCTATTTTTCTCTCATTCTCTCTTGTGAAGCTCTCTCTCTATTTTCTCTCACTCTCTCTTGTGAGGCTCTCTCTATTATCTCTCACTCTTCTTAGTGAGGATTGGTGTGATTAGTTAGCACCCCTTAAACTTTTTTATATAGGCTTAAGGGGACTCTCCAAGTTAGCTCCCATACAACGTGGGACTTGCTTTGGCTGAAATTTCCAACAAATCTCCCCCTTCAGCCAAAGGGAAAATATCCTTGAATCAGTTTGGGGTTGATGCTAAGCCTGCAACTTCTTTACAGACTTCTATCTTCTCTTTCGGTAGAGTTTTTGTCATCATATCCGCCCCGTTATCTTTTGTGTGTATTTTCTCAATCTGCAGCAGTTTACTTTCCAACACATCACGGATCCAGAGATACATTACGTCGATGTGTTTCGACCTTGAATGAAATGTCGAGTTCTTGCTGAGATGGATTGCGCTCTGACTGTCGCAATAGAGAATATAACTTTCCTGATCCTGTCCTAACTCTTGTAGGAACTTCTTCATCCACAAGATCTATTTGCAACCTTCGGTGATTGCGATGAATTCTGCTTCTGTAGTGCTTAAAGCAATGCACTTTTGTAGTCTTGACTGCCATGAGATAGCTCCCCCTGCAAAAGTAATTAGATATCCTGATGTAGACTTTCTTGAATCCACATCTCCTGCCATATCTGCATCTGAATACCCAAGAAGCTTTAAATTTCCATTGCCAAAACACAAGCAGCTTTTGGCAGTTCCTCTCAGATATCGTAGTATCCATTTCACTGCATTCCAGTGTTCCTTTTCTGGATTTGATAGGAATCTTCTCACAACTCCCACAGCATAAGCAATGTCTGGTCTTGTACAGACCATTGCATACATAAGACTACCCACTGCAGAAGAATAGGGCACCTTGTTCATTTCTTTTTTTTCTTCTTCATTCCCTGGACATTGCGTTTTACTCAGTTTGAGATGACCAGGTAATGGAACATGCACAGGTTTGGCATTATGCATGTTGAACCTTTCAAGAACTTTGTGGATATAGTCTTCTTGTGACATCCACAGCATCCTTCTAGAACGATCTCTAGTTATCTTCATTCCGAGAATCTTCTTCACTGTACCCAGATCTTTCATGGCAAAAGACTTGCTCAATGCCTTCTTGAGAGCAACTATTTTCACCTTATCTTTCCCAATAATTAGCATATCATCAACATACAACAGAAGTATGATGGATTCACCATTGTCATAGTTCTTCACAAACACACAATGGTTTGCGGAGGTCTTCTTGAAATTGTGTTGGGTCATGAAGACTTCAAGCTTCTTGTACCATTGCCTTGGAGCTTGCTTCAGACCGTAGATGCTTTTCTTCATACGACACACTAGGTGTTCCTTTCTTGGTTCTGCAAAACCTTCTGGTTGCTCCATATAGATTTCCTCCTCTAGGTCTCCATGTAGGAATGATGTTTTTACATCAAGTTGTTCAATCTCCAAGTCTAGTTTTGCAGCTAGACCGAGAATTGCTCTAATAGATGTCATCTTCACCACTGGTGAGAAGATTTCTTCGAAAGCTATGCCTTTCTTCTGGTTGCACCCCTTTACAACAATTCTTGCTTTGTACTTGGGGTTTGGGTTGTTCTCTTCCGTCTTGAGCTTGAACACCCATTTGTTTTTCAACGCCTTTCGTCCATCTGGTAATCTCACCAGGTCATACGTCCCGATTCTCTTTCGGGGACTGCATTTCTTCTTCCATGGCTTGCAACCATTTCTCCTTATCATTCGTCTCAATTGCTTCTATGAAGCTTTGAGGTTCTCCTTCATCGGTGAGATTGACATATTCTTCCTCAATAATATCTTCTTGATGGTTGTCCGACTCTTCCGGATCGTCTTACTTGAGATTCTTCTTCTGTCTCATCGCTCTCCATCATCCGATCCCGACTTTGTTCTATCCGGGTCAGGTTGTTCCCTCTCGATCGATTGTTCCTCCTGATCATGTTCATCCTTCCTTTGAGGATTCTCTCCCCCTGAATTGTTTATCACAACAGGACTTGAATCAGAAATCACTTTGTGCTTTGGCTTCTCAGATTGCTTAATGTCTTGGATCGTTTGATCTTCAAAGAACACCACATCCCTGCTTCGAACAATCTTCTTGTGTGCAGGATCCCATAATCCGAAACCAAGTTCATCTCTTGGTGAACCAAGGTATATGCATTTTTTCGTCTTTGCATCTAGCTTTGCTCTTTCATCTTTAGGAATGTGGACAAATGCCCTACACCCAAAGACTCTCAAGTGACCATAAGAGGCTTTCTTTCCAGTCCATACTTCATCTGGAATCTCTCCATTTAAAGGTCTTGAAGGAGACAAATTTATCAGATCAACTGCAGTTTTCACTGCTTCGCCCCAAAATGATTTGGGAAGTTTTGCTTGAGAAAACATGCTTCTGACTTTCTCTGCGATCGTTCTGTTCATCCTTTCAGCTACTCCATTCATCTGAGGTGTCTTGGGAGGAACTTTCTCATGTCTTATCCCATGAGTTTTGCAATATGTCTCAAACAGACCTATGTATTCTCCGCCGTTATCACTTCTCAAGCATTTCAGTTTTCTTTCAGATGCTCGTTCTACAGAAGCATGACACTCCTTGAAAGCTTGAAGAACTTGATCTTTCGTCTTCAATGGATACACCCACACCTTCCTAGAGTGATCATCAATGAAGGTAACAAAGTATTGAGCACCACCAACATACCTTTCAGACGTTGAGCAAACATTTGAATAAACAAGATCCAGAATCTGCTTTCTTCTTCTTGCATCATCTGATCTTTTAAAAGATACTCTGTGTTGTTTGCCTGCTAAACAGTCTTCACAGGATTCAAGTGGCTGCCTTTTTATGTTTGGGAGATGATCTTTTGCAAGGATCTCCAGACCCTTCTCGCTCATGTGGCCTAGTCGTCTATGCCACAGTTCTTTGGTTGCGTCTTGAGAAACATTCGTCTCCCCCTTGCATATCTTTCCCTGCATAATGTATAGAGAGCCTTCCTTTCTGCTGCGAGCAATAATCATGCTTCCTCGGTTGAGTTTCCATCTGCCGCTACCAAATTGGTTTATCATCCCGGCTTCATCTAGCTTTCCCACTGAGATAAGGTTCAGACGCATCTCGGGTACATGTCTGACCTCCTTCAGCACGAGCTTATTTCCATTCTCAGTCATCAAAGTTACTTCGCCAATACCGACGATTTTACTTGTGACATGGTTTCCCATATTCACCGTACCAAAATCTCCTTTTTGGTATGATGAGAAGAATTCTCCATGAGGTGTGATGTGGAAGGATGCTCCTGAGTCAATTATCCATATGCAATCATCTGATGCAACATTTAGATAATTTTCTTCTCCGACAAGAAATATATTCTCATCATTCGAGGCCACTGCAGTAGTTGTTCCATCTTCTTTCTTCTTCTTCGGGTCAATCTGATCAGGGTGGACTGTTCCATCTTGTTGGTCTCTTTTCAAGAATCTACACTCAAGCTTTACGTGTCCTGGTTTGCCACAGTAATAACAATTTAGTCTGGTTCGAGATTTGCACCTACCTTGTGATTTTCCACGACATCCTTTTCCACGATTCTTACTCCTTCCTCTATTTTCAACAACATTGGCTTCAAACTGATTGTTCAAACCTCTTTCCCTCCGTCTTGACTCTTCATTTAGCCAACAGTCTGTAACAGAATTCATGCTAAGCTTTCCGTCTGGAGCAGAGTTGCTGAGAGTGACAACTAGAGTGTCCCAACTCTCAGGTAGAGAACTGAGGAGCAGAAGAGTTTGCAACTCATCATCAACACTCATGCCTGCCTTTATTAATTGATTAACAATGCCTTTGAAAGTGTTCAGATGTTCGATCATAATTTGACCGTTCATGTACTCCAACTTTACCAATCGTCTGACAAGGTGGGCTTTGTTCCTGGGCGTCTTCTTTTGAATCCAGGATTCAAGTTTTGTCCACAACTCATACGCATTGGTATAAGTTGATACATGCTCGAACAAGCTTCGATCAATATATTTCCGGATCATAGCCACTGCTTTCTGATTCTGAAGCTCCCAAACTTTGTCTGTCTTCACATCCGGCATATCCTTCAACATATCCTTCTGGGTAATTGGCAAATACAAATCTTTGCAGTATAGATGATCTTCCATCATCGGCTTCCAATAGGAGTAGTTATCTGTAGTTAGCTTGAACATGTCTCCATCATGCGTGATAGCTCCCTCCATCTTGAGTTACACAGGCCAATAGCTCCTCCAACCAGGTGGGTTTTGATAAAAATAACACTATACGTGAAAGAGAGGTGGGTCAATAGACACACTTAAATACCAAGTCTTTCCTAGCCAGAACTTTTCTAGGCATGCACTTTGACACTACCACACTTTATTTCCAGCAACAAGAATAATTCTTTTCTGATGTGGAAGATCAGACAATGCTGCAGCCACAGAGCATACTAAGAATTTTCTTATAAATCCGGCACCTAGTATTCCAGAGCTCTGAGAGCTCTGATACCACTGTTGGGAAATACCAGCATAATTTCCCTCCTCTGTGAACTCAAAAATAGGCACTAAGAGGAAGCGTAAAAATAAGTGTAATAACACCGGACAATTTTTAGCATGGAAAAACCTACTCAATGTGAGCAAGGAAAAAACCACGGGACCCGTAGGCCGCTTAAACTTCCACTATAACAATAATGGGAATACAAAAATACAAGAATAGTGTATCCTCAATTTATGGATAATACTCTCACAAATTGGCTCACTATTTTTCTCTCTGAGAAAACTCTCTCTAAGGATCTCTCTATTTTTCTCTCACTCTCTCTTGTGAGGCTCTCTCTCTATTTTCTCTCACTCTCTCTTGTGAGGCTCTCTCTCTATTATCTCTCACTCTTCTTAGTGAGGATTGGTGTGATTAGTTAGCACCCCTTAAGATTCTTTATATAGGCTTAAGGGGACTCTCCAAGTTAACTCCCATACAATGTGGGGCTTGCTTTGGCTGAAACTTCCAACATAAGTCGGGTTGTTGGATTACACCTGAGGTCTACTGGAATCTTGTTTTTAAACCAGTGATTCGTTCACGGCACAACTATCGATTAAACCTATTTTTCCTAATATCGATTACCTATGAGGAATTAAAGATTTAATTAGAGGAATTATGCTCAATCCGTTAAGGTGACGTTTGGTTCCTGAAATGTTTTATTCTCAGACAAACTATATATCTTAGGAATAGTATTCCCGATGATGTTTTTTTCCCACCTTCACACATGATAATAGAGTTTTCTCAAGTTTCTAACTATCATTCACCAATTTTATTCCTGAGAATCTTTTATGTTTGTGAATAAATTTTTAAAACTTACCAAACATGAAAAACTTTTATTCCATTACCAATATTCTCGGCAATACTTTTTTAAAGCATGTAACAAATGCTACCTAAATGTATTAAGGTTTGAGTAATTTAAAGGGTTTGGTTTTTGTCATATATAAGAGTTTATATTAATGTCTATTTCCCAAGGATTGAATAAAGAACAGTGATGCTTAATCCCAACATCATCGATCTATTGATTTCATATCTTAATTGCTTGCTAGGTGTTCGATAAATTGTCTTAACCAAAAATATTGTTATTGTTTACTTTTTTAGCTGTTTTGTTTGATCATTTATTCATACTAGTATAGTGTATTCGTGCAACCCACAGGTAAATTTTCTTGCAAAATAAATTATTACAATATTTAATTGAAACCCGATTGTAATTGTTATTTTTATGCTGAAATATAATTACATTATATATTATTGATTGAAACAAAATACTTAAATTATTTATACTATAATTATATTATACTAATATTAATAATTGCTTCGTTTCCAAAATCCTTGAACTTGATAATGGAACCAATGACTATGAGGTTTGATTCGGTTCGGTTCAGATCATAACAAAAAAATACGAACCAGTTTAATTGGTTCGATTCTGATTTTTGGGTTCGTCAAATTATTGGTTCGGGTCTTACATCCATAAAATTCCCTGAAGAACATAGTAGTCTTGCTACCTTTCATGGATAAAACATTTAAAAACAGTCCACAACCTGACACACTTTAGTTAGTACCCGGCTATATATATATATATATATAAATATTAAAAGAGTCCACAACATGATAAACTCTACTTTTAGTTTTGACTGTTACAAAAATAGTAAAAGTGGAGTTCCCAATTATATTATAATATCAATATTGATAATAATAATAACAATATATGTAAACAATTTAAGCAATTAAGTTACTTTAAAAAAAAGCCAAAAAAACCACATGACGACTACCTAACGTTTCTTTCAAGCTTTAGAATTAATTCCCAGGAATGGAATTACATAGTAGCTTTATGTCCCAAACTTCCCGAAGACCATGGTAGTTTTGTTACCTTTGGTGGCTAAAAACATTTAAAAAAAATATATAAACTTTAAAAAGTCCATAATAAAATAATATAAAAGTCTAACCAATCAAAATTGGTTCGGTTCAAACCCGAAAATATTAATTAATATATATAAATATATATACATAAAAAATATAAAAATTATTAAAATAATAAACTATTAAATTCTATATAAAAATATAAATACAATAAATATAAAATATTAGTATGTATATATATAAATATTAAAATATAATAATTATTTCGTTTCCAAAATCCTTGAACGTGATAACTGAACCAATGATCATCGAGCATGGTTTGGTTTGGTTCGGACCCTAACACCAAAAAATACAAACCATTTTAATTGGTTCTGTTCATATTTTCATGTTCATCAAATTATTGGTTCAGGTCTCATGCCCCTAAACTATCTCGAAGAACACGGTAGCTATGTTATCTTTCATGATTAAAACATTTAAAAATAGAAAAAAAAACTTTAAAAAGTCAATATTAAAATAATATAACAATCCGAACCAATCAAAACTGGTTCGATTTGGTTTGGTTTTAGTTAGTGCCCGAAAATATTAACATATATATATATATATATATATAAAACTATAAAAAAATATTAAACTATAAATTATATATAAATATTAAAATATAATAAACACTAAACATTAAAGTATATCTTTTGGTTTTTTTTTATAACAGTCTACTTTTATGTTCATATTTTCGGGTTTATCAAATTATTGGTTCAGTTCCCACGCCCCTAAACTTTCCCAAAGAACATGGTAGTTTTACTACTTAAAACATTATATATATATATATAAACTTTAAAAAGTCAATAATAAAATAATATAAAATTCCGAACCAATGAAAACTGTATTGATTTGGTTTGGTTTAGTTAGTACCCGAAAATATTAATATATATATATATATATATATATATATATATAACAATATAAAAAGATAACAAAAAATATTAAACTATAAATTATATATAAATATTAAAATATAATAAATACTAAACGTTAGAGTATATATATTAATTTTAAAACATATATAATTACAACAAAGCAAATAAAAAAAAATTCAACAAGAGAACCAAAATTACACAAGCTGACACCTCAGATTACTGTTTGCGCTACAGTAAAGTTGAGGTTCAACCATTATATTATAGTAGATGTTTAATTATTGAGTTGGTCCCTGAACTATTTTAGAATTTTCAATTAGGTCATTGAATTAAAAAAAATCTAATTAGGTCCCTAAAACTTATATAAAATTTTCAATTGGGTCCCTATCCTAAAAAGTTTCTAATTGGGTCCTTGAACTTATATTAAATTTTTGAACTAGGTCCCTAAAGTAAAAAGGTGGCTATATAAAATAAAAAGTAATAAAATGATAGATGAAGAAATTTAGAAAAAAATAATTTGATTGACACAATAATAAAATGACAAAAGATGAATATGAGAGAAAAAACTCACTATTTAAAATAATAATTATTTTGTTATTATCATTTAAAGAAGTAAATTTTGTCTCTCAAATTTTTTTATTTTTATTTAATTATTACACTAAACAATAAATTTTCTCACTAAGTTTTTATTATTATTATTTTAAATAGTGAGTTTTTCTCTCATATTCTGTTTTTATCATTTTATTATTATGTTATTTTTTAAATTTCCTCATCTATCATTTTATTGTTTTATATTTTATATATTCACTTTTTTACTTTAAGGACTAATTGAAAATTTTATATAATTTCAGGGATCCAATTAGAAATTTTTTAGTTCAGGGCCCCAATTGAAAATTTATATAGGTCTGGGGACCTAATTAGAAATGTTTTTTAGTTTAGGGACCTAATTGAAAAATCCAAATTAGTTCAGGGACCAACTCAATAATTAAACCTATATAATAAAAAGAATCTGAAATAATAAAGTTGTCCCAATTTAGTGGGAAAAAATGAAAAATAAGAAAAATAATGATGACCGAACAGTTGTGATGATATCAATGTCATATCCCATTTAATGCACCTCAACCAAGTTAAGCAAACAATATAATATTAAAACAGTCAAGTATAATAATAATAATAATAATAATAATAATAATAATAATAATAATAATACTAATAATAATAATAAAATATAAGAAAAAAAATAATGGATTAAAAAATTATTAAACTCCTTAAATTAGGGAGATGCTGCCACATCAGATGTACAGTAAAATTTGCTAGTCCATTTCTATATTTGTATTGATACATAGTATGCCGTGTTTGACTCCCAAAACAATGTACCTTTACTGATCTGTAAATATTTTAAAACAAAAAATATATAAATTTTAGAAAATAAATAAAATAATAATAAAAATATTCCATAACTTGACATGTGGCTTGCACCATTGTGCTACACTAAAATCGGAATTTCCCCTTATCAATTGGTATAGATATAGATTTATTATTGGTTTGGTTTGATTCGGTTCGAACCGAAAAATATTAATATATATATATATAAATAAAAAATATAAAAATTTTAAATTTTAAACTATTAAATTATATATATATATATATATATATAATAAAATATAAGTATATAAAAATTAAAACATCAAGAACATGACAACTCTACTTTTACTGTTTATCAATTTATGATTGATTGACAGTGTAAAAAAGCCTTACACTGTCAGTGTATACAAATAAATTCAAAAAAAAAAGTATTAGGAAAAAAATTATTAGAAAAAAAAATTGTTAAAAATTAAGGAAAACGTAAAAAAAAAAATTTAAAAAAAGTAAACAAAAATTAAAAAATAAAAGAATAAACGTACAAAAAATTTTAAAAAGTAAAAAAAATAAATAAGTTTTTTTTACAAAACAGTTAACAAAAATTACTTTTTTAAAAGAAAATCAAAAAATCTTACCGCTGACATGTGCATGTACAATAAAAATGCCTCTCAACTTTTTATATTAATATAAATTTGACCTTCCTTCCTTCCAAACTAAAGTGTAAATAGTAGCTCAATTTGTGAAGCAATAATTGATTCCTTAAAAAAATGCAGAGACATGATCTCGTATGCTTGGCATCATCCTTGTCACACTCAATTGATAAACAGTTAATTTCATTGTTTATTTCTATTTTTCAAGTAATGTGATCAAGACAGGAAACTTCACCTCTACCTAGCTAGAAACATTTCTAAGTAATCGGATGTGACTATTTCTCTTTGTGTGGAAAAAAATGATCAATCGCAATAGTATACTTGTCGCCTTTTCCTCTTTTTCTTGCATTATTGCCATCAATCATTAACCCAATTATCAATCGAACTATTACTTTGTCTTTCGCTAATTAGGAAAATATCGGGAACGGAATAGTTTGAGATTCAATTTCAATGCAAAATCCCTTCTATCATAAAGAAAGGACAAAAAGGAAACGGGAGAAATCAAACCAATTACAACATCAAGCTTTACGCATACACTGTTTTTGATGAGTTTGTCCTCCAATTTGAAAAGAATGATAGGTGAAAATGTGCCAAATATGCATTAAACAAACCAAGTTTTGTTAGTGAGCATAATCATCATTATTAAAATACTTAATTGAATAAATTCCTTTTAATGCACGTTGTGGTTGGTGGAGAGAGATTTTCAATTTTGATGTTAGAGTAAAGACTTGAACTAGTTCCTAACAACAAATACGAAGACGTATTTGTTCTGTGAAAAATGAAAAATGATAATTTGGACATATTTATCAGAGACTGGTTTGAGTCTTTATTATCCATTATAATCACTACTACAGAAAAGGGTTTTAGTAGCGTACTTTCAGTAGCGCTTCAATAAAAAACGCTACTTAAAAATAGGCGGAAGGTTTTTAATAGCGCTTCCTTAAGAGAGCGCTATCTATTCCTTATTCTAATACATAAGTAAGAGAATAGATAGCGTTTTCTTGAGAAAGCGCTACTATAAGTAAGAGAATAGATAGCGCTTTTTCAAAGAAGCGCTATCTATTCCCCTTTTACTAAATATTTCCCTCAGCTTCTCGCGCGACTCTTCTCAAACCCTTTATCGCGCCACTCTTTCTGAAACCCTTCCCCTTCATCGCGCCTTCTCCCCTACCGTGTGTCGTCTCCTCTCCCTCTCGCTCACAGAGGAAGCCGAAGCAAACGAAGCGAGGCGTACGTGCTCACAGAGAGGATATTGCTCTCTCACCTTCGCCTTCTCCTCTGACCAACCCCCTTCGTCTTCGCGCGCTCTCTCTCTCAGATCTCCGCAGATGAATCCAAGGAATTTCATCATCATCTAGTTCTACGTCCAAGGTATGCTTCGTCCTCTCACCCAGTTTCTTATTTGTTGTTGAAAATTTCAGAACCCTAACCCCCAATTTCTGCCACCAACTCACCCTCCCAGGTTCACAATAGCTTCTATATTGCAGGGACCCATTCGAGAGTGGAAGATATTGTTGTGTTTGCAAACATGATAGATCATGTTCATATAGCAGATAAACTGAGATTGAAGTTTTAATTATATCATACAATTTATGCTTGACTTTCCAAATGTTTTTTATTTGCATGTCTGATACCTTTCCCGCTACACTTTTTTTTATTTATATAAGTTTGATTTGCTTCATAGTTCCTAACTCCGGTTCTCTCTAATTGTGTTTCTTGGTTAACTGTCTCATACCTAAATGATTTATTTCCATCATTTTCTGGGTAAAGTTTGTGACGTTTTTTAATTTCAATGGTGAATTTGTTGTTGTGATCTTCTTCCACGACAAGAATTTTTTATATTTGCTACTAATTTTACCTACCAATACAATTAGTAGCTATTTTATGTTTAAAATTTAGTGTTTTCTTATGGATCCAGGTTTGTTTGGGATGAAGCAAAGTAACCTACTATGTTGCCGTTGAAGGAGATCGTGGATGGTATTCATGGTCAAGTGGAAAAAAGTGAGGATGATTTCAAGGTTTGCATTCTTCCTTAAAGTGAGGATGATCGTGGATGGTATTCTCTGCAGTTCCTGTTTCTTCACCTCAACCCCAACCCATTACTCCATTTTCCACATCCATGTCTGCTTTCTCCCCAGGTACTCATCATTCATGTCTCTCTCTCTCATCATTCTATTCTCACTGCTATGCCTATATACTCCCCATGTTGATTAGGTATTCAGGTGGGGGAGGAACATCACCCAAACACTCTCACAAGAAAATGGTAATAGCTCTCACTGTAATCACCACTGCACTTGGAGCACTCATTTTCAGTTTGTTATGCTTCTGGATTTATCATAGCAAGTACCCTTTAAAATCCAATAGGAACAAATATGTTCAAAGCTCGGGTATTTTTTTATTTGTTTACTTTGCACTATTCCATTTCTCTTATTTCTGTTTTTGCTTCACACTTCTGTTTCAAGAAAATTCATCATTGAATTGCTAATTTGGTATTGTCTGAGATTTCTCTTACTCTTTTTTCCTTGTTACTGTTTTGTGAATGTCAAGATGCAGAGAAAGGGATCCCCTTAGCACCATTTCTGGGTAAATTTAGTTCTTTGAAGATGGTTGGTATGATGGGGTCTGTTCCAATAATTGAATATAAGCAAACAGCAAAAATGGCCAATGATTTTCATGAAAGTAACATCTTGGGTGAGGGTGGTTTTGGATGTGTTTACAAGGCTCGATTGGATGATAACTTGGATGTTGCCGTTAAGAAACTACACTGTGAAACTCAAATTGCTGACACAGAATTCTAGGTCATGCCTCCGATTCCTAATCTTCATTCAGCCTAGATATTTCAGTTTGCATTTTCCTGTCAAAATGGCCAATTATTTCAGTTTGCAAGTTTCCTGTCAAAATGATTTTGCTTTCTAATTTTATTTTTGTTCTTATGTAATCTGGTTTGATCATTTAGCCTAGATATTTCTATCTCATTCTGTTCTTCTGATTCCGGCACCAACGTTACCCATGTCTACGATCTCTCATCACTTTTCGATTCTGGCACATTGCTGAATGGAAATACTTCAGTCTCTTCATTACTTCTTCCAATTGTTGATGATGCAAGGTTCTCTAACTCTGCCTTCAGTCTGTCAGAGAACTCACTCACTTCATCAAGGTCTTCACCAAGTATTTCAAATATGACTGAGCTAAATCCTTGTGAGTATCCATCATCAATTGGTAAATTCTTGCAGCTTATGCTGTTAAAATTTTGCTTTGCCTTCAGTTAAGAAGCATTAAGTTCCTCTTGCTAACCATATTTCTTGTAATTCTATAGCTTTGTTGCTGTTCAATATTATAGAACTTGTGATTGGGGTATTGAAGTTTTTAAATCTGACTCTTCTCTATCTACATAGTTAATATGCAATCACTAGATAGCAGTCCTTGCATTTTGCAAGGGTTGCTTTCGTCGCTCTCTGTTTTAGTCTATGCTTTCTTCACTATATGTGTTTCTTCACTATATATTATTTAGGAATTTTATACGTTCATGTGTTTTGTGTAGTTTGATATTGTAATATTGATGTTTTGGTCTTAAGAATTCAGCATAATATGGCTTTTGTTGGAGGAGTTAGCATGAATATTGTTGTAATTTATTAAATGACCAGTCATACAGGAAAACAAGGGCCCTAGATGCTGCATCTTTGTCTGCCTTTGACCGAGAAAGTGGCATAATCCATGGGGTGTTCAATGTTATCCCAATTTGTCCCTTTTGAGAAATCTAGACAAAATAAAGCCACTCGAGATAAATTTCCTATACCAATTTACAATCTACTAATTTGATGGCTCTAGCTTCAACTTGTGCTAATATGTAGTGGATTACAAATTGGTTTATATAGTAACCTTGATACTTGTCCCTATAAACTTTGACAAGAATGTGCATGAGCAAGAATCGGTGATGAGTGACCAAGTAGGGCTCAAGATTAGAATCCCCTGCACTGCGCGATTCGAGACAACCACTTGGAGCATCTTCCTGGTGCAAATAATCCATTTGAATAATCCTGGATGGTGTAGGTGAGTGGCTCATTTAATGTAATCCAAGACTTCACTTTATCATCAAATTCTCCAAGCAAAGCTCTGCATAGTCTGTAAAATCCTTCCTGATGGAAGATATTACATAATTTACATGGGTTATTAAGGGGAGCCAATGTGTATGATATTTATAAGATTTTGATAAGAATAATTCTTACACAATACTGGGGCTCAAAAAACCACCATATTCATCTTCAAGTGCTTGAGGGAGATCCCAATGAAACAGAGTTGCAAAGGGCTGCAAACCTGTGAAGGATAGACAATTTTTTTTGTGAACAGTGAGAAAATATTAAACTTGGGTTCACTATGTATGCAAGAGGGACTGAATCAGACCATTAGATAGGAGTTCATTGATAAGATTGTTGTAATATGTGATGCCTTCTCTATTTACACCTCCCCTCAGGTTTCCACCTAAACCAAACATATGTCAACTTGGGTTCACTATGTATGCTGCAGCTATGATGTACTTTTTCACTGAATCTGGGGGGGGGGGGGGATGTCATGGCTCCTTGCAGACATTTGTCCTCATTTGCTGAAAACTGAAAAGACATATTTCAATTGTCATGTCTTTTGTTTTTAATTAAAATTTACTATTATTTATTTATTTTATGGAAGGTAGCTTATGATTAGGTATATATGTATGCTGTTCAATTTAGGTTCATTAATAATTGTGGTTTCTTAATATTACTATCAACAGTCCACACCAAACATCAGTGCGCACCCTTCTCTCTTTCTATTACTTTTTGTATGATCTCTTACTGTGTTTGTATGTACGTAGCTGTACTAATAACAGGGGTAGAACGTGGGAAGAGCCATTTAATTACAGGCATTTCTCATTTTCTTTCTTTTAATTAACTACAGCAATTAATGTTAGTGTAGTAATTGGTCATGACGTAAGTGTATTAGTTATACATGCCAATTCTGCTGAACCTGCGGTTCATGATATCTTTCTGGAACTGATCTCTCGAATCCTCTGTGTTAGCTGTTTATTTTTTTTATGTAATTACTCATAATTGTTTGACATCTATCTATGAGCCATTATTCTCCTCTTTTACAAACTATGCCCAGATTGAACAAAATTTTCTCAAACAGGATGTGGCTGCCAAAATGAATATTATACTGGATGTGAAAAAAATATTTGGCTTCGAAGTTTGACTGTTTCTTGAAAGATTTGTTACAACTATAATATGATTATGAATCTTAACTCATCTATTAATATTTGAAGATGACATATATTACTGTTTTCCATCTTTATCAATATAGCTTGTGAGCTTTCCTTTAAATCGAACTCTAATTTGAAATGAAAATTGGTGATAGATCTTGAATTAATAGCACATTTATATTGCTTGTAGTAAGTAGATATCATTTATATTTGATTTGATGTGTTACAGTCACGAAATAATGACAGATTTTTCATTAATAAATTAAGCAGTTGTTCTATATTTAAACTATTTTTCATAATCGTTTTGTATCATATGCATTGTGTAGATTACATACTTGTAGTATAAATAAACAGGGTAGACTGAAGCTAGCTGCAGGAAAAATCGGGAAAACTCATAGGAAGTGAAATATAAATACAACTCTCTCAGCTTGTTTGGGAACTATATGGACAAGCTGAATTATTTCCTTGCTCATAAAGATGTTGTTAACTCAGTGGCTGTTATTTAGAATGTTATATAGTGAAGACATTCAAAGGTAAATATGTCAATTAGTAATTCTATCAAACAATTATTATATCAAACATTTTTAAATTGTGATATTGATATGCACCCCTGCTTGCCTTACTGCATGAGCATGGCACGAGATGTCAATCTATATGCCTTGGTTTTTGTAGAATCTGTTTTGAATGGTGTGATGAATTTCTATTGTTATTTAGATTTTTGGAGACTTTTGTTGGGTCATAAATAAGTACGTCTGTCAATCAACTCTCTCTGTTGCTCAAGCTGCTCGACTTCACTCTGGTACGTTTTACCACATGTTATTCCCCTTTGTTTTATTTAAACCTTTAGTTGTATAATTAGACATGTTTATTTTTATCGGTATAAACATGCATTAACCTTCATTTCATGTTCAAACTCAAAATAATTATGGTAGATCGTAAACTCAAAACCTTTGATTTTGCACTCAGGGCTTTGCTAATTCATCGAGGATTACATGGAGGCAAGTCTCGAATTTCTAAATCATCCAGGCCGACTAAATGGATATCTATAATGGTATTTACGAAAACCCTTATGCAATTTTTTAATTTAAATTAAAAAATTAAAAGAATTAATTTATTATTTTTGGTTAGTGTCTCTCCTATATTATTAGACTTGTGTGTATGTGCAAGTGATCTGGATGTGTATCTTATGCAGGCCGACAACAAAGACTTTGTGCGATCAAGCAGAAGATGGAAGCAGCATGCACAAATTGTTTATAATTACTAGTGTGTTGATTAGCTTGTACACATTGTTAGTATGCATGGTTATTATCTAGTGTAGGTTAGCGACCTTTTGGTTTATGGACTTAAATAGTAGAATTTGTTATGTGTAAGCGTTACTGTGAATTGTGTTAAAGTATATTACTTAATTGGTTATATATATACATGATTTTGATATTTGGTTTGGTTATATATATATATATATATATATATATATATATATATATGCTTACCAATATGTAAGCTTTGTACATTAATTATATAAGTGTATGTGTGTGATGTACCTAAATGCAGTGTTACTGTGAATTGATGAGGGATGGTTGTGCAGGTGGGAAATGTAGAAAAACAGTGAATAATGGAAAAAAAAGGGGGGATAGGTAGCGCTTTCTTGAAAAAACGCTGCCTAAAGTGACAAATAGACAGCGCTTTCTTGAGAAAGCGCTGTCTAAAGTATGTAATAGATTGTCTTTAGACAGCGCTTTCTCAAGGAAGCGCTGCCTATTCCTACTTTCAGTAGCGCTTTCTGGAAAAAACGCTGCCTAAAGTGACAAATAGACAGCGCTTCCTTGAGAAAGTGCTGTCTAAAGTATGTAATAGATTGTCTTTAGACAGCGCTTTCTCAAGGAAGCGCTACCTATTCCTACTTTCAGTAGCGCTTTCTTGAAAAAACGCTGCCTAAAGTGACAAATAGACAGCGCTTCCTTGAGAAAGCGTTGTCTAAAGTATGTAATAGATTGTCTTTAGACAGCGCTTTCTCAAGGAAGCGCTGCCTATTCCTACTTTCCGTAGCACTCTTTTAAGCGCTATTGAATCTCACCCACCTTCAGTAGCGGGTGAATAGATAGCGCTTTGAAGCGCTACTAAAGGTAAAAAAAAAAATGCTACTGAAGCCCTTTTCTGTAGTAGTGAATAAATGATCAGAAGCCAACTTGATTTATGGAGTTTCTATGTTCCTGCTATAGCTTTCATCCTTGATATTTATATGCATGCTGAGATTGATATTAAAAAAAGATAGGGCAAACATTTTTTTTTCATAAAGAGTAGCACACAAGCCACTTCCGTAGGAGAAGAGAAGACGGTGCATCGTGCGTTATTAGTCCTATGAAAGTATCACTGTCACTCATGCAAAAAGCGACTTTGCCTCCGATATTCCATAATGTGCTTAATGTGCTAGTACTATGAAAGCAATGGTCTTTGACTCTTGACTTTGCTTTTGCAATGCAGTTTACCAGTTTGTTTAACATTGCAAAACGACTAGTTTGCCAAAAGAAAAAGATTTTTCATGAGAAGTTCATTAATAGTGATTCATTAATTATTTGCTAAAACCAAGAGGGTTACATCATTAAAGAAACTTTTTTTTAATAAGCAAAAGTATTCCTTTCTCTTGTTTTATTGTTCAATCATTTAAGATTGATCATTCAAGATCAAACTTGATGGCTAATTGCACTAGCAATTTAATCCATTTTGTTTTTTTTTTCTAGTTTAATTAGTATGTACTGTCAGTGTAAAGTTTTTTACATTCTCAACCAATCATGTATCATGATAAATGACTTTTAAGGAGATTTGGATAAGAATCAAAGATTTCCAATGACATGACGATATGTTATTGGTTGACAGTGTAAAAAACATTTATACTAATAACATATACCAATTAAACTTTTTTTTACTCATAATCCTTTTTTTTTGACTAAAAAGATATTCATTTATTCAAATTGATAAAATACATCGAACAACACAAATCCAACATCGCTAAAAACCGAAAAGGATGAATCTGCGAACAAACTCACAGCACCCAGGTTAATAGCATAACACGGCAAAATCAAAATGCCTAAAAAAGTGATAAAATCAAAGTCACCGGAATACCTATGTCTCCAGATCTGTAACATTGACGCCCAATTCTTGATCAAATCTGTGATGGATCGAAGCAAATCTGTCAATATGAACCAAACGAACACCGCACCAAGACGGGAAATCAAACAAACACCGCACCAAGACGGGAAATCAAACAACGCCTCACCAAGACGACGAACAACAATACCGCCGCCCACAGAAGACGAAAAACATGAAAAACACGAAGGAAAAAAAACCAGATCTATGTGAAAAAATCACTTACACTAGTGCAATAAGTACTTTTTACGTCAGTTAAAATTGATTTTTTACGTCAGAATACTGACTGACGTAAATACAGCTGACGTTAATAGTTAATATATTAACGTCAGTTGAGAACTGACGTTAATTTTGTAAAAATTAATGTCAGTTTTTTCAACAACTGACGTTAATTTTGTAAAAATTAACGTCAGTTTTTTAAACAACTAACGTTAAACATAAAACTATTAACGTCAGTTCTTTAAGACAACAGACGTTAATTTTGTTAAAACTAACGTCAGTGGTTATAAAGAACTGACGTTAAAGGTTTAATTTTAACGTCAGTTGTAATAAACAACGGCGTTAATAGTGTATCTGTATATTTTATAAAAATACTATTAACGTCGGTTGTTTGATACAGTAGCGTTAATAGTTTTTTTAATTCGATTTTAAAATATCACTCCCCTCGGCTATCCCCGCATTCAATAAATATCCCGGTAACACGAATATCACACACATTACAGAATTGCAAAGGAAAAATGGAACAATGGGGGGACTTAAAACCAAAACCCATGTATATAGTATAAATAAATTTTAGTTCCAATGTCTAAAAAACAAAACTACCAATCTAAGGATATATACATACATGTTATTAATTAGTTTCTAAAGTCTAACAAAAAAACTATTTATCTAAGTATTGCAGAGGTATCTTGTCAATTCCTTTTTCAGCCGCATACTTGAAGAAGAATTCAGCGAAGCGCATCCTCAAGTCTCTTAACTCATCTTCTTGAATAGGCGATTGGTCGTTAAATGCCTACACACGTTCAAATAATAATAATAACATCAATGCAAGTCATCTTCAAAACTATAATATATAATTTAACAAGTTGTTTAAATATTACCTTAATCCATCCATCCGTAATAGATGTGGAGACTATGTTCAGCATATGAAGCATCACATAATAGCCGCACGACCACCCGTCATTTTGAAATCGAGACTACCAACAAAATTAATTTCAACGTCAGTTGAATATACATATAAATTAGTAATTATAATATTAATTATTTGATAAATAAACTACCAAACCTTGAGGATGTTCCATGCAGGATTTGCTTTAGCCTTAGAAGCCCTACTTCTCCCGTTGGCGCAACTTATGCTACTCGCCTTGTTGTAGCTATCATAAACAAATAATCATGTCGATCAATTAACAAATTCATATATCATGTGTGTAATAAACTAAAAACAACTGATATTAAAACTTAAATTAAATTTAAGATTAGTTACTTACTTATTTACAGCTTCCACCACCTTCGGTGGCGGATCTTGGTGGAGAGAGCATAAGAATATGACAGTATGCCTAGACGGGTGAAGTACGAACAACTGCCAATGGTTTTTCATACAGTAGGGAGCCAGATATAATTCTTTCTGATTGTCTCCCAACAAGTTCCCTATGTATTTACTTAATCCATCGCCATCAAAGAATTGGGGCAGAAGGACTGACGGATCTAAGAAGTCGTAAACTGATGCAACGCCCTTATCATGCTGAAGACGATGGAGATACCTAAGATATGAAAAGGTGTGGATGTTAATTACATAATATATATATTGAAATTAAAATAAATTATTAGATGGAAAAATACCAAAAATAAATAAGTTATAAAATTAAAATTAACTTACGTGCACCAGAGACTCAAAACATTGCTGTTCATCCAGACGTTATTTCTGTAGGCGTTCCCAAGATCGTCGCCACAGAAGGTAAATATCATCCGTTGATCTGGGCGTGCCACCCATCCATCGTGCTCCAATGGACATTCAAAAATCTCAAACGCATAATCCTCACCAAGTGAGAACAAACGAGTGATAGGTGACAACGACACCGACGTCGACTTGGCCTTCAGTTTAGGAAAAATAAATTAGATAAGTTGTTGATAATTAAAAAAAACACAAGTAATTATTTGACTAATTTGGACATTAATAATGAATACGTACCTTTGTTAACATTTCGAGCTCACGTCGTTTGGAGTCCAACTCAAGCTCACGCCTTTTCATTTCCAACTCATGCTCATGGCGTTGGAATTCGAACTCCCGCTCCCTAGCTGCCAACATACTCATCGTCCTCCACATGTGCCCTACTAAAACTCTCTTTTGTGCTCACATGTGAAGGGTTGGCATGCCCTGCGGTGTCTGGGATGTACCGAAACGGAGGAAAGCTCTTTGGCAAGCGCCGCTTGAATTCGGGTTGGATATTAAGCCTTGCATCGAGATGTGTTGTAATAGCTGGGTTGGACATGAGGTCTTTGAGTAATGTCAGCCAAAATTGATGCTTCATTGACCACCCGCTTTCGTGAAGCAGACTTGCCATAATATTCTTTGATGGTCACGTTACCAGGAACACCGAGAGCCCGACCAGGATGGTCTTTCTTGCCTAGAGCAGTCAACAAGACGTCCCCGTAGTCGGGAAGGGGACGAATGCGCCTGGGAGGATTGTGCTTTAAGATCCATCTACAATGAAAAAAAAAGAAAAAACGTGCAAGTGAAAAGTGTTGCAAATATCTATACAAATATCAATTGAAATCAAGTTAATTATTTACTTACAATCTTATCTGCCACTTTGCGAGTGGCATCAACTTTAAAAGATCCCGTCTTTGTCGGGCGACAAGCTAACCAAACATCCTCGCGGTCGATGTCCGACGGAGGACTTAATGGTGTGCCCTCGGGCACCTCTCCTCTTTCAATCCTAGCAGAGTGCTCTTCCCGCTTCGCCTCACCCTATCCGCCATCATTTGCTCGATCCGAGTCCGGTACCCACCCCGAGACATGGTGGGGCGGTGGACGTTCTTCGCCTGATTCTTCCGACCCTTATTTGCCTTAGCCTATTCAAACAAAAACACATAATTAAATACAGTTAAATGATCTATAATAAGCATACAAAATTAACTTAATCAACCAAACTGAAATTCTCCATCCTGTCGACTCTCGGCAAACATATCCCAAGTATCCTGATCAATCCAGGGATAATCCGAGAACATTTTATCAAGCCGCTTCTTCCCAGATACATAGTACCTGGTAAGATCATGCTTGAACCCATTCCAACACTTTGATGCCATTTTCATACATTTATGACGATGATCCTCGTCATTTGGCACGATCCAAGCTACCTACACATTAAATACATAACAATTGGATGGATTATAACTCGGATAATTATCTAATAATGTAAATCAAACGAATGTAAAGGTAAAATACCGTGATAGCCTCCCAAATCTGATCCTTAACGCTTACGTGGAATGTCATTCCGGTGGTTGTAGTTGATGCTTACGTCTTTGCTTTGCTTGTAGAAACACCCACTTATTAAATTCTTTAGCACGGGGTCCCCTGGGCATTTAGATTAGCATCAAAGGACACCTCAAGCTTATGTCCTATCTGCCTGTCCTTCTCTGGTTTCTTCAACGAGGTGGCTCCTCTACCCCGTTTCCTATGAGCCTGTGATGTCTGTATGGACAAAAAAAATGATAAAATAGAGGGTTGTAACATTATAAACTTACATTAAAAAGAAGGACTAAAGATAGTATATAACATGTAAACTTACACTAGAATTAGGCGTAGGCGTGATCGGGTCCTGCGAAGCCCCCACAGTGTCCTCCCGTGCATGCGGGCTATCCGATTGATCCATATGTATGCCTGTTCAGAAACAATATATATGTATTAACATAGGTTATAACTCAAAATAAATACAGAAGTATAAATAAAAATAACTAGATAGGTCCTGTAGATATACAAAACATCTATCCAATATAAGGACAATACGGGAGATTGAAAACTATAGTTTTTGAAGATTGCCAAGCACTGGTCACGGCCTGGACGTGATGTCCATCACGGCCGTAACGTGCCAACTGAACCAGAACCTCAAGGGCAGAACTAATCACGGCCTAGCCTTGATGAGCATCACGGCCGTGACAGATCAACCAGCAGAGCACATGCATGCACTCAAAACCAAAAATAGAGACATTCCAAACAACTCAAACTCACGGTTTCAAGTTTCAACTACTGAGACTACAGTTTCAACATACACTCAAAACCAAAAATAGAGACATTCCAAACAACTCAAACTCACAGTTTCAAGTTTCAACTACTGAGACTACAGTTTCAACATACACTCAAAACCAAAAATAAAAAAAATGTGCCCTAAAGACTCACCAGAAATAGGCGCTCGCGTGGTGGTGGGTGGGAAGCTCGAGTGGTGACCAACGTTCGATGTGGTTACTGAGAGCAGAGGGACAAGGAGAGTTAGTGCGCGAGAAGGGGAAAGAGAGATGTCAAGTTATTGCAAAGAATGAGCGGGAAAGACAGAGTTAGGGGTTAAGAGTGTACCTCACGGTGGTGGCTAAGAAGCCCTCACGGTGGTTGCGGTGTAGATGAGCTCGCGATTATGGCAGAGTGAGAGTGAGAGTGAGGGTTGAGAGTGAGGGTTGAGCGTGATGAAAAGAGAAAAGAGACGTACAGAGAAGTGCAGAAGTCGCGTGGGTGTAAACGTTATAATCAAAATAAAACAACATTTTACGTCAGTTGTTAGTAAAAACTGACGTTAAAGGTCATATATTTAACGTCAGTTGTCTTAAGAAACTGACGTTAAAATCACTCACACTTCTAACGTCAGTTGTATTACACAACGGACGTTAAAAGTTTATTAGTTTCTGCAAAAACTAATAAACACTCACACTTCTAACGTCAGTTGTCTTAAGAAACTGACATTAAAAACACTCACACTTCTAACGTCAGTTGTATTACACAACGGACGTTAAAAGTTTAATAGTTTCTGCAAAAACATTCATTCCTTTGACTACTGTGCTACTTACCCATTCACCTTGTAACCTAATCCTCTTAATGAGCATTAAGTTTTTAGATAAGTTTTCAAGAAAATCAGAATAGCTTACTAACTTCATCCCCTGCTCCTATAAATAGCTTCCTTCCATCCTTTTAATTTTCTGCTTCACAATATGGCTCTGCCATGGAGATTAACTTCATCACTCTTTCTTCCTATTCCTAGACTCAAAGATCTTTGTCTTAATGGTCAAACAACTTCTGAGGTTGTGTAAATCACATAACATGGATGGTAAGGTTGGATGAATCACGTAATGTGATTCTCTCACTTTATTTCATCCCCGTCATCCCTTTCACTTTGCTTTGGAAGCAAATGACTGTGGATTCAAGACGATGCATCAAGGAATTCCAGTGAAGAAGACAGATGCAAAGATCAATTTCACTTTGCTTTCGCTGCTAGTGACTGAGGATTTACTTTGCATCATGGAATTCAAGTGAGGGAGGTGATGTATCCATTGGAGTTTCTGATGACAGGACTGAGAAGAAAATGATGTTGAAGCAGAAACTTTTTTATATTTTAGGGCTATGTTGCAGAAATTTTTTATCTTTTAATCATGTAATTTTAACTAATGAATCGCTTCAATGAGATACGATTTGATTATACATATAACTTGTTTTATGTTAAGTGTTTATTTATTTTAATTTGAACAAGAATTTGTTTACTAATTCAAGCTAATTAATAAAAATTAAAAATAAACTTGTTTAAAAAAAAGGTTTAGAAATAAACTGCACTATATGGAGTGATCTGCGTTAAGAGGGACAACAGGGACATGACAACCAATGAAATGAGTTTCATAATTATTTACGTCAGTTATTTACAGAACTGACTCAAATAGTGATTTAATATTTACAAACTGCCACCACCTCATTTTTAACGTCAACTTAATTTATGACTGCCAAGTTCCCGTATATTAATTACATTATTTCCAATATTCATTCTGCACGTTTATAATATATAGGATTATTTATGTCAGCTATTTATTTAACTGAAGTAAAAATCACACTTTTAATGTCAGTTGTATAAAAAACTGACGTTAACAATAAATATTTTTTATTTTAAAAACACTTTTAACGTCAGTTTTTTTAAACAACTGACGTTAAAAGTGTATAGATATCTGCAAAAACATTCATTCCTTTGACTACTGTGCTACTTACCCATGCACCTTGTAACTTAATCCTCTTAATGAGTATTAAGTTTATAGATAAGTTTTGAAGAAAATCAGAATAGCTTAGTAACTTCATCCCCTGCTCCTATAAATAGCTTCCTTCCATCCTTTTAATTTTCGGCTTCACAATATGGCTCTGCCATGGAGATTAACTTCATCACTCTTTCTTCATATTCCTAGACTCAAAGATCTTTGTCTTAATGGTCAAACAACTTCTGAGGTTGTGTAAATCACATTACATGGGTGATAAGCTTGTGTAAACCACATTATGTGAGTTGCTCACCTTATCATCCTTCCGGAGAATCAGGCTTGGGAGGGCAAATTAGGTGCTCGGGCGTCACGGTTCCAAAACCTCAGCTTTGGCAGCAAGTGACCATCATGGAAGTCTCTAGAACCACTTGCCTTTGCTTGAAACAGATCTAGTGCACTGTTTTTGCCTCTCTTGAGCTCTCTCATGCCCCCGGCTTTTGAAGGTCTTGGAGTATAGTTTTCCCTTTGGCATATTTCATAAAACTCTCTGATGGGATGTAGCTTTAATGTTTAGGATTTTAAACCCTTTCAATGTAACTTTTTATAGGATTTTAAACCCTTTCAATCTTCTCAGATCGATCAGTATTACACTTCATGAATGAGATCCGGTTTGGGTTATTGATTCAACTTATACTTCGCACATATATTTTAGTTTTCAAAACAGAAACACAAAACATCAAAGCAATTGTGAAACTGAAACTTTGAGGAAGGCAATGCGGAAGGGTACGTATACTAGATAAAAAAATTATTAAAATAACCTTTAACGTCTGTTGATGTAAGGACTGACGTTAAAAGTGAGTCACTTCACTTTTAACGTCAGTCCTTTAAACAACTGATGTTAAAATTGAATTAATGAAGTCTGATATTAACAAAACTGTAAAATTGAATTAATGAAGTCTGATATTAACAAAACTGCCACCGCCCCCTTTTTAACGTCTAGTTTTTGGTCAACTGACGTAAACCTTTACCGTCTGATGTATATTTTCCACTAGTGTTATTTAGATAAAATGAAAAAAAAAACGATGTAAAGGGGTGATTCCAAGCCAAAAAATGGCTCAAAACCACCCCCTCTAATGGTGGCACGTGACTGTGTTTAGAGAGAAGGGAGAGAGTTTGAAGTTAGAGAGAGAATGATATCTTAATAATCTAATCTTGACTATCACTTCTATTACTCATAATCCATTTTGGTTAGTGGGTAGTATATCAACCAATACACACGTCCATTACACACAATACACACGTCCAGTCTAGATGCATCTAATTAAGAGAAACGCAAATGTGAAGAGTAAAATTTATTTAGACAATGAAGAACCTAGATACATCTATCTTAAAAATCTTATTTAGTTTTTGATAGAAACTCCATAGTTTTTTAATTAAACGAAAGTACAAATTTAAATACACGAGTTGAATATTTATCCATCTTATTTATTAAATTTAATTAATAGATTAAATGATTGATTGAATATCTAAACAATAAGAGGAGTTATAAATAACTTCAATAAATTTTTTTATTAATTCTAAGTTATTTTAGTAAAAAAAAAGTTATTTTTATCCAATTTGTATATTATGATTTCATTTAAAATCTATCCAATTTATCATTTGCTAACGTAATGGCAAAGTGGCTACTGTTTCACTACCCATTCCCAATATTTTTTGTTCCACTGAGAAAATTATAAGGATGATTGAAGCAAAACCTGTAATTGTCGTTCCCTTTTATTCATCAATTTATATTTGCCGTATATACGAGTGTTTGTGAATCTTAATCTTTCCTTGAATTAGCAAGGCACGTGAGTTAGAAAATGTAATGAGAGGTAAAGAATGATATATTTGATTTGATGATTACAGTGTACATATATAGCAAATGCTAGCAATACATGATCCTATGATTAAGGCTAGCATTAAGATACTACAAGAAAATAAGGCAACAAATAATGTCGATGACCATTGATTGGTAATTACACTAATTACAATGATTGACGGTGTCAAGGCAAATCATTGGATCAACACATTAAGGGATCTTGTCTCTAATTCCCCCCTTCAAACTGATGGGTGAGAGAGTCACCCCAAGTTTGTCTTTGAGTTGGTTGAATCGTGTGTGAGTTAATGCTTTAGTGAGGCAGTCAGCAATTTGATCAGCTGATGGAACATAGGCCACAACAATCTCATTTTGCAGCACTTGGTCTCTGATGTAGTGCACATCAATTTCAATGTGTTTGGATCGAGCATGCATAACTGGATTTGAGGCTAATGCCTTGGCACTCAAGTTATCACACCACAGTGTTGGTTTTCTTGGTAGAGGGAGTCTCAGCTCATCAAGGAGTGAACGAGTCCATGCTATTTCAACAGCTAAGTCAGCCAGGGCTCTATATTCTGACTCTGTACTAGATCTTGAGACTACCTTTTGCTTCCTTGAGGACCAAGAAACAAGTGTTTCACCAAGGAAGACACATTGACCTGCCATGGATTTTCTATCGTCCACACTTGTGGCCCAATCTGCATCTGAGAAGCCTGTTAAGTCCAAGTCAGTGGATGGTTTAATGTGTAGGCAGTGTTGGATGGTACCTTGAAGATATCTCAATATTCTTTTGATGCCTTGCCAGTGATCTATAGTGGGAGAGCTCATGAATTGGCTGAGCTTGTTAACTGAGAATGCTATGTTAGGCCTTGTGTTTGTTAAGTATTGCAATGCTCCTATAGCTTGTCTGAACATGGTTGGGTCTTTTAACTTCTCCCCTTCAACTGTAAATTGCTTGCCAATTACCATAGGTGTTGGACAAGATGAGGCATTTTCCATTTTGAATTTTCTCAGGATGTCTCCTATGTATTTCGATTGCTTCAAGTACATACCAGATGCATCTCTTTGAACTTATATGCCTAAGAAGTAGTGCAGTGGACCAAGGTCCTTAAGGGAAAACACAACATTGAGTTGTTTGATGAAGGATTCTAAAAATTTGGTGTTGTTCCCTGTGACAATTATATCATCCACATATATAAGTAGAAAGGTAATGTGATCTGTACCTCTTAGAGTGAAGAGTGAGGAATCACTTTTTGTGTTCTTGAAACCCCAGCTGAGTAAGGCATTTTTGAGGCTGTCAAACCAGGCTCTTGGGGCCTGTTTCAATCCATAGATTACCTTAGATAACTTGCAGACATGTTCAGGTTTAGTTGAGTCTACAAATCCCTCTGTTTGATGCATAAACACAGTTTCTTTGAGGTAGCCATTAAGGAATGCATTGTTTATGTCCAGCTGTTTGACCTCCCAATTGAGATGCACTGCAATTGAGAGTATGATTCGAACTGTACTGGCCTTGACAACTGGACTGAAGGTCTCTTCATAGTCCAATCCAGTTGTTTGTTGAAATCCTTTTGCAACTAATCTTTCCTTTCTCCTTTCAATTGTCCCATCTGCTTTGTACTTGGTCTTGAAGACCCATTTAGAATCAATAATGTTTTCTTGGCCTTGATATGGTACCAAAACCCAGGTTTGATTTGACATGAGTGCCTGATACTCATTATCCATAGCTTCTTTCCACTGTGGTCTTGTGAGTGCTTCTGTGACATTTTCTGGTTCCTTCTCATCTGTGCAGGTTTCAGCTAACCCAACATATGGCTGCTTTGGCTTGTGAATTCCAGCCTTGCTCCTGGTCCAATGAGTGTTGATGGCTGTGCTTGGTTCAGCAAGGTCTTGGGGAGCTTCAGCAACTGTTTCTGTGGGATCAGTGTCATGAGAAATTGGACGGTTCCTTGTTGAATCATTTGCATCTTGATCTCTGCTCAGATTAATTGCAGCACTTGAATCATATGCAGCCTGATCTCTGCTAAGATTAACTGTAGCACTTCCAGTTGGACTGGCTGGTTCTTGTTCGACATCAGGATTGTTGTCATCTGAAGGTGTTGCTTCTCCAGTATGTGAGTTACCTGCAGTAGGCAAAGAAAAAGAGGCAGATGGACTTTCAGTTAGTGTTTTCAAGGGACTTCTTGTATTGAGAAAGCCATCATGGAATAGAAAATGTTCTTCATTGAAGACAACATGTCTTGAAGTGAAGATTCTTCCATGAGAGTTTATGCATTTGTATCCTTTGTGGGAGTTACTATAGCCCAAGAACACACATCTGGTTCTGTGGAATTGCAGTTTGTGCTGATTATAGGGCTTGAGACAGGGATAGCAAGAACACCCAAAGGGTTTTAGGGAGCTGTAGTCAGGTTCCTTTCTAAAGAGCAGTGAGTAAGGACTTTCTTTTTGAGTGACTAGAGAGGGCAGTCTGTTTATGAGATAAACTACCATGGAGAAAGCTTCCCACCAATAGTGTAAGGGCATTTTGGCTTGTGCTAGTAATGTCAAGCCAAATTCAACAATATGTCTGTGTTTTCTCTCAGCCCTACCATTTTGTTGTGATGTGTAAGGGCATGACATTCTGAATTGTATCCCTGCTTCTATTGCATGGTTTTGTACAGCCTTATAGTTACCACCACCATCACATTGGATTGTCTTGATTCTCTTGTTAAACGATTTTTACGCCATGTTTTTAAACTGGGTAAAAGCTTGTGCAGTATCTGATTTCTGTTTCAGAGGATAAATCCAGGTAAATCTACTAAAGTCATCAAGGAAGTGAACATAATATTTGAAACCCGAGGGAGATGTTACTGGTGCAGGCCCCCAGACATCAGTATGAACTAATTCAAGAATTTCTTTAGCATGAGAGGAAGAGGTTTTAAAGGGTAAAAAATACATTTTGCCATATTGACAAGCCTCACAAAAGTTAAAATGATCACTAGGTGATAGTTTGACATTACAACTTTTCAAGACTCTATCTAGGACTTTATTATTTGGATGACCAAGCCTTCTATGCCATCTCTCCTTGATAGATACATAAGCACACGGGTCCCTTTCAGTCCTTGAGAGCTGATACAAGCCATCTTTAAGTGTCCCTCTTAGAATTGCCTTCCCTGTCAACTTGTCCTTCACAAAGCAACAATTTGTATCAAACTCAACCAGAATGTTATTGTCAGCAGTTAATTTCGACACACTTAATAGGTTTTTGGTAATGTTGGGCACATATAAGACATCATGTAAGTTAAGTGAGTTTAGTTTTGAGGAACCTGTGGCAACAATCTTCAATTTTTCACCACTTCTAACTATTAATGAGTTCTTACCATGATGTTCTGCCAGATCCTCGAATTTGTCAGTTTGGTGTGTCACATGATTGCTTGCACCACTGTCAAAGTACCAATCATAATCTTGAAGAAAGCTTTGTGAGGCAAGGAAGGCATTTTGTGCTCCTTGTCTGTTAATGCCTGCTGAACAATTTGAGTTTGAATAAGACTTATCAAACCTGTAGTAGCAATTTTCTGCTGTGTGCCCGACCTTGTAGCAAACTTGACATGTTGGCTTAGACATTCTTCTTCTTCCTCTGCCTCCTCTCCAACCTCTGAAGTTAGAGCCTCTCCGATTTGCTCTGGAACCTCTCCAGTTGTTGTTTGTGTTGAATTTGTTGCCTTTGTAATCAGTTTTGTTGGCAACATTTGCTGAAGCATTAAGGGTTAGGTTGATGAGGCTATTCAGTTGATCAAGTCTACTCTCAAAGGTCAGCAATTGAGCCTGCAGATCAACCCAAGTGAGACTAGTTTGATCAGATAGCTTGACCACCATAGGGTTGTACTCAAATCTAAACCATTCAGGGTTTGAATGATTAGATCCGAGTTGGAAATGGGAGCTGCAGCAAGTTTAAGCTTGTCAGCGAGATTCTTCATTTTGACCAGATACTCCTCCATCTTCATCTCTCCTTTTCTGATGCCGTGAAACTCAGATTTAAGGTAAGTGACTCGAGACCTTGTGTGTGCACCTGCTAGGCTTTGAGCTTCATCCCAAAGTTGCTTTGAGGTTTCACAGTGCAGCAACTGTGTTGCCATTTCAATAGTCAATGAATTCATCAACCATCCAAGGAGTTGTGAATCATGAGCCCGCCAATCTTCAAAAGCGGGATTTGGCTTCTTGCTTGAATCTGCAGAAGCTATGAATTCTTCAGGACACTCCTTTGTCCCTAGCATGTGCCCATCGAGCCTGCTGCCTTTGACTATAGAGATCACCAAGGATTTCCATAGTGGATAGTTGTCTCTGTTCAACTTGACAGACACAATGGATGGGAGATCATTTTTGGACTTTGAATCTGCAGCGGATGCCATGATTTGTATTGGATCAAGAGCCTTCAGGCCTTAAGAGCTCTGGTACCAAGTTAGAAAATGTAATGAGAGGTAAAGAATGATATATTTGATCTGATGATTACAATATACATATATAGAAAATGCTAGCAATAGATGATCCTATGATTAAGGCTAGCATTAAGATACTACAAGAAAATAAGGCAACAAATAATGCTGACAGCCATTGATTGGTAATTACACTAATTACAATGATTGACAGTGTCAAGGCAAATCATTGGATCCACACATTAAGGGATCTTGTCTTTAATTACGTGGAGGGAGCAAAAAGTTCAGTTCATCAGTTGAAAAGACTGGAATCCGAGTATGAACACAAAAATCCTAGCAAACATACTCTACTTCTCTGCATATTTTTTTAATGGAAATAATTAACAAGTGTTTTCACGACATTGATTTAAGGATAAAAAAGTCGATTTTATATGAGAGATTGATATATTTATTATATTAAAAAAATATTAAATTTATATTTTTAATATAAATTAATTTCCTTATATTGATTTCTTGATTAATATTTTTAGAACACTGATTAGAAATGTCGTGTTTAATTTAACTGGCAGAGGAATGAATGACATTCAATTCAACCCGATCCGGATTGTCTAACTTTATGAAGGGAAAGGCACCCTACCTTTCCTCCTTTCTGGGCCGTTGGATCAATCTGACGGTCTAGATTATGACATGTGTCCACTTATTTTTATTCTGAAAAAACAAAGTTGAAAAGAAGAGAAGTAAAACACAGGACTTGGGGACAACTCCTATAGAAAGGAACCCAGCACCATGTGGCAGCCAGGACCGTCGCCCGACCACCGCGCTCCGACCACCGCAGACTGTTTTGGTGCTCCACTTCATTTACTTCGGATTCAGAATTATATTTTGCACCCCGTTTCTGAAAAAACGTTTAGAGAAACATGGTTGAAGGTTGTTATGCCATTTTTGTTGGGTGTTGAAGGTTGTTAAGTAAGAAACATGATGGAGAGCTCAAGTATGTCATGGTTTCTAATGGTAGCAACATCTTGGTTATGAATATGGATTTACAATTCTTTTAATCAGAAACATTGGAAAACCTTAAAAATGATATTGAGAAAAATAGTGTATGAACCCGAGTTTGCTTAAGAATGACCAATGGCGGTGATATGGGTGGCGTTGGTAGCGGTGACGACGACAACCTCGACGGGGAGAGACTGCCGCATGCACCGATGGGGAAGGGAGATGGCGGTGGCGTGGCAGAGGGAAAAGAACGAAGTGCTGCCCTAACGGGGGAGGGAGATGATGCTGGGTTCCTTGTTGTGTAGTACGTTTTCAGTTTCATCCATTTAAAATAAAAAATACACGTGGCAACTTATGGACTGTCAGATTAATCAGACGGACCAGAAGAAGGGGAAGTCACCTGCCTTTCCCGCGCCATTTGTATCCCATTCGGCCATTATATTCAGGGGATATTAGGTCCGACTTCCAAGAAATGGTCCTACAACGTGTGGTTTGTTGTTTTTTCAGTTTTTCTCATGAAACATTCCAATTTCTTCACTGCATTAAAAAATATAGGATTAACTACTGAGTAGGTCCTTAAACTATTTGGGAATTTTTAAATAGGTCCATATATTAAAAAAAATTGTAATTGGGTCATCGACTTTTATAAAGTTTTCAATTGGGTCTCTATACTAAAAAGTTTTAAATTGGGTCCCCGAACTTATATAAAATTTCCAATGGAGTCCCTGGGGTAGGGTTCTGTGAAGAGGTCTTTAAGTTTGCTGATGTGAAAAGTGACCTAAAATTCCCCTAAATTTGTATTTAGGGTTGCAAGAGACCAAAATGGTAAGCCAAAAAACCAAAATGTGACCTGCAGTTGCTTCTTCTCCATCTGAACAAATAGTCCATTCCTTCCCAGATTTATGTTTTACGGTTGTATATCCCTTCCTTGAAATAATATTATCCAAAATAGTTCTCACACTTGAAACTTACTACATCTCACTTCATCTTGTTACATTTTGATGTATTTTGTTGTGACAATGTCTCAAGGTTCATCTTCCACCCAAACTACTCATAAATGGCTGATATGGTTGTCCATCTTGGATGAAATCAGTTATATTCCGTCCAATTCAACATGTCACTAACGAATTTTATTATCTAGGGACCCCATTGAAAATTGTATATAAGTTCAGGGACTCAATTAAAAAAAAATTAGTTCACGTACTCCATTGAAAACTTTATAAAAGTTCGAGGACGTAATTACAATTTTTTCCCCCAAATAATTCAGGGACATACTCAATAGTTAAACCAAAAATATATTTATAAATTCATGCATAGAAAGGCATTTGACTTTTTGACCAAACTGGGTTCATTTTAGAAACTATTTACCAGTTTAGGGTTGTTCTGAAACTATTTACCAATGGGGGGTCCTTTTGGACACATGACATATTTTATTTTATTTTCACTCTGACAGGTCAAAGGCGCCAGTCTGACTGGCGCCTTCCAAGTCAAAGGCGCCAGTTAGACTGGCGCCTACCAGTATTAAAAAAAATAAAAAATAAAACAATTGATAGAAATAATAAGAGGTATAAAAAAATAATAGCAATAATAATTTACACCAATAAATATTCATCAATTATTACAGTAGTAAAAAAAAAAAATTTTACCTTGTAATAGCATTAATGTCATCGTTACTCCCTATACTTATAGTATAATTTTTGTTAGCAGTGTTCCTTTACTCACCACGACCATCGGCACCACAGATGAAGAGGGACGGATCTTCTCCAACCAGTGGCAGGGACGACGTCTCGGTGAACCGGAATGGAGGAGAGTGTACTACACGAGTCGGTCATGGTGGTGAAGGTTGCGGTTCTTCAAGAAGCAAAGTAAGAGAGAACGAAAGTAGCGAGAAAGAACTGTTTCTCCCAGTTGCAGATCTTTGATCTCAACCATTCCTTAAAAATAATAATAAATCAATGGATACGATTTGGTGTGTTACGGTCCTTCATTTTTTTTATGGTGGATGTTAGAACTTGCCCTTATAATTATTATTTATCTTTGTGCTATTAAATGATGTTATTATGATAGCATTTCTTGTAAGTGCTATCATTTTCACCCTAAGACAGTGCTTCCATCTTCCAAATGGGAGCCCTATATGCTAATCAGCTCCTCTAGACGTCAACTCACAACTAACCCCCCTTTTCCAGATTCAATTCATGTGTCACAAATCTTTCCTCTGGCCAGATCATGTCTCACATCTCCACCCCTTGCATTCAGTCTCTGGATCAATAACTTATTCATGACAAATTTTGTATATCACGAATTTCCTCTTTCCCATTGTTGACCATATATAGCAGCTCCGAAATTGGGAAGTTTGCTTAGAAAACTAAAAAGAAAAGAACTTATACTTACCTTCTTCAATCGGAGACTTGATACTATCAATGACATAAGAATGAAAAGGAATCATAACATTCATCTTAGAAACTCCAGACTTCACGTCTTTGGATTTGGAATCTAAAAAAAGAAATCTCTCATCCATATTACAAAATGGAAATTAAAAAGGAAAATACTCATATACTTACCTCTTCAAATGGAAACTCGACGACGTCAATAACATAGGAATGAGAAGGATCATGACATTCCTCTTAGAAATCAAAGACATTTGTTTGAAATTTGCAGAGCCAAAGGATGCAAATGAGCCATTTTTTAATATACAAAAGAATGAGAAAAACATAGCACAACCTTAAAGAAGGCATCCCTTTAATAATGCTTCCTTAAGTAAGCACCGCTAAATACCTCCCCACATTTTTTTAATAGTGTTTCCTCTTCACAAATGCGATTAAATATGTACTATTAAAGGTTTTCTCTAGTGTAGTGATCTTCTGTTGGACGAAATCTAGGCAAGTATACCTAGTCGTACAAGTAATACGGTGGTGAGACCGGATATCGTCCTCAGGGATCGGTTGCCAATTACCAATTCACAAGTCAAACAACTATTTAGACTAAACTATGGCATGAAGAGAGATCAAAACATAAAACAACAAAAGTAATAAAATATTTTTGGTCTTTTGGGTATTTTATCAAACACTTGGGAGGCAAAAGAAATGTGGTTAACAGATGGATAAAGTTGTCAGGGTTAGACTACACTAATCCTCCCTTAATTGTAATGAAATGGTTACTAACATAAGTCCTAATTCAATTATGACAATCAAGCCTTTTGAAATACTCAAACCCTAATGTCTTAGGTGGAATGAGCCTAAAACCCCAAATTAAACCCTAATGTCTTAGGTGGATTAACATGAGATTTTGCATAAAGAGCCAAGACTTATAAGATTGCAAGAACCCCAAGACCTATGTCTTGATTCATGAACTACTTGGCATTTGATTCATGAGCATGCCTTAACATCAATTTTTCAATTGTCTATCAAAGCAACAAATCATTCCAAGGGTGATCAAGCCAAGAAAAGCATTAAGCATGGAATCAAATACTCATAAAGAAATAGGAATTTGTATTACAACCAAATCATGAGACAACCAAGTTCAGAAAAGCAAACATCTAACCCCAACAACAAGGGGATTCAACTACTCATGATAAAGGAAACAACAACAGAGAAAGAGAGAAGAGATGAAGAGAACTCCATGAAGAATCCTCCAATATTCTTCCAGTCCCAGAGCAGGGAAAGCATCCCTTTTTAGGGTTAGAACCTTCTCCAGCCGCCAGCCTCCAAGTGCAGATCCCCTGGGGTAAAAGTCTGATGCCCTATTTATAGATGAAAGAAGTCTGGATCTCAATAGTGCGCGTCACGGCCGTGATGGGCATCACGGCCAGGCTGTGACGGGTTCTGCCAAGGGCGCTTCTTCACTTTTTTTTTGTCTGTCACGACCGTGATCACCATCACAGCTTGACCGTGATCAATTCTGTCCATAGGAGTTGGCCTATCATGGCCGTGACCTCTATCACGGCTAGGCCGTGATGCTCTCTGATCTTCAGGGTTTTCTCATCACGCCCGTGATGGATATCACGGCTGGGCCGTGATCCTTTCTGATCTTCATGGTTGGCTTATCACGACCGTGATCACTATCACGACTAGGGCGTGATGGCTTCTGCTTTATTGTCCTTCCCTTTTTGCTCTTCCTTCCCTTTAACCTGAAAATGTAAAATAGCATTAAATGCTTTATTTGACTCAAAATTAACTAAAATATCCTAAAACTACTTAAGAGACTCAAAATGTTGCTCGAGGACAATTAAATCCAAATCTGGGCAAAAATGAGATTAAACTCGGATAATTAGCACAAAAACCACGGTCTTACTAGTTATAAAACTAGATAGGCCAGAGGCTTATCAAAATACCCCAAACTTAAACTTTGCTTGTCCCCAAGTAAACAAAACTCAAAAAGACTCAAACTTGGCAAGCTTAAAGGATTCAATCAATTTCGCATAAATTTCATGCAATTTTATCAATGCAATTTTTCTTCAATGTTTTCCCTCTTTACATCAATGTAATCCCCACATTCATTTACTTTAAAAATTTGAGAATTTAATCATTCATGCAATAATTAATCTAAGCAAAGGATCCAAGTTACACACAAAAGGGAGATTACCAATTTCAAACATTTGCCTTCCTCACAAGGGCATTTAATAATTGACTCATTCGCTCAATTTGTCTAGGCTTTCAATTTTCACTCAATTTCACGTTTCAAGAGCACTTTCCATGAATTTGATTTTCATCCCAAACAAATTTCCCACGAAGACATGCATGCAACATCAAAAGGTCTTTTAAAGGTTGTAATGGGGCCTGGCTAAAGGTAGGATATTCAAAGGTACTAGGCTTAAGTCCCTAGGAACTAAGAGAACATGAACATTTTGACACATTGAATTTCCACTCATTCCTTTTTCTTCTCTTTTCCTTTTTCTTTTTCTTTTTACTTTGGGTGACTACAGCCTCTTTCTTTTAATACCCTTTTTGACATTTTTGTACTTTTCTTCTTTTTCCTTTTGCCTTTGGCTCCAACCTCTATTTTTTTTTTTCTCAATCCAAAACAACATATCATATCCTTGTAGCCACCCCAAACTTAGTTTCCTTCAACCCTTGTCTTGCTAAGCATCCATGCCCTCCTAATCCTAAGATTGGGTTAACATGGTCTTTCCGGATTTTTTTTGGCTTATAACTTAAGGTCATCAAGAGACAATAGGATTATTAGGCTCAATTTAGCTAATAAGGGAACATTCATTAAGGATGGTTCTTTTTAGGCCAAGTAGCTATTTCAAAGAAAATTTCCTAAATCATTTGATGCAAACATATAGACATGCAAACCATGAAGAGATTCAAGCAAACCTGGGAAAGTGCAACTTAAAAGTGATTTACACAATTAAAAACAATGTTGGAGGCTCAAATTCCTCACCTGGACATTTTACGCAAATTGTTTAACCGAGATACAATCCATAATGTGTGCGTCCTTTCACCCCAAACTTATCATAAAGTATGCAATCGCAATAAAATTTCTCAAAGTTCAATTTTCAATTTTCAAAACCTAGGGGGAAATCATCAACATATATCATGCAATCCATTTATGCTAAATTAAATAGAATCCATTCAAGCTTACCAACACAAGACTCACGCACAAATGACTCAAGTAAGCAAAATAATTAAAAAGAGAAAATGAAAATAACTAAAGAGAAGGGTTAAGAAAACTCATTGAGAAGCTTCCGCCTGGATCCCATAGCTTGTAGCATAAGGGCCAAGTGATAGACAGAGAATGGAAGCTTATTCCAGGGTCCCATAACTTGCAGCATTGATGTGAAAGTGAGTGCTCGAAAGTCATGGTGACTTCTCCAAGTGTGACGAACTTCTCAATCTTTCCTGGGTCAAAGATGACCTCTTTATCAACAAAGTCCTCCCAACACAAATGGGGTTCAACCTCTTGGACTGGCCATAGTGCCTTCATATTCAAAGATGCAAAATCCAGTTTCTCAGGCAGAGGCTTGAAATCCATCGTTGGTTGCTTCACAGTGGGAGATGGCAAACAAGTAGAGAGGATCACTGGTGCTGCTTTGACTTCTGCATAATCTTCACTCACTGCATTAGCAAATCCATCACCTTCCATGTATGCAGCAATCTCGGCACAGACCACACATGTATTTCTCTCATCACAATCAACACATGCATAGGAACCAATAGAATCATCTAATTCCAAAAGTTCTTCATCATCCTCCAGCATGGTGAAATAGATGTCCTCCAAATGCCTCTTTATCTCAATCTCTTTAGTCAAGAGTTCAATGGGAGATGGTGCAACTATGTTCTCCAAAACATGGTCTTCACTTCTTAATTCGGTTGCTCCCACCTCTTCATCTTCCTTTTCGTCCATTATTGCATCATCTTCATCATCGTCCATTATTGCATCATCTTCATCATCATCCATCAAGTCCCCATTTGACATTCCGGATAGTTGGTTAGAGATTTTCTCAATACGTACCCCGAGACTTCGAATGGCAGATTCTCGATTTTTTAAAATTTCCATTGTTGTTGCCATGAAGTTCTCCAAAACAACCTGTAAGTGAGACAGACCATCCGGAGTAGGTTGCTCGAAATTTTCTGTGGTAGTGGATGTGAAGTTCTCCAAAGCAACTTCCATGGGTGATGGCTTATCATACCATCGAGAAGGTTGTGGTTGATATGAAGGTGTGGAAGATTCCCAATGTTCCTCTTGATCAATCCAAGCATTGTTTGGAGGATTCCCCCGCCATGGAGTGTAGGTGTTGGAATATTGATTTCCACATTAAGAATAACCTACCACTGGTGGAGGAGAGACTGTTGCCCTTGACAACACATTTCTCACTTATTGGATGTTTATGGCCAATTGTAGAATATCTGCCCGCAGCTGTAGCTCCAACATCTCAATTTCTGCATCAGATGGATGATAATAATTGTAGTCCATAATCCTGTAATTTCACAATCCACCTCACAGACAATTAAATCCCAAGATTGAAGAAGCACAAGTTCAAAATTGCAACAAATTAATTAAAACAAAACTAACAAAAGAAAGCCATCAAATATATACAAAGATAAGGGAAATAAAGCTGAATTTTTTTTTTTTTTTGTGTCTAAATTAGGTGCTTCCCTTGTTACTTATGATATTGGAAACACTAATCCCCGGCAACGGCGCCAAAAACATGTTGGACGAAATCTAGGCAAGTATACCTAGTTATACAAGTAATACGGTGGTGAGACCAGATATCGTCCCCAGGGATCGGTTGCCAATTACCAATTCACAAGTCAAATAACTATTTAGACTAAACTATGGCATGAAGAGAGATCAAAAAATAAAACAACAAAAGTAATAAAATATTTTTGGTCTTTTGGGTATTTTATCAAACACTTGGGAGGCAAAAGAAATGTGGTTAACAGATGGATAAAGTTGTCAGGGTTAGACTACACTAATCCTCCCTTAATTGCAATGAAATGGTTACTAACACAAGTCCTAATTCAATTATGACAATCAAGCCTTTTGAAATACTCAAACCCTAATGTCTTAGGTGGAATGAGCCTAAAACCCCAAATTAAACCCTAATGTCTTAGGTGGATTAACATGAGATTTTGCATAAAGAACCAAGACTTATAAGATTGCAAGAACCCCAAGACCTATGTCTAGATTCATGAACTACTTGGCATTTGATTCATGAGCATGCCTTAACATCAATTTTTCAATTGTCTATCAAAGCAACAAATCATTCCAAGGGTGATCAAGCCAAGAAAAGCATTAATCATGGAATCAAATACTCATAAAGAAATAGGAATTTGTATTACAACCAAATCATGAGACAACCAAGTTCAGAAAAGCAAACATCTGACCCCAACAACAAGGGGATTCAACTACTCATGATAAAGGAAACGACAACAGAGAAAGAGAGAAGAGATGAAGAGAACTCCATGAAGAATCCTCCAATCTTCTTCCAGTCCCAGAGCAGGGAAAACATCCCTTTTTAGGGTTAGAACCTTCTCCAGCCGCCAGCCTCCAAGTGCAGATCCCCTGGGGTAAAAGTCTGATGCCCTATTTATAGATGAAAGAAGTCTAGATCTAAATAGTGCACGTCACGGCCGTGACGGGTTCTGCCAAGGGCGCTTCTTCACTTTTTTTTTATCAGTCACGGCCGTGATCACCATAACGGCTTGACCGTGATCAATTTTGTCCATAGGAGCTGGCCTTTCACGGCCGTGACCTCTATCACGGCTAGGCCATGATGCTCTTTGATCTTCAGGGTCTTCTCATCACGCCCGTGATGGATATCACGGTTGGGTCGTGATCCTTTCTGATCTTCATGGTTGGCTCATCACGGCCGTGATTGATAAGCCTCCGGCTTATCTAGTTTTATAACTAGTAAGACTGTGGTTTATGTGCTAATTATTCGAGTTCAATCTCGTTTTCTCCTAAATTTGGCCTTGTTTTGTTCCTAAGTTAGACTTTGACTCGGTTTATGTATTTTTAGTAGTTTTTAGTCTATTTGGAGTAGAATTACGCTTTTTGTTTCTTTTTATGTTTCAGGTTAGAAGTGAAGATCCTAGAGTCAAGGAAAATGAAGAAAACCGTGGAAACTGCCATTCTGGAGATACTCGCCCCGCGAGAGGGAGCTCGCCTCGCGAGCCTAAAGACTAGCTGAGCAGCAATAGTCATCAATTCTGTCTCGCCACGCGAGAGGTTACTCGCCCGCGAATCTCGAAGACCCTGGAGGACGTAGACCATCACGGCCTAGCCGTGACGAAGGGCACGACCGTGACAGACTAGGATTTGAAGTCTCGCCTCGCGAAACTTGCTCTCGCCTCGCGAGAGTCCAATTTGAAAGCGCGCCATTTTTAATATTCGCGTCGCGAGAGGCTGATCGCCTCGCGAGCGCGCGCAGAATCTGAACTCTATATATTGCTGTTTTAGGGCAGAATTGAGGAGCTTTTTGGTTACCACTGTTTTGTAGCGTTTAGGGACGAATCCTTGTGTTTCTGGAGCTGCATCTCCCTCTGTTATTTTCTTTTTCTTATTTTACAATGGTGGTTAAGGCCGATTGCTTGTCTGTCTTTACGAGCATGAGGAACCAATCCCCTCGTCTAAGGGATCAATGAAACCACCCATGGCGGTGTAGATTCGATGTGATGTATGTTTCTCTCCCTTTTCGCAATAGTGTTTTCCAATTCAGAATTGATTGCGTTGATCATATGCATGCGTGATTGACTAGTTAAACGTGTTGAGGCTTGGTAGGCAATTCGCGTTTTAGAACTTGAATTGGGAACATCGATCGACTATTGCACGAGTGAGTAGGAGAGATCGGTGCAACCTTATAGGAACAAGAATTAATAGAGTTTGATGAATAGGGTTATGAGACCTAGTAAGTAATTAACTCAATCGTCGAATACGTCCTATTGAGCACGACAGTGGATTTAGGAGAATTTGGGGGTCCCGGTTGACATTGTAATTGAACTTCGGGAGGAATTCATCATCACTTGGGTACTATGCATGATTGGGTAGGTGGATTTGTCACCTTAGACATTTTAATTTCAGATTTTAATACCGTAGTTCTATTAGATTTGTTAATTTAATTTGCGATCCTATTTTCTCTCCAATCTCAACCACTTTCTGTTACTTGACCAACTTATCGAATTTCTCGCGAATTAGTCGAATTGGTAGCCCAATCCTTGTGTTCGACCTCGGTAATTACTTACCGTGTTATTTTATGACTTGTGACGACCCGATACACTTGACGGTGACTCAACAGTGATCACTATCACGGCTAGGGCGTGATGGCTTCTGCTTTATTGTCCTTCCCTTTTTGCCCCTCTTTCCCTTTTTACCTAAAAATGTAAAATAGCATTAAATGCTTTATTTAACTCAAAATTAACTAAAATATCCTAAAACTACTTAAGAGACTCAAAATGTTGCTCGAGGACAATTAAATCCAAATCTGGGCGAAAACGAGAATAAACTCGGATAATTAGCACAAAAATCATGGTCTTACTAGTTATAAAACTAGATAGGCTAGAGGCTTATCATCTACCCACAAACGTCAACAACCTACAGTTATTACCCGTCAAACTTTATTGGAACCATCGTTGTTGGTCGTGGCAACCATTACTTAAGAGGGGGTGAATTGGGTTTATAAAATTTTCTAAATGAATTTATCAAAAACAATTTTCTCAATATAAAATCTTAATTCACACAATAAACAATAAAAAATTATGAACAAATGGTGAATAATATGAATTAAGCAAAAAAGATAGGGGAGAGAATAATTGCATACGGATTTTATCTTGGTTCAACCACCAACCACCAGTGACCTAAGTCCAGTCCCCACACCACCTGTGGGATTTTCTTCCACTAATAAACAAGATTATAAACCGGTGCTTGCAACCTTTGTACACAACAGAGCACTCTAATCAGGCCTCCTGGTATACCCCACCCACCACGTGTAATGTAACAGCCTGATTTTAATTATTTTGTTCAACCGGTTAAAATATAATTAATTATATTTTAATCTGAGAGTTAGAAAGTGATTTTGAATAAAATAAAATCTTACTCATAGTCTACTTTATGGTAGAAGGTTATGGTAAAATTTCGGGTTGAAAATTCGGACGAACCACAGTCTGCGTTTTCACTGACAATACAAGTTTCTTGAAAGGGAAAACCTAATTTTGAATCATGAAAGAAATGGTTAGTTCTTTTGTGATGTTTTGTATGATATTGGAAATTTTCTAAAATTTGAGTTCGGAAATAAAATATAATAATTATTCCGGGCGAAATACGATCGAAAACTTGAACCGGATACGTAATGGAGCAACAAAGGGAGCCCAAAAGAAGTGAAGTGACTTGATGTGATGTGATGTGATGGACATGGGTTATGACACACTCCAAAAGTGTAATCATCACACTTTTCAAATTATATTATATTATATTCTAAAGACCCATTTTTCTCTTTCTTCTTCAACCAAACAAGGCATAAGCCAAAACTTGGCCATCAAGACTTGCTCCTTCCTTCTCTTTCATGCCCATCTCACCTCTCCCTCTATAAATACCCATTTCATTTTCTCTTCATCACTTTCCTACTACTTTACTTTCTCATTTTTAAGTTTTTAACATTTAAAGTTTCCATTTTTACTTAGTTTCATGCAATCAATCTATGCTCAATTTAATTAAAATCCAACAAGCTTGCCGACACAACATTCATACACAAACTCTTGATCTTCTCAAATTATTCAAGAGTGACAAACAAAAACAAAAATATACACAAAAACAAAAACAAGAGTGAGGAAAGGAGAGGGTGCTTGTTGTTACGCCGGCAAGTGTACCGGGTCGTCGCAAGTAATAAAATAAACACGGTAAGTAATTACCGAGGTCGAACTCAGGGATTGGGCTACCAATTCGACTAATCCGCGGGAAATCCGATACGTTTGGTCAAGTTACAGAGGGTGGTTGAGCGAGAGAGAAGACGATCAAAATTTCAATTAACAAATCTAATAAAACTAAACTATTAAAATCTGAAATTAAAATATCCAAGGTCACAAATCCACCTACCCAATCATGCAAACCCAAGTGATGATGAATTCCTCCCTAAGTTCAATTACAATGTCAACCGGGACCCCCAAATTCTCCTAAATCCACTGTCGTGCTCATTAGGACGTATTCGACGATTGGATTAATTACTTACTAGGTCTCATAATCCTAATCTCGAATTTGATTAATTCTTGTTCCCTATAAGGTTGCACTAATCTCCTACTCACTCTCGTGCAATATTCGATTAGTGATCCCAATTCAAGCTCTAAAACACGAATCACCGTTCGGCCTCAAACACGTTTAACAAGTCAATCACGCAAAACATATGATCAACGCAATCAAATCAGAATTGGAAAACATTCATAAGAGAAGGGGAGAAAAACATACATCACATTAACACTATACCGCCATGGGTGGCTTCATTGATCCCTCGGACGAGGGGATTAGTTCCTCATGCTCATAGACAAACACTCGGACATAATCACCATAATAATAAACTAAAAGAAGAAAAGAAAAGAGAAGGGAGACGCAGCTCCAGAAACAAGGATTCGCACACAATCTGATCTAAACAGTGGCTAACAACTTGATAAAACTCCTCTCCAATTCTGATCTGAGACAGCCTTTAAATAAGGATTCTGTTTCTCACCCGCTCGCGGGGCGAGCTTATCCTCGCGACGCGAATTTTTGTTTGGCGCGCATTCAAGTTTGGATTTTCGCGAGGGGAGGGTGTGTTCGCGGGGCGAGTCTTCCAACTTCATCTGTCACAGCCGTGATATTCATCACGGCTGGGCCGTGATGGTCTCTGTCTTCCAGGGTCTTCAGGCTCTCGCGAGGCGAGATACTTTCGCAGGGCGAGATTCAATTCTAGGCTGTGACCTTCATCACAGCTAAGCCGTGATGGTCTCTGACTTCCAGGTCTTCATGATTCGCGTGGCGAGCAGACTGTTCGCGGGGTGAACCAGAGTGATGACTGTTTCTGCTTTATCTGATGTTCAGGCTCGCGAGGCGAGCATCCACTCGCGAGGTGAGCATCTCCAGAAGTGCTTTTTCCACTGCTTCTTGACTTTCCTTGACTCCCGGAGCTTCATTTATTGACCTGAAAACACCAAAAGCAACCAAAAGCATAATTCTATCCAAAATAAGCTAAAAACTACACAAAAGACGCAAAACGAGTCAAAGTCCAACTTAAGAACAAAACAAGGCAAATTTGGGCGAAATCGAGAGTGAACTCGAATAATTTGCACAAAAACCACGGTCCATCTAGTTATAAAACTAGATAAGCCGAAGGCTTATCAGTGCTCCCTGATCAAGTTTCTATGGTTGCATCCTCATCCAATTGGTCTCACGGGCTCCCTTCTGTTGCATAGCATCCTGGAAGAACTCCTGCAAATTAAAACCTTAAGTGCATATTCGCGTGGCGAGATACAACTCGCGAGGCGAATCTGGAAAATTGTTCTTCACACCTTCCATAATCTCAAGGCGAGTATCATATCGCGTGGCGAATCTGGAATTCTAACAGCTGATGATGCCCAGAATCGCGAGGCGAAAGCAGACCTCGCGGCACGAGACAGAAACATGAGCAAGCCTCTGAGATTCAAGACTTCTGTCTCGCGTGGCCACTGTGGATTCGCGTGGCGAATCAAGCTTTTTTTTTAATTATATATATATATATATATATATACATATATAAATAACAAACTAAAAATAAAGGATACCTAGCTTGGGTTGCCTCCCAATAAGCGCTTCTTTAACGTCACTAACTTGACTTATTAAGAAGCATCCACCTGGATCCCATAGCCTATGGTATAAGGGCCAAGAGATGCTCATCATGTGAGATCCTCCACCCGGATCCCATGGTTTGTGAAGTGGCAATTGCAGAAGCAATACGAATCTATTCGCAATTCCACCTAGCACGAGTGTGAAAACTCCATTGACCTCTGCAATTATAAACTCACTTCCTCTCGGGTCAAATGGTATTTTCACAAGGATGATTAACAGACAAGTGGAGGGGGCTAGCTTTCCAGTGTCCACACATGCATTTAAGCCAACATAGTTATCCAATGCATCATTTTCAGGTTGCTTGGCAATTGATGAGTGTGATTTTACCTCATTTTCCATGTACATTTCTGCATGCATTTGCATATAGTTAGGCCAATTTAGTGTTGATTTTGTATAGTTTTTCCTTTAGAACGGATGAGGTGGTTTCTGTGTGTTGTTTTGCAGGATTTAATGGAAAAATGCCCAGAAATCAGCCTTGGTAGAGCTTGGCTGAAAAAGAGCTTGAAAAGTGAAGGTTATGAGCCAAACAGAGAGTATCACGGCCTAGCCGTGATGGGCCTCACGGCCGTGAGGGAGCAGTAGCTGAAGAAAGATTGAGCCAAAAGTCGGGAAGGCTGTCACGGCCGGCCGTGATGGCTATCACTACCGTGACCTCGCTAGTTGGAAAAGTCGAAAGCGATCACGGCCTGGCCGTGATGGATATCACGGCCGTGATGAATAAGTGAATGAAGAGGCGCCCAAGTCGAGAGACCATCACGGCCTGGCCGTGATGGCTGCCATCCTGCACCGTGGACGTGAGGCGGCGGACCTATAAATAACAAAGACAAAGAGAGGAAAAAGGGACTGACCAACTTTTAACCAGAAAAGGGGTAATCTTTTTGCTTGCATTGTGAATATTGCATTCATATAGGCTTAAATTTACATGATCATATGATTCGGTTACCCCTGCTTAGATTGAGCATCTGATTGTGAGAGCTAAGTGCCAATGAAATTGTGATAGTGGATTTGTGAACCCAATTCTGTTTATTCTTGTGATATGGCTGCAAATTAAATATGCTTGAGATGATCTTGGATAGTTGATGATTAGCATATTTTTCTTTAGACTTGTGTTCTTCACTGGTTCTTGAACTGATAAATGTGAGCTTTTGAGCCATTAGGGGGTACTCACTAAATCTGCCCCCATTCTTTGTGTAGAGTGTTATTCCTCTTGGTTTGTGTTTCTCTAGAACTTGACTTAAAACCATTTTAAAGCTTAGAAAATTTTTGGAAACATTTTTGAAAATGATTGAGGCAATAGGTATTTTTCTGGCCTTCTGAGCTTTGAATGTGTAAATGCTACCCTTAGTTGCCCAATTTTGAGCCAAAATGAATAAAATACTTTTCTTGGTACCCTGAAAAATTTTGATACATATACTTGATAAGGGACCTTCTAAAGTATCACAAAAGGGTAAAAAGGTAGTTGAAAGTTTGGGAAAAGAATCAGAAAAAAAAAAATCTTGATTTGAAAAATTTCCCTTCTCCAAATAAAAGAAAAAGAAAAAAAAAAGAAAAGAAAAATAAATAGAGAAGGGGATGACAAAAAAATAATAAAAAGAAAAAGAAAAGAAAAGAAAGGTGGAAAAATGTATTGAAAACCCAAGAAGGTATTTTAGAAGGTGTCTTGTGTTGAAATGTTTGATACTTAGTCTAGCCTTTTGAAATTTCCCTTTCTTGTTATCCCCACCTAAAGATTAATCCCATGGCCACGTTACAACCAAATAAAGACCGCTTGATTCTTAAGTGTTTTTCATAAATAAAGTGGAGATTTGGTTGATAGTCAAGCATATGGTAGGAATCATTCCTTGAGGAAAATGGAGCGAATTGTTATATATACTTGAACACTTGAGTGAGTGAGGCAAGAAAGAGAGCCAAGCAAGTAAACAAGCTTGGGGTGAGCTTCAAGTGAGCAAGAGTGCCCGAATCAGTGAGAATGTGAGTCTACAAAACTTAAGCCTCTAATTGGACTTGAATTGATTGTCTCTTGCTGAATTGTTTGAATTGCCTATTGCTTGGATCATTTACTCGGGTTCTTGGTTCACTATCCATGCTTTGACTGTTTATCTCTTCTGGCCTTAGTTTTTGCTTGAGGACAAGCAAAGTCTTAAGCTTGGGGTGATTTGATGAGTGTGATTTTACCTCATTTTCCATGTACATTTCTGCATGCATTTGCATATAGTTAGGCCAATTTAGTGTTGATTTTGTATAGTTTTTCCTTTAGAACGGATGAGGTGGTTTACGTGTGTGTTGTTTTGCGGGATTTAATGGAAAAATGCCCAGAAATCAGCCTTGGTAGAGCTTGGCTGAAAAAGAGCTTGAAAAGTGAAGGTTATGAGCCAAGCAGAGTATCACGGCCTAGCCGTGATGGGCCTCACTGTCGTGAGGAGCGATGAGCGAAGAAAGATTGAGCCAAAAGTCGGGAAGGCGTCACGGCCGGCCGTGATGGCTATCACGGCCGTGACCTGCTAGTTGAAAAAGTCGAAAAGCGATCACGGCCTGGCCGGTGATGGATATCACGGCCGTGATGAATAAGTGAATGAAGAGGCACCCAAGTCGAGAGACCATCACGGCCTGGCCGTGATGGGCTATCCACCACCGTGTGAGCGGCGGACCTATAAATAACAAAGACAGACAGAAAAAAAGGGGACTGACCAACTTTTAACCTAAAACAATCTGCACTTGGAGGCGGTGAGGCTGGTGGCTGGAGAGGGTTTCTACCCAAAAAGGGGGGCGTTTTCTGCTCTTGGATGGAGAGAAGATTGGAGGAAGCTTGTCTATGAGTGTTCTTCATCCCTTCTCTTTTTCCTTTTTGTATTTCCTTATCATGAGTAGTTAAATCCCCATTGTTGGGGTTAGATGTAACTTTTCTGAACTTGTTGTAATTGATTTGGTATTTTAATACAAGTTTCTATTTCGTTATGAGTATGTGATTACTGTGTTTAATGCTTTCCTTGGATTAGCTACCCATAGGAATGATTTGTTGCTTTGATAGATGACTGGAAGGTTGGTATTAAGGCATGCTCATGAATCATATGCCAAGTAGGTCAAGAATCTAGACATAGGTGTTGGTCGCTTGCAATCTTATAAGTCTTAACTTAATGCAAAATCTCAAGTTATTCCACCTAAGACATTAGGGTTTAATTTGGGGTTTTAGGCTCAATGCACCTAAGACATTAGGCTTGAGTACTTTAGAAAAGGCTTGATTGGCATAATTGAATTAGGACTTGTGTTGATTACCATTTCATTGCAATTAAGGGAGGATTAGTGTAGTCTAACCCCGACAATTTTAACCACATCCCTGTTTGCATACCAAGTGTTTGACAAAATTACAAAAAGACAAAAATATTTTATTTCTTTAGTTTTAATCTCTCATATTTTAGATTAGTCTAGATAGTTGTTGAATTTGCGAATTGGTAATTGACATCCAATCCCTGTGGATACGATAACCGGTCTCACCACCGTATTACTTGATTGCGACAAGGTGCACTTGCCTTTAATTTATATATCTTAAAAATACACCATCAAGTTTTTGGCGCCGTTGCCGGGGATTGGTTTTGTCAATATCAGTAGTAACAAATGAGACAACTAGTTTAGACATTTTTTTTTTATTGCCTGTGTATATTTGATATTTTTCTGTATATATTTGAATTTTTTGTTTTGAATTCTGTTTTGTAAGGTGGACAAAAGTCATGGAAAATTTTATTGTCCACCTGATAAGGAAGCTTCCAGTCATGTTTTGGAGGACAACTTGTGGTGGGATGGCGATATAAATTTGGGAGAATTCTTCGAGGAGTTTTCTCTATCTCATAACATCCCATCACGAGTCGATCCTATGACTGGTGAGCTTATATATGTATACTCCAAGGAGGATTGGGAAACCTTTTGGGCATATTTACCACCTCCACCACCATGTATGATTCCCATAGAGCCACATGAGAAAAATCTGGTTCTGGGAATGGATGAAATTGAAAATGAAGTGGTGGTGGTGAGTGAACCACAACAAGAGGAATTACCTTCCAAAAATCCTTGGGAAACAACAAGTGAGGAGGCAGGGCATCTAGAAAGCACTCCTTCCACCATGCATGCTGAGCAATCTAATTTTACTGCACTAGATAAATATGTTGGCTTGCATGCATGTGTGGAAATTGGTAAGTTAACCCCTCCCACTTGTCTGTCACACTTCCTCTTGACAATTCCATTTGACCCGAGAGGAAGTGAATTTACAATTGTAAAGGTCAATGGAATTTCCACCCAATGGCTGGGTGGAATTGAAAATAAAGTTATTTTACTGTTACAATCACCATCCCAATTTCCATTTGATCCGGGAGGAGGATTCAGGTGATGATTTTTAATAAGTCAAGCTAGTGACATTAAAGAAGCGCTTATTGGGAGGCAACCCAACTTTTCTTAACCCTTCTCTTTAGTTAGTTTTTGTTTTTGATTTTCAACCTCTTGAATAATTTGAGAAGCTCAAGAGGTTTGTTAATAATTTTGTTAAGTGTCTTCAGATTTTGAATAAAGGAAGTAGAAAAAGAGCAGGGAGAAACAAAGCCATAAAGCATGTGAGCCGACACCCGCTACTGCCTCGGTAAGCCGTTCCAATTTTTTTTTTGCTTTATTTTATTTTTCTCTCCTCTCCAACTTGATTGTTTACATTGGGGACAATGTAAATCTTTAAGCTTGGGGTAGGGGTAATCTTTTTGCTTGCATTGTGAATATTGCATTCATATAGGCTTAAATTTGCATGATCATATGATTCGGTTACCCCTGCTTAGATTGAGCATCTGATTGTGAGAGCTAAGTGCCAATGAAATTGTGATAGTGGATTTGTGAACCCAATTCTGTTTATTCTTGTGATATGGCTGCAAATTAAATATGCTTGAGATGATCTTGGATAGTTGATGATTAGCATATTTTTCTTTAGACTTGTGTTCTTCACTGGTTCTTGAACTGATAAATGTGAGCTTTTGAGCCATTAGGGGGTACTCACTAAATCTGCCCCCATTCTTTGTGTAGAGTGTTATTCCTCTTGGTTTGTGTTTCTCTAGAACTTGACTTAAAACCATTTTAAAGCTTAGAAAATTTTTGGAAACATTTTTGAAAATGATTGAGGCAATAGGTATTTTTCTGGCCATCTGAGCTTTGAATGTGTAAATGCTACCCTTAGTTGCCCAATTTTGAGCCAAAATGAATAAAATACTTTTCTTGGTACCCTGAAAAATTTTGATACATATACTTGATAAGGGACCTTCTAAAGTATCACAAAAGGGTAAAAAGGTAGTTGAAAGTTTGGGAAAAGAATCAGAAAAAAAAAAAAATCTTGATTTGAAAAATTTCCCTTCTCCAAATAAAAGAAAAAGAAAAAAAAAAAAAGAAAGAAAAATAAATAGAGAAGGGGATGACAAAAAAATAATAAAAAGAAAAAGAAAAGAAAAGAAAGGTGGAAAAATGTATTGAAAACCCAAGAAGGTATTTTAGAAGGTGTCTTGTGTTGAAATGTTTGATACTTAGTCTAGCCTTTTGAAATTTCCCTTTCTTGTTATCCCCACCTAAAGATTAATCCCATGGCCACGTTACAACCAAATAAAGACCGCTTGATTCTTAAGTGTTTTTCATAAATAAAGTGGAGATTTGGTTGATAGTCAAGCATATGGTAGGAATCATTCCTTGAGGAAAATGGAGCGAATTGTTATATATACTTGAACACTTGAGTGAGTGAGGCAAGAAAGAGAGCCAAGCAAGTAAACAAGCTTGGGGTGAGCTTCAAGTGAGCAAGAGTGCCCGAATCAGTGAGAATGTGAGTCTAGGAAACTTAAGCCTCTAATTGGACTTGAATTGATTGTCTCTTGCTGAATTGTTTGAATTGCCTATTGCTTGGATCATTTACTCGGGTTCTTGGTTCACTATCCATGCTTTGACTGTTTATCTCTTCTGGCCTTAGTTTTTGCTTGAGGACAAGCAAAGTCTTAAGCTTGGGGTGATTTGATGAGTATGATTTTACCTCATTTTCCATGTACATTTCTGCATGCATTTGCATATAGTTAGGCCAATTTAGTGTTGATTTTGTATAGTTTTTCCTTTAGAACGGATGAGGTGGTTTCTGTGTGTTGTTTTGCAGGATTTAATGGAAAAATGCCCAGAAATCAGCCTTGGTAGAGCTTGGCTGAAAAAGAGCTTGAAAAGTGAAGGTTATGAGCCAAATAGAGAGTATCACGGCCTAGCCGTGATGGGCCTCACGGCCGTGAGGGAGCAGTAGCTGAAGAAAGATTGAGCCAAAAGTCGGGAAGTCATCACGGCCTGGCCGTGATGGCTATCACGGCCGTGACCTGCTAGTTGGAAAAGTCAGAAACGATCACGGCCTGGCCGTGATGGATATCACGGCCGTGATGAATAAGTGAATGAAGAGGCGCCCAAGTCAGAGACCATCACGGCCTGGCCGTGATGGCTGTCACGGCCGTGACGGGCGACGGACCTATAAATAACAGCACAGCAGACAGAAAAGGGGACTGACCAACTTTTAACCTAAAACAATCTGCACTTGGAGGCAGGCTGAGGCTGGTGGCTGGAGAGGGTTTCTACCCAAAAAGGGGGGCGTTTTCTCTGCTCTTGGATGGAGAGAAGATTGGAGGAAGCTTGTCTATGAGTGTTCTTCATCCCTTCTCTTTTTCCTTTTTGTATTTCCTTATCATGAGTAGTTAAATCCCCATTGTTGGGGTTAGATGTAACTTTTCTGAACTTGTTGTAATTGATTTGGTATTTTAATACAAGTTTCTATTTCGTTATGAGTATGTGATTCTGTGTTTAATGCTTTCCTTGGATTAGCTACCCATAGGAATGATTTGTTGCTTTGATAGATGACTGGAAGGTTGGTATTAAGGCATGCTCATGAATCATATGCCAAGTAGGTCAAGAATCTAGACATAGGTGTTGGCTGCTTGCAATCTTATAAGTCTTAACTTAATGCAAAATCTCAAGTTATTCCACCTAAGACATTAGGGTTTAATTTGGGGTTTTAGGCTCAATGCACCTAAGACATTAGGCTTGAGTACTTTAGAAAAGGTTTGATTGGCATAATTGAATTAGGACTTGTGTTGATTACCATTTCATTGCAATTAAGGGAGGATTAGTGTAGTCTAACCCCGACAATTCTAACCACATCCCTGTTTGCATACCAAGTGTTTGACAAAATTACAAAAAGACAAAAATATTTTATTTCTTTAGTTTTAATCTCTCATATTTTAGATTAGTCTAGATAGTTGTTGAATTTGCGAATTGGTAATTGACATCCAATCCCTGTGGATACGATAACCGGTCTCACCACCGTATTACTTGATTGCGACAAGGTGCACTTGCCTTTAATAATATTTCAAAAAAATACAACGCATCAGCAATCATGGTGGAGTCCACTACCACTTTATCTTCATTTTGAACTCTACCCCCTTGCTTCGGTGCCTTGTCACTTGTCAACTCTTCTTTCTCTGGTTGCTCTTCCTCAACATGTGGTAGTTCTTCCTCAACTTCCTGAGAACTAGTTGTATCCCTGTTAGATCCCAACACCCCACTGCTTCTAGTTGTTGTGGCATTGCATTGGTTCTTAGGGTCGTTCTCGGTATCACCTGGGAAAGTGCCTGGGAGACGCTCATTTAGTTGCTTTGCGAGCTGAGCAATCTGCGTCTCTAGATTCTGAATTGCCGCCCCTGTATGAGTTGCCAACTTGTCAATGGCTGTGCTTGTATTGATTGCCAACTTCTCAACTGCCGCGTTCATCTTCTCAAGAGCCAACTCCCAAGGTTGTCTTCCACCATCCTGTTGAGGTTGTTGTTGCCAATTCCGTTGAGTTTGTGGTTGCCCGGCTAGACCACCGCCAGCGTTACTCCAAGCGAAACCCGGATGGTCTCTCCTCATATAACCCCTATACTGATTCTGACTCTGATAGTTGTTCTGGGGCACGCTGTTATAGAAATTATGGCATGAGTCCACATATTCTTGAGAGAAGTAGAACGGACAGCTCTGAGTGTCATGGTCTCCATTACAATTTTCGCAACCCGGAAGCATTCCCTCGTGTACCTCGCATACAAAACAAGGCAAGACCAAGTGGAATCAAAGAAGTAGAGAGAGATAATAGTAAATAAAAATAAAAATAAAAATAACTTAACCAAATAATCAAACTTCCCTAAAAATTAGGAAAATTGGTTGTGCCAATCCCCGGCAACAGTACCAAAAAACTTGTTGAGTTACCGGCAAGTGTACAGGGTCGTCGCAAGTAATAAAATAACACGGTAAGAATTTACCGAGGTCGAACACAAGGATTGGGGTACCAATTCTACCAATTCACGGGAAGTTCGATAAGTTGGTCAAGCGAGGCGAGTGGTTGAGGGAGAGAAAATATAAGGTCGCAATCTAAATTAACAAATCTAATAAAATCATTAACTAAAAATCTGAAAATTAAAATGTCCAAGGTCACAAATCCACCTACCCAATCATGCATACCCAAGTGATGATGATTCTTTCCTAAGTTCAATTACAATGTCAACCAGGACCCCCAAATTCTCCTATATCCACTGTCGTGCTCAATAGGACGTATTCGATGATTGATTTAATTACTTACTAGGTCTCATAATCCTAATCATCAAACTCTATTAATTCTTGTTCCCTATAAGGTTGCACCGATCTCCTACTCACTCTCGTGCAATAGTCGATCGATGATCCCAATTTAAGTTCTAAAACGCAAATTGCCTCCTAAGCCTCATCACGTTTAACTAGTCAATCACGTATGCATATGATCAACACAATCAAATCAGAATTGGAAAACATTAATTGAAAGAAGGGAGAAAGACATACATCACATCGAATCTACACCGCCATGGGTGGCTTCATTGTTTCCTCAGACGAGGGTATTAGTTCCTCATGCTCATAGACAAACAATCGGACATAACCACCATAGTAAAATAAGAAAAAGAAAAGAGGAGACGCGGCTCCAAAGAGACAAAAATTCGGCCTAAACGCTACTCTATACAGTGGAGTACCAAAAGCTCCAAGCCCCCCCCCCCCCCCAAATCTGCCCTAAAACAGCAATATATAGAGTTCTGATTCTGCGCGGGCTCGCGAGGCGAACAGCCTCTCGCGAGGCGAATATTAAAAATGGCGCGCTTTCAAATTGGACTCTCGCGAGGCGAGAGTATGTTCGCGAGGCGAGCCTTCAAACTTTAATCTGTCACAAACGTGACCTTCATCACGGCTAGGCCGTGATGGTCTCTGTCTTCTAGGGTCTTCAGGCTCCCGCGAGGCGAGCAGCCTCTCGCGTGGCGAGACAGAATTGATGACTGTTGCTTCTTTGCTGATCTTCAGACTCGCGAGGCGAGCATCCACTCGCGGGGCAAGTATCTCCAGAATGGCAATTTCCACTGTTTCTTGACTTTCTTTGACTCTCGGAGCTTCACTTCTAACCTGAAACAATAAAAAGAAACAAAAAGCGTAATTCTATTCAAAATAGACTAAAAACTATGAAAATTTCCTAGAACGAGTCAAAGTCTAACTTAGGAACAAAACAAGGCCAAATTTGGGCAAAAACGAGATTGAACTCGAATAATTAGCACAGAAACCACAGTCCATCTAGTTATAAAACTAGATAAGCCAGAGGCTTATCAGTGACAAGGCATCGGAGCAAGTGGGGGAGATTTGCAAATGGCTAGTACAATACCCTCATGAAGCATTGTCTGAGCGGAATATGGTTAGGGGGATAGTTCAAAATGAAGGTAAAGTGGTAGTGGACTCCACCATGCTTGCTGAGCAATCTGATTTTGCTGCATTAAATAAATATGTTGGCTTGCATGCATGTGTGGACACCGGTAAGTTAGTCCCTCCCACTTGTCTGGCACACTTCCTCGAGAAAACACCATTTGACCCGAGAGGAAGTGAGTTCATCATTGCAGAGGTCAATGAAGTTTTCACACACGGGCTAGGTGGAATTGTGGATAGAGTCGTATTGCTTCTGCAATTGCCACTTCGCAAACCATGGGATCCGGGTGGAGGATCTCACATGATGAGCATCTCTTGGCCCTTGTGCCACAGGCTATGGGATCCAGGTGGATGCTTCTTAATAAGTCAAGCTAGTGACGTTAAACAAGCGCTACTTGGGAGGCAACCCAAGCTTGGTATCCTTTATTTTTAGTTTCATTATATATATATATATATATATATATATATATATATATATATATATATATATATATATATATATATATATAAAGAAGCTTGATTCGCCACGCGAATCCACAGTGGCCACGCGAGACAGAAGCCCTGAATCTCAGAGGCTTGCTCACGCTTCTGTCTCGCGTCGCGAGGTCTACTCTCGCCTCGCTATTCTGGGCATCAGCATCTATTGGAATTCCAGATTCGCCTCGCGAGATACTACTCGCCTCGCGATTCTGGAAAGTGTGAATAACAATTTTCCAGATTCGCCTCGCGAATCTGCAATTAAGTTTTTGATTTGCAGGATTTCTTCCAGGAGAGGCCTTTGGCCCAGCAGAGGGGTGCCCGAGAGACCAATTGGATGAGGAGGCAACCATAGAAGAACTTTCCGTGGAAGCGGCCACCTCCACTACAACTTAATCAGGGAGCACCCTCTCCTTTCCTCACTCTTATTTTTTATATCTGTGTTCTTTTATTGAGGACAATGTATGCTTTAAGTGTGGGGGAGGGAACCAATTGCCTTGTTTTTGTTTTTGTTTTTGTTTTTGTTTTTGTTTGTCACTCTTGAATAATTTGAGAAGTCAAGAGTATGTGTATGAATGTGTGTCGGCAAGCTTGTTGGATTTTAATAAAATTTAGCATAGATTGATTGCATGAATTATTTTGACCATCGATGATTTCCCCCTAGGTTTTGAAAATAGAAAAGTTGATCCCCATGTGAAAAATTGAAAACTGAACTTTGAGAACTTTATTGTGATTGCTTGATTTATGACAAGTTTGGGGTGAGGGGGTGCACACACTAGGAATGGTATCTCGGTCAAACAATTTGCAAAAATGTCCAGGTGAGGATTTGAGCCTCCAACTTTGTTTTTGATTGTGAGGATCACTTTTAAGTTGCACTTTCCCGAATTTGCTTGAATCTCTTCATGGTTTGCATGTCTATGTGTTGCATCAAATGATTTAGGCAATTTTCTTTGAATAACTACTTGGCCTAAAAAGAACCATCCCTGATGCATGTTCCCTAGTTAGACACATTGAGCCTAATTGGCCTATTGTTTCTTGATGACCCTATATTATAAGTCAAAATCTGAAAAAACCATGTTAACCCAATCTTAGGATTAGGAGAGCATAGAAGCTTAGCAAGAGAAGGGTTGTGAGAAACTAAGTTTGGGGTGGCTACAAGGTGATATGTCATTTTGGGTTGAGAAAAAGAAAAATAAAGGTTGAAACCCAAGGCAAAAAGAAAAAAGAAAAAAAAATTGCCAAAAGAAAAGGGACAAAACAAAAAGATTAGCAAGGAAAAGGCTGCAGTCACCCGAGGCAAAAAGAAAAATGGAAAAAGGAATTTGAGTGGAATATGTGTCAAATGCTCATTATCTTAGTTCCTAGGGACTTAAGCCTAGTATCCTTGAATATCCTACCCTTAGTCAGGCCCCAATACAACCTTTAAAAGACCTTCTGATGTTGCACACATGTTTTCGTGGGAACTATTTTTGAGATGAAAATCAAATTCAGGGGAAGTGCTCTTGGAATGTGAAATTGAGTGAAAAGTTGATAGCCTAGACAATTGAGCGAATGAGTGAAATACTAAATGCCCTTGTGAGGAAGGCAATTGTTTGAAATTGATGATCTTCCTTTGTGTGTGTAACTTTGATCCTCAACTTAGATTAATGATTGCATGAATGATGAAGTTCTCAGTTGTTTAAAGTAAATGAATGTGGGGATTACATTGATGCAAGGGGGAAATCATTGAAGAAAAAATGTTTTGTTAAGATTGCATGAAATTTGTGCGACATCGATTAAATCCTTTAAGCTTGCCAAGTCTTGAGTCTTTTTGAGTTTTAGCTTGCTTGGGGACAAGCAAGGTTTAAGTTTGGGGTGTTTGATAAGCCTCTGGCTTATCTAGTTTTATAACTAGTAAGATTGTGGTTTATGTGCTAATTATTCGAGTTCAATCTCGTTTTCGCCCAAATTTGGCCTTGTTTTGTTCCTAAGTTAGACTTTGACTCGGTTTATGTATTTTTAGTAGTTTTTAGTCTATTTGGAGTAGAATTACGCTTTTTGTTTCTTTTTATGTTTCAGGTTAGAAGTGAAGCTCCTAGAGTCAAGGAAAATGAAGAAAACCGTGGAAACTGCCATTCTGGAGATACTCGCCCCGCGAGAGGGAGCTCGCCTCGCGAGCTCAAGACCACAGTGAGCAAGAATAGTCATCAATTCTGTCTCGCCTCGCGAGAGGCTACTCGCCCGCGAATACGAAGACCCGGAGGACAGAGAGACCATCACGGTCTAGCCGTGACGAAGGGAACGACCGTGATGACAGGACTAGGATTTTAAGTCTCGCCTCGCGAAACTTGCTCTCGCCTTGCGAGAGTCCAATTTGAAAGCGTGCCATTTTTAATATTCGCGTCGCGAGAGGCTGCTCACCTCGCCCGCCAAAGACGCATAGAATCTGAACTCTATATATTGCTGTTTTAGGGCAGAATTGAGGATAGTGTTTTCCAATTCAGAATTGATTGCGTTGATCATATGCATGCGTGATTGACTAGTTAAACGTGTTGAGGCTTGGTAGGCAATTCGCGTTTTAGAACTTGAATTGGGAACATTGATCGACTATTGCACGAGAGTGAGTAGGAGATCGGTGCAACCTTATAGGAACAAGAATTAATAGAGTTTGATGATTAGGGTTATGAGACCTAGTAAGTAATTAACTCAATCGTCGAATACGTCCTATTGAGCACGACAGTGGATTTAGGAGAATTTGGGGGTCCCGGTTGACATTGTAATTGAACTTCGGGAGGAATTCATCATCACTTGGGTACTATGCATGATTGGGTAGGTGGATTTGTCACCTTGGACATTTTAATTTCAGATTTTAATACCGTAGTTCTATTAGATTTGTTAATTTAATTTGCGATCCTTTTTTCTCTCCAATCTCAACCACTTTCTGTTACTTGACCAACTTATCGAATTTCTCGCGAATTAGTCGAATTGGTAGCCCAATCCTTGTGTTCGACCTCGATAATTACTTACCGTGTTATTTTATTACTTGCGACGACCCGGTACACTTGCTGGTGACTCAACAGTGATCACTATCACGGCTAGGGTGTGATGGCTTCTGCTTTATTGTCCTTCCCTTTTTGCTCTTCTTTCCCTTTTAACCTGAAAATGTAAAATAGCATTAAATGCTTTATTTGACTCAAAATTAACTAAAATATCCTAAAACTACTTAAGAGACTCAAAATGTTGCTCGAGGACAATTAAATCCAAATCTGGGCGAAAACGAGATTAAACTCGGATAATTAGCACAAAAACCATGGTCTTACTTGTTATAAAACTAGATAGGCCAGAGGCTTATCATCTTCCCACAAACGTCGACAACCTACAGTTATTACCCGTCAAACTTTATTGGAACCATCGTTGTTGGTCGTGGCAACCATTACCTAAGAGGGGGTGAATTGGGTTTATAAAATTTTCTAAATAAATTTATCAAAAACAATTTTCTCAATATAAAATCTAAATTCACACAATAAACAATAAAAAATTATGAACAAATGGGGAATAATATGAATTAAGCAAAAAAGATAGGGGAGAGAATAATTGCATACGGATTTTATCTTGGTTCAACCACCAACCACCAGTGACCTACGTCCAGTCCCCACACCACCTGTGGGATTTTCTTCCACTAATAAACAAGATTATAAACCGGTGATTGCAACCTTTGTACACAACAGAGCACTCTAATCAGGCCTCCTGGTATACCCCACCCACCACGTGTAATGTAACAGCCTGATTTTAATTATTCTGTTCAACCGGTTAAAATATAATTAATTATATTTTAATCTGAGAGTTAGAAAGTGATTTTGAATAAAATAAAATCTTACTCATAGTCTACTTTATGGTAGAAGGTTACGGTAAAATTTCGGGTTGAAAATTCGGACGAACCACAGTCTGCGTTTTCACTGACAATACAAGTTTACTGAGCAGAAAACCTAATTTTGAATCGTGAAAGAAATGGTTAGTTATTTTGTGATGTTTTGTATGATATTGGAAATTTTCGAAAATTTGAGTTCGGAAATAAAATAAAATATTTATTCCTGGTGAAATACGATCGAAAACTTGAACCGGATACGTAATGGAGCAACAAAGGGAGCCCAAAAGAAGTGAAGTGACTTGATGTGATGTGATGGACAAGGGTTATGACACACTCAAAAAATGTAATCATCACACTTTTCAAATTATATTATATTATATTCTAAAGACCCATTTTTCTCTTTCTTCTTCAACCAAACAAGGCATAAGCCAAAACTTGGCCATCAAGACTTGCTCCTTCCTTCTCTTTCATGCCCATCTCACCTCTCCCTCTATAAATACCCATTTCATTTTCTCTTCATCACTTTCCTACTTCTTTACTTTCTCATTTTTATGTTTCTAACATTTAAAGTTTCCATTTTTACTTAGTTTCAAGCTTCAAGTTCTTCATACTTTTTCTTTCTAGTTTCAAGGGTAACCCTATCATACTCTTCTATTTCAAATTTTACACTTATCTCATGAGTTTACTTTATGTCTTCTTAAAATGTTCTAAAAGCTCTTTTAACTTCTGAAATCTCTAGAAAATGGTAGAAAACTCCGTTTGAGTTGAAACCAATTTCTATGGACTTCTATTAATCTCTACTTTCATATGCTAAGAGCTTGTATCAAACAAACATCTATAACCTATTTTTCCAAGGATGGCCGAAACTATGTATTAGTGGCCTAGGAAGTTTTGTTTCAACTTTTTGAAAGATGATCATGTATTTGAGCTTCTAGATACCTCTTAATCTTAAATCTAAAGTATTGGAAAGTTTAAAGATTTCTAGCCTATTTCTCCTATGATGGCCGAACCTATGATGGTTGTGAACCTAGGATGTTTTGTTTTCATTTTCCAATATGATCATGGACTTGAGCTCCTTAATACATTAGGATGCTAAGTCTAAGAGATTGGAAAGTTTAAAGATTTCTAGCCTATTTCTCCTATGATGACCGAACCTATGATGGTTGTGAACCTAGGATGTTTTGTTTTCATTTTCCAATATGATAATGGACTTGAGCTCTTTAATACATTTGGATGCTAAGTTTAAGAGCTTAGAAGGGTTGGAAATTTCTAGCCTACTTATTCTAAAGAGATCGGAACCCTAACATAAAATGGGTGACAGGTTTTTGATTGATTTGTGAAATCTAATGAATGATTCATACTCTTTAATACTCTAGGATCATTGATCTAAGAAATTGTGTTGTGTTGAAAACCCTAGCCTATTTTGTGATACAAGGACGGAACCTACCCTAAGTGGTTGGATGCTTTTTATTCCATATTTTCAAGTTATACCAATTTATCTAAGTTACCTAGAACCTAAGTGATAAGTATCCAAAGGCTTATGTTGAGAAAATAATCCTACCTCTAATTTGAATTAAATGGCCAAACCTAGCCTAAAGAGAACATTGATGAGTTTGTTTGATTTATTGGTCATTATGTTGATTGGTTGAAGGTGGGGTTAGTACTTTGCGGTGTGACAACGAGGAGCTTCGAGTTCGGGAGTTCGGTGATAACCCAGGTGGGGAAAAGAACCAACCTATCGTCAGAATGGATAAGTAGTAGATTATATAATAATTGTGTAGGGCAAACTAAACCCTACTAGTAGTCGAGTAATCGACAAGACCAAAATCACATTGGAAACCTTTTCTGAAAAACCAATGGCGATTCGGGGATTGTAGGTTTATCGACATTAGGTTGATTTTTATGTTGTTGATGGTTGATTTGATTTTGTTACCTTTATTGAATTGATTTTTGTGCTATGTTGGTAATATGTGAATATTTTGATTGATATTGTTTTATGCATGATCTGCCAGGTTTTTATTATTATGCTTAATGGATTTTAAGCAAAGATATATATGTTGTCTAATAGATGATTGTTTTGGGTGTGAGGATAATGATGATTTAGAAGTTCCTAACCTAGATGATGTATGTTAAAGAGGTGTTATGGCATAGAATATGTGTCAAGTTCTATTGGGAGGTTAAGGCACTAAGATGTTGTTAAAACAAGTTAGTGAGATTCAAGTATAGGAATTGTTGTCGACAACCGTGTATTGGTAATAAAATATACAAGGACAAAAGTATATTGGTAATATAATACACAAAGACAAAAGTGTATTGGTAATATAATACACAAGGACATCTGTGTATTGGTAATATAATACACCGTGTATTGGTAATATAATACACTGTGTATTGGTAATATAATACACGTAAAACACATCTGTGTATTGGTAATATAATACACCGCACCGTGTGTTGGTAATATAATGCACGTAAAACACATCTGTGTATTGGTAATATAATACATCGTATATTGGTAATATAATACACGTAAAATCAAGAGTTCTTGGGAGACTACTTCCACCTCAAGAAATAGGTGCGCAGCTATGGTGTCTTTTAGTAACATGAGATTGGGGGTAGAGGATGATATATTAACTTGAGAATGATCTGTTAGTTATGTGTGTTGTTTGTCTGTGACAATTACTGTATAATTTACCATGATTCTTTTCCTCTTTTTGATGATAGAACTGTTTCTTATCTCCTGTATATTTCTGTATGATGTATTTTATCTCCTTGTGGAATCGTACGAGAAGACCCTGTGGATGAGCGTAACCAGGAGGAGTTGGATGGAAATCCCGACGAATCGGATGCTAGGGGACGAGCTGTGACCCGTGGTGATTAGGGTCTAGTTAGTTGTGGCAGTACGTCTTGTGAGGCGTATTTTTATTATGTTTTACGCCGTTTAACTTTTTTGTCTAAGTATATGCATGTGAGGGATCCTACTGATAGGATATCCTCAACAGTGTTTTGTAATATGCATAATATACTTATATTGTGCTATGCTATTCTATATGAAGTTGTATACTTTATAAGTTAAGTTTTTAATTTTTTTGTATTTTCACGATAAGCGTGCGATTAAGAAATTAATTAATAAGGAATTAATCTAATAACACAATGGGGCACAACGGGGTGTCTCATTTTGGTAACAGAGAAGTTTGGATCTAAAAAGGACTGTGGGTTATGTCCGATCAGAATCAAGGACTGCGAGGTTTAGGATGTTGTTATTGGCCGTGTCTAGTTGAATCCACATTGGATTTTGACTATGCTTAGAAGTTGGGTAGTGTGTCCGAATTTGATATGAGAGGTTAATATTAGTATGGCATATGGTATTTATATACTTGTCTATGTAGTATTATATATCATACTAATGAGAGCGGGTGATTTCTTTTAACAGAATCATGACTCGGGGAAGAGGACGTCCAACTAACAGTGGTGTCAGAACTCCAGAAAGGATTATTGGAGCCATCAATGGTAATGCTAACAATACTGAGAATGGAGGAGGATCATCTTCAACTCCAAATGCAATTGAAACCCTAGTTGCTTCTATGCTATCGCAAACCCAGCAGAATGCTGAGATGCTGCAGATGAACAAAGAGCAGCTAGAAATTAAGAATCAGAGAAGGGCGGTAGCATCTTAAGATGTCGGATTGACTAATTTTATGAACGGAAAGCCACCTCAATTCTGAGGAGAGTATGACCCAGAGAAGGCAGAATGGTGGATACAAGAGATCGAAAAGATATTTACTACTATGTGTTGCAGCGAGGAGAAGAAAGCGACTTATGCTGCCTTCATGTCGACTGAAGGAGCAGATTTCTGGTGGAAGGGAAAGAAAAGACTGTTGGAAGCTGAGGATATGAACATTAACTGGAAGTTATTTACTGATTGCTTTTTCGAAAAATATTTTTCGCGTCTAGTTCGACGCGATAAGGAAAAGGAGTTCATAAACGTCAAAGAAGGCAACATGTCTGTTGGTATGCATCACGTTTTGAGGCTTTGATAAAGTTTTTGGAATTCTATCAGAGGTTTTCAAGTGAGGACTGGCAATGTAGAAGATTTGAGGAAGGACTCAAAGATGAGCTGTAGAGGGCTGTAGTGTTTCTTGACATACAATATTTCCCAGAACTAGTCGAGAGATGCAGTGCCATTGAAAGTATAGACCTCAGGATGGCCAATGAGCAGAAACAACTGAGGAGTGGAGGTCCTAACATATCAAGTTTCCAGAGGGGCGGAGGAAGTGGTTCTCAGTGGAGACAGAGACCATATGATAGACTCGGGTAAATGTCGGCACCAGCACCAGTGGCTAGAGCGGGTCAGCAACCGTAAGGCTTAGTTTGCTTTAGATGTGGAGGATCGCATTATGCTAGAGACTGTACAAAAATGTATCTAGATTTGAAGAAAATGTTTTGGTGGACAAGAATGAAGAAAGAAATGGCGGAGTATGTTTTATCTTGTCTGGTGTGTCAGAAAGCTAAGATTGAGCATCAGAAGCCAGCGGGATTATTACAATCTTTAGATATCCCAGAGTGGAAATGGGATAGTATAGCTATGGATTTTGTGGTCGGATTACCACGAACTCCTAAGAAGCATGATGTGATTTGGGTTATCATTGATAGGTTGACGAAGTGTGCTCACTTCTTATCTATTGGTGAAAGTTATAATTTGGAAAGGTTGACTCAGATTTACATCAAAGAAATTGTTAGATTGCATGGTGCACCATCGAGTATTGTCTCAGACCGAGATCCTAGATTCACATCTAGATTTTGGAGACAATTGTAAAATGCCTTGGGAACAAAGTTAAGGATGAGTTCTGCTTATCATCCCCAAACTGATGGACAGTTAGAAAGGACAATTCAGTCATTGGAGGATCTATTGAGAGCTTGTGTGTTGGAGCACACTGGAAGTCGGGATGAGTTCTTACCATTGATTGAATTTACTTATAACTATAGTTTCCATAGTAGTATCGGAATGGCACCATATGAGGCTTTGTATGGCAGAAAGTGTATGACCCCATTATGTTGGTATGAGACTGGTGAGAACCAATTTTAGGGTCCAGATGTGGTGCAACAAACTACGGAGCAAGTCAGGAAGAACGGGAAAAGATGAAGGAAGCACATGATAGGCAAAGGAGATATAGTGACAAGTGGAGGAGAATATTAGAATTCCAGGAAGGCAATCACGTGTTTTTGAGAGTTACTCGGAAAACTGGAATTGGTAGATCTATCAAATCCAGAAAACTTACTCCTCGATTCATTGGATTTTTTCAGATTCTTCGACGAATTGGTCCAGTAACTTACCAAATTGCCTTACCACCCAATCTTTCCAACCTTCATGATGTCTTCCATGTTTCTCAGTTGAGAAAGTATTATCCTAATCCTTCACATGTCATTGAGTTTAAGTCTATACAACTGCGAGATAATCTAGAGCATGAGGCTTTACCTGTAAGGATAGCAGATAGACGGATTAAGGAGCTTCGCGGTAGACAAATTCCTTTGGTTAAAGTCGTATGGGATGAAACTACTGGAGATACTACCTGGGAATGCGAGGAGGATATGCAACAACAATAACCACATCTTTTCTAAGGTACGTAAATTTCGAGGACGGAATTTTCCTTTAAGAGGGGTAGTAATGTAACAACCTGATTTTAATTATGTTGTTCAACCGGTTAAAATATAATTAATTATATTTTAATATGAGAGCTAGAAAGTTCTTTTGAATAAAATAAAATCTTACTCATAGTCTACTTTATGGTAGAAGGTTACGGTAAGATTTCGGGTTGAAAATTCGGACGAACCCCGGTCTGCGTTTTCACTGACAGTACAAGTTTACCGAGCAGAAAACCTAATTTTGAACCGTGAATGAAACTGTTAGTGTTTTTGTGATGTTTTGTATGATATTGGAAATTTTTGAAAATTTGAGTTCGGAAATAAAATATAATATTTATTCCGGGCGAAATACGATCGGAAACTTGAACCGGCTACACAATAGAGCAGAAAAGGGAGCCCAAAAGAAGTGAAGTGGCTTGATGGAATGTGATGGACATGAGTTATGACACACTCCAAAAGTGTAATCATCACACTTTTCAAATTATATCATATTATATTCTAAAAATCCATTTTTCTCTCTCTTCTTCGACCAAACAAGGCATAAGCCAAAACTTGGCCATCAAGACTTGCTCCTTCCTTCTCTTTCACGCCCATCTCACCTCTCCCTCTATAAATACCCATTTCATTTTCTCTTCATCACTTTCCTACTTCTTCATTTTCTCATTTTTAAGTTTCTAACACTTAATGTTTCCATTTTTACTTAGTTTCAAGCTTCAAGTTCTTCATACTTTTTCTTTCTTGTTTCAAGGGTAACCCTCTCATACTCTTCTATTTCAAGTTTTACACTGATTTCATGAGTTTACTTTATGTCTTCTTAAAATGTTCTTAAATCTCTTTTAACTTCTAAAATCTCTAGAAAATGGTAGAAAACTCCGTTTGAGTTGAAACCAATTTCTATGGACTTCTATTAATCTTTACTTTCATATTCTAAGAGCTTGCATCAAACAAACATCTCTAACCTATTTTTCCAAGGATGACCGAAACTAGGCATCAGTGGCCTAGGAAGTTTTGTTTCAACTTTTTGAAAGATGATCGTGTATTTGAGCTGCTAGATACCTATTGATCTTAAATCTAAAGTATTGGAAAGTTTAAATATTTTTAGCATATTTCTCCTATGATGGCCAAACCTATGATGGTTGTGAACCTACGTGTTTTGTTTTCATTTTCCAATATGATCATGGACTTGAGCTCCTTAATACATTTGGATGCTAAGTCTAATAGATTGGAAAGTTTAAAGATTTCGAGCCTATTTATCCTATGATGGCCGAACCTATGATGGTTGTGAACCTAGGATGTTTTGTTTTCATTTTCCAATATGATCATGTACTTAAGCTCCTTAATACATTTGGATGCTAAGTCTAAGATATTGGAAAGTTTAAAGATTTCTAGCCTATTTCTCCTATGATGGCCGAACCTATAATGGTTATTGTTGGAACCAAAGTGGTTTTGGACTAAATAATCTCTACGTTTTGATGTTAACAAAAGGATTAAATTTTCTTGGCAAAGTGTTAGTTGAGATCTAACATGTGCTTTTAGTTATGCAGGAATATTTAATTATACGCAATAGAAACTTGGGATAAGTTTTCATTGAAAAATACGCGTCCACCATTGTAGACTGGCTGCTCAATGTTTTGGTAAAGATTATTTATTTATTTATTTGAGTAGACTGGTTTTCTTAAGTAGATGTGGCTCTAAATGCTTACTAGACGGAAATCAAAATAGCCTCTTAGATTCAGCAAGTCCAAAGACTTGATAGTAGACGAGCTATAACTACCACATCAGCAGACGAAAAAATTGGTAGATTTGAATGAACTGAAAAATAGAATAGTCAGGTAGACGAGCTCTATCTGCCACGTCACTAGATGGAGATCTTTATAACTCATTGAGGTATAGCAAGTCCAAAGACTTAATAGACGAGAGGATATGCCACGTCATCGGATGAGCAAAATAATTTGTTGAAACATACTTGGTCTCACATATAACTAAGTAGACAGAGTTTTTATGTAGACGAGCTCCATCTTTGAATGAATAAATTCAATCTGAATCTATTGAATTTATTTCAAATGATTGATATTTATTTCAATAGAATTTTTGTTCTTCACATTTATTTTATCCGCTTTAATGTTTTACCTTGTTGTAAAAGAAACATAGTACCATCAAAGAAATGCAAAAAACAGAATCGTACAATGAGAAACTACCAAACGATCTGTACGATGATAACTTTATGGCTGAAAAATCTGGATTACACACAAAGGAGGAACAACAAGTTCTCAAGCTGCAATACTCAGAGCAGTGAGCCTCCAATTTCATGCTACCTCGATAACCAAGAGTACTATTCAGCTTGCCACAATCAAGCTATCAGCCACAACAGATATCATGCATTAAATGATATCTCTAAACGGGATTATTCAAAATAACCGTTGAAGAAATAAAAGCGAAGAAGAAGGTCACTATAAATAGAAGACCTGAGATACTGAAGAACTACTGTTGCCAGCACAACCTTGTTAGCTCAACTTTTGTCAAACCACAATCACTCTTACTCATATTTCTTTAAGAGCAAGAGTATGTATTCTTTAGTTTGAATATTGTGAAAATATTCATCTGATCTTAAACTTTCATATCCTTACACATAGTGAGTTAAGAAGATCAAACATTAAATCTCTTTGTTAGAGTTAGAGCCTGAAGAGGCTTGGTAAGAAAGGAATACTTGTAGCTTGGAGAGGTGTTGAATACTTGGTTGTAATCTATTTGGAAAATAGTGGAGAAAAACCTTCAAGTAGAAGGGACTGGACGTAGCTCTTGGTTGGAAGAGAGAAAACCATGATAAAGCATCTTGTGTGATTCTTCTATCTCTAACTCTTACCGCTTTATTTGTTTTTACTGACTGAGGGATTTTGATATTGCTTTTGTTAAAGCTTTCTTTTTAAAAGATCTATTTCTCAGTGCTTGCTTCTGATTTAATCTTCTTGTGTGCAAAAATAGTTTTAAAGGTTGTTTTTGAAAATTATTAACAAACACAATTCAACTCCCCTTCTACTGTTTGCCTGTCAATTTCAGTTGGTATCAGAGCTCAGCCTTGAAGGGGTTAAGCCTCTAACAAGTGCTGAGGGAGTACGATCCAACAACCATGGATGCATAAAGACAAGCTATCAACAGACATCCTCTCTTTGATGGAACAGATTATGACTACTGGAAGAAGAGAATGATGGCCTTCTAGGATGCACGGAATGTAGATATTTGGGAGCTGATTGAAACCGGCTACACTGAACAAAGAGATGAAGCTGGAGCTGCTGTTCCTAGAGCCCAATGGACTCAAGAGCAGAAAAACCAACATCAGCTGAATCTGAAGGCTAAGCACTATCTCATGTGTGCTATAACTAGATCTGAACATGACAAAGTTCACAGTTGCAATACTGCTAAAGAAATCTGGGATACTCTTGCCCTAGCTCATGAGGATTCTTTACAAGTTTAGGAATCAAAGATCAACATGCTGGTTCATCAGTATGAACTGTTCAAGATGGGTGAACATGAAACAATAGACCAAATGTTTGGAAGATTCCAAACCATCACCAAAAGTATCAGATCTCTTGGAAAAGTTTATGAAAATAGAGATCATGTCAGAAAAATCCTGAGAAGTCTATCCAAGCAATGGAGACCCAAAGTAACTGCTATTCAGGAAGCCAAAAACCTGAATATATTCTCTCTAGAAGAGCTTATTGGATCTCTCAAGGTTCATGAACTTGAACTTAATGAAGAAGAAAATTCCTAAAAATGAAAATCTATTGCCCTAAAGGCAAAGAAAGGAAGTTCACCAAAAGTTCTCAAAGCTGCTGAGTCATCAGATGAGTCTGAATCTTCTGATAATGATGAAGGATCAGATGAGGATGAATTTTTATTCATCTCCAGGAAGATTCAACATATGTGGAGAAAGAAAGGTGGTTTCCGAAGGAAGCAACTCAACAAAAAGTTTTCCAAGGAGAAGTCAGACTCTAAGGAAAAAAGTCCACCCTTGTGCTATGAAGGCAAGAAATTTGATCATTTCAAAGCTGACTGCCCTGAGCTAAAGGATAAAAAGAAAATCTTCAAAAAGAAGAAAGGCTTAATGGCTACATGGGAGGATCTTGACCTGTCTTCATCATATGAAGAAAATGAAGCCGAGGAAGAGGCAAATATCTGTCTCATGGCAGACACTGTATCAGAAAGCGAATACAGTGATGCTGAGGTAATGGACTCTGACCCGTCCATTCTTCAAAATGCTTTTGATGAACTATGGCATGAGTCGTCTATACTATTACAAGAATAGAAGAGTCTCAAAAAGAAATTTCGTAAACTGACTAGAGAATATGATAGGGTCTGCACTGAGAAACAAAACCTTAAAGATGAAAATGACATACTAAAATTAGTGAATGTTTGTCTAGCTAAAAAAATGGAGTGTAAACCTAATGTTTCTTGTGAAGTTGTAAAACTGAAACAAGATGTAACATATCTGACAGATTCTCTGTCAAAGCTTGTAGGTGGTTCAGATAAACTTAGTCTCATTTTAAGGTACTCTAGGTCATCTCATGATAAATCTTGCCTTGGTTATGACAAAGAGAAGCAAGATGCATTTCACAAAAAGTCAAAATCACATACACAGCATAGAACTTTAAAAGTTCCAGATAAATATGCTAAAGCTAAGTCTAGCTCGTCCAACACCTTTTGCAAAGTGTATGAAAAAGATGGGCATATTACATCTAGATGCACACACAATAAACATGCTAAGCATACTCGTTCAGTGACAACTAACAAGAAAGGACCCAAGTCAGTTTGGTACCTACAGATAAGATAATACTTGTTGTAGATTTGCTTAACAACAAGAAGAAAACAGATGTCTTGGTACTTGGACAAGGGTCGCTACACGACACATGATTGGAGAAAGGTCTATGTTCCAAAACCTAAAGCCCAAAGATGGTGGTAGGGTCACATTTGGAGGAAATCAAAAAGGGAAAATCATTGGTATAGGTAAAATTGGTAAACATAATTTTCCCTCCCTTGATAATATTCTTTTAGTAAATGGCTTGAAACACAATCTGTCGAGCATAAGTCAATTATGTGACAGTGGATATGAGGCTTCTTTTGATAAGAACATGTACACTGTCAAGAAAGATGATGGATCACTTTTATTCACTGCTAAAAGGCAAAACAATCTCTATAAGATTGACTTGGAGGACCTTTCAAATCAAAGTGTCTCTTGCCTAGTCTCTTGCCTCTGTCTTTCCCAACCTGATTAGGGATTTCTGGAAGAATGTTCAAGAGACCGACAATGATTTCTCCTCTATTGTGTTAGGAAAGAGGATCATAGTCTCGGAGAAGACTATTGTTGATGCCATTTTCTGTACTCAGGAAGGTTTGGTTTTTACTGAGTCATGGGAAGCTGATTTGGGTGGCTCTGAGACCATTGAAGTCTTTCTCATGAGAGAAGACACAGTCAGAACTCACTCATGGAAGGCTGTTGAAATGAAGGACATCGTTCGCATTCTTCATCAACTATTAAACAAGGTGGTTCTTCATAAGGTTGGTTCCAAGGACAACCTATCAGCTCTGCATAAGTTTTGCCTTTGCCATCTTCTTACGGAGACAAAAATCAATCTTCCTAGAATCATGTCCGTAAGATTCAGAGATGTTATGGTCAACAAGATCAAACTTTTGGCGTTTCCCTATTACCATCTTCTGTCTAAGATTTTCAAGGCTCAAGGAATCCATGAAATTCTTGCTACAAGGACTCCTGAAGAGCAAGATAGAATCTTATCTGAAAAACCAATGTCAGCTGCAGACTTTTGTAAAATGAATATAGCTAACATGAACCTCAGTACCTATGTTGCTGCTGCAATGGCCAAAACTGAGGAGTTGACGAAAATGAAAGAGTAAATGGTGGAACAAAACACTGCTAAGGCTATGGAGCCAAAGAAGAATATCAAGAAAAAGACCACTGCAGCATGGAAACCTGCCCCAAGAGACCAGCTGGTGGCATTGTTATCAGGGAACCTTTTGATGCTCCTGCTTTGAAGAAGCAAAGAAGAGTTATCTTCTCACACAATGAGGACGAGGAAGCTGATGAGGACAGAGTTCCTATCAAAACCATCCTGAAGAAGCAGAAAACTTATGTTGCTGTTGTTGAGGCCATTGTGCCTGTCTCAACAAAACCCAGAAGGCAACCAGCAAGAATGACCAGAACAACTAAGACTTCTAAGTTAACCATCTCTGCTAGTGATACTGTTCAAATAGCAGTAGATGCCTTAGTGTCTAGTCTAGAAAATAGAGTTGATGCTGTTCCTGTTGCTGTTACCTCTGATGATAAAAGTGCTGTCTCTACTCCAAATGATGTGTTAAATTAAACCATAACTGATGATGTATACATTCCAACACCCCTCTCACCCCAACCAACACAAATTGACCAAACCACAAACTTGCCTACGTCTTCACTTTCTCACTCACAAATAGCCACCTCATCCAGACCACAATTTCAACCAATTATCCTTGTCGATGATCTCTGGTTCAATCAACCAGATGATGGCATTTCCCATGGTGCTTCCTTCCCAAAACCTCTTAAGAACCTTATTTTCGTTCACCCCAATTTCTGTTATTTATGATGGCAAATCTGAGGATTGGGCCGAAGCAAAAAGAAAATGGAGAGTTCTGTTTCTCACTCACCATCCTGCACCTGAATACATTCCTGACAGGTGGTACCCCCTACCCGAGTATGAGGAAGAAGTAGACCCACCAGTTGAACCCTTCCATTTACCCCATCCTGACTGCAAACTAATCACAAAAGTGCCTTCATAAATGCACAACAACATAGGACCTTTAGTCACTGACCTGCCCCTAAACAAATCCCCCCCCAAAAAAATCTACCCTAACCTTGTCAAAACTCCACCTCTCATACCCTTCACTGATGGAATTCAGAGACATGTGATAAGTGTCTGGGAGATAGACCCTCTAAGAAAGAATCTTCCTACCATCCCTGAAATAAAATCAAGATATTCAAAACATGTTACTATAATCTTGGACACTAACTCAAGATGGGTATGCTTCGAGAATACCAGTGTCGCCGCACATTTTGTCCCTTCATCCTGGATGATACATAGTGAAGCAACCACAGTTGTAATCGTACCTTACAGAATCTGTCCAAGACTGCAGATGATAGATCTGAATAAGGACAAGGACAAGAAGAACAGAAGATTCAAAGGTGTTATGCCAGAATCTGAATCAGCAATGCTTGATCTACATCAAGAAACTTTTGACTACTCCATGCTGGACTTCTATTTTCATTCTGAATTCATTGGGGTGATCAATGAACAACATGCTACAGATTTCTGGAAATATCACATTATTCACTACACACGAGAATCATCTTCCTCTGGACTGACCCAGGAAGAGAAGAAGGAAATTCCCAAAGTCAGAGGAAAGGGTGGTCTTTCTAACTTTTGTTACATGATCTATAAAGACCATTGGGGACTTCCATAACAAGTCGAGATGTGGAATTCTCCTACCCCGTCATATGGGCAAAGGAAGTACCAGTGACCCCTTCACCACTCCTTGTCATTAATCCTGCCCAGTCTTCACCTCCTTCAGAGCTTCTTGAAGATGATATTATTGTTGAAGGACCTGGCATGAATGCCACTGTTGATGGTTTACGTGGTCCTGAAGAAGAAACTGCTGAGTCCATCTCCAAACAAAGCTCATCTGGAAAGTACTCTTCTCAACCACTAGCTTTGGCTGTGATGCACCCTTCAGATCACCCTGAACACTTCAGATCCTTAAGCACTTTTCAAGAATCTACTGAGAGTTCAAGGCAACATGATCTGCCATCAAATCTTGAAGAATTTCTTGGCAAGATTGTTGATGAAAGAGTTGACAAAATGGTTGAAGAAAAGGTTGAACAGATGACTGAAAAGATCACTAAAGAATTCTCTCAGAGAGTTCAGATATCCATGGCTTCAACCTTTGAGGTTGTGAAAAAAATGTTGGAATTCCTGACTGATTTCAAGAAAACCCAAACTCAGAATCAACCACCTCCACCACCTCCTCTTGCCTAACCTGAATTCTTTTTATACATACTGACAATGATGGTCCACTCATTTTACCTTTTTGGCTGATGACAAAATGGGGGAGAAAGGAAAGAAAGGAGATTATATATATATATATAAAGTCGGTTTTTGAAAAGCTCATATTTGTCTACATATGCATATTCAGTTTTCTACTTGATAACTGCTCTGATACTTATATTTGCTTATTTGCTCTGATATCTGCTGACTATGCTTATTTATTCCTTCATATATACTCTAAGTTTGATAAGCTGTTGCACTTGTCTATTAGCTTATATGAAGTTTGTTTCACATGCTTTTACTGATTATTTATCTGAATGCTTTTTGTCTTAGGGGGAGCCCTGCAGGCTCTCTTAGGCTTTGTTTTTGAAAATTTAATTAGTTTTTGTCATCATCAAAAAGGGGGAGATTGTTGGAACCAAAGTGGTTTTGGACTAAATAATCTCTATGTTTTGATGTTAACAAAAGGATTAAATTTGTTTGGCAAAGTGTTAGTTGAGATCTAACATGTGCTTTCAGTTATGCAGGAATAATTAATTATACGTAATAGAAACTTGTGATAAGTTTACATTAAAAAATACGCGTCCACCATTGTAGACGGGCTGCTCAATTTTTTGGTAAAAGTTATTTATTTATTTATTTGAGTAAACTGGTTTTCTTAAGTAGATGAGGCTCTAAAATCTTACTAGACAGAAATCAAAATAACCTCTTAGATTCAGTAAGTCCAAAGACTTGATAGTAGACGAGCTCTAACTGACACGTCAGCGGACGAAAAAATTGGTAGATTTGAATGAACTGATCGAAAAATGGAATAGTTAGGTAGACGAGCTCTATCTGTCACGTCACTCGACGGAGATCTTTATAACTCATTGAGGTATAGCAAGTCCAAAGACTTGATAGACAAGAGGATATACCACGTCATCGGAAGAGCAAAATAATTTGTTGAAACAAACTTGGTCTCACATATAACTAAGTAGACGGAGTTTTTAAGTGCACGAGCTCCATCTTTGAATGAATAAATGCAATCCGAATCCCTTGAATTTATTTCAAATGATTGATATTTGTTTCAATAGAATTTTTATTCTTCACATTTGTTTTATCCGCTTTAATGTTTTACCTTGTTGTAGAAGAAACATAGTACCATCAAAGAAATGCAAAAAGCAGAATCGTACAATGAGAAACTGCAAAACAATTTGTACGATGACAACTTTATGGCTGAAAAAGCTGGATTATACACAAAGGAGGAACAAGTTCTCAAGCTGCAATACTAAGAGCAGTGAGCCTCCAATTTCATGCTACCTCGATAACCATGAGTACTATTCATCTTGTCACAATCAAGCCATCAGTCACAACGGATATCATGTATTAAATGCTATCTCTAAACGGGATTATTCAAAATAACCGTTGAAGAAATACAAGTGAAGAAGAAGGTCACTATAAATAGAAGACCTGAGATACTGAAGAACTACTGTTTCCAGCACGACCTTGCTAGCTCAACTTTTGTCAAACTATAATCACTCATACTCATATTTATTTATTAGCAAGAGTTTGTATTCTTTAGTTTGAATATTGTGAAAATATTCATCTGATGTGAAACTTTCATATCCTCACACATAGTGAGTTAATAAGATCAAACATTAAATCTCTTTATTAGAGTTAGAGCCTGAAGAAGCTTGGTAAGAAAGAAATACTTATAGCCTGGAGAGGTTTTGAATACTTGGTTGTAATCTATTTGGAAAATAGTGGATAAAAACCTTCAAGTAGAAGGGACTGAACATAACTCTTGGTCGGAAGAGAGTGAACCATGATAAAACATCTTGTATGATTATTCTATCTCTAAACTCTTACCGCTTTATTTGTTTTTACTGACTGAGGGGTTTTGATATTGCTTTTGTTAAAGCTTTCTTTTTAAAAGATCTATTTCTCTGTGCTTGCTTCTGATTTAATCTTCTTGTGTACAAAAATAGTTTTAAAGGTTGTTTTAAAAAATTATTAACAAACACAATTCAACCCCCCTTCTTGTGTTTGCCTGTGTCAACTTCAGTTGTGAACCTAGGATGTTTTGTTTTCATTTTCCAATATGATCATGGACTTAAGCTCCTTAATACATTTGGATGCTAAGTCTAAGAGCTTAGAAGGGTTGATAATTTCTAGCCTACTTAAACTAAAGAGGCCGAAACCCTAACATAAAAGGGGTGAAAGGTTTTTGATTTATTTGTGAAATCTAAGGATGGATTCATACTCTTTAATACTCTAAGATCATTGATCTAAGAAATTGAGTTGTTTTGAAAACCCTAGCATATTTTGTAATACAAGGCCGAAACCTACCCTAAGTGGTTGGATGATTTTTATTCCATATTTTCAAGTTATAGCAATTTATCTAAGTTACCTAGAACCTAAGAGATAAGTATCCAAAAGGCTTATGTTGAGAAAAGAATCCTAACTCTAATTTGAATTGAATGGCCAAACCTAGCCTAAAGAGAAAATAGATGCGTTTGTTTGATTTATTGGTTATTATGTTGATTAGTTGAAGGTGAAGTTAGTACTTTGCGGTGTGACAACGAGGAACGTCGAGTACGGGAGTTCGGTAACAACCCAGGTGGGGGAAATAACTAACCTATCGTCGGAATGGATAAGTAGTATATTATATTATAATTGTGTAGGGCGACCTAAACCCTACTAGTAGTCGAGTAATCGACAAGACCAAAATCACATTGGAAACCTTTTCTGAAAAACCAAAGGCGATTCGGGGATTGTAGGTTTATGGACATTAGGTTGATTTTTGTATTGTTGATGGTTGATTTGATTTTATTACCTTTATTGAATTGATTTTTGTTCTATGTTGGTAATATGGGAATATTTTGATTGATATTGTGTTATGCATGATTTGCCTGGTTTTTATTATTATGCTTAGTGGATTTTAAGCAAAGATATATATGTTGTCTAAGAGATGATTGTTTTGGGTGTGAGCATAGTGATGATTTAGCAGTCCCTAATATAGATGATGTATGCTAAAGAGGTGTTATGACATAGAATATGTGTCAAGTTCTACTGGGAGGTTAAGGCACTAGGATGTTGTTAAAACGGGTTGGTGAGATTCAAGTATAGACATTGTTGTCCACAACCGTGTATTGGTAATATAATACACAATGACAAATGTGTATTGGTAATATAATACACAAAGACAAAAGTGTATTGGTAATATAATACACAAGGACATCTGTGTATTGGTAATATAATACACCGTGTATTGGTAATATAATACACGTAAAACACATTTGTGTATTGGTAATATAATACACCGTGTATTGGAAATATAAGGCACGTAAAACACATCTGTATATTGGTAATATAATACACCGTGTATTGGTAATATAATACACGTAAAATCTAGAGTTCTCGCTAGACTAATTCCACCTCAGGCAATAGGTATGCAGCTAAGGTGTCTTTTAGTAACATGAGATTGGGGGTAGAGGATGATATATTAACTTGAGGATGATTTGTTAGTTATGTGTGTTGTTTGTCTGTGACAATTAGTGTATAATTAATCATGATTCTTTTCCACTTTTTGATGATAGAACTGTTTCTTGTCCCCTGTATATTTCTGTAAGATGTATTTTATCTCCTTGTAGAATCGTACGAGAAGACCTTGTGGATAAGCGTAACCAGGAGGAGTTGGATGGAACTCCTTACGAATCGGACGCTGGAGGACGAGCTGCGACCCATGGTGATTAGGGTCTAGTTATTTATGCCAGTGCATCTCGCGAGGCGTATTTTTATTATGTTTTACGATGTTTAACTTTTTGTCTAAGTATATGCCTGTGAGGGATCCTACTGATAGGATATCCTCAACAGTGTTTTGTAATATGCATAATATACTTATATTGTGATATGCTATTCTATATGAAGTTGTATACTTTATAAGTTAAGTTTTTAAATTTTTTCGTATTTTCACGATAAACGTGCGATTAAGAAATTAATTAATAAGGATTTAATCTAATAACACAACGGGGCACAACGGGGTGTCTCATTTTGGTAACAAAGAAGTTTTGTTCTAAAAAGGATTATGGGTTTATGTCCGATCAGAATCAAGGACTGCGAGGTTTAGGATGTTGTTATTGGCCGTGTCTAATTGAATCCACATCGGATTTTGACTGTGCTTAGAAGTTGGGTAGTGTGTCTGAATCTGATATGAGAGGTTAATATTAGTATGGCATATGGTATTTATATACTTGTCTATGTTGTATTATATGTCATACTAATGAGAGCGGGTGATTTCTTTTAACAGAATCATGGCTCGGGGAAGAGGACGTCCAACTAACAGTGGTGTCGGAACTCCAGAAAGGATTATTGGAGCCGTCAATGGTAATGCTGACAATATTGAGAATGGAGGAGGATCATCTTTGACTCCAAATGTAATGGAAACCCTAGCTGCTGCTATGCTATCGCAAACCCAGCAGAATGCTGAGATGCTGCAAATGAACAAAGCAGCTAGAAATTAAGAATCAGAGAAGGGCGGTAGCAGCTGAAGATGTCGGATTGACTAATTTTATGAACGGAAAGCCACCTCAATTCCGAGGAGAGTATGACCCAAAGAAGGCGGAATGATGGATACAAGAGATCGAAAAGATATTTGCTAATATGCATTACAGCAAGGAGAAGAAAGTGACTTATGCGGCCTTCATGATGACTGAAGGAGCAAAGTTATGGTGGAAGGGAAAGAAAAGACTGTTGGAAGCTGAGGATAGGAACATTAACTGGAAGTTATTCACTAGTTGCTTTTTCGAAAAATATTTTCGGCGTCTAGTTCGACGCGAGAAGGAAAAGGAGTTCACAAACCTCAAACAAGGCAACATATCTGTTGGTGAGTATGCATCACGTTTTGAGGCTTTGATCAAGTTTTCGGAATTCTATCAGAGGTTTCCAAGTGAGGACTAGCAATTTAGAAGATTTGAGAAAGGACACGGAGATGAGCTGTAGAGGGTTGTACTGTCTCTTGTCATACAGTATTTCCCAGAACTAGTCGAGAGATGCAATGCCATTGAAAGTATAGACCTAAGGATGGCCAATGAGCAGAAATAACTGAGGAGTGGAGGTCCTAACCGATCAAGTTTCCAGAGGCGCAGAGGAAGTGGTTCTTAGTGGAGACAGAGACCATATGATAGACCCGGGCAAATGCCGGCACCAGCACCAGTGGCTAGAGCGGGTCAGCAACCGCAAGGCTTAGTTTGCTTCAGATGTGGAGGATCGTATTATTCTAGAGACTTTACAAATAGGCCCATCTGTTTCAACTATGGGAAACCAGGTCATGTGGCACGAGATTGCAGACAAAGGGTTATGCAACAGTCGACAGCTGCCAGAAGAGGAACTGGAGACAATAGAGATGGAGATGGAAGAGGAGTCCCAACAGAAAGACCACAAGTAGCCAGACCTCAATCCACTGGAGGAATGTTTACCGTGAGGGAAGCTGAATCCTCTCAATCTGCTGATCTTATACAAGGTATGTGCTTGATAGCTGGTAGACTCTCGAATGTATTGTTTGACTCAGGTGCTACGTGATGAGTGTTATTACTCATCATATTTCATTGTCATTTTGCATGCATTTTCATATAGTTTAGGCATTTTTTAATTTGATTTTTTTTAGTTTTTACCTTGGAACGGGTAAGGCGATTTTGTGGTGTTGTTTTGCAGAAATTAAGGATTAAATGCTCAGGATCAACCATGATGGAGCTTGGATGAATATGGGGCTTGAAAAGTGAAGAAAATGAGCCAAGCAGAGCCCATCACGGCCTAGCCTTGATGACCATCACGGCCATGATCGAGCAAAACTGAAAAGAAAGAAGGCAAAAGTCAGAACTGGTCACGGCCTGCCCGTGATGAGCATCACGACCGTGACATGTCAGCTGGACCAAACCCTCACAGGCAGAACTGATCACGGCCTAGTCGTGATGAGCATCACGTCCGTGACAGACCAATCACTGAAGAAGTGCCCAAGGCAGAAGCCGTCACGACCGTGACGCGCATTACTTGGATCCGAAGCAATTGATTTGGATCTGAATTTGTGTTAGATTGGGATTCAAACTTCCCAAATATATAAATAAGGCATCTGAGCAGAGACTAAAGAAGACTTTGGGCTGCTGCTCTTAGGCTACAATTTAGGATCTCTCCCTTCTTCCTCCTCCCTTCTCTTATTTTTATTTTCATGTTGTTGTTAACCAAGCTTGTCATCACCATGACAAGGCTTGAGTAGTAGCTTAATTTCTAGGGATTGGGGCTATGCCCAAGGTTTGTTTTTATGGTGTGAATTGATGTTTTATCTTTGTTAATTGCGATTTTGATTTAGATCTGATTTCTAGTGTTTTAATTACTCGTAAATTCGGCGGCCGCTTATTTGTGTGACGTAGATATTCTAAGGAGGAACCTAGCGGTGAACTTAGGTGTCGGATCTATAGAATCGGACTTAGGACTGAAATCACGAGAGTTAGAAGCCGTCCTTCGAGGATCAACGAATTGTCACAAAGCGTAAAGGGTCCAATCTAAATTCGACTACCACGAGAGTATGGGTTAGTTTAATTGGGCACGATTTTTGTAACCCGAGAGGGAGCTTTAACTATTTGAGGATAAATTCGCCTTCAGGGCAATTTCAATAATTAACAAAGGGGTAATCAATTTAGTAACATAAACAACCTTGTTGGTAACCCAAATTCCTAGGAATCCATTTAGATCTGAAAAACCATAAATTGATTTACTTTCTGTTTTACTTGATTGCATTCCTTATTTGATTTTCTAAGTTATCTCTTATTTCAAATATCAAAAACCTTTTCAAAATCCCTTTATATCATCCAGTTTCATCGATTTGATAATTAGTTGCCACTACAAGAATAAGGTTAATTAGCGACGGAATTTTTGCCACGGCCTCAAATCCGTTGCTAATTTTATGTTTTCTGACGCCTTAAGCCGTCATAAATGGTAGAAGAGATTACTGACGGCAGTTCCGTCGCAAATCTGTCAGTAACGTTCCCGCCATTTTACGCGAAATGTTGGCACCAATTTGCGACGGGCATGGCCGTCGCTAATGTGCAAATGTTTGTCCAAGGTCATTTGCAACGGCCATATTGGTTTGCGACAGACCGTACTTTTGCGACGGTCATTCTCAATTTGTGACGGAATCATAATTTGCAATGGCCTAGCCGTCGCTAATATTAAAAGACCGTCGCTAATTTCCAATAAGTAACTCGAACAGTTTTCTTCCTCCCTCAGTTGTCGTCTCTTCGCATGCCGAAACCCTTCCTGGTTCTCTTCTCCTGCCCTCGGTTCTCTGCTCCCACCGCGCACCGCCCAACCTCCGTCTGCCACCACCACACCTCCGTGTTCTCTTCTCTGTTCTCAATCGCGTACCACCTCCACGCTCTTCCGTGTTCTCTTCTCCGTTCTCAATCGCATTCCGTGTGTTGAGCCTCCGTGATGCCACCGCCTCGACGTTCGTCCCAACTCTTGTTGTCGTGTCTTAGTGTTGGGTCTTTGATGTCGTCGTCACCGAGCCACAGGTTCTTGCTCTGCAAAGGTCTGGCTTGTTTCCTATTGTTGTTAATTACCATTACTGCCTGCTTTCATGACTATAGTTAGCTATAGTTCTAGTCTCCCTGTTTTTGTTGATAACTTCCATCCCTGGAAACTTACAAATACGCTAATTGTACTAAATTGTAGAACACTTATAAGGTTCCCTGTATCAAATAATAATAAACAGGTCGGCCAATAAACTTGTTCCCCATCTTTTGTGAAAAATTTTGTTTACTGAGTTTCTTAAAAAAAATGTACAGTAGGTATCAATCACTCAGTAAAACACAGTCACATGCTCCAAGAAAATATTGGTCTATGAAAACATGATTTAAACTTAATTAAGAGTGTTGTCGAATATTGAAGCTTCATTCAATTTGGGGATTCAGTTTAAACATTGTCCTTTTCAAGAAAAACAAATGGGTATCAGTTTACATGATAAAGTCCAGTGAAATCAAAGTCACAGTAATGGTTCAAGTTCAATCAAATAAACCTGTTACTCCTGAAATCCTAGTTTTTACTTCCAAACAGCCTCACTCATCTATGCTTGTAAGTTGTAATCATTGTCGTTAGCAGTGTTTGAGTGCAAAACTACTTGTTGAAGGATAATTCACACTATTTCATAGTCAACTTGCTACTAAGAGCCTCAAATTAAATGGCTTCAATTGGAGACCAACCATGTTAACCAGATATGCTTAGATTTTAAATTAGCTTTTGTATATATTAGATTTTAAAGTGATTCCTATAGTTTCTTTTACTCCCGAGTCCTGAGATTTTAAAAGTTGGCTTTTTTATATATCTTGATGAACTTGAAACTGATGATAGTTTCCGGTCCAGTAAATTAATTCATATAGATCAAGTGAAACCCACATCCATCCTAAGGTTTCCTCATCCTTTCTATATAAGGATACTTTTGTGTGTGCTCAGACTTTGTGCAAATACTACTTATTAGTGACAAGGGAGCCTCTTCTCTTTATATTTTTGAAATTTGGTTCTCCAGTTAGAGTTTTGTTTCTTCAACATTTGGTTTTGATCCTGAATCATCAACATTTCACTTGCTTCAGAGAATTACATTGTGGCTCGAATATTGAAAAGACATTATCATATATGGAAATCAATTTCTCATGTTTCAGGGATGTTTGCCTCTATTCCCCTCCAGCATTCTAACAATTTTTTTAACAAAACCGTAGAATCTTAGGGTGTGTTTTTTTTTACCTTATTTTCATCATGTTTCTATTTCAAGAATTTGTACATGAAACACAAAAAATTTTGTTTTCACTGTTTCCCGTATAAATGTTTGAAAATAGTAGACACAATAAAAATAATATGATATAATGCCTGAATGATGACTGTCTGTTATTTTTTCTCTGTTTGTTGCTAGTCCAATATTGATGCATGAGTTGTTGTGGTCTATTAAGAATGATATTCTGGATCCATGTAAAATGCTATAGTTTTTAAGTAGTCCTCTTTGCATTATGATTATTGATTACTTGGGCTTCAAATCTTTTTGATAAATTTGTTTATTTTTCAAATTTTATGCCCGGGTGTGACCTTAATTTGTTAAGGGGATTTACAACGTTAGTGCTTTGTTTTTGTTTGGGAATGATGAAAATGTGATTTTTATTTACAAGTATTCAATTGTGAATGGGACACGATAGCATTGTATGTTTCCTGGAACCTGAGAAGTTGATCCTATGTTTTTTTATCTCATAACAACTTAGTGCCTGTTTGTTTTGTTTCCAATTTTCTGTTTTCATGTCCAGTTTTCAAAAATAATTACGAAACTGTCACCTTGTTTTCCTCATTGATAAACAACCACCACCTCATTTTTGCATCATTAATTTTTATTCCATATTTAATCTCATAATTGTTGCATATATTTGTTTATGAATTAGTTCTGGAGAGTCACGTTCGCTGAGAGAGTAAGAACGCGACTTTGAGGTTCAACAACAAGGGAAAATCGCTTCCAAGCAAACAAAGCAAGAGAAGGTGTGTGTTTTTTTTCGTTAACTGAGAGAATGTTTGATATTGATTTGATCATTTTTTGGTGCACCTTGATGTGGAGATTGTAATTGTTTTGGTAATATAATGCCTTTTGATTAATGTCTATAATCTGTTTGTTGAATCACCTAAATGCTTTTAGGTTGGAATGTGGTCATGTTATAGGTAGTTGGGTTAGTTTTCTTTTGATATTAATGGCTGAATTGGTGAGTAGCTTGAATCATAATCTCTTCTTGTGCTGAATGGACTATGAATTTTCTTTATTGTTTTTTGTGTATTTATGACAGGATTATGATTTATTAAGGATGCTTAAGCAATTGGTTGGAAAGCAATATATTTTATTTTGAGTTGATTTTGCCATGGCATGATTTTCTCTTCTTTAATAGTCTGAGTTGACGGGTTCTTTACTAACTACATTCTTTGAATCTGTTTGATGGAAGGTCTGAAACAATTTTCAAAAATTGAGTGAAATGATACATTCATTTGTCAAGTTTGGGCTGTCTTTTCCTCATTGATAAACATGCTTGATGATTATGAAGGAACCAATTCCTTATGTTCATTTACTCTTATGATGTAAGTAGCTATTGTGATGTAAGTAGCTATTGTGATTTATGAATGATGATTGCAATAACAAAATTGAGTAAAAAAAATAAAAAAAACAAAATAAAACCATTAATAAAAATCAAGCTTCCTTTATTATTTCTTTTTTTCTTGGAAAGATTCTTTCTTTCTTTTCACTTTGTCTATAATCTGTTTGTTGAATCACCTAATTAAATGCTTTTAGGTTGGAATGTGTCATGTTATAGGTGTTTGGGTTAGTTTTCTTTTGATATTAATGGCTGAATTAGTGAGTAGCTTGAATCATAATCTCTTCTTGTGCTGAATGGACTATGAATTTTCTTTATTGTTTTTTGTGTATTTTTGACAGGGTTATGGTTATCAATATTATATTAAATGATCCTTATATCTTTCTGTTCACTTTTGCCTATATCTATTAAGTGTTTTAAGTTTTAAGTTTCTTGCCTATATTATATTAGATGATTCTTATTCTTGTAATGTTGTTTATGTTTTGTTTCAAGTATGTTAGGGATATTATAAATTGTCTTTATAATAAAGATTTATTTTTTAGATGAGTTGATCGTCGAGAAAAACCTTAGTTACCCGTTTGAGGTGCAATATTTTAGAGCACGTGTACTGTTGCAAGTCATTGTGCTCTTGATGGTGGACCTCGAATTGTCCAAGTGGGACAGTTTGAGAAAAAACTTTTTCTTTACTAGTATAATAGCTATTCATTAATTCTTATGTGATATATCTGATGAAAATTTGGTCTGACGCATTACCATTTGTTCTCTCGGGTACATACTTGATTGTGATATCTCACCCTGGTCAAGTCATGTACTTGGAGACCAATGGGAAATGCTGCTGAAATTTCGTCAGATATGATACATGAGAAGTGATGAGTAACTATTATACTAGTGTTGAAAAAGGTTTTTCTTGAATGGGATAGGGCCGTACCAAATAAAGAAATGGAGCAGTTCTGCGAGTTTGCCCAAAATAGTTTTTCATTATAGTTATCTTTTTTTGCCGCAAATGCAGAGGATGGAATTTGTTCCTTTGAATCGTACTTGGATGTATGATAGGGTTTATCCGCGTAGAGGGGGATTAAAACAATCTTTCTTAGACGGTGTTGAAGAATTTATTACCAAGGCAAGTCAGCAAGATACTTATAACAATGGGGGGGGGGGGGTGATTAGATGTCCTTGTGTGAAGTGTGACTTTACCCGAATTAAGAATGTAGACGATGTGAGAGTCGACTTGTATAAAGTTGGGTTTAGGCCTAATTACTGGATTTTGCCAAATCATGGAGAAGAAATGCCGCAATTTGATTTTGGCATTGACCAGAATTGCACAGGTGGTTCAAGTAGTGGTGCATAAGCTGGATATGGAGATCATATTGTTTCCATGGAGGAGATGGTGTGTGACACTCTTATGATGTCCGGGTCGTTTGAGTCCAATAATACATAAGAGCCTCCTAATGCAGATGCACAAAAATTTTATAATCTCCTAACAGAGGCAAATAAGCCTTTGTGGGAAGGGTCCCCCGGCTCGAAGTTATCGATGTGTGTTCTACTGTTGTCTGCCAAGTCCAATTGGGTCATACCCGAGTTAGGCTTGGATTTCATTGCCAAAATGATTTTGGCCGGGACGCCTTTCAAAGGAGGATTACCCAACAATTATTATGATGCGAAGAGGTTAATGTCCAAGTTAGGATTGGAGTCCAAGAGGATTGACTGTTGTCAGAATGGGTGCATGATCTTTTACGATAATGAATTTGACAAAAATGATGGCGCATTGGTTGAGTGCAGATTTTGCCACGCACCAAGGTATCGTCAGTGCAACGCAAGTAGAAGTAATCTGAAACCAGTTCCGATAAAGTCGATGTTCTACTTGTCAATCATTCCTAGATTATAGAGGATGTTTGCATTGATGCACACTGCAGGAAAAATGATATGGCACCATGAGAATAGGAGGAATACAGGAGTGTTACGTCATCCTTCTGATGGTGAAGCATGGAAGCACTTTGATCGGGTGCATCCGGATTTTGCCGTTGATCCTCATAATGTACGACTTGGGTTATGCTCGGATGGCTTTACCCCATATATCCAAGCCTCAGCATCACCTTATTCATGTTGGCCCGTTATTGTTACCCCTTACAATCTTCCTCCCGAAATGTGTATGTCAAACCCATATATGTTCTTGACTTGCCTGATTCCGGGTCCATCTAATCCAAAGGCAGGCATTGATGTATACTTGCAACCTTTGATTGATGATTTGAAGAGGTTGTGGAATGGTGTTTTGACGTAGGATATTTCTCGAAAACAAAATTTTACAATGAAGGCAGCGTTGATGTGGACAATTAATGACTTCCCTGCGTATGGCATGTTGTCTGGCTGGGGGACGCATGCGAAGCTTGCATGCCCGCATTGTATGGAGCATACAAAGGCATTTACCTTAAAATACGGGGGGAAGTCGTCCTGGTTTGATTCCCATCACAGGTTCTTACCGAACGATCATCAATTTAGAAGGAATAAGAATGCCTTCAAGAAGGGGGTTGTTGAAATGGATGGACCGCCTCCGAGGTTAACACCAGAACAAATTTGGAGTAGAATCAGGGACTTGCCAAAAGTGACTGAAGCTGGGGTTTCCAAATTAGATGGTTACGGGCAGTGGCATAATTGGACAAAGAGGAGTATTTTTTGGGATCTTCCTTATTGGAAAGATAATTTATTGAGGCACAATCTTGATGTAATGCGCATTGAAAAAAATTTCTTTGACAACATTTTCAACACTGTGATGAACGTGCATGGCAAGACCAAAGACGACGATAAGGCTAGAATGGACTTAAAGTTGTACTGCAGGAGACCGGATTTGGAGCTGAGACATCAGGATAACGGGAAGATGTACAAACCAAGGGCCAATTATACCTTGACTATCCAGGAAGCAAGGTTAGTTTGCCAACGGATAAAGGGGCTCAGGATGACTGATGGTTATTCTTCTAACTTGGCAAGATGTGTTGATGTTATCAAAGGCAAGTTGCATGGGATGAAAAGCCATGATTGTCATGTGTTTATGGAGTGCTTACTTCTCACCGCCTTCAGTTCGTCCCCCCCCCCCCCCCCAACCCATGTTTTGAATGCCCTTACTAAAATAAGTCAATTCCTCAAGGACTTGTGTTCTGCAACTTTAAGGGAAGACGATTTGACCAGGATGGAACAAAACATTCCACTCATTTTGTGCAAGCTGGAGAGAATATTCCCCCCGGGCTTCTTTGATTCAATGGAGCATCTTCCGATTCATCTTGCATATGAAGCCAGACTTGGTGGTCCAGTTCAATATAGGTGGATGTATCCATTTGAAAGGTAATTTAAGTATCACGGTTATTGATCCACTTTCATGCATATTAGTTAATTAATAATAACCTCGTCATTTTTTAATAGATTCATGGGCAAGTCAAAACGATCGGTGAACAATAAGGCTTGGGTTGAAGGTCCGATCTGTGCGTCTTATTTACACCGTGAGACAATTCATTTCTGCTCTCATTATTTCAAACACACGGTTTTGTCGCCAACAACTAGAAGGAACGAAACGGAAAATGAAAGTGGAAGACTACCTGGAACCTTATCAATTTTTTGTCTTCCCGGTCATCATTCCGGAAAGGAGTTGACACATTATTTAACGGAGGCAGAGTGGAACTCAGCTCATGTTCATGTATTGATCAATTGCACCGAGGTTAAACCATACCATGAGTAAGTATGAGCTTATAATTTTTATTCCTTCGATAGCATATGTCATTTTTCATTGATGTTATCCATATATGTTCAGTGCATTCTTGTCTTCTCGTGATGCATCTGCTCGTACTCATGAAGATTTTCCAAAATGGTTTAAGCAACAAGTAAGTATCTTCCAATTTATCATTTTTTTATTCACTATAATGTATGCGGATAAAAACATATATCGTTAAACTTTGTGAATAGGTTTACAATGAGGCACCTACTGTCATTAATCAACATTTACGAAACTTGGCTGACGGTCCTCTGACACAAGTCAAAGAATGGCACACATACTTCGTGAATGGGTACAAATTTCATACTCAATCATGGACAGAAGACAAAACAACAATAAATAGTGGCGTTTATGTAAAGGGTGAGCCAGGCGGAGTTGCAGATGACTTTTATGGTGTCATACAACACATATATGAGTTGTCATATCGGTATTTAGATTACCCTAAGAGAATAGTGTTGTTTTATTGTAATTGGTTCGATCCATCTAGTAGAGGCACTAATTTGAATAAAAAATATAATATTGTGGACATCCAAATGAGTAGAAGATATCATATGTTTGATCCGTTTATCATGGCACATAATGTGAGACAAGTATATTACGTTCCTTATCCAGCAACTCAAACAAAAAAACGAGGTCGGTGTGTTGCAATCAAGACAAAACCAAGGGGTTGCATTGAAATAGATGTTTCAGAGTTGGATGAGCCATATCAAACGGATGAAATGTCACATGCAAATGAGGTAATTGAAGTTGAACCAATCTCATGTTTACAAGACACACAAGTTGTAGGGGAAGAAGTGGATACCTCCAGCTTGACATCAAATCAAGTCATTCCGGATGAAGATGTTGAAGAAGCAGAATCAACAGAAGATGAAGAAGATGAAGATGGCTATGAATATGACACTGGCTCAAATTCTGAATAACAATTACTTTATTTATTTTAGTGATATATTTTGTATTAAGTTGTATTGTCATTATCATAACTTTAAGTTCATTATTATTAGCATCATTTTCCATTATTTACAAATTTGTGTTTTTCCTTACTTTAAGTTACTTATTATCACCATCAATTTCCATTATTTACAAATTTGTGTTTTGGTTACTTTTAATTAATTATTATTAGCATCATTTTTCACTATAGACATGACTGATGGTAAGGGAAAGGGTAAGGCACCTGCTGGAGGGGCACGTCGTCGTGGTCGACCCCGCTTCGTGACACGGACAGTCGATGATGGATTCGTGTCCCTCCCATCTACATCTGTTACACTACACCCACCGTCCACACCCATGCCTCCACATGATATGGCACCGGCACCCCTACCTGTTGCTCCTACACCATGTCCACCGCCCACACCCGTGCCTACACATGTTCTGACACCTCCCTACCGACCTGTTGCTCCAGTCACTCAGTTCATGGACACCTCCATTGGGATCACGATGATGCCCACCCCATGGATTCTGACTCAGACCCATGGAGACAATTCCAGACAACCAGATGCATCAGGGGTAGATTTGCCCATGGACGGTGATCATCAGTCTAATGGTGACGACGAGGAGACTTATGGATATTCATCGCCTATATCATCAGATGATGAGGAGATCGAGGTTATGTCAGATGGCCGAGTTATTATTACCCCGACCGGTAAAGGGTAAGAAATATCTCAAATATTGTTATTTTATTGTTGAGTGCAAATTTTATATGTATGTGTATTGATTGTTCTCATGTTCTATTGATAAGGTTCCTTCCGTCGAGAAAATATGCAGAGGCCGTCACGTATGCAGTTACATCTCAGGTTGGTCGGCCCTGGAAACATTGGAGTGAGCTTGAGGATCAGGATCGGGATCGATTCTTTGCGGCTTTTAAGGTATTTTGTACTTTTGAATTTACTTCCATTTTTTAGTACCTTTTAATGTTTCTTTAGTTTATTATTATCCTAAAAAATATTATATTCTCCTTATTTACGGGAGAAGGCAGCTTGGAGAGTAGAGCATTCCACTGATGTAGAGATAATTTTTCATCAAAAAGCGAGCAAACGCCTCTCCGAGTTGTTGACGAGATATCGGAAAAAGGGACAGCGTCCAAAATGGTGTTTCCCACCCATTTGGGAGGAGCTATGTGCTTACTAGGCTACACCTGCATTTAAGAAAAAATCCACCCAGGCAAAGCTCAACAGGGCCTCGGAAAAGGGTGGGAGCCTGCACACTGGCGGCAGCATCAGTAAGCAGGAGCATGCTCGACGCCTTGTAAGTTCCAACATCATATTTTGTTAATTCATTTACATGTCTGGCTATTAAGAATGTGTAACTTCAAATATGAACAAGTTTTTTTTTGGTGCAGGCTAGGGAGCTTGGCCGTAGCGTCAAGCCGGTTGAGCTTCATGCCCGAACTCATACTAGGAAGGGTACCGGCGAGTATGTAGATGAGCGCTCTAGACGCACTCAGGTGATTTACATGTCTCTTTGTTGGAAATTATTTTTATTTTATATTTAATAATTATGGTCATTTTGTATGATAATGTGCATCAATTTTAATGACAGGAGGACTATCATGCTAAGTTATCTCAGGTTCAGTCTCAGGCAGCCTCGTCTTCCCCTTCCACCACACTTGACCCAGAGGTGGAAGCCCAATTGGAGTTGCAGGCATGGGTCGAGGTTGCTGGCGGTAAGAACAAGGGTCACATATACGGTATGGGAGACCTAGCCGGTAACTATCGACGCGGGTGCTCCAGCATCTTCACTCAGCAGAGTCGAGCATCGTCCCAAGATTAGGCCCCGCCGATCTCTCATGAGTCTCAAGGAGATTGTCAAGATGCGACAGAAACTGGTAGCTCAGGATGAGATCAATCGGCAACTGCTTACTCAACGGACACAGATGATGGAGCAGATAGAGATGATGGCAGCTGCACAGAGAGAGCTCATGCTGCGTTTAGGAACCAGCACCCCTCAACCACAGTCGCCGCAGGACCAGCACCTTCACAGCACCCCTCAGCCACAGCCACCACCATCCCAGCCTGAGGGTCATCATCAGACCAGTGACGAGGATGATCAATCCTTTACAGATTTGTTAATGCGGGGCTATAGAGAGGGTTATTAGTTTGGGTTATTATTTTCTTTAATATTAGATTTTATTTTGTATGATGTATGCACTCTGTCAAAACAATTTGTTTTTATTTATGAATTTCATTTATTGTTTAAAATTATTATTCATTTATCATAATATAGTATAAACTATAATTAATATAAAAAATAACTAATGTGTATATTAATTTTGAATTTTATATTAAATATTAAATAATTAATTAAAAATAATTCATATTTTAAATAATTAATTAATAAAAAATTAGTTAATTAAATTATTTAGTTTTATAAAAATGTGTTGCAATTTGCGACGGCCATGCCGTCGCTAATTTATGTTGATTTGCGACGGTCAAGTCGTCGCTAATATCTATAATTTGCGACTGTCATACCGTCGCTAATTTATGTTAATTTGCGACGGTCAAGCCGTCGCTAATCGCTAATTTCCTATAATTTGTGATGGCTAAGCCGTCGCTAATTAGCGACGGTCATTTAAAAAAACCGTTAGAAAGTGTTTGCGACGACCCAATATGTGACGGATTTATGGCTGTCGCAAATCCGTCAGAAACATGTGTTTTGCGACGGATTTAAGCTGTTTGCGACGGCCTTTGGCCCTCGCTAAATTCATTTTTTCTTGTAGCGTGCGATTTGAGATCACGGTCTCTGTGGGATCGATATCTTTTATTACTTGGCGACAATCTGGTACACTTGCCGGATCGCACGTGCACTCGCACGACATCAAGTTTTTGGCGCCGTTGTCGGGGACTATGCTTCCTCGAATCTCAATTTAATTTTTAAATTGATTTTTATGGACCTTTTCTTTCTTTCTTCTTAACTGATTTTAGTTATTATTAAAAAAAAAATTCTCTCTTTCCTTCTAGAGTATCTATCTCTCTGTGTTGTTTTCTCTTTTATGCAACGATCACTAAGTCTTGGAAACCTTAGTGAGATCGACCCCGAAGTCGAAAGGACCTTTCACAGACGTAGGAGACTACAAAGAGAGAGAGAGAGAGAGGTTGATTCCCATTCCACTTATGGCGAATCTCCCGGATACAAAACCGTTGAAGGACTACGCAGCTCCAAATGTTAGGGGTTTGCGAACTGGGATTGCTAGGCCAGAGACTGAGGCGGAGAACTACACTATAATGCCTATGCTAATCAACATGATTAAGCAACATCAATTCAGAGGACTGCCCTCGGAGGACCCGACTGATCACGTGGAGACATTCTTGGAGTTCACCGATGCAATTAGAATTCAAGGCGCCCCGGTTGATGCTATTCGTTTGAGGTTGTTCCCCTCATCTCTGACTGGAAAAGCAAAAGCTTGGCTGAAACAAGTGCCCGCTAACACCTTGTCGGCTTGGGACCAACTGGAGCAGGAGTTCTTGGAGAAATTCTTCCCTCCATCCAAGACGGCCTACATACGAACCCAGATCACCGGCTTCTTACAAAAGGACGGAGAATGCTTATCCGAAGCTTGGGATCGCTACAAGGGATTGCTGGAGTCTTGCCCACATCATGGACTCGAGAGGTGGTTATTAGTGCACACCTTCTACAACGGATTAGATTACTCTTCGAAGGTGTCACTTGATTCCGCAGCTGGTGGAGCCTTTATGAATAGGCCTCTGACCGAGGCATTCAACATCATTGAAAAAGTGGCCACCAACTACCACCAATGGGGTTCAGAAAGAGGTAATAACCCGAAAAAGATTTCGGGGGGGTAAGTTTGAAATGAATAGCACTAATTTTATCATGTCTAAAATAGACTCACTGAATAAATGCTTTGATCAGCTCGAAAGGGCTAATGTGAGTTCAATAGGTGCTACTAACATTGTTTGTGAGATTTGTGGAATGCAGGGACATGACATAATGGAGTGCCCACGTGGTATTGCTCATGGATCCGGCGCTTCAGGGGAACAAGTGAACTCTTGTCACAACTTCTACGACACGAACCCAAAGTTGCCCAATTATGCTCCCCCAAATCCTTACAACCAAGGAAGGAAAAACAGCCCTTACCTCTCGTACGGGAACTACAGCAACACGCTGAACCACGAGTTCCAAGAAGGCCAAGGTAATAGGAAACCCGCAGCGGGGTATCCTCAGGTACAGAAGTCTAAACTCGAGTCTTTATTGGAAAGTTTTGTGGAAACTCAAACAAAACAAAATGAAGAGTTTAGACAACAAGGTAGGGCAGTAAACGAGGCAATAAAAGAGCTAGCATCTAAGGTAGATAACTTAGCCATCCACAACAAGATGCTAGAAACTCAGATTGCCCAACAAACCAGCACATACTCTAGACCAAAGGGTACGTTCCCGGGCCAACCCGAAGCTAATCCCAATGAACATTGTAATGCCATATACTTGAGGGATGATAAGCTTGGGGTGGTTGAAAAGGATGTGGAATGTGAGGAGGACATGAGCGAGGATGAAGAGCCAGAACCAAAGTATGTCCCTCCACCACCGTACCAACCCCCGATACCTTTCCCACAAAGGTTGGTAAAGAGAAAACAAGTAGATATAGAAGCTAATATGCCTCCTAAACTGAAAGACCCAGGTAGTTTATCTATCGCTTGCTCAATTGAAAAGGTACAGATAGACCAAGCCTTTTGTGACTTAGGGGCTAGTGCGAGCTTGATGCCGCTCACTATCTTGGAAAGGTTGGGAACCAAAGAGTTGAGTCCATCCAAATTCTCCTTACAATTTGCAGATGACTCAACTAAAGCTCCTCTAGGCATACTAGAGAATGTTCCCGTAAAGGTAGGGAAATTTTTTATCCCTACCGATTTCCTGGTATTGGATATGAAAGGGAATTCTGAATTCCCCATCATTTTAGGAAGGCCATTCTTGGCCACCGCTGGAGCAATAATAGACGTAAAGAATGACAAACTCTCTCTGAATGTAGAGGAAGGTAGGGTAGATTTTTATTTAACTAACTCCTATAACAACCCTCCTTTTGAGAGTCATGTGTGCAGGATCGATATAACGTCTCCAGTGGTAAAGGAAGACCTCAACATGGAAGCAACTCCGAAGATTTGCATGGCAAATGATGCACCCAGTAGTGATGAAGTTGGAGTTGCTGATCATGTGGAAACAAAACTTCCGTCGGGAGGGAGTAAGGCCATGAAGCTCAAAGTGAAAAGAGCGAAGCGGAAGCGCAATTGGCCATATGAGAAGAATAGGCTCTTTGAAGGAATCCCAAGGAAGAGAAGTGTTCCTGCACTTCTACGCCCAGCCGACCCCGGTTGATTGAAGGAAGTATGGTCAAGCTTAAGACCGTAAATAAGCACTTCTTGGGAGGCAACCCAAGTTTTCTTTCCCTTTTCCATTTGTTTTTGAATTTAGCTCTTGAATAATTTGAGAAGATCAAGAGGGAAAAAAATCATAAATTAATAGATTTGTCAATTGTTTTCAGGCTAAGAAGGAAGGAAGAGCAAAAAGGGCAGGGACAAACAAAGTCAGAAGTCATCACGCCCAGGCCGTGACAGTGGTCATGGCCGTGATGAGCTAACCAAGAAGACTAGAAAGGATCACGGCCCAGCCATGATAAGCATCACGGGCGTGATGGGAAGGACCCTAAAGATCAGAGAGTATCACGGCCAAGCCGTGATACAGGTCACGGCCGTGACAGGCCAGCTCCTGAAGACCATAATTGATCACGGCCTGCCCGTGATACCCATCACGGCCGTGATACAATTTCCAACAATCTTTGACAAGGCATGTGAGCCAACACCCGCTACCACCTCGGTGAGTTGTTCCCTTTTTCTCCTCTCCCCGACTTGATTATTTACATTGGGGACAATGTAAGTTTTTAAGCTTGGGGTAAGGGGTATTTGCGCATTTTTGCATTTTTCATGTTGCACTCATATAGGCATAGTTTTACATGATCACATGATTAGATTGCCCTTTGCTTAGAGTTTGCATCCAATTGTGAGAACTTGGTGCCGAATAAATTGAGATAGTGAATTTTTGAACCCAATTTTTTTATTCTTGTGATAAGGCTAAAAATAAAAATTCTTGAGATGATCTTTTGATAATTGATAATTAGCATGTGGTTCTCTAGATTTGTGTTTCTCATTGATGTTAAACTACTAAATGTGAGATTTTTGAGCGAAAAAAGGGGTACTCACTAAATCTACCTCATTCTTTGTGATAGAGTGTTTTATTCCTCTTGGATTGTATTCTCTAGAACTTGACTTGAAACCGTTTTGAAACTTAGAAATTTTTTAAAACATTTTTGAAAATGATTGAGGCACTAGGTATTTTTTTCGGCCTTCTGAGCTTTTATTGATTAAACGCTACCCCTTAGTTGCCCAATTTTGAGCCTAAAAGAATAAAATACTTTTCTTGGTACCTTGAATTACTCTGATGAATAATGCTTGGTATGGCACCTTTTAAAGTATTTCAAAAAGGGTAAAAAGGTAGTTTGAAAAAAGTATGGGATGAGAAAGTTAGAAAATGTTTCTCTTGAATTGAAAATCTCCCCTTCTCCAAATAAATAAAATAAAACAAAAAAATAATATGGAGAAGGGGATGACAAAAGAAAGTGAGAAATAAAATAAAGAAGGAAAGAAAGGTGGAAAAATGAATCAAAGCCCAAAAGGGGTAATTTAGAAGGTGTCATGCTTTGTAATGTTTGATATTTTGTTTAACCCTCTTGAATTTCCTTTTCTTGATTTCCCCACCTAACGATTAATCCCATGACCCCATTACAACCAAAGTAAAAGACCTCTTGATTCTTTTGTGTTTTCATTAATAAAGTGGAGATTTGGTTAATAGTCAAGCTTATGATAGAATACATTCCATGAGGAAATTGAGCGAATTGTCATATTCCCTTAAACACTTGAGTGAGGTGAGAAGAGTGCCTGAATCAGTGAGAATATGGATTTAGGAAACCTAAGCTTCTAATTGGACTTGAAATTGATTGTCTCAAGGTTTCTTATTTCAATAAGCCTGTTACTTGGATTAGGTACTCGGGTTCTTGGTTCACTATCCATGCTTTGATTATTTATATCGTCTGGCCTTGGTGATTGCTTGAGGACAAGCAAAATCTTAAGCTTGGGGTGATTTGATGAGTGTGATTACTCCTCATATTTCATTGTCATTTTGCATTCATTTTCATATAGTTTAGGCATCTTTTAATTTGATTTTTGTTAATTTTTACCTTGGAACGGGTAAGACGGTTTTGTGGTGTTGTTTTGCAGAAATTAAGGATTAAATGCTCAGGATCAACCATGATGGAGCTTGGATGAAGATGGGTCTTGAAAAGTGAAGAAAATGAGCCAAGCAGAGCCCATCACGGCCTAGCCGTGATGACCATCACGGCCATGATCGAGCAAAACTGAAAAGAAAGAAGGCAAAAGTCAGAACTGGTCACGGCCTGCCCGTGATGAGCATCACAGCCGTGACATGTCAACTAGACCAAACCCTCACAGGCAGAACTGATCACGGCCTAGCCGTGATGAGCATCACGGTCGTGACAGACCAATCACTGAAGAAGCACCCAAGGCAGAAGCTGTCACGACCTGGCCGTGATGGCCATCACGGCCGTGACGCGCATTACTTGGATCTGAAGCAACTGATTTGGATTTGAATTTGTGTTAGATTGGGATTCAAACTTCCCAAATATATAAATAAGGCATCTGAGCAGAGACTAAAGAAGACTTTGGGCTGCTACTCTTAGGCTACAATTTAGGATCTCTCCCTTCTTCCTCCTCCCTTCTCTTATTTTTATTTTCATGTTGTTGTTAACCAAGCTTGTCATCACCATGACAAGGCTTGAGTAGTAGCTTAATTTCTAGCGATTGGTGCTATGCCCAAGGTTTGTTTTTATGGTGTGAATTGATGTTTTATCTTTGTTAATTGCGATTTTGATTTAGATCTGATTTCTAGTGTTTTAATTACTCGTAAATTCGGCGGCCGCTTATTTGCGTGATGTAGATATTCTAAGGAGGAACCTAGCGGTGAACTTAGGTGTCGGATCTATAGAATCGGACTTAGGACTGAAATCACGAGAGTTAGAAGCCGTCCTTCGAGGATCAACGAATTGTCACAAAGCGTAAAGGGTCCAATCTAAATTCGACTACCACGAGAGTATGGGTTAGTTTAATTGGGCACGGTTTTTGTAACCCGAGAGGGAGCTTTAACTATTTGAGGATAAATTCGCCTTCAGGGCAATTTCAATAATTAACAAAGGGGTAATCAATTTAGTAACATAAACAAATTTGTTGGCAACCCAAATTCCTAGGAATCCATTTAGATCTGAAAAACCATAAATTGATTTACTTTCTGTTTTACTTGATTGCATTCCTTATTTGATTTTCTAAGTTATCTCTTATTTCAAATATCAAAAACCTTTTCAAAATCCATTTATATCGTCCAGTTTCATTGATTTGATAATTAGTTGCGATTTGAGATCACGGTCTATGTGGGATCGATATCTTTTATTACTTGGCGACAATCTGGTACACTTGCCGGATCGCACGTGCACTCGCACGACATCACTACGCAATCTTTTATCTAACATGAGTGTGTGGATCATTTGAACTTAACTGTTTCCAAATTACCGTATACCCTCACAATGTCTACTCCAACCAGTAATCCTTTGAATACTATGTCTGTTAGTTTATAGTGTCCTATCGTTGTTGAGAATATGACATTTATTGTAGATCTTATCTATTTGCCTATACAACAGGTAGATGTTATTCTTGGCATGGATTGACTTTCGGCTAACCATGTAGTGCTAGATTGTTCTAGTAAGAGTTTATCATTTCTTGAACCTTATGGTATAGCATCTGCCAATGAAGGAGTTTCTATGAGGAGTGACAACTCTCAACAGTTTGTGATGCTTTTCGCAGTGGAGGCTAATGAGACTCCCAGCATAGATTCTATGCCTTTTGTGAGAGACTTTCCTGAAGTTTTCCCTCCAAACATTCCAGGTTTGCCACCGGAAAGAGAAGTGGAATTCACTATAGATCTCGTACCAGTGACAGGGCCTATATCTATAGCACCTTATCGGATGTCACCAGTTGAGTTGGCAGAGTTGAAGGAACAAATGGATGACATGTTAGGAAAAGAGTTTATCAGACCGAGTGTTTCACCATGGGGAGCACTAGTGTTATTTGTTAAGAAGAAGGATGGAAGTGCGAGGTTGTGCATGGATTACAGGCAATTGAATAAGGTGACAATTAAGAATAAGTATTCGTTGCCTAGGATAGATGATTTGATGGATCAGTTGAAAGGAGCAGCAATGTTCTCTAAGATTGATTTAAGATCTGGGTACCATCAGATCAGAGTAAGGAAGGAAAATATACCCAAGACGGCTTTTAGGACGAGGTACGGGCACTATGAGTATATAGTAATGCCTTTCGGTAACACTAATGCGCCAGCCGTGTTCATGGATTATATGAACAGAATTTCAGACCGTTCCTCGATAAGTTTGTTGTTGTGTTCATCGACGATATTATTATCTATTCTCGTACGCGGGAAGAGCATGAGGAACATTTGAGATTGGTGTTGAAAGTTTTGAAGGATAGGCAGCTTTATGCAAAACTTTCCAAGTGTTAGTTTTGGCTTGAGGAAGTACAATTCCTAGGTCATGTGATTAATAAAGAAGGAACATTCGTAGGTTCAGCTAAGGTTGAGGCAGTTCTTCAGTGGGAACGGCCTAAGTCCGTAAGTGAAGTACGAAGTTTCCTAGGACTAGCTGGATATTATCGGAGGTTCATAGAGGGATTCTCGAAGATTGCATTGCCTATGATGCGGTTAATGAGGAAAAATATAGCTTTTGTATGGACGGACAAGTGTGAACAAAGTTTTCAAAAGCTGAAGGACAGGTTGACTACATCACCTGTGTTGATCTTACTAGACCCACTAGGATAGTTTGACATATACTGTGATGAGTCATACCAAGGTTTAGGCTGTGTCCTGATGCAAGAGGGAAGAGTTGTGGCTTATGCTTCCCGACAGTTGAGAATTCATGAGAGAAATTGTCCGACTCATGATTTGGAGTTAGCAGCAATAGTGTTCGCATTAAAGATATGACGATACTTTTTGTATGGAGCAAAGTTTAATGTTTTCAGTGACCACAAGAGCTGGAAGTATCTATTCTATAAAAAAGAATTGAATATGAGATAGCGAAGATGGAAAGAGTTTATCAAAGATTATGATTTTGAATTACTGTACCATCCTGGGAAGGCAAATGTGGTAGCGGATGCTTTAAGCAGGAAATCCTTGCACGTGTCTGCGATGATGGTTAAGGAGTTAGAATTGCTTGAACAGTTCAAGGATTTGAACTTAGGAATGGAATTGGTAGAGAATAAGATTTGCTAAAGTATGATCACTATTAGTAGTGATTTTATGAAATATCTTAAAGATAAACAAGTTCAGGATCTATGCCTCCAAGAAGTAAGTAGAGGAATCGATGAAGGTAAAATTTCTGAGTTTAGTAGAGGAACGGATGGTGTGTTAAGGTTTAGAGATAGAATATGTGTGCCAGAGGATGCAGAACTTAGGAAGATGATTTTAGAGGAGGCACATAATAGTAAATTGAGTTTCCATCCTGGATCCACAAAAATGTATCAGGATTTGAAGAAAATGTTTTGGTGGACAAGGATGAAGAAAGAAGTAGCGAAGTATGTGGACAAGGATGAAGAAAGAAAGAAGTATGGAGTTTCTAAGAGCTTGTATCAAACAAACATATCTAACCTATTTTTCCAAGGATGGCTGAAACTATGTATTAGTGACCTAGGAAGTTTTGTTTCAACTTTTTGAAAGATGATCATGTATTTGAACTTCTAGATACCTCTTGATCTTAAATCTAAAGTATTGGAAAGTTTAAAGATTTCTAGCCTATTTCTCCTATGACGGCAGAACCTATGATGGTTGTGAACCTAGGATGTTTTGTTTTCATTTTCCAATATGATCATGGACTTGAGCTCCTTAATACATTTGGATGCTAAGTCTAAGAGTTTGGAAAGTTTAAAGATTTCTAGCCTATTTATCCTATGATGACCGAACCTATGATGGTTGTGAACCTGGGATGTTTTGTTTTCATTTTCCAATATGATCATGGACTTAAGCTCCTTAATACATTTGGATGCTAAGTCTAAGAGATTGGAAAGTTTAAAGATTTCTAGCATGTTTCTCATATGATGGCCGAACCTATGATGGTTGTGAACATATGATGTTTTGTTTTCATTGTCCAATATGATCATGGACTTGAGCTCCTTAATATATTTGGATGCTAATTCTAAGAGATTAGAAGGGTTGGAAATTTCTAGCCTACTTATACTAAAGAGGCCAAAACCCTAACATAAAAGGGGTGAAAGATTTTTGATTGATTTGTGAAATCTAATGATTGATTCATACTCTTTAATACTCTATGATCATTGATCTAAGAAATTGTGTTGTTTTGAAAAACCTAGCCTATTTTGTAATACAATGCCGAAACCTACCCTAAGTGGTTGGATGATTTTTATTCCATATTTTCAAGTTATAGCAATTTATCTAAGTTACCTAGAACCTAAGTGATAAGTATTCAAAGGCTTATGTTGAGAAAAGAATCCTAACTCTAATTTGAATTAAATGGCCAAACCTAACCTAAAGAGAACATAGATGAGTTTGTTTGATTTATTGGTTATTATGTTGATTGGTTGAAGGCGGAGTTAGTATTTTACGGTGTGACAGCGAGGAGCTTCGAGTTCGGGAGTTCGGTGATAACCCAGGTGGGGGGAAGAATCAACCTATCGTCGGAATGGATAAGTAGTAGATTATATTATAATTGTGTAGGGCGACCTAAACCCTACTAGCAGTCGAGTAATCGACAAGACCAAAATCACATTGGAAACCTTTTTCTGAAAAACCAATGACGATTCGGGGATTGTAAGTTTATCGACATTAGGTTGATTTTTATGTTGTTGATGGTTGATTTGATATTGTTACTTTTATTGAATTGATTTTTGTGCTATGTTGGTAATATGAGAATATTTTGATTGATATTGTGTTATGCATGATCTACCTGGTTTTTATTATTATGCTTAGTGGATTTTAAGCAAAGAAATATATGTTGTCTAGGAGATGATTGTTTTGGGTGTGAGGATAATGATGATTTAGAAGTGCCTAACCTAGATGATGTATGTTAAAGAGGTGTTATGGCATAGAATATGTGTCAAGTTCTACTAGGAGGTTAAGGCACTAGGATGTTGTTAAAACTGGTTGGTGAGATTCAAGTATAGGCATTGTTGTCCACAACCGTGTATTGGTAATATAATACATACGGACAAAAGTGTATTGGTAATATAATACACAAAGACAAAAGTGTGTTGGTAATATAATACACAAGGACATCTGTGTATTGGTAATATAATACACCGTATATTGGTAATATAATACACAAGGACATCTGTGTAATTGTAATATAATACACCGTGTATTGGTAATATAATACAAGTAAAACACATCTGTGTATTGGTAATATAATACACCGTGTATTGGTAATATAATGCTCGTAAAACGCATCTGTGTATTGGTAATATAATACACCGTGTATTGGTAATATAATATACGTAAAATCAAGAGTTCTTGCGAGACCACTTCCACCTTAGGAAATAGGTGTGCAGCTATGGTGTCTTTGATTAGCATGAGATTGGGGATAGAGGATGATATATTAACTTGAGGATGATCTGTTAGTTATGTGTGTTGTTTGTCTGTGACAATTACTGTACAATTTACTATAACTCTTTTTCACTTTCTGATGATAGAACTGTTTCTTATCCCCTGTATATTTATGTATGTTGTATTTTATCTCCTTGTGGAATCGTACGAGAAGACCCTGTGGATGAGCGTAACCAGGAGGAGTTGGATGGAACTCCCTACGAACCGGAGGCCGGAGGACGAGTTGTGACCCATGGTGATTAGGGTCTAGTTAGTTATGGCCAGTGCGTCTCGTGAGGTATATTTTAATTATGTTTTTCGCTGTTTAACTTTTTGTCTAAGTATATGCCTGTGAGGGATCCTACTGATAGGATATCCTCAACATTGTTTTGTAATATGCATAATATACTTATATTGTGATATGTTATTCTATATGAAGTTGTATACTTTATAAGTTAAGTTTTTCAATTTTTTTGTATTTTCACGATAAGCGTACGATTAAGAAATTAATTAATAAGGATTTAATCTAATAACACAATGGGGTACAGCGGGGTGTCTCATGTAAGAGCCTCAAACTCTAGCACTCTCCCTCGCACCTCCGGGATACCTCACTCGTGCTTCTGAGCCTAAAGTCACACATACCAAAGGATGCCACAACCTTTACAACACAATGATACCTCCCCTTCTAACCGAGGGATATCTCACTCTCAATCTAGGGATACCGCACCCTATTTCTGAGTTAACATACATAGTAGAAGAATTCGAAGCACTCTAAATAGTACAGATAATACAAATTGAAGTCCTATGAGATTGATAGAATAGGAATAATTGATGGCTCAAAGTGATTTCAAAATTAGTGTGCAAAACTTCGATTTAATCCAATAAAAAATGTGCACACTTACGTTCTCTGTGTTTCTGTCAATGACAGTCCTTTTTTAAACAATTTGAAAATTGAACGTTGGACACCAACTTAGGAAATGAGAGATTTTGTGCTGGTCATAATTTCAGCAATTAAACACGTGACAAACATGCCAGCATTCCATTTAACTTGAAACTTTTTTTTTTATAAGCAAAAGAAATTTATTAAAAAGAATATAAGGGATATTCTAATCCATATACAATGAAAAAAGAAAGAAAGTAGCATACAAAAGCATCATAAAGAAAAAAATTATTCCAACTATGTTGATACCATAGACCCCTACAATCATTTACACCACACTACCAAAATCAATAAAAAGCTGACTTTGAAAATCAGCTATGTTAGCTATATCTAAAAACCAAGAAAAGCTGAACAAAGGCACCACTCAGCTCTCCAAAACTGACGCAACACTATAGCAACCCAGAAAGCCGAAATTCCAACCTTGCAGGTGCAGCCATCAGGAAAAAAAGATCATCCTGATACACAAAAAGTGCAGGACCCATATAAAAACTTGCAGCCTTGAATTAAGAAAATGATCACTATCCAAGTGAAAAGAACGAATGAACACTAACAGCCAAAATCCAAAACAAATCCAGATCAGATAAATTTATAGCTGCGCAAACAGACTACCAGGCAAGGGGGAATAACACCAGAAACATGGCAGAACTGAGAAAAGAAATGAAATAAAGCTCAACATCTCATGCATTCTATTGAATTAATGCACCAATCAGAAAAACAACTTGTCGTGCCTTTGCCCCCCTTATTGATAAACCAACTCCAAGATAAAACCTTAATCTGATCAAGCAATGCAGTCAAATCGAAAGTGGCACCTTGAAAAATGATTCTATTGCACAGCAGCCACATACACCAGTAAACTGAATGCCAAATTAAAGATTTAAACTTACTAGAATTTTTTCTCTATAAAATTGCACATGATGAGCCAAGTGTTTGAAGCTAAATTTGGAAGTACCACAGAGAAACCCATCCAGCCATAAATAAGAGACCATACTTTATATGATATATTACAAGAAAAAATCAAATGGCTGCTATCTTCTGGATGAGAGAAACAAAAGACACAACAAATACCTTGAGCAACAGAGAAAACTCCACGACGATCGAGTTGTAATCGGGTTGGAAGATGATCTTGTAATAATCTCCATGAAAAGACCAAAACTTTTGAAGGAATTAAACACAGTGCCAAAAACACTTAAAAATCCCCTCTGAATCAACATTTCCTGGAATGAGATTATAAAATTAGAAGACAAAAAGAAAAATATCCTGATTTGATAGAGGAAGAATTAGAAGGATCAAGCGACCAACTCCAAGAATCTGCACAAAACTGATTTAAGACCACCAAGGCCAATGAGTTTTTCAATTCTACCAAAATCTGCTCCTCCCAAACAAATAAATTACGACGACGCCATTCCCACAGCCACCCATTTGCTGACCACACTCCCATTTCAGAAATAGTAGAGGATTTATCTAATGAAATCTAATAAAGTCGAGGATAAACCTAATTTAACTTGAAACTTTAAATTGATTGTTCCAGTGATCTCTTGGTATATGTGGCAAACCAATTAAGAATAAATTCAATCAGTTTTACTATGATAATAAAATTACTTTGAAAGAGACAATCAATTTGTTGCATGCATAAAAGGATTTTACAAATCAATTTTAATACAAATTTAAGCAATTTGTTTTCTTGCCAACACGTGACATGAATTTTGCAAATAATTTTAGTAAGTTGAAAAAAGGATTGAAATGCCACTTAAGACAAATTACTCAAGACAAAAAAATTTATATATTCGAAAACCATTTGAAGAAAAATTTGGATACTAACAATTATTTGGGCTTGATTTTAAAATCACTATTAAAGTAGTTTATCAAAAAATGTTTTTTAATCATTAATACTTTGAGCCATATTGGAACCTAATTAAATCAATCTCATTCAAAAGTATCTGGGACCTAATAAACATTCGTGTGGTTTTCAGCCAAAATTTAGTGGATTTGCGACGGCCTTGACCATCGCTAATAAGAACAGGGATTTTGCGACAACCTAGCCGTCGCTAAATGAAGGATCGGTTTCCAAGGTTTTAACGTTTGTGACGGCCTCGGCCGTCACTAATAAGAAAATAGATTTTGTGACGGCCTGGCCGTTGCTAAATGAAGGACCGATTTCCAAGGTTTTAACGCTCATGACGGATCACTTGACCGTCGCTAATAAGAACAGGGATTTTGCGACGGCCTAGCCGTCACTAAATGAAGGATCGGTTTCCAAGGATTTAACGTTTGTGACGCCCTCGACCGTCGCCTATAAGAAAAGGGATTTTGCGACGGCTTGACCGTCGCTAAATGAAGGATCGGTTTCCAAGGTTTTAACGTTTGTGACGGTCTTGGCCGTCGCTAATAAGAACAGGGATTTTGCGACGGCCTGGACGTTGCTAAATGAAAGACTGGTTTCCAAGGTTTTAACGTTTGTCACGGCCTTGGCCGTCGCTAATAAGAACAGCGATTTTGTGACGGCCTAGCCATCGGTAAAGGCCATATATATCAACTCAGCAGCTCTTCATCTCCCATTTGCTCCATTCGTTCCTCCTTTTTTATCACTGAGCGAACCAGTGACCGGCTGCCACCACCATCCATCTCCCCTCTCCGTCAACCAGTGACCGGCCGGCCAATGTCACCCCCACTGCACGTCCCCTCACCATCGACCGCCTGTGTCCGACCGTCACTGTGAGTAACCTCTACTTCTTTATCCTCATTTCTCCTCCACCTTTCTTCTTGATGATTTTTTCTCCTCAGATTTGTTATTAACATTATTGTCTAAATTGTGTTTTGTTGTTCTGTTTTAAATTATTCAAAACCAATTTGCACTTTATTGTTTTGTTTTTGTGCTTTAAATTATCTTAGTTGATGTTGTGTTGTGTTTGTTGTAAATTGGGTTGTGTTGTTTGGTTTTTTTGCTGTTGTTAGAATTGAAACTGGTTTGATTATATGGTTTGTGAGAGGAGTGGTTCTCTTACTATGTGTTCATTTTCTTGCACGCTAATAATAAAAGTGTGAACTTTGTTCTTTGATGGCAGACTTGGAAGAGAGGATGAAAGAGTTAGCAATGAACACAATGGAAGAGGAAGAGTTTGGTGACACTTTTGCAGAAAGAGCAGAAATGATTAATTAAAAAGATAATAATTCATATTTTAAATAATTAGTTAATAAAAACTGAATTAATTAAATTATTTATTAAAAAAAATATGTATTGTAATTTACGACGGCTTGGCCATCGCTAATGTCTAATGATTTGCGATGGCCAAGCCGTCACTAATTTCTGGTATTTGCGACGGCCAAGCCGTCGCTAATGTCTGTTGATTTGTGACGGCCTGGCCGTTGCAAATTTGCGACGGTCAATTATAAAAAGCCGTCAGAAACGGTTTGCGACGATCCTATATGCGACGGATTTGGGACCGTCGCAAATCCGTTAGAAACACGTGTTTTGCTACGGATTTGTGCGATTTGTGACGGTCTTTGGCCCTCGCTAAAACGAATTTTTCTTGTAGTGAAACATAATCAAATATATACTTACATACTCCCCTTTTTTATGATGACAAACTATACCATTTTTACCTGAGTAATGTGTTTATCAGAGTGTATGTGCTGAAGTTATGTATGGAAATGATCTTCCCTTTTCTAAAGAGCATTACTCATAGAAAGCATTAGTAAATTTAATTTACTTATTCCTCCCCTTTTGACATTATCAAAAAGGACAATATAGTGTAGACAAAAAAGATAGGTAATATTTCTAGAGGAGTAATAAACAGTGTCATCAAAACATAATCAAGACAACTATATGCATATGTTTATTCAATGAGTATCACAAAGTCCTATTGCTTAATTCTCTTTCTATGTATTTCTCCCCCGTAACCATATAATGGAATTTATTTGCAAAAGGGTTTGAGGATAAATTCCAACTTGGTTTTTCCCTTTATGATAGACAATAAAATTTATATTCTCAAGCATATTATTCAGAGTTGTATCGCAGCTTAAATAAAGAATCCTCTCCTTACAATGCTCATCTGGTAACAATTTTTTTTTAATTTTAAAGTTTCCAGTTTAAACATGCAATTCTATGTACTCATACTTCCCATTTGGGTGCAATTATTTCTCCCCCTTTCAAAAATAATTTTGCAAATATACACTTCAAATTTACATGGACAAGTAACATGTTTATCATAAGATGTTCATCAAACATTGAATATAATCATGTGTTTACAATATAATTCACATTTCAAAAGAAACTAGAGACATAATCATGAGCTAACATAATATTCAAAATAAATTATCATCAAACACACATGATTTTGTCATTTATCTTAAGGCATATAGAAATGCATATTTTTATATCTCAATTTTATTGATTTTTCAAGTGAACCATATATCATAAGAAGAAAATACTTTTGATACATTGTATTTTTCTTTCAAGAGAGTGCCTTTCCTTACCCATTGCTTCTTTGTTTGAACTTTGAACTTTGCAAGTTCCACACTATTCTTGTGAGAAGCTCTTATTATCAAGACGGTCTTGCTTCTTTTTCGAAGATAAACACTTTTAAGATTAGGCAGCACCTTCCTTAATGATACTTCTTTTCCTTGATCAAATAGTTCATCATTTTGCAATTTTTCCTCCACATTAGATAAGGTAGAGGAACTTTTTGATACCCATTTCATCTTGGGTCCTTGGGTGTTAGTGGATAAGCATCTATAATTTTTAGGTACCCACGACAACTTATTTCTCACATAATAATTTTTCCTATAATGGCATAAATGAGAAATATGTCCCAGATGACCACAATAAGTGCAAATTATAGATGGAGACGGGTTCTTTTGAAGATCATCATAGAAAGTCTTAGAATTTTTAGATTGGTGACACTTCAAAATATTTTGGTCAAAGTCATTGCTTGATTTCTCATGTAGAATATCATTTTTTTCATTAAGAAAAGCATATTCTTCTTTGAAGTTCTTAATTTCAATTTCAATTTCAATGGATGATATCTTTTTCAAGGAAATCAAGTTTTTCTTTTATAAAGTAACCAAGCCATCATATATCCCATTTGTTCATAATTTGTTTATTGTTTATTGTGTGAATTAAGATTTTATATTGAGAAAATTGTTTTTGATAAATTTATTTAGAAAAATTTATAAACCCAATTCACCCCCTCATGGGTAATGGTTACCACGACCAACAACTGATATCAGAGCCTCAAACTCTAGCACTCTCCCTCACGACTCCGGGATACCTCACTCGCGCTTCTGAGTCTAAAGTCACACACCAAAGAATGTCACACCCTTTACAATAGAAGGATATGTCACCTTCTAACCGAAGGATATCTCACCCTCAACCTAGGGATACCACACCCTATTTCTGAGTTAATTAACACACGCAGTAGAAGAATTTGAAGCACTCTAGATAGTGCAGATAATACAAATTGAAGTCCTATAAGATTGATAGAGTAGGAATAATTGATGGCTAAGTGATTTCAAATTAGTGTGCAAAAATGCTATTTAATCCAATATAAAAATGTGCACACTTACGTTCTATGTATTTCTGTCAATGAGAGTCCTTTTTAAAACAATTTGAAAATTGAACGTTGGAACCCAACTTAGAAAATGAGAGATTTTGTGCTGGTCTTAATTTCAGCAATTAAACACGTGACAAACATGCCAGAATTCGATTTAACTTGAAACTTTAAATTGATTGTTCCAGTGATCTCTTGGTATATGTGGCAAACCAATTGAAAATAAATTCAATCAGTTTTACTCGATAATAAAATTACTTTGAAAGAGAGACAATCAATTTGTTGCACGCATAAAAGGATTTTACAAATCAATTTTAATACAAATTTAAGCAATTTGTTTTCTTGCCAACACATGACATGAAAAATTTACTAACAATTATTTGGGCTTGATTTTAAAATCACTATTAAAGTAGTTTATCAAAAAAAGTTTTTTAATCATTAATACTTTGAGCCATATTGGAACCTAATTAAATCAATCTCTTACAAAAGTATCTATAGGACCTAATAATTTACCCATTGAATTCTTTGGTCTTGATACTTGAGACTTTGATGCTCCTTGCTTTTTATTTCCTTACTTTAATTTGCTAATGTTTGAGTTCCTTCATGCTTGGAAATTATATTTTCTTTTTGTCCTGCTTATGGTTAGTATTTGTCAATCATCAAAACATAATCAAATATATACTTACATACTCCCCTTTTTGATGATGACAAACTTTACCTTTCTTACCTGAGTAATGTGTTTATCATAGTGTACTTGCTGAAGTTATGTATGGAAATGATCTTCCCTTTTCTAAAGAGCATTACTCATAGAAGGCATTAGTAAATTATATTTACTTATTCCTCCCCTTTTGACATTATCAAAAAGGACAATATTGTGGAGAGAAATAAGACAGGTAGTATTTCTAGAGGAGTAATAAACAGTGTCATCAAAACATAATCAAGACAACTATATGCATATGTTTATTTAATGAGTATCACAAAGTCCTATTGCTTAATTCTCTTTCTATGTATTTCTCCCCGGTAACCATATAATGGAATTAATTTATTTGCAAAAGGGTTTGAGGATAAATTCCAACTTGGTTTTTCCCTTTATGATATACAATATAATTTATATTCTCAAGCATATTATTCAGAGTTGTAGCGCAGTTTATATAAAGAATCCTCTCCTTACAAAATGCTCATCTAGTAACAATTTTTTTTTAAATTTTAAATTCTCCAGTTTAAACATACAATTCTATGCACTCATACTTCTCCTTTGGGTGCAATTTATTTCTCCCCCTTTCCAAAATAACTTTGCAAATATACACTTCAAATTTACATGGACAAGTAACATGTTTATCATAAGATCTTCATCAATCATGGAATATAATCATGTGTTTACAATATAATTCACATTTCAAAAGAAAATAGAGACATAATCATGAGCTAACATAATATTCAAAATAAATTATCAAATATACATGACTTTGTCATTTATCTTAAGGCATATAGAAATGCATATTTTTATATCTCAATTTTATTGATTTTTCAAGTGAACCATATATCATAAGAAGAAAATACTTTTGATACATTGTATTTTTCTTTCAAGAGAGTGCCTTTCCTTGCCCATTGCTTCTTTGTTTGAACTTTGAACTTTGCAAGTTCCACACTATTCTTGTGAGAAGCTCTTATCAAGGAGGTCTTGCTTCTTTTTCGAAGGTAAACACTTTTAAGATTAGGCAGCACCTTCCTTAATGATACTTCTTTTCCTTGATCAAATAGTTCATCATTTTGTAATTTTTCCTGCACATTAGGTAAGGTAGAGGAACTTTTTGGTTCCTATTTCATCTTGGGTCCTTGGGAGTTACACTACTACAGAAAAGAGCTTTAATAGCGTTTTTTTTGCCTTTAGTAGCGCTTACAAGCGCTATCTATTCACCCTCTACTAAAAGTCAAAAAATAGGTAGCGCTTAAAAAAACGCTATAGAAAGTGGGAATAGCTAGCGCTTCCTTAAGAAAGCACTGTTTAAAGTTACAAATAGACATATATTGCATATACTTTAGATAGTGTTTTCTCAAGGAAGCGCTACTTATTCCCTTTTTTTATTATTCATTTTGTTTTTCTACATTTTTCACCTACACTCAACAATTCACACTTTTTTTTTGTTGATAAATCAAATTTGTATTGAAAGAGTACTGGAAGTACTCAAAAACAGCCACACATATATATTGTACAAAGCTTACATACAATATTGGTAAGTATATATAAACCAAAGCAAATATCAAAATAATGCATACTATAACCAATTAAATAATATACTTTAACATAATTCACAATAAGGCTTACACATAACCAATTCTAATATTTAAGTCCATAAACCAAAAGATCGCTAACCTATACTAGACAATAACCATGCACTACCAACAATGTATACAAGCTAATTAACACACTAGTAATTCTAAACAATTTGTGCATGCGGCTTCCATCTTCTGCTTGATCGCACAAAATCCTTATTGCTAGCCTTGCTATGAATAAAGCTGCAAGAATCCACAAAAGCAAAATCTCAAAGGATCATCCAAAAATAAAAGGCCTTCGGGATTTTATTTTACACAATTGTATCAAAAGATGGAGGAACCAAATCCTTCCTTTTCAACAGTTATGGAGAATCAGAAAGAAAACCATGCAAGAAAAGTCAGGTTTCTAAGATTGTAACCCCACGTCATCCAGGTTTCTAAGAAAAGTCAGGTTTCTAAGATAAGTCCAGTACCAACATTATTGAGGAACAAATGTATTATGTAATATATATTATATGCTAGCTAATAAAGAAGAGACAGAGAAAAAGACAGATGAAGGAAACTTTTAGGCCTATTTTATCATGGCTCACTAGTGCAATTAGTGCTTTTTACGTCAGTTAAAATTGATTTTTTACGTCAGAATACTGACTGACGTAAATACAGCTGACGTTAATAGTTACTATTTTAACGTCAGTTGAGAACTGACGTTAAATATAACACTATTAACGTCAGTTCCTTAACAAAACCGACATTAAAATAAAACTATTAACGTCAGTTCTTTAATACAACGAACGTTGATTTTGTTAAAACTAACGTCAGTTGTTTTAAAGAACTGACGTTAAAGGTTTAATTTTAACGTCAGTTGTAATAAACAACTGACGTTAATAGAGTACTGTATATTTTATAAAATACTATTAACGTCAGTTGTTTGATACAACTGACGTTAATAAGTTTTTTTTTTTAAAATTCAGTTTTAAAATATCACTCCCCTCGGCTATCCCCGCATTCAGGTCCCGGTAACACGAATATCACACACATTACAGAATTGCAGAGGAAAATTGAACAATGGGGGACTTAAAACCAAAACCCATGTATATATATAAATAAATTTTAGTTCCAATGTCTAAAAAACAAAACTATCTAAGGATATATATATACATGTTATTAATTAGTTTCTAAAGTCTAACAAAAAAACTATTTATCTAAGTAGTGCGGATGTATGTTGGCAATTCCTTTTTCAGCCGCATACTTGAAGAAGAATTCGGTGAAGCGCATCCTCAAGTCTCTTAACTCATCTTGTTCAATAGGCGATTGGTCGATAAATGCCTAGACACGTTCAAATAATAACAATAACATCAATGCAAGTCATCTTCAAAACTATAATATATAATTTAACAAGTTGTTTAAATATTACCTTCTTCCATCCATCCGTAATAGATGCGGAGACTATGTTCAAGATATGAAGCATCACATAATAGCCGCACGACCAAGCTGTCGAGGTTGAAATCGAGACTACCAACAAAATTAATTTCAACGTCAGTTGAATATACACATAAATTAGTAATTATAATAATAATTATTTGATAAATAAACTACCAAACCTTGAGGATGTTCCATACAGGATTTGCTTTAGCCTTAGAAGTCCTACTTCTCCGTTGGCGCAACTTATGCTACTCGCCTTCAGCGCTATCATAAACAAATAATCATGTCAATCAATTAACAAACTCATTTATCATGTGTGTAATAAACTAAAAACAACTGATATTAAAACTTAAATTAAATTTAAGATTAGTTACTTACATATTCTACACTTCCACCACCTTCGGTGGCGGATCATGGTGGAGAGAGCGAGAAGAATATGACAAGTATGCCTAGACGGGTGAAGTACCAACAACTGCCAATGGTCATTCATACAGTAGGGAGCCAGATATAATTCTTTCGGATTGTCTCCCAACACCTTCCCTATGTATTTACTCAATGCATCGCCAGCAAAGAACTCGGGCAGAAGGATTGACGGATCTAAGAAACCGTAAACTGATGCAACGCCCTTATCAAGCTGGAGACGATGGAGATACCTAAGATATGAAAAGGGTGTGGATGTTAATTACATAATATACATATTGAAATTAAAATAAATTATTAAATGGAAAAATACCAAAAATAAATAAGTTATAAAATTAAAATTAACTTACGTGCACCGGTGATGACATTGTTGTTCATCCGGACGTTATTTCTGGAGCGTTCAGAGATCGTCACCAACGAAGGAAAATATCCTCTGTTGATCTGGGCGTGCCACCCATCCATCGTGCTCCAATGGACATGCAAAAATCTCATACGCATAATCCTCACCAAGTGAGAACAAACGAGTGATAGGTGACAGTGACACCGAGCGTCGACTTGGCCTTGATTTAGGAAAATAAAATATATAAGTTTTTGATAATTAAAAAAAACACAAGTAATTATTTGACTATTTTGGACATTAATAATGAATAAATACCTTTGCTAACATTTCGAGCTCACGTCGTTTGGAGTCCAACTCAAGCTCACGCCTTTTCATTTCCAACTCATGCTCATGGCGCTGGACTTCCAACTCCCGCTCCCTAGCTGCCAACTCATCGTCCTCCACATGTGCCATACTAAAACTCTCTTTTGTGCTCACATGTGAAGCGTTGGCAAGCCTTGCGGTGTCCTGGGATGTACCGACGGAGGAAAGCTCTCTGAAAGCGCTGCTTGAATTCAGGTTGGCTATTAAGCCTTGCATCGAGATGTGATGTAATATCCGGGTTGGTCATGAGGTGCTGAGTAATGTCAGCCAAAATTGATGCTTCATTGACCACCCGCTTTCGTGAAGCAGACTTGCCATAATATTGTTTAATGGTAACGTTCCCAGGAACACCGAGAACCCTACCAGGATGGTCTTTCTTGCCTAGAGCGATCATCAAGGCGTCCTGCCGTCCGGGAAGGGACGAATGCGCCCTGGGAGGATTTTGCTTTAAGATCCATCTACAATGAAAAAAAATGAAAAAACGTGCAAGTGAAAAGTGTTGCAAGTATCTATACAAATATCAATTGAAATCAAGTTAATTATTTACTTACAATCTTATCTCGCCACTTCACGAGTGGCATCGACTTTAAAAGATCCCGCCTTTGTCATGCGGTAGGCTAACCCGGACATCCTCGCGGTCGATGTCCGACGGAGGACTTGATGGTGTGCCCTCAGGCACCTCTCCTCTTTCAATCCTAGCAGAGTGCTCTTCCCGCTTCGCCCTCGGCCTATCCGCCATCATCTGCTTGGATCAGAGTATGGTACCCACCCTGAGACATGGTGTGGCGGTGGACGTTCTTCGCCTGATTCTGCCGACCCTTATTTGCCTTAGTCTATTCAAACAAAAACACATAATTAAATATAGTTAAATGATCTATAATAAGCATACAAAATTAACTTAATCAACCAACCTGAAATTCTTCATCCTGTCGACTCCTGGCAAACATATCCCAAGTATCCTGATCAATCCAGGGGATAATCCGAGAACATTTTATCAAGCCGCTTCTTCCCAGATAGATAGTACCTGGTAAGATCATGCTTGAACCCATTCCAACGCTTTGATGCCATTTTCATACATTTATGACGATGATCCTCGTCATTTGGCACAGTCCAAGCTACCTACACATTAGATACATATATAACAACTGGATGGATTATAACTCGGATAATTATCTAATAATGTAAATCAAACGAATGTAAAGCTAAAATACCGTGATAGCCTCCCAAATCTGATCCTTAACGTTACGGGAGCGTCATTCCGATGGTTGTAGTTGATGCTTACGTCTTTGCTTCGCTTGTAGAAACACCCACTTATTAAATTCTTTAGCACGGGGTCCTGGGCATTTAGATTAGCATCGAAGGACACCTCAAGCTTCGTCCGCTCTAGCTGTCCTTCTCTAGTTTCTTCAACGAGGTGGCTCCTCTACCCCGTTTCCTATGAGCCTGTGATGTCTGTATGGACAAAAAAAATGATAAAATAGAGGGTTGTAACATTATAAACTTACATTAACAAGAAGGACTAAAGATAGTATATAACATGCATGTAAACTTACACTAGAATCAGCAGGCGTAGGCGTGATCGGGTCTGCGAAACCCTACAAGTGTCCTCCCGTGCATGTGGGCTATCCGATCGATCCATATGTATGCCTGTTCAAAAACAATATATATGTATTAACATAGGTTATAACTCAAAATAAGTACAGAAGTATAAATAAAAATAACTAGATAGGTCCTGTAGATATACAAAACATCTATATATCCAATATAAGGACAATACGAGAGATTGAAAACTATAGTTTTTGAACATTGCCAAGCACTGGTCACAGCCTGGCCGTGATGTCCATCACGGCCGTAACGTGCCAACCGAACCCCGGACCTCATAGGCGGGACGATCACGGCCTGGCCGTGATGAGCATCACGGCCGTGACGGATCAACCAATGAGCAACATGCACTCAAAACCAAAAATCGAGACATTCCAAACAACTCAAACTCACGGTTTAAAGTTACAACTACTGAGACTACAGTTTCAACATACACTCAAAACCAAAAATAGAGACATTCCAAACAACTCAAACTCACAGTTTCAAGTTTCAACTACTGAGACTACAGTTTCAAACCAGCAGAGCAACATGCATGCACTCAAAACCGTGAATAAAAAAATGTGCCCTAATTAAAGACTCACCGAGAAATAGGCGCTCGCGTGGTGGGGGGAAGCTCGAGTGGTGGCCAACGTTCGATGTGGTTCTGCGAGAGCGAGAGGGACAAGGAGAGTTAGTGCGCGGGAAGGCCAGGGGAAAGAGAGTTGTCAAGTTATTGCAAAGAAGGAGCGGGGAAAGACAGAGTTAGGGGTTAAGAGTGTACCTCACGGTGGTGGCGAAGAAGCCCTCGCGGTGGTTGCGGTGGAGATGAGCGCGATTAGGGGCAGAGTGAGAGCGAGAGTGAGGTTGAGCGTGATGAAAAGAGAAAAGACGTAGAGAAGTGGAGAAGGCGCACAGGGGTAAATGTTATAATTAAAATAAAACAACATTTTACGTCAGTTTTTGGTAAAACCTGACGTTGAAGATCATATATTTAACGTCAGTTGTCTTAATAAACGGCGTTAAAAACTATCACACTTATTACGTCGAGTTGTTAGTAATAATCGGCGTTAAATGTCATATATTTAACGTAAGTTGTATTAAGAAACCGGCGTTAAAAACACTCACAACTTCTTACGTCGGTTGTATTACACAACGGACGTTAAAGGTTTATTAGTTTCTGCGAAACATTCATTCCCTTGACTAATGTGCTACTTACCCATTCACCTTTGTACCTAATCCTCTTAATGAGCATTAAGTTTATAGATAAGTTTTCAAGAAAATCAGAATAACTTAGTAACTTCATCCACTGCTCCTATAAATAGCTTCCTAGCTTCCATCTCCTTTTAATTAATTTTCTGCTTCACAATATGGCTCTGCTGTGGAGATTAACTTCATCACTCTTTCTTCCTATTCCTAGACTCAAAGGTCTTTGTCTTAATGGTCAAACAACTTCTGAGTTTGAGTAAATTACATTGCATGGATATTAAGGTTGGGTGAATCACGTAATGTGATTCTCTCACTTTATTTCATCCCCGTCATCCCTTTCACTTTGCTTTGGAAGCAAGTGATTGTGGATTCAAGATGATGCATCAAGGAACTCCACTGAAGAAGAAAGATGCAAAGATCCATTTCACTTTGCTTTCGCTTCTAGTGACTGAGGATTTACTTTGCATCTTGGAATTCAAGTGAGGAGGTGATGCATCCATTGGAGTTTCGATGACAGACGAGAAGAAAATGATGTTGATGCATAAACTTTTTTATATTTTAGGGCTATGTTGCAGAAATTTTTTATCTTTTAATCATGTAATTTTAACTTATGAATCGCTTCAATGTCATACGATTTGATTATACATATAACTTGTTTTATGTTAAGTGTTTATTTATTTTAATTTGCACAATAATTTGTTTACTAATTCAAGCTAATTAATAAAAATTAAAAATAAACTTGTATAAAAAAAAGGTTTAGAAATAAACTGAAGTACTATATGGAGTGATCTGCGTTAAGAGGGACAACATGGACATGACAACCAATGAAATGAGTTTCATAATTATTTACGTCGATTATTTATAGAACCGACGCCAAATAGTTTACCCACCACCTCATTTTTAACGTCAACTTATTTGATGACTGCCAAGTTCCGTATATTAATTACATTATTTCCAATATTCATTCCATGACGTGTATAATATATAGGATTATTTACGTCGGCTATTTATTTAATCGAAGTAAAAATCAAACTTTTAACGTCGGTTGTATAAAAACCGACGTTAACAATTAATATTTTTTATTAAAAACACTTTTAACGTCGGCTTTTTTAAAAAGCGGCGTTAAAAGTGTATAGATATCTGCAAAAACATTCATTCCTTTGGTCATCTTTGTGCTACTTACCCATGCACCTTGTAACTCAATCATCTTTTTGAGCATTAAGTTTATTGTTAAGTTTTCATCATAATCAGAATAGCTTAGTATCTTGATCCCCTGCTCCTATAAATAGCTTCCTTACATCCTTTTAATTTTCTGCTTCACTATTTGGCTCTGCCGTGAGAGATTAACTTCATCACTCTTTCTTCCTATTCCTAGACTCAAAGGTCTTTGTCTTAATGGTCAAACAACTTCGAGTTTGAGTAAATTACATTGCATGGGTGATAAGTCTGAGTAAATTACATTGTGTGAGTTGCTCACCTTATCACCTTCCGAGAATCAGTGTTTGGAGGGCTAATCGGGTGCTCGGGGTCACAGTTCCAAAACCTCGGCTTTGGCGACAAGTGACCGTCTTGGAAGTCTTTGGAACCACTTGCCTTTGCTTGAAACGGATCGGTGCACCTGTTTTTGCCTCTCTCTTGAGCTCTCTCATGCCCCCAGTTTTACGAGGTCTTGGAGTATATATAGTTTTCCTTTGGCATATTTCATAAAACTCTGTGATGGGATGTAGCTTTAATGTTTAGGATTTTAAACCCTTTCAATGTAACTTTTTATAGGATTTTAAACCCTTTCAATGTAACTTTTTATAGGATTTTAAACCCTTTCAATCTTCTGTATCGATCGATCATGATTACACTTCATGAATGAGATCCGGTTTGGGTTATTGATTCAACTTATACTTCGCACATATATTTTAGTTTTCAAAACAGAAACACAAAACATCAAAGCAATTCATGTGAAACTGAAACTTTGAGGAAGGCAATGCGGAAGGAATCGTATACTAGATAAAAAAAATTATTAAAATAACTTTTAACGTCTGTTGATGTAGGGACTGACGTTAAAAGTGAAGAGACTTACTTATAACGTCAGTTCTTTATCGAACTAACGTTAAAATGTTCACTTTTAACGTCAGTTCTTTATTGAACTGACGTTAAAAGTGAGTCACTTCACTTTTAACGTCAGTCATTAAAACAACTGACGTTAAAATTGAATTAATGAAGCCTAATATTTACAAAACTGCCACCGCTTCCTTTTTAACGTCTAGCTTTTGGTTAACTGACGTAAACATTTACCATCTAATGTATATTTTCCACTAGTGGCTATTTTATGCAGTAACAGCAGTATGCATGTGTTTGTCTTATACCTGAGAGCGTGCTCTTTGAAGGTCTTGTTCAAGTTGGGTAAAGCTTTAATCTACTTGATTCTAGCTACTGCACATAAGCCTGTTCCAATATAGAGAAGGAAAGTGCGGCAACAAGCAATTTACACAGCTTCTTTAAGGTCCCACTTTTCATTAAAATATAAATAAACTGTTTGTGATCAACAAACTAATAACTACATTTATACAGCAGAATATGTTTATTCGAATTCAAATATAAGTGCATGGCTAAAATTTCTCGTATTATGAGTATGAGTTTTCCATTAAAATAAACACCAAGTGGGTGACCATTGTATTAGGTAGTGTTTGGTTGGGGTTGGTAGTCCAGTTTTCAAGATTTACCCTATTTGTTAATTATATGGCCTTACTGTTCTAATACATGCACTTACTATATATGGTTTTCACTTCTAGCTTGCGTTTGAAGTGTCTATGACATCCTGATCAGCTAGAACACTTCCTTTATTTATTTATTTTTATAGGCAAATGTTAGTATGTTAGTTGTTAATTTTTTCTCTTACTAAGGATTTAACATTGGACCTCCAACACCTTCAACACCTTATACCCTTAGCTCCATAACCACTTAATTATATTGAGCTATCCCACCCCCTAGAACACTCCCTTAATTAATTGTTTCTTCTTTTCAATTTTCTTTTCCTATTATTGTACCGTATAATTGCACCAAGTGCTTTCACATTTGGAAGAATCTCGGATGTGATAATTCACACATCCCCACTAATTTAATTTTTATCAGATATAGACATAAAAAGTAATAGTAAAGATTAAAGAGCACAAAGCTCACACCAACCAAATATATAATTATAGTTACAAGCTTGAATATCCGAGTCTTTCCTTAATCATCAAGTCATTTGGACCAAATCTTTTGGAAGCATACTTCAACAAAGGTGATCTACTGTCTAGCATTATCCCACAAAAGCCAAACAATGAGTTCAAACAATTCCCCATTTTAATTGATTGTTTTACAACTTGCAGCAACTGTATAAACCAACTAGAAACTACTGAAATTATTTCAAAGAAAACTAAATCAGTTCAAAAATTGTACAAACTACTTGAACTAAATCAAAAAACTTCAACAGTCACACTAGAAATCGCATAAACAATCTAACAAAACTGAACCAATAGAAATGGAAATCGAAATCGAAAACAGAGAGTCAGCACCTCTTGCTGGTTGAGGCACTAAAATGGAACTAAAACTGCAAAGCAAGCAAACACAAGCATAAACCAATGCATGTATGATAAATAGGATGCAATCTTCAGGTATGTCATCATCGTTTTTCTTTCCATATTTTATTTAAAGTATGTATTCAGAGGAACACAGTCCAACACATAATTAAAAGATCCATTCTAAAGGACACTAGCAAGAACAAGTTTATGGCCATATAAACATATGGCAAGAAAAACGATGATGACATCACTGTGCTGGGTTGAGACATTCATCATAAAATCCAGGTCCTCACAAGCATAAATTAATTATTAGATGCACAAGGAGTTAAATTAAGCAAACAAGATTATCTAAGAAAATAATAATTTACCTTGATAAATTGGTAAACAGGCATTGAACTAATAGATCAAAAAACATACATTGAACTAATAACTATTAGATAAATATTATATTTTAAAAAGAACAGTTCAGAAAGATGGGAGAATTACTTCTTTGTATTATTACTATCACTCACCAGAAATCTTGTAAATAGGATGAAAATGAAGAACGAACATCCCAGAAAAAATTCGTGGGTTCCGCTGCAGTTAAACAAAAACAAGTTTCGTGAGATAATTTATTATTTTATTTTGGTTAAAATTCTATGGCAGCATGTTATCTAATGATCACAACACGCAAGTCCTTTGTAATAATTCTCCAATGAGAATAAATGTTCTCCAACCGATGGCTATAAAAGCAAAACTAAGGGAAAAAAAAAAGCATAACTAAATGAATAAGAGGAGTAACAAATAGGATGATGAACTGATTCCCAGACAGACATCATGACAGAGATTATATCTGTTTTGTTTGTAAAATGAATGATCCCAAATAGTCCCTTCAGCTATTGAAGACCAATTACTATAGTTGCTCCCGCCATGAATCCAACAATAGCAGCATGTGACAAAAAATCCACAAAGAACCCCAACCTATAATTATTTGGTAACATTAACACTAAAGTGCCTCAGAAATAAATAACAATCATTATTTCATAGCATACCCGATTCCAAACGCAGCCTAAAAGATACCAGCAAAGAGAGTGGCAGTGAAAACAAGCTTTTTTTAACCAATAGGATCGGTAGTAGGGTCTGTTAATTTCTGAATCATAGATGAGAAAAGAAGCGATACCACAGCCACAGGTCCAATTGCTATTTCTCTTGATGGTCCCATTAAAGCATAGATAAGAGGTGGCACCACACTTGTATCTAATAATTCTTTTTAGCATAAGATTGATTTCAACTGTATTTCAAAACATTACATATAATAAAAAAAAATACAAATTAAAGTGACTTACAGAGGCCATATTCTGGATCAAGCTTTGCTAAAATCGCATACCCAATGCTCTACATTGAAACATAAACTGTGTGAGTTGAGTTACACAAAAAAAAAATCACACACACGCGTGCGTACACCCACACACATATATGTTTTAATTATGCAGTTAGAGACTTATACCTGAGGAATGCAGAGACTTGCAATAGTTATGCCTGCAAGTAAATCGTTTCTGAATTTGGTTACTGTATAGTTTTGGCCCCAATCAAAAATAGGCAAAATGCCACGCAAGAAAGGAAGCATAATTTTGGGTCCGGGTTGGCCTTTAAGAGAATAGCACCTTTGTTGATAGTGTGAAATGGTGTTCCTGGTAGATTGATTGTCGAGAAATCTAATTCACAAAAATCAAACATTTCTCGGCTACACACACCTTGATTTCGAGTCTGAGAGGCTGCAAAAGCAAGTAACAAACAACAAAACGAGTGAATTAGATCCAATACGAGTAAACAAACAAAACAAAGCAAAATTAAGATCCTAGCATTTTCATTTGACAATTACAAAAACAAGTGGCTGGTGCAGTTAAACAAGGAGGTGCGACTGGAACAATGGAGAAAGAAGGTTAGGTCGAGCAATGGAGAAAGAAAGATGTGTACTGGAGAGAGCGAGAACCCTAGGCTTAGCCATTTGACGACCAAGCTTCCTCACTTTAGATGAGCTTTTTACATAATAATAAAAACAACGACAATAATACTAAAGTATATCCTGTTCTTTCTAAACCTCAGAAAAGTAGAGAAGGCCAAGGGGAAGCAAACCATCTGCCCTGTTCCAATCAGAAATTGTCTTAAGCTGAACAAATGATCAACATGATAAAAATACTTTTTCCATTCAAATAGCAGCCTTCCCATTTATTTTATTTTTTCTGGTGCAGCAATAAATATTCACAAACCTAATAGTAGAACCAGTTGTTTTATTATACACTTGACTTCACCCTTCTCTAGCAACAATCACTCCCAGATAATTCTCTCAAACTCCATGAATAGTTTGGAGTTGAAAGTAGAAAACGTAATCAGATTTTAGGGTAATGAATATCCAGCAAGGGATTGGCAAACATAATCTAAGCTCAATAATCCTCTCAGCACTAAACAGTTTGAGTTCATCATTCAGAACTTGTTTCTTTCCTTATAACTAATAGTAATTCGTATAATAAAAATGATCAGCAGATCCTGATCAGTAACAAAATAACTTGTCTCATCGTGTAGGATTAATTAACTGATTCAACAAAGAGCATTGCGATCTGATAACAAAATAGTAAATCCATGTCCAATCATATAACTCCGACCCGTACATATATAAAATGAAATTGGCATGCTTGAGAGCATTTAAAAAAAAAAAAAGAAATCAATCGAAGGGATAGCTAAATTATGGAGAGGCTATCAAAAAGGAAGCAATCAAGAAATCCTAGAAAAAGGAAACGCAAAAGGGATCGAGGAATGTAAACGTAAAACAGAGAAACTTGAAAGAGAGGAGGCAAACCTGGTTGGGAAGCTCGCAATCCTCTGTTTAGTGCCCTCAATCGCAGCCTCACAAGCAAGCTGGAGCTCTGAATCGTCAGTGCTTGGTTTCGCCATTTTCTTCTTCTCTCTAATCTCAAACCAAATATTTGGGAGGAGAAGAGCAGCGACAAACAAGGACGAGCGGTATGGTGAGGACGAGGGCGGCGTAGAAGACGTACGGCGGTCTCGAGGCAGATGAACAAACGAGGGAGACGGTGTAAACGAGAAGGTTGTGGTGAGTGGTGACTGAGAGTATGTCGTGCGAAAAGTCTATCGAGCGAAATTTTTGGGATCGAGGGAAAAGTGAGTGGGAGAGAACAATTTCATTTTTAGGAAAATAAATAGATAGCTTTTTCCTGGAAAAACGCTCTTTTAGATAATGAATAAACAGGGCTTCATTAAGGAAACGCTATCTAAGGGTTCAAAATAGATAGTGTTTCCTTAAGGAAGCGCTATCTATTTTAACCCATCAAATTTTAATAGCGCTTTCTTGACGAAGCGCTATCTTATTCCTAACTTAAGATAGCACTTGCTTGAGGAAGCGCAATTAAAAGTCTTCCATCTCCTTTTCAATAGCATTTTAGTAAGAAACGCTATTAAATGTGCGCTACTAAAGCCATTTTCTGTAGTAATGTTAGTGGATAAGAATCTATAATTTTTAGGTACCCATGACAACTTATTTCTCACATAATAATTTTTCCTATAACGGCATAAATGAGAAATATGTCCCAGATGACCATAATAATTACAAATTACAGATGGAGACGGGTTCTTTTGAAGATCATCATAGAAAGTCTTAGAATTTTTAGATTGGTGTCACTTCAAAATATTCTGGTCAAAGTCATTGCTTGATTTCTCATGTAGAATATCATTCTTTTCATTAAGAAAAGCATATTCTTCTTTGAATTTCTTAATTTCAATTTCAATGGACGATATCTTTTCCAAGGAAATCAAGTTTTTCTTTTATAAAGTAATCAAGCCATCATATATCCCATTTGTTCATAATTTGTTTATTGTTTATTGTGTGAATTAAGATTTTATATTGAGAAAATTGTTTTTGATAAATTTATTTAGAAATTTTTATAAACCCAATTCACACCCTCTTGGGTAATGGTTGCCACGACCAACAAGTGGTATCAGAGCCTCAAACTCTAGCACTCTCCCTCGCGTCTCCAGGATACCTCACCAGCACTTCTGAGCCTAAAGTGACACACCAAAGGGTGTCACACCCTTTAGAATAGAAGGATACATCACCTTCTAAACGAGGGATATCTTGTTAAGTCTTTAAAATGTATGATGTGCATTTCCCTAAGTTTTGTTGAGTTCTAAACATTGGTTAATGATTTAATTAACCTTCATATTGGTTGCTAACCTGTCTATCTAGTGTGCAGATTAAAACTGTAAAATCATCTATCCGCTCTGAAGTGGTAGAAGCGCTCGTCCACTAAAGTGACATAAGCGCTCGTCCACTAAAGTGACAGAAGCACTCGTCCACTGAAGTGATAGAAGCGCTCGTCCACTAAAGTGACAGAAGCGCTCGTCCACTGAAGTGATAGAAGCGCTCGTCCACTAAAGTGACAGAAGCGCTCGTCCACTAAAGTAACAGAAGCACTCGTCCACCGAAGTGATAGAAGTGCTTGTCCACTAAGGTGACAGAAGCGCTCGTTCACTAAGGTGACAGAAGTGCTCGTCCACACAAGTCTTTGGACTTGCTAAGTCCTTAATGAGAAGCTTCGTCCAATGACATGGCATATGGAGCTCGTCTACTAGCCCGTCCGAATGTAAAATCATAAATGGCTAGATGGACGCGGTTACTTTCAAGATGGACATGCTTATTTTATGAACACGAATTCTATAAGAATTATCAGAATCTTATTTCAAGAACCAAAATCAAGAAAAGTCAGAAGTTACTCTCCCAAGCGACCTCGGTTATCAGAACCAAAGACCAGTTAAAGAATGCATCCAACATGCTTTATTCCTTAGTACCTCTGGTCCTAACACGAAAAGGGAATTGTACTCAGCAAAGTACAAAAAGCTCTCTGCACAACTCTGATATGGTTGTATCACGATGCATAAAGCCAAGATCCTTCATGTTAGAGTACAACCAACGTTCCTATTGCATTAATGGTTGCCTAGAACGACTCTATTGCATTTAATGAAGTTCTGCTTGAAGCCAACATCTGAGGGAATGTCTCTAACGGATCCTAAATGCTTGAAGACTATAAATATAGAATTCATTGAAGATGAAGATAGAAAATACACATAGCATTAAAGAGCCATTACTCTGCGCATTAATATCTTCATTCTTTCATTCTGTATTCTTCAATCATTTAAAGTTATTATGCAGACTTTCCTAAGCTTTACATTTAAACCACTCTCTGAGTGTTAGTTAAAGTTCTATCTGTCTGAAGTTGTATTTATTACAAACCAAATCTCTCAAACAAACCTGAGTGAGCCTGAAGAGGCTAAGTGTGCAAAGAATACTTGTCTTGATCCTGAAGAGGCTAGGTGTTCAAAGAATACTTGTCTTGGAGCCTGAAGAGGCTAGGTGTGTAAACAATATTTGAAGTCTGTAACCTGATCAGTTATAGTGGATAAATCTTGGTGCTGCCAAGGACTGGACGTAGCCCTTTGCTTTGAAGAGTGCACCGGGATAAATAATTGTGTCAATCTCTCTTTCCTTATAACCTCTTTAGTTGCTTTAGTTTTCTTATACGTTTATCAAGTGGCGTGTTTGCCACAGTCACTGTTAAAATTTCATCAGACAGGTCACCTGTCTGTCCTGTATATTTCCACTCGTCTGAACCTAGCTTCTGTATGCGAAAAGATTTCAAATTTGTTTAAATTCTGATAAACACAATTCAACCCCATTCTCGTGTTTATAGTTGTTTATTTCAGTTGGTATCAGAGCTTAGCCTCTGGGTTAAGCATCTAATAGTGTAGAGGTAAAAGGTCCTGAAGAATAGACATGGCTACTGGAGCTAGTTCAAGTGGAAATCACCAGACTGAAGGAGCTTCCCTAACCAGACCTCCTTACTTCAATGGAGAAAACTACAACTATTGGAAAGATAGATTTCAATGGTTCATTCTATCTACAAACTCTGATATTTGGGATGTCATTACAGATGGTCCATTCATTCCCAAGAATGATGATAACATTGACAAACCAAAAGCTCAGTGGACTACTGTAGAAAAGACAAAATGGGAGCTGAACCACAAAGCTAGATATAGCATCATTTGTGCTCTCAGTCCTGAGGAGTTTGAGAAGGTATGTGCTTGTGACTCTGCCAAAGAAATATAGGACACTTTAGCTGTAACACATGAAGGAACAGCCAAAGTCAAAGAGTCAAAGATTGCCATACTTGTCAGAAAGTATGGACTGTTTGTCATGGAGGAAGGAGAATCTATTGCTCAAATGATAGGAAGATTTCAAACTATAGTCAACTGTTTAAAATCTCTTGGCAAAGTCTATACCAATGCTGAGAAGGTTGGAAAGATTCTGAGAAGTCTACCTAAACAGTGGAGACCTTTGGTCATTGCTATCTCTCAAGCCAAGGATCTCACTACCTTGACTATGGATGAACTTCTTGGAACAATCACTGTTAATGAGCAAGAACTTGGAGATGAAGTTGCACCAAAGAAGGGCAAGTCAATTGCTCTGAAAGCTGATCAAAAGTCAGCAAAAGTCTCCAAGGCTCTAAAGGCAGACGAGTCATCCAGTGATGCTGACCTGTCTGAACACGAGGATTTTGAGAGTGGTGAAGAATTGTCTCTCCTGATCAGGAAGATAAAGCTTCTCCTACAGAAAAAGAAGTTCAAGAGAGATAAGCCATTCATAAGGTTTAACAAGGATAAGAACTTCAAAGAATCCACTTCAACAGATAAAAGTCCAATTGTCTGCTATGAGTGCAAAAAGCCTGGTCACATCAAGGCTGAATGTCCTCAACTCAAGAAGGCTCGTTTTATGAAATTCTTCAAGAAGAAGAAGAAATGAATGATGGCTACTTGGGAGGATCTGGAGTCAACATCTTCTGATGAAGAAACAAAGGAATAAGCCAATCTCTGTTTGATGGCCAACACTGACTCAGACTCAGACGATGAGGTACATCCTGACTGTGAGGAATTACTTGATGCCTATGAGGAGTTGCTAGAGGAATCCAACTGCCTATCTAAGGTCTTCAAATCCCTCAAGAGAGAGTATGTAAAGCTCACCAGTGAGCATAAACAGAAATTTCAAGAGTGTGAGAAGCTGGCTAAAGAGAACAGTGAGCTGAAGATTGAAAAGTCTAATGAAGCTACAATCTCAAGTGAAACATCACCATATGAAGAACTTGAAAAATTTCAACAGAAAGTGGAAGAGCTCACTTCTGATCTTGCCAAATTTGTTAATGGTAAAGATAATCTGACTAAGCTGTTTAGCTGTCAGAGGCACTCTCTTAACAAAGAAGGTATTGGATATGTCCATCAGACACATCATAAAGTATCAACTAAAGCTTCTACAGTATCCGTTAAGTCAACTGTAACCAAGTCTACACCTGTCTGTAACTTCTGTGGAAAAACTGGACATGTTATGTCTAAGTGTATCCATAAGAAGATAAGGAAGTCTTCACAGACTCCTAGAACTAACAGAAAAGGACCCACAAAAATATGGGTACCTAAAGATCAAATAGTTTTTGTTGCAGATGTCCTCAACAGGACAAAGAAAACACCACTGCTGGTACCTAGACAGTGGTTGCTCGTGTCATATGACAGGAGAAAGGTCTATGTTCCTAGACCTCCAACTTAACAAAGGAGGACACGTTGCCTTCAGGGGGAATCAGAAAGGGAAAGTTATAGGAATTGGTACTATTGGTGGTCTTGATATAAACAAGCCAGAAAGTCAACAACCCGATCTAACCAAAACAGAACCTGTGCTTGAGGCTGACAGACAAGTGGAGCGGACGAGTCAGCAGACAAGTCAAGATCTTCATGATGATCTCAAAAAGGATTGGAAGTTCAACACTCATCACCCTAAGGATCTTATTATTGGAAATCCTTCTGAAGGAGTAAGAACCAGATCCACATTAAGAGAATCAAGCAATGTGGCCTTTATTTCAGATTTGGAGCCTAAACGCATTGAAGAAGCTCATGAGGATGAAAGCTGGATTATTGCTATGCAAGAAGAACTTAACCAATTCACCAGAAATGATGTCTGGACTCTTGTCTCTAAGCCTAAAAACAAGTCGGTTATTGGAACAAGATGGGTCTTCAGAAACAAATTGGATGAAGATGGTAAAGTTGTCAGAAATAAGGCAAGGTTAGTAGCTCAAGGCTATAACCAAAAAGAAGGTATTGATTATACTGAAACCTTTGCACCTGTAGCTAGAATAAAAGCCATACACATTTTAATGTCATATGCTGCACAACACCAAATTACCCTGTTTCAAATGGATGTAAAAAGTGCTTTTCTAAATGGTATAATTGAAGAAGAAGTGTATATTAAACAAACCCCTGGTTTTGAGGATAATGATAAACCAGATCACATTTTCAAACTTAAAAAGACATTATACGGTTTGAAACAAGCACCTAGAGTATGGTATGATAGACTCAGTTCTTTTCTCATGCATAATGGTTTTACTAGAGGACAAGTAGACACTACTCTGTTCAAGAAATGCTCTAAAAAGGACTTTATTATAGTTCAAATATATGTTGATGATATTATTTTTGGAGTAACTAATGAAAAGCTCTGCAAGAAATTTTCAAATCTAATGCAAGCTGAATTTGAGATGAGCATGATGGGAGAATTAAAGTTCTTCCTTGGATTACAAATCAAGCAGACAAGTGATGGAATTTACATTCATCAACAAAAATATACCAAGGAGATACTCAAGAAATATAAAATGGAAAATGCAAAGCTCATGAAAACCCTTATGCAACCCAATGCAAAACTAGGCAAAGATGATGAAGGTAAAAATGTAGATCAAACTGTCTACAGAGAAAGAAAAAGCACCAGTGGATGATGTCACTTCATTGGAGCAAGTTTATTCTCATGGTCAAGCAAGAGGCAGACAACCATTGCCTTGTCTACTGCTAAAGCAGAATACATCTCTGCTGCTAGTTGCTGCTCTCAGCTCTTATGGGTAAAACATCAACTTGAGGATTACTCTATTTATGAACGTAACATATCTGTATGGTGTGATAATTTCAGTGCTATATGCTTAACTAAAAATCCAATTCAGCATTCTAAGGCTAAGCATATTGAAATCAAACATCATTTTATTAGGGATTATGTTCAGAAAGGCATCTTTGATATTAAGTTTGTTAAAACTAAAAATCAATGGGCTGATATTTTCACTAAACCCCTCACAGAAGAAAGGTTTTTATTTATTAGAGATAATCTAAACGTGCATTGTATTGTTGAATGACATGTCTGAATGTTAACCTGTATGTGCTTTATCACCTGTCTATGCTTACCTGTCTGACTCTGCTGAGTCACTATGCTAGAACTCATCAGTTTTGTTGAAATGGTTATTATTTAATTAATGTCATTCCCTTATCTGAAGCTAATCGTGTGCATGGTGGTTTACATATATCGAAAATATGTTTTCATTATGTCTTAAGTGGGCGTTGCAGTTCCCCATACAAATTGTGCCTTTTTTGAATTAAAAATGTCGTTTTTCTCTCTCCTACCTTTATGACTATAAAAGACAATAGATCAGAGAGGTTGAACCTGGACGTAGCTCTTTGCTTTGAAGAGTGAACCAGGATAAATAACTGTGTCAATCTCTCTTTCCTTATAACATCTTTAGTTGCTTTAGTTTTCTTATACGTTTATCAAGTGGTGTGTTTGTCAAAGTCACTGTTAAAATTTCATCAGACAGGTCACCTGTCTGTCCTGTATATTTCCACTCGTCAGAACCTAGCTTGTGTGCGAAAAGATTTCAACTTTGTTTAAATTCTGATAAACACAATTCAACCCCTTCTCGTGTTTATAGTTGTTTATTTCATATCTCACCCTCAACCTAGGGATACCACATCCTATTTATGAGTTAACACTCGGAGTAAAAGAATTTGAAGTATTCTAGATAGTGCAAATAATACAAATTGAAGTTATGTGAGATTGTTAGAGAATGAATAATTGATGGCTAAGTGATTTCAAATTAGTGTGCAAAAATGCTGTTTAATCCAATATAAAAAAGTGCACGCTTACGTTCTCTGTGTTTCTGTCAATGAGATTCTTTTTAAAACATGCAATTTGAAAATTGAACGTTGGAACCCAACTTAGAAAATGAGAGATTTTGTGCTGGTCATAATTTCAGCAATTAAACACGTGACAAACATGCCAGAATCTGATTTAACTTGAAACTTTAAATAGATTGTTCCAGTGATCTCTTGGTATATGTGGCAAACCAATTGGAAATAAATTCAATCAGTTTTACTCGATAATAAAATTACTTTAAAAGAGACAATCAATTTGTTGCACGCATAAAAGGATTTACATATCAATTTTAAGACAAATTTAAGCAATTTGTTTTCTTGCCAATACATGACATGAATTTGACAAATAATGTGATTAAGTTGAAAAAAGGATTGAAGTGACACTTTGGACAAATTACTCAAGACAAAAAAAATTTATATATACGAAAACCATTTGAAGAAAAATTTGGATACTAACAATTATTTGGGCTTGATTTTAAAATCACTATTAAAGCAGTTTATCAAAAAAATGTTTTTTAATCATTAATACTTTGAGCCATATTGGAACCTAATTAAATCAATCTCATACAAAAGTATCTAGGACCTAATAATTTATCCATTGAATTATTTGGTCTTGATACTTGAAACTTTGATGCTCCTTGTTTTTTATTTCCTTACTTTGCAAACCTTTGAGTCCTTGCATGCTTGGAAATTATATTTTCTTTTTGTCCTGCGTGCCTATGGTTAGTGTTTGTCAATCATCAAAACTTAATCAAATATATACTTACATACTCCCCTTTTTGATGATGACAAACTATACTATTTTTACCTGAGTAATGTGTTTATCAGAGTATACTTGCTCAAGTTATGTATGGAAATGATCTTCCCTTTTCTAAAGAGCATTACTCATAGAAAGCATTTGTAAATTTAATTTACTTATTCCTCCTCCTTTTGATGTTATCAAAAAGGACAATATAGTGGAGAGAAATAAGATAGGTAATATTTCTAGAGGAGTAATAAACAGTGTCATCAAAACATAATCAAGGCAAATATATGCATATGTTTATTTAATGAGTATCACAAAGTCCTATTGCTTAATTCTCTTTCTATGTATTTCTCCCCCGTAACCATATAATGGAATTTATTTGTAAAAGGTTTTGAGGATAAATTCCAACTTGGTTTTTCCCTTTATGAAAGACAATATAATTTATATTCTCAAGCATATTATTGAGAGTTGTAGCACAGTTTATATAAAGAATCCTCTCCTTACAAAATGCTCATTTAGTAACAAATTATTTTTTTAATTTTAAATTCTCGAGTTTAAACATACAATTCTATGCACTCATACTTCCCCTTTGGGTGCAATTTATTTCTCCCCCTTAATTTCCAAAATACTTTTGCAAATATACACTTCAAATTTACATGCACAAGTAACATGTTTATCATAAGATGTTCATCAAACATGGAATATAATCATGTGTTTACAATATAATTCACATTTCAAAAAAAAAAATAGAGACTTAATCATGAGCTAACATAATATTCAAAATAAATTATCGAATACACATGATTTTATCATTTATCTTAAGGCATATAGAAATGCATATTTTTATATCTCAATTTTATTTATTTTTCAAGTGAACCATATATCATAAGAAGAAAATACTTTTGATACATTGTATTTTTCTTTGTTTGCAAGTTCCACACTATTCTTGTGAGAAGCTCTAGGAGGTCTTGCTTCTTTTTCGAAGATAAACACTTTTAAGATTAGGCAGCACCTTCCTTGATGATACTTCTTTTCCTTGATCAAATCGTTAATCATTTTGAAATTTTTTCCTGCACATTAGATTAGGTAGAGGAACTTTTTGGTACCTATTTCATCTTGGGTCCTTGGGAGTTAGTGGATAAGCATCTATAATTTTTAGGTACCCATGACAACTTATTTCTCACATAATAATTTTTCCTATAATGACATAAATGAGAAATATGTCCAAGATGACCACAATAATTACAAATTATAGATGGAGACGGGTTCTTTTGAAGATCATCATAGAAAGTCTTAGAATTTTTAGATTGGTGACACTTCAAAATATTTTGGTCAAAGTCATTGCTTGATTTCTCATGTAGAATATCATTCTTTTCATTAAGAAAAGCATATTCATCTTTCAAGTTCTTAATTTCAATTTCAATGGATGATATCTTTTCCAAAGAAATCAAGTTTTTCTTTTATAAAGTAATCAAGCCATCATATATCCCATTTGTTCATAATTTCTTTATTGTTTATTCTGTGAATTAAGATTTTATATTGAGAAAATTGTTTTTGATAAATTTATTTAGAAAATTTTATAAACCCAATTCACCCCTTCTTGGGTAATGGTTGCCACGATCAACAAGTGGTATCAGAGTCTCAAACTCTAGCACTCTCCCTCACGCCTTCGAGATACCTCACCCGCGTTTGAATGTAAAGTCACGCACCAAAGGATGCCACTACTTTTACAATAGAAGGATACCCCACCTTCTAATCTAGGGATATCTCACCCTCAACCTAGGAATACCACACTCTATTTTCGAGTTAACATACAGAGTAGAAGAATTTGAAACATTCTAGATAATGCAGATAATACAAATTTAAGCCGTATGAGATTGACAGAATATGAATAATTGATGGCTAACTGATTTCAAATTAGTGTGCAAAAATGCTATTTAATCCAATATAAAAATGTGCACATTTACGTTCTCTGTGTTTCTGTCAATGAGAGTCCTCTTTAAAACAATTTGAAAATTGAGCGTTGGACACCAACTTAGAAAATGAGAGATTTTGTGCTGGTCATAATTTCAGCAATAAAACACGTGACAAACATGCCAGCATTCGATTTAACTTGAAACTTTAAATTGATTGTTCCAGTGATCCCTTGGTATATGTGGCAAACCAATTGAAAATAAATTCAATCAGTTTTATGGTGTGTTTGGGTAAACAACTTAATTAAGAGCTTATCACATAAGATCTTATCGCATGAGAGCTTACAACATAAGCACTTAAAGAAAGAAAAAGAAAAAAGGGCATGAGAGAATTCGAATAGTGAAAAACACGGGAGGGTGTTTAGTACATAAGCTCTTATGATAATTCTATAAGCTTCTCCCAGTGACTTATGAAAATAAGTCAAAAACTTCTTCTGGGATGACATAAGTTATTTTTATAAAGAGCTTATGTCATCAGATAAGTCAAAAGGATCTTAAATAAGCTCTTCCAAACGCCACCTTACTCTCATAATAAAATTACTTTGAAAGAGACAATCAATTTGTTGCTTGCATAAAAGGATTTTACAAATCAATTTTAATACAAATTTAAGCAATTTGTTTTCTTGCCAACACATGACATGAGTTTGACAAACAATCTGACTAAGTTGAAAAAAGGATTGAAGTGCCACTTAGGACAAATTACTCAAGACAAAAAAAATATATATATACGAAAATCATTTGAAGAAAAATTTGGATACTAACAATTATTTGGGCTTGATTTTAAAATCACTATTAAAGTAGTTTATCAAAAAATGTTTTTTAATCATTAATACTTTGAGCTATATTGGAACATAATTAAATCAATCTCTTACAAAAGTATCTAGGACCTAATAATTTACCCATTGAATTCTTTGATCATGATACTTGAAACTTTGATCCTCCTTGCTTTTTATTTCCATAATTTGCTAACCTTTGAGTCCCTACATGCTTGGAAATTATATTTTCTTTTTATCCTACATACTTATAATTAGTGTTTATCAATCATCAAAACTTAATCAAATATATACTTACATACTCCCCTTTTTGATGATGACAAACTATACTATTTTTATCTGAGTAATGTGTTTATCAGAGTATACTTGCTGAAGTTATGTACATGATCTTCCCTTTTCTAAAGAGCATTACTCATAGAAAGCATTAGTAAATTTAATTTACTTATTCCTCCCATTTTGATATTATCAAAAAGAACAATATAGTGGAGAGAAATAAGATAGGTAATATTTCTAGAGGAGTAATAAACAGTGGCATCAAAACATAATCAAGGCAAATATATGCATATGTTTATTTAATGAGTATCACAAAGTCCTATTACTTAATTCTCTTTCTATGTATTTCTCCCCCGTAACCATATAATGGAATTTATTTGTAAAAGGGTTTGAGGATAAATTCCAACTTGGTTTTTCCCTTTATGAAAGACAATATAATTTATATTCTCAAGCATATTATTGAGAGTTGTAGCACAGTTTATATAAAGAATCCTCTCCTTACAAAATGCTCATTTAATAACAATTTATTTTTTTAATTTTAAATTCTCCAGTTTAAACATACAATTCTATGCACTCATACTTCCCCTTTGGGTGCAATTTATTTCTCCCCCTTTCCAAAATACTTTTGCAAATATACACTTCAAATTTACATGCACAAGTAACATGTTTATCATAAGATGTTCATCAAACATGGAATATAATCATGTGTTTACAATATAATTCACATTTCAAAAAAAAAAAAAAATAGAGACATAATCATGAGCTAACATAATATTCAAAATAAATTATCAAATACACATGATTTTATCATTTATCTTAAGGCATATAGAAATGCATATTTTTATATCTCAATTTTATTTATTTTTCAAGTGAACCATATATCATAAGAAGAAAATACTTTTGATACATTGTATTTTTCTTTGTTTGCAAGTTCCACACTATTCTTGTGAGAAGCTCTAGGAGGTCTTGCTTCTTTTTCGAAGATAAACACTTTTAAGATTAGGCAGCACCTTCCTTAATGATACTTCTTTTCCTTGATCAAATAGTTAATCATTTTGAAATTTTTTCCTGCACATTAGATTAGGTAGAGGAACTTTTTGGTACCTATTTCATCTTGGGTCCTTGGGAGTTAGTGGATAAGCATCTATAATTTTTAGGTACCCATGACAACTTATTTCTCACATAATAATTTTTCCTATAATGACATAAATGAGAAATATGTCCAAGATGACCACAATAATTACAAATTATAGATGGAGACGGGTTCTTTTGAAGATCATCATAGAAAGTCTTAGAATTTTTAGATTGGTGACACTTCAAAATATTTTGGTCAAAGTCATTGCTTGATTTCTCATGTAGAATATCATTCTTTTCATTAAGAAAAGCATATTCATCTTTCAAGTTCTTAATTTCAATTTCAATGGATGATATCTTTTCCAAAGAAATCAAGTTTTTCTTTTATAAAGTAATCAAGCCATCATATATCCCATTTGTTCATAATTTCTTTATTGTTTATTGTGTGAATTAAGATTTTATATTGAGAAAATTGTTTTTGATAAATTTATTTAGAAAATTTTATAAACCCAATTCACCCCTTCTTGGGTAATGGTTGCCACGATCAACAAGTGGTATCAGAGTCTCAAACTCTAGCACTCTCACTCACGCCTCCGAGATACCTCACCCGCGTTTGAATGTAAAGTCACGCACCAAAGAATGCCACACCTTTTACAATAGAAGGATACCCCACCTTCTAATCGAGGGATATCTCACCCTCAACCTAGGAATACCACACTCTATTTTCGAGTTAACATACGGAGTAGAAGAATTTGAAACATTCTAGATAATGCAGATAATACAAATTTAAGCCGTATGAGATTGACAGAATATGATAATTGATGGCTAACTGATTTCAAATTAGTGTGCAAAAATGCTATTTAATCCAATATAAAAATGTGCACATTTACGTTCTCTGTGTTTCTGTCAATGAGAGTCCTCTTTAAAACAATTTGAAAATTGAGCGTTGGACACCAACTTAGAAAATGAGAGATTTTGTGCAGGTCATAATTTCAGCAATAAAACACGTGACAAACATGCCAGCATTCGATTTAACTTGAAACTTTAAATTGATTGTTCCAGTGATCCCTTGGTATATGTGGCAAACCAATTGAAAATAAATTCAATCAGTTTTAGGGTGTGTTTGGGTAAACAACTTAATTAAGAGCTTATCACATAAGATCTTATCGCATGAGAGCTTATATCATAAGCACTTAAAGAAAGAAAAAGAAAAAAGGATTGAGAGGATTCGAATAGTGAAAAACACGGGAGGGTGTTTAGTACATAAGCTCTTATGATAATTCTATAAGCTTCTCCAAGTGACTTATGAAAATAAGTCAAAAACTTCTTCTGGGATGACATAAGTTATTTTTATAAAGAGCTTATGTCATCAGATGAGTCAAAAGGAGCATAAATAAGCTCTTCCAAACGCCACCTTACTCTCATAATAAAATTACTTTGAAAGAGACAATCAATTTGTTGCATGCATAAAAGGATTTTACAAATCAATTTTAATACAAATTTAAGCAATTTGTTTTCTTGCCAACACATGACATGTGTTTGACAAATAATCTGACTAAGTTGAAAAAAGGATTGAAGTGCCACTTAGGACAAATTACTCCAGACAAATATATATATATATACGAAAATCATTTGAAGAAAAATTTGGATACTAACAATTATTTGGGCTTGATTTTAAAATCACTATTAAAGTAGTTTATCAAAAAATGTTTTTTAATCATTAATACTTTGAGCTATATTGGAACATATATAATTAAATCAATCTCTTACAAAAGTATCTAGGACCTAATAATTTATCCATTGAATTCTTTGATCATGATACTTGAAACTTTGATCCTCCTTGCTTTTTATTTCCATACTTTGCTAACCTTTGAGTCCCTACATGCTTGGAAATTATATTTTCTTTTTATCCTACATACTTATAATTAGTGTTTATCAATCATCAAAACTTAATCAAATATATACTTACATACTCCCCTTTTTGATGATGACAAACTATACTATTTTTATCTGAGTAATGTGTTTATCAGAGTATACTTGCTGAAGTTATGTACATGATCTTCCCTTTTCTAAAGAGCATTACTCATAGAAAGCATTAGTAAATTTAATTTACTTATTCCTCCCATTTTGATATTATCAAAAAGAACAATATAGTGGAGAGAAATAAGATAGGTAATATTTCTAGAGGAGTAATAAACAGTGTCATCAAAACATAATCAAGGCAAATATATGCATATGTTTATTTAATGAGTATCACAAAGTCCTATTACTTAATTCTCTTTCTATGTATTTCTCCCCCGTAACCATATAATGGAATTTATTTGTAAAAGGGTTTGAGGATAAATTCCAACTTGGTTTTTCCGTTTATGAAAGACAATATAATTTATATTCTCAAGCATATTATTGAGAGTTGTAGCACAGTTTATATAAAGAATCCTCTCCTTACAAAATGCTCATTTAATAACAATTTATTTTTTTAATTTTAAATTCTCCAGTTTAAACATACAATTCTATGCACTCATACTTCCCCTTTGGGTGCAATTTATTTCTCCCCCTTTCCAAAATACTTTTGCAAATATACACTTCAAATTTACATGCACAAGTAACATGTTTATCATAAGATGTTCATCAAACATGGAATATAATCATGTGTTTACAATATAATTCACATTTCAAAAAAAAAATAAAATAGAGACATAATCATGAGCTAACATAATATTCAAAATAAATTATCAAATACACATGATTTTATCATTTATCTTAAGGCATATAGAAATGCATATTTTTATATCTCAATTTTATTTATTTTTCAAGTGAACCATATATCATAAGAAGAAAATACTTTTGATACATTGTATTTTTCTTTGTTTGCAAGTTCCACACTATTCTTGTGAGAAGCTCTAGGAGGTCTTGCTTCTTTTTCGAAGATAAACACTTTTAAGATTAGGCAGCACCTTCCTTAATGATACTTCTTTTCCTTGATCAAATAGTTAATCATTTTGAAATTTTTTCCTGCACATTAGATTAGGTAGAGGAACATTTTGGTACCTATTTCATCTTGGGTCCTTGGGAGTTAGTGGATAAGCATCTATAATTTTTAGGTACCCATGACAACTTATTTCTCACATAATAATTTTTCCTATAATGACATAAATGAGAAATATGTCCAAGATGACCACAATAATTACAAATTATAGATGGAGACGGGTTCTTTTGAAGATCATCATAGAAAGTCTTAGAATTTTTAGATTGGTGACACTTCAAAATATTTTGGTCAAAGTCATTGCTTGATTTCTCATGTAGAATATCATTCTTTTCATTAAGAAAAGCATATTCATCTTTCAAGTTCTTAATTTCAATTTCAATGGATGATATCTTTTCCAAAGAAATCAAGTTTTTCTTTTATAAAGTAATCAAGCCATCATATATCCCATTTGTTCATAATTTCTTTATTGTTTATTGTGTGAATTAAGATTTTATATTGAGAAAATTGTTTTTGATAAATTTATTTAGAAAATTTTATAAACCCAATTCACCCCTTCTTGGGTAATGGTTGCCACGATCAACAAGTGGTATCAGAGTCTCAAACTCTAGCACTCTCACTCACGCCTCCGAGATACCTCACCCGCGTTTGAATGTAAAGTCACGCGCCAAAGAATGCCACACCTTTTACAATAGAAGGATACCCCACCTTCTAATCGAGGGATATCTCACCCTCAACCTAGGAATACCACACTCTATTTTCGAGTTAACATACGGAGTAGAAGAATTTGAAACATTCTAGATAATGCAGATAATACAAATTTAAGCCGTATGAGATTGATAGAATATGATAATTGATGGCTAACTGATTTCAAATTAGTGTGCAAAAATGCTATTTAATCCAATATAAAAATGTGCACATTTACGTTCTCTGTGTTTCTGTCAATGAGAGTCCTCTTTAAAACAATTTGAAAATTGAGCGTTGGACACCAACTTAGAAAATGAGAGATTTTGTGCAGGTCATAATTTCAGCAATAAAACACGTGACAAACATGCCAGCATTCGATTTAACTTGAAACTTTAAATTGATTGTTCCAGTGATCCCTTGGTATATGTGGCAAACCAATTGAAAATAAATTCAATCAGTTTTAGGGTGTGTTTGGGTAAACAACTTAATTAAGAGCTTATCACATAAGATCTTATCGCATGAGAGCTTATATCATAAGCACTTAAAGAAAGAAAAAGAAAAAAGGATTGAGAGGATTCGAATAGTGAAAAACACGGGAGGGTGTTTAGTACATAAGCTCTTATGATAATTCTATAAGCTTCTCCTAGTGACTTATGAAAATAAGTCAAAAACTTCTTCTGGGATGACATAAGTTATTTTTATAAAGAGCTTATGTCATCAGATAAGTCAAAAGGAAAGTAAATAAAAAATTCTTCCAAACGCCACCTTACTCTCATAATAAAATTACTTTGAAAGAGACAATCAATTTGTTGCATGCATAAAAGGATTTTACAAATCAATTTTAATACAAATTTAAGCAATTTGTTTTCTTGCCAACACATGACATGAATTTGACAAATAATCTGACTAAGTTGAAAAAAGGATTGAAGTGCCACTTAGGACAAATTACTCCAGACAAAAATATATATATATACGAAAATCATTTGATGAAAAATTTGGATACTAACAATTATTTGGGCTTGATTTTAAAATCACTATTAAAGTAGTTTATCAAAAAATGTTTTTTAATCATTAATACTTTGAGCTATATTGGAACATATATAATTAAATCAATCTCTTACAAAAGTATCTAGGACCTAATAATTTATCCATTGAATTCTTTGATCATGATACTTGAAACTTTGATCCTCCTTGCTTTTTATTTCCATACTTTGCTAACCTTTGAGTCCCTACATGCTTGGAAATTATATTTTCTTTTTATCCTATATACTTATAATTAGTGTTTATCAATCATCAAAACTTAATCAAATATATACTTACAATCGTCGGTGCTCCTTTTTGCCACAAACCACCACAGACCCAAAACGCTTATTGGTAAAGCCTCCACGCTAGAACAAGTCACCACAGAACACATTATGATTTGGCAGACCATTATGTGGTGTATTTGGGAGATGAGAAATACTGTAATTTTTGGGAATGGGAAGATAGACTTGATTTACTTATTAGATAGGATCAAAGTTTGTTCTTGAAATTGGTTTAGTGCTAAAACACAGGACATAGGGTACTCTATGTAGTTTCGCAGATTGGTATATAGGTCTTATAAAGTGTCTAAAATTGGTTTAGCTTTTTTAGCTACTGTTTTTTGTACATTGTGGTGGATTCTGAGTTCCCCTTGCACTCTCATTAATATATTTTTGTTTTTTTAAAAAAAAAACATGTATAGTAAGTGGTTAACATATCTTATAAGGATTTTAGTTTTTGCAACGTGAATCAATTATAAATTGTTATATCATAAAAAATATGACTCTAATAAAGCCAAGACAGATCTCAGGGCTCAAAGAGTGTTTCCTCACATCGGCAGTTGGATTCGAACTCATGACCTTGTGAGTTATGAGATATATCCTTACCAACTGGATCAACCTTCATTTGCATGATTTGTGATTTGTTCAATGTATAAATTAGATTGACATTGGATAAAAATGAAATTATTCATCATATTATAATTGATTATAGTATTTAATATGATTTTACTATTATGTTCCCATGGGCCCTGATTCAGGACTAAACTAATAGTAGTAGCATTATTTTTTTGATGCTATATGTAATAATACTAGTAGAATTTGGAAACTATAAAAAAAAAAAAAAACAAGAAGGTACGTGATAAAAGAACAAAGAACGCACATTTGGTGGCAAAGGCAACTAGCGGTTAGCTATGAATTAATGCATAGAGATTGGGTAAGTGGTCCCCAAACATGTAAAGCAGCTTATCATCCACACACACGTCCTAGGCTCGTAGAAGACCCAATGTCTCTTTCATTCACTTGATTGCAATGTCTTCATTACCCTTGAAAGGCCTCACCTGTGTGCGTATATATATAAGCATCTTTTACTACTCTAGTCACCTCAAACTCAAAGCCAATTGAAAGAAAGATCACAATGAAAGGAAAGAAGCCATATGTGGTTGTGATTGTCATACAAGCCATATATGCTGCTATGTTTCTACTCTCAAAAGCTGCATTTGATCATGGCATGAACAATTTCATCTTCGTTTTTTATAGACAGGCTATAGCTACCCTTTTTCTGATCCCTTTTGCTTTCTTCTTTGAATGGTATGTATGTAGAAATGTCTTGTACCAATCTCCTTTATCAATATATCTTAAATCTTAGTTCTACTTCTTTTTTCTTTTCCTGTGGTAATTATGTGAGTTTTTTTTAATTATTTTAAGCCACAAACGATACCATTTTTTGTTGTAGGAAAACTTCACCACCTTTGTCATTCCTGACTTTCTGCAAGATCTTCTTCCTTTCTTTCTGTGGGTATGTATATGTCCAAATATCGAATTATCATTCATATGTTATGTTACATTAATTATTATATTGTTTAAATTATGGCTATGACGCATTGGAGTATTATCTTTATTTGTTCCCTCACCTTCATTAAAATTGTGTCGGTGTTTCAAAATTGCAGTATTACTTTGAGCTTGGACATATATGGTATTGGTCTTATTTACACCTCTGCCCCTATGGCTGCTGCTGCCACAAACTGCCTCCCAGTGATCACCTTCGTCTTGGCGCTCCTACTCAGGTAGAGTACAGCTGAACGTACGGACGACTCACATATGATTGCTTTGCATTTTATTCAATTGTTGATATAGTTTTCCCACCCCATGAACTCATATCTCGTTTGAAGAGCCATCTTGGTAGCATTTTTTTTTTCTTTTGATAAGCCATATTGGTAGCAATTAATTAAATGGGATTTTTTATGCCATGTCTTCTCAAAATTATTCAAATTTCAATTGTTCGAACACAGATGAATGATATTAATTAATTGAATAGAAGGTTTAGGTCTAAAAAGTAAGAAAAGAAGAAAGACAATTGAGAACATTTATTGAAAGATGAGACATGATGATTGATGGGATATTAAAGATAAAGTGATAACACTTGTTTTGTTTATGTTAGACGCCATCTTTAATCAAGTAAGAAAATAAATCACAAAATATATATAACGTTATTTAAGATTAGATTCTTCAATATGATGAATAATTGACTCTACAATATATTCTGAGAATTAATGAAGATATTTTATCTTAAAATAAAAAAATTGAATTATCATATACTTTATAAGTATTCCAACACTCATCTCATGGGGCTCAGCTAAAGAGCTCCTTAAAATTAGATTCATCAAGAAGAATATAAAATAAGGTGTAACTTGTTACAATTGGATACATAAAAAGAAGATAAACTACAAATAATTTGGAAAGAGAACTTTGACTAAACTAAACTGCATTTGGTCAGAATCAAGCCGTAGTTCAAGTTGGAAAGAAACCAATCTTTCAAGATGGAAACTAAGCCAATCTTTCTGGTTGGAAAATGAGACAATCTGCCAAAAAAAAAGAGACATATCATATTAAAATGATTAGATCCAGAAGAAATGGTTAGGGTTTGAATAATGAAGATTATAAGAGAGGTGCCGGCAAAGGAAACATGTCAATGGACACACAACAAAATATGGTAAAGCTGAAAATGGGAACCAACATGTGGTTGGTCCAAGTATGGTAAGGGACTTGGACATCTTAAACAAGTGGTTACAGGTTCGAATCATGTCTCTTGTATGGAGAAAATCAGGTTGGGATGGGAGAAGCCATCTTGTATGTCCAACAGGTTTTTCAACGAAAATTAGTCACTGCTAGCGGTGTTGAAAAAAACTTTGTACCTATAACGTGGTTAAAAAAAAAAAAAAAAAAGACTAAAATGGGGAGATTGAGAGGAGATGAAGAGATAGGTGTTTGGTAATGATGAGTGATGTTTTGAATCTCTCCTCTCTCTTTTTTTTCTGACTGATTGAACGTTCTTAATTAACTATATAAAATGATTCTAAGTTTTTTTTTTAGAAGCAAAAAAGTATCGAAGAAAAGCATAAGCGGTACCCAACCCATATAAGGCATAGAATAACATAGCCGTGTTAAGTGGTATACCAAAAACATATACTGTCGAGAGGTTGACACTAAGAGAACTAAACCCACAGGAAACCAGAAATGTAAATATGAAATATACATCAGTGAGAGATAAAAAAAAGCTACTTGCTGTCACTTTTGAAATTAAGAACCAGAGACCCCGTCCACTTGAGCAGCTAAGAAAACGAAGGCTTCCACACCATATAGAAGGAGTCGCACCAAGAGCCAAAAAAAAACCTGTTAGGCTCAAGAACGCCCTCACAATACCAGACAGTAACGAAACCGAGGACCCAAAATGCAGGTGAGTTATTGCAGACAGCCATGCGGACTTTGGTACCAATCAGCATAGCAGTAAAACTGCTCCTTTTTGATCGATAGCTGAAAACCAGTGCCATGAACATAGCGATTCTCAGTGATAGGGGATACAAACTGACACAATATTAACACATCTCTTTTTAAGATTCTCATCAGTTGAAACCTTGTTGTGTAGCATTCTCCATATAAGGAATGTCCTGGATGGAGGAATACAAGGTTTCCAAATCAACTTACCCCAAGAAACCACTTGATCATTCCTATTAAGGAAAGTGTAGGAATCTTTAAAAGAGAGCAAACCACTGTCAGAGTTTTTCCAAACTAAGCAATGATCAAAATCCACATTAGATGTAACCACAGAATTAATTTGATTTGCAATTTCAGGGAATTTGCAGGATATTTGTAATGGAATTGGCCATTTTTTATCAACTATAAAATCTGCAACCTTAGCACTGAGTTTTTTCCTAACAGTAAGTGGGATATGCATTAAGTCAGATAAAGAATGATCAAGCCAAACATCATTCCAAAAATGAACTCTATCACCTTTGCCAATCAGCCAACAACTCTCATTCCTCACAGTTTCCATATGAAGCTTAATACCAGACCAAATTGAAGATTTTACATAGCGGCCAATTAGAGTATTATGCCTCAGGAATCTTAATCTCAAAGAATTGCCCAGTCTTCATCATTTACCATGCTAACTTGAGTAGGGCAGCATCATTAATAGACTTTAAAGATCTTAACCCTAAGCCACCAGCATCCGTGATGTATATCATTTTTTAGTTTATTATGTACAAAATATATTTTTATGTTCTGTGTTGTTTGAAAGTGGGTTGAGCTGATCCAACTAAGTTGTAGCTTACCTCCAAAAAAAATCCTACATGGTTAAATGTGTTGCTAATATCCTTGATGACCTTGACCAACCCCTGTATGTGTTTGTTCAGGAAAATTTTGAAAATTATAGTTAAACTTCTAAAAATAACTTGCACGAGAAGACGATAACGGATGCAATCTTATATTGAATAAGATTATGTGTGAGGTTTTGTAATTGGTCAATGGGCTTCATCGTACTACGAAACAAAGACTCACAAAGGAAACGGAGTGGGATTTATTGGCATTAATATGTAGTTTTGAATTTTGAACTTATGCGGGTAGGATTTAGTTTAGTACAATTTTTGTGACAAGACAATTATGGTTGTTCTAAAATAGTTAAAGTGATTCTTCTTTTATGTTGTGAAAGTGTTTCCTAATTGGGAAGACAATGCAGTTCTTTTAGGATTTTGTTCTTTCTTTCTTTGGACTTAGCATTGGAACTTTTACAACCGTTGAAATTGATATTGATCACGTGAAGCGATTGTTTCTAATAAATATACGATCATGTTATGATCACGTGAATTTACATCTCCATGCAATACATATATATCATACCATTTATAATGTTTATAAAAAAACATAAAACATAAATAAATAATACCATTTATAATGTTTGGTGTCAACCCCTGCAGAATGAGTCAACTTGAACTGTGTGGCATTTTTTTAAGTATTTAATCTTTCACTTAATATATTATTAACCACGTGGGTATATTGTATTAATTTCAGGATTGAAAATTTGAAAATCAAGACTTCCGCAGGGATTGCTAAGTTGGTAGGCATTGTGGCATGCTTGGCTGGTGCAGCAACCCTTGCCTTTTATAGAGGCCCTCGTTTGGAATTTTTAAGCCATCATCACCTTTTGCGATACCATAAAAGTCAACAATTTCAAAGTCATGAATCATCCGGTACATGGATAAAAGGATGTTTCCTATTGCTATTATCTAACACCTGTTGGGGGCTGTGGCTTGTGCTACAGGTAATCTTAATTTTGACCCATTCTTGTGATCAAATCATAGGTTATGTCCGGAGTTTTAAATATGGGTCCGAAACCACAATAAAGGTCGTGATGTTACAGTTTTGGTAGTCTCTTAAATTGTATCACGATCGTAATTACGACTGCATCGATTATAGTTTCCTATAATTATCCGTAATAACATAAAATGCAATACAACCACAACCATGGCCGCGATTGCAATAATTTAAAAACCTTGGTCACGTCCTTAATTATTTGATATTTATCTAATCATTTAAGTTTTTTTCTGATCATGTTTATCCAGGCTTTTGTTATAAAAGGCTACCCTTCAAAGCTGCTCTTCACAACTCTTCAGTGCTTTTTAAGCTCAATTGAGTCTTTGGTCATTGCCTTGGCCGTAGAAAGGGACTTGGAGCAATGGAAGTTGGGTTGGAATGTCAGGCTTCTAGCCGTAGTATACTGTGTAATTTTCTAAAACTTCATAGCTAAATTGGTTGTCTAATTGACTGTTATCTTTATCAAAATATTAGTGTATAAATTCGTGACCAATCGCATTCATTTTGTTATGATAGGGAGTTGCAGTCACCGGTTTCACATATTACTTACAGACATGGGTTATAGAGAAGAAAGGACCTGTGTTTCTAGCCATGTCAACGCCACTGGCTCTCATTATGACAATCTTCTCCTCTGCACTTATCTTGGGCGAGATAATAAGTTTGGGAAGGTAACTAATAATTAGTTTCACTAATAACTTTTATTGAAATTTTCAGCTTTGTATTTTCTTTCCCCTCTGTTTGTTTTAGATTTTGTAAAGCCAAAAATCATGTTTATAAATCACGGGTAAAGCTTCCATCACATATACATTCCGAAATAATTGCATCCAGAAGTGTTATTTTCAAATTTGCATTGAGAATAATTTTAACCAAACATGCTTCAATATTGGCTATTAAAACTGAAAATTGATACTGTGTGGTTTATACAATTTTAAATCCCATGCTGAGATTGGTCTTAAGTTTCTGTATGAGACTTATCATGCATGTGATTTTTGTGAATTAACCAATTAAAAAAAGTGACAATATTTTATATAATGTCTTTTGAAATTACAAATTAATTAGTGTTTACTTTTTTGGTGTTTGATCAGCCTATTAGGGGGGTTGGCATTGATTATAGGACTGTACAGCGTTCTGTGGGGAAAGAGTAGGGAGGAAATGCCTAAAGCCTTGTTAGACTTGGAGCAAGCATCGGGCTACCTAGAGTGAGATCACAATTCTCATATGTGAAGTAGCACTATATTGGATATGTGATATTTTTTGTTTGCTGAAGTTAAATTGCTTCACAAAATATAATATAGAGCCGAAGGCGTTTATATTTTGGAATATTGCCCAAAGTTGTCTACAGTTAATGCACGCATGGTTGGTGCCGAAGACTGCGGTGAGACCAGATTTAAATGCGAATCTAGCTCTGACTAACACTTTTGTGGCCAAATTGAAATTTGCATTATGCTGTAACTTTTATTTTATTTCTGTTTTAAGCGTTGTAATGGGTAATAACATTAATATTTTTTTCGTTTGAATAGTTGATCTTATTGATTAGACGAGCTTCTTGTTTTAGTCGTCTTAGTGATTTGGTGCGTTGTAAAAGAGAGATTGGATAATTACAAGAACTTCAATTTTCAAATAAAAGAGACTTTTGCCGACGAAGGCTAGTCTAGTTGGTAAAGATTCGAATCCATAAGATCGTGAGTTCAAATCCTACTGTCAATGTGAGAACCTAGTTGGAGGATAATCTGTAAGTACTTCTGTAAGCGTTCTTTGAATCATGAGACCTGTCGTGACCTTGGTGAGTCACAATGACCCAATTCAACTAAATTTTCGTTTAAAAAAAACAATAAAAGAGACTTTGAGATGAGTGTAATAAGGAAAAGGGAAACAATTACCCTCATGATTACTATGACCATTTCTGCGAGTGTGAATATTAAGGATCGAGTTAGACTCGAGCATAAATCGGTTATGATAGGTATTGATCTTTGTATGTTTCATGGTTTCCTATGATGGAACATCTCTATTTATTTATTTTATTTTATTTTTTATAAAAGGGGCCTAAGCCAAAAGGAAAATTATGCAGAAATTAAACGAGGGGTAAAAACCCCTAAACTATCAGCAATCAACTGTTGTTCTATTTGTACTGGAGGCTCTTCAAAAATAACCTTGTCTCGTGTAAGCCCACACCGCATATTGACAAGCACATCTACATACTTGTTGGCTTCCCTGTAGACGTGAGAAATACTCACTTCCCAATTGCTTTGAAGCAACTTCCTGATTTTTGTCACTAGGCTCCAACCAGAGACGGACCTATGCACAATACAGCGGGGGTAGTTGCCCCCACCAAGTGATAGGGACGGACCTATGCACAATACATTGGGGGGCAGCTAAGTGATTTTTTTTTAAATACTAAATCTTAGATAATTTTTTCGTTGCCCCCACTAAAAAATTGATATCGCTACTATTGCTTTACAACCCTACTCGAAATAACACTAAAAATGTTTTTCTCATTACTCTACAACCCTATTTTACATGATACCTTTTATTTTTTCAGTACAACTTGGTCATATATATAGAGAAATATTTTTGATAGTGTTAAAAGTGGAAAAATATACAACAATCTCAAAGTATGAAGACACGTAGAGAGCAATTACGATTTATAAAAATTGAGGTATCTTTAATTTTATGGGTATATAATGATATAGTTTTTATAATCTCTAATTTAATGCCTTAATGATAATGATGCCATTATTTTATCACTTATGCATTTATATAATTTTTTATAAAAATATTTATAATATATGATATTGCCCCCACTAGTCAAAATTTCTGGTCCGTCTCTGGCTCCAACTACTTGCACTTCCAATACCCTTACCTGATATGCTATTTGCTACAACTTGAGAGTCAATCTGCAGTTGAATGTGAGTGAATCCTCTATCTTTCACCAAGCAAAGGCCCTCCCAAACACCCCACAATTCCGCTACGTAGGCATGTGTTTCCCAAGAGTTTTGAAAATGATGGAACATCTCTTTTGTTAGATATATTATAGAGGAGTACTAAGTCGACTTCTTGAGTGATATTAGGCTTGGCCCAAAATCAGTTCGATCAGATCATTATCACCATGTTGGTGCTTTTTATTAGATTGCCAAGCTCTATTCAGAATTTGATTCATTGTGATATTTTGCCTATTTGAGGTGTTTGAAGTTGTTCCCGCTGGATTTGGGGCAGAGGCCCAAAGTATACGTATGGGTCCTGGGTACTTGTATCCACCCCAATAAGAGGCCACTAATAGGGAATAGACTGGTTCCTCAGAGCCCAACTCGAAACATGACCGAGAAGGGGAGTCGAGCATTGCATACGAGAACTCCCTGGAATATTCCAGATAACGGACTGAACCTCATGACCGGAGGGACACGCATAAGAGGAGATTCTCTCGAGATTTATGGAACAGAAAGGTATCAAGTACAACGGCCTCATACCCCTGGCATGTGAAGGGCCTATAAACAGAAGAGGGATCCTCAAAGAAAAGAGAGACTTTCATACCATACCATTTACCCTATCGAATCAATCGATGATTTTCATAGTTATTGTTCTTAGTCAGAACAATTGGCGTCCACCGTGGGGCAAGGTAAAACGTTTCCCTCGCCACTCATCTCTTGTTTCATCATGGTGCACACCCGAACCGGAGGAGGAGCAGACTTCGGTCCCGAGCAGCCTCAACCATCGGCGGTCGGGGGACCGTACATCCCCAACTCGACCATACAAGCCCTGATGGAAGAGCAGAGCAGAACCTCCGGACCCCCCACCGACCTCAGCCACAACAACACCTACCAGAGGCCGTCGGGCAGGGGAACCCGGGGCCACCGGTCGTAGCCGAAGGACACCCTTTCTCCAACAAGATCATGAGAGTCCCTTTTCATGGAAGCTTCAAAGCGCTTCAGATCGACAACTACAACGGGGCTACTGTCCCGAGGAACATCTCACGGCTTTCAACACTCACATGGCGGTTACCGCCGCATCTAATGCAGTCAAGGGTTTTCCCCACTATATTCAAGGGCACAACCCTGACATGGTACGCCCAGCTTCCCCCTTTTTCCATTCATAGTTTCCATGATTTTGTCATTAAATTTAATACACAGTTCACGACAAGTCACGCTCACAAGAAAACTTCTGTGAGGCTCGTTAACTTTCGGCAAGGTGAGGCCGAATCGTTAAGGGACTTTCTTGGTAGGTTCTCCAAGGAGACTATGCAGATCAAGGATCTAAACCGGACCGTGGCCCTACATGCCATCCTAGCCGGGCTAAGGCCGGGGCCCTTCGTGGATTCATTAGCTCGGAAACCCCCAAGAGATATTGACGAACTAAGGAGGAAGGCTACATAAACATGGAAGAAGTCCGAGATTCCAGGGACTCTCGAAAGACCGGACGCACTCGGCGGGAGGCCCGAGACAAGTCGATCGAAAGGACAAAACACAAAAGGGAGAACCGAAAGAATCGTCGGTACCAGGAAATCCCCAAATACAAAAATTACACTCCCCTCAATGTAAGCCGAGATCGAATTCTCCAGGAGATTTTCAGAACCGATCTCCTCCAATTACCACCTCGTGGGGAAGCCCCACCTGATGCAGACCCTAACAAAAACTGCCGGTACCATAGAATACAGGGCCATGAGACCGAGGATTGCCGGGCCTTGAAGAATGCCATAGAACATCTCATCCAACAGGGCCATCTCGGTAACTTTGTTCAAAGAAAAACTTGGTAGCCATAGGGTCCCAGAGGAAGAAGCCAGGATAGAAATGGAGGCAGGTGGAGAAATGAACGCCTCAGGAGCCCCCCCCAGAAAGGGAGAGAAATCAGGAGCGAGATCGCCCTGCCCGAGGCGTTATAAACACAATCGCCGGCGGTTTCGTCGGGGGTGGGGGGAGCCTCGAGTACCACTAGAAAAAGGCATCTCCACTAGCTACGACCAGTTTTTACAATTGATCACAAACCGAAGCAGTCCTTACCCCCCCCCCCCCCCCCATTACCTTCACTGGTGACGGCTTCGAGGAATTTCTCTGGACCAGGATGATCCCATGGTGATCACGGTCAAAGTGGCTAATTTCGTCGTGAAAAGGGTTCTGGTGGATCAGGGTAGCTTGACGGATACCTTGTATTGGTCCATCGATCAAAGGTTGGGCCTCGAGGCCTAGGCGCTCAGGTCTCATAGTGGTACCCTAGTCGGCTTCTCGGGAGAACATATCAATGTGGGGGGATATATCGAACTGCTAACAACATTCGGGGAGGCAAGCCTCTCGAGAATAATCAACGTCAAGTATCTAGTCATTGATGCTGACACCTACAATATCTTAATCAACCGACCTGCCCTGAATGCTCTGGGAGCCGTAGTCTCCACGCCACACCTCACCATTAAGTTCCCGGCCACGAATGGGAGATCATCGCGGTTAGAACGGATCAGAGGACGGCTAGAAAATGCTATTTTGATAGTCTGAAAGTCAGCCACAAGAAGGTCGAGCCGTTACCGGTTGGAAGTTATGAGGTAGGAATGTTGGAATTGGACCCAAGGGATGAAGCTAGAGAAGCCAGGGCTGAACCCACGGAGGAATTAGAAAGGGTTCAGCTCGGGAAGAAAGACGGACCATGCACAAAACTCGGCAAGAATATGGAAGGAGATTTGCACAGCCAAATACTATATGTGCTAGAAGACAACGTGGATCTATTCGCCTGGTCAGCCTCCGACATGCCAGGCATCGATCCTGACTTCATCAGCCATCGATTATGCATCGATCCGGAAGCAAGACCAGTGGTCCAGAGAAAAAGAAAGATAGGAGGGGAAAAGAAGGATGCCATGATCGAAGAGACGAACAAGCTAGCCCAAGCAAGTTTCACCAGGAAAATCAAGTACACAACCTGGTTAGCAAACGTAGTCATCGTGAAGAAAGCTAACGAGAAATGGAGGATGTGCACGGACTACACTGATTTGAATAAAGTGTGCCCTAAAGACTCATACCCCCTGCCGAATATAGATCGCCTGGTGGATGGGGCCTCGGGTTATGGTATCCTAAGCTTCATGGATGCGTACTCGGGATACAACCAGATCCGAATGTTCCCTCCCGATGAGGAGAAAACCGCCTTCATGTTAGAAAAGGAAAACTATTGTTATCGTGTGATGCCTTTCGACCTAAAGAATGCACGGGTCACCTATCAATGCCTCATGGATAAAGTTTTCCAGGAACAAATAGGACGAAATGTCGAAGTCTACATCGACGATATGGTCGTTAAGTCCTCAATCCCCAAGAACCATCCGACCGATCTTAAAGAAGTACTACAACAGGTTCGCAAGCATAACATGTGCCTAAACCCTGAAAAGTGTTCGTTCGGGGTGCAAGGCGGGAAGTTTCTTGGTTTCATGTTGATCGAAAGGGGAATCGAAGCCAACACAGACAAATGCAAGGTAATAATGGAAATGAGAAGCCCGATATCAGTAAAGGAAGTTCAATGTTTGGCAGGCCGAGTAGCATCATTACAGAGGTTCCTGCCCAAGTTTGTCGACAAGGCCTATCCTTTCTTTAAAATTTTGAAAAAGCCCAACGATTTTAAATGGACCGATGAATGTCAGTCCGCTTTCTGAGATCTGAATACCTTTTTGGTATCTCCACCCGTGCTGTCCCGGCCAATCCCCGACCAAGAGCTACTCTTGTACTTGGCCGTGAGGGAGAACGCGATTAGCTCAGTTATAGTTCAAGAAGTTGAAAATTAGCAAAGGCATATGTACTATGTTAGCCGAGTTCTACAAGGCGCAGAAACCCGTTAACAAATGATTGAGAATCTGGCCCTAGCCCTTGTCACAGTAGCAAGAAGGTTGCACCCTTATTTTCAGTCACATCAAGTCGTGGTCCGCACAGATCACCCCATCAAACAAATCCTCCGAAGACCCGAGTTGGCAGTAAGAATGGTGGTTTGGCCAATCGAGTATTCGGAATTTAGGTTATGATTTGAGCCCCAAGGTGCAATCAAGGCACAATGCCTTACGGATTTCACGGCGGAGCTACCCCGAACCAAATCCCGAGAAAGAAAACCGTTCGAGTTTGTATGTGGATGGGTCTTCAAACACAAAAGGCGGTGGGGCCGGAATAATTCTGGAAGGACCCGATGGGATCATCCTTGAACAATTAGTCAGACTAAACTTCCCCACTAGCAATAACCAGGAAGAATATGAGGCTCTGTTGGCAGGACTACGACTGGCGAAAGAAGTCGGGGTAAAGAGATTGAAAGCTTATAGTGATTCTCTCCTAGTTACGAGGCAGATCACCAAGGAATACCAAGTGAAGGATGAACAGTTATTCGACGGGAAAAAAACTCAAGAGCCGACTTGCTTTCCAAGTTGGCAAGCACAAAGAAACCCGAACAGTGCAAAACTGTGATACAAGAAACCTTACATACACCGAAATCATTTCCTCTAAAGAAGAAGCCCCGAGTTAGATGACCCCAATCAGAGATTACTTGAGTAAAGATCACCTTCCACTTGAAAATAATCAAGCACGAAGGATCATAAGGCAAGTGGCGCACTATACCCTCTACAGAGGGTAACTATACAAAAAAGGGTTCTCTAACCCTATGCTCAAATGTCTAGACCCAACCCAGGCAGAGTATGTCATGGCCGAGATACATCAGGGAATATGCAGCCTACACGATGGGGGAAGACCACTTGCAGCAAACGTCATTCAGGCCGAATACTTCTGGTCGACCCTTCGATCCGATTGCATGAATTGGGCTTTAAAGTGCGAAAAATGTCAGTATTTTGCAAAAATCCCGTACACCTCCCCGGAAACACTGCACAGTATCTTCTCGTCCTAACCTTTTTCAAAATGGGGAATGGATATTCTCGGTCCATTCCCCGTAGCCAATGGGCGGGTCAAATTCCTCACAGTGGCTATCGACTATTTCACAAAGTGGATCGAAGTTGAGCCCGTTGCTAGGATCACTTCTAAACAGATCGAGAAGTTCACATGGAAGAGCATCGTTTGCAGGCACGACCTCCCCCATTCTATCATCACCGATAACGGAACTCAGTTCACAGACCGTTCTATTCAAGCCTTCTACAAAGGCCTCGACATCATACAACACATCAGCTTGGTCGCGCATCCCCAAACAAATGGACAGGCCGAAGCAACCAATAAAGTTATACCCAACGAACTCAGAAAAAGGCTCGATGACTCAAAGGGATTATGGGTCGAGGACCTCCCCAGTATGTTATGGGTTTACCATGTAACCCCGCAGCCGGACACCAATGAAACTCCTTTCAAACTCACTTATGGCGCTGAAGCAATGATCCATGTTGAAGTCGGCGAACCTACATTGAGAATAGCTACTTTCAAGCCGGAAGCGAATGATGAAAACATAAGGGTCGAGCTCGACTTGGCAAAAGAAGTCAGAGAGATATCGCAAATCAAGAATGCTGCCGGGAAGCAAGTAGCCGAGAGGAAGTATAATTCTCGACTTTGCCCATGGAACTTCGTGGGAGGTGACTTGGTCTTAAGACTTCTGGCAGGACCGAGAAAGGACAGGTCTGAGGGAAAATTAACCCTGAATTGGGAAGGGCCCTTCCGGGTAGTGCAGAATGTCGGAAAGGGAGCATACAAACTCGAGACCATGAATGGCAAGGCAGTTCTGAGGACCTGGAACGCGACTCATCTTAAATTCTTTTACCCATAAAAGTACTGTAAATGGGAGAGTACTCTTTTTCCTTACCCACGTTTTTATCCCTAAGGAGGGTTTTTAGTTGGAAGGTTTTAATGAGGCTCACCCTAAATCAAAAAAGCAACGAAAAATGCTTTGACTCTATCACGGCACATTAGTCTTTCCTTATTTATCAGAAAAATCACTAAGTCATGAGCGGGACAAACAAGAGTTCCCCGCGAAGGAAATACAAGCCAGGCCAAAGCCCGAAATCGCAAACCCGAGTAGAACCAAGTTTTCTCGTACAAAACAGACTCAAGTCCAAAATAAAAATTTGAAGTCGGGTCAAAGCCCTAAAATCACAAAGCCGAGTAGAACCAAGTTTCCTCGCATAAAACGGACTCAGGTCCAAAATGAAAAATTCAAGTCGGGCAAAAGCCCCAAAATCACAAAGCTGAGTAGAACCAAGTTTCCTTGCACAAAACGGACTGAAGTCCAAATGAAAATTTGAAGTCGGGCCAAAGCCCTAAAATCACAAAGTCGAGTAGAACCAAGTTTCCTCACACCAAACAGACTCAAGTCCAAATCACAAAGCCAAGTAGAACCAAGTTTCCTCGCACCAAACGGACTCAAGTCCAAAATGAAAATTTGAAGTCGAGCCAAAGCCCCAAAATCATGAAGCCGAGTAGAACCAAGTTTCCTCGCACCAAACAGACCCAAGTCCAAAATGAAATTCAAACTGCAAAAAAAAAAATAAAACAACAAGAAGAGGATGAAAAAAATGATTTTGTTTCCTTGGCACAAGGCAGATTCGAGACCAGAAATTAAAGCAGCACACATAGTTAAATGGTTGCAAAAAACAGAGTCCGAATAAAAGGTCTATCCAAAACATTACATTCAAAACCAAACCAAATGAAAAAGGCCCAACTTGGCCATCGAGTCATAATGCTCAAGTACAAAGGAACTGAAAATCAAAAAGTCCGATAAAGGTACAATGCAAACTGGGCATTCCCCGGGGCTTCATTATTAGCAACCTCTTCTTCAGCAAGGGGAACAATTTTTCCATCCTTCACCTCTTTGTGAGGCTGAAAGGGGATAAGTCCAAATCCGGGTAATAGCACACTAATTGCTCGCGAAGGACTTCGAAGCCTTCGGTCAATCGCCCCGTCAAGTCGGCTTTCAGAACATCATTCTCGCCCTCCAGAATCAGAATTCTCTCAAGGATGGAATCCCAGGAAGCGAACAACATCGTCTTCTCTCCTTTAAGCTTTGCGAAGTCTACCCGTGCTTAGGCGATGATCTGCTTGGGCCAAGTCTAGATCTTTCTCGGAGTTTCTTTGCTTCCTTGGAGACTTTCACGAACTCCACCATCAACTGTTCGTCTTCCGGAGAAGTAGGGGTATGACTTGAAAGCATTTGATAAAGGGGGTCATCAAAAGCCTCGCATGTTCCCTGTTGGGAGGGAAATATCATCTCGGCCTGCTACCGAGAAACAATAGTGCCTTCCTCCTCTACACGTTCAGGGCATTTTTCTTCACAACCAGGCCACTTTCGGTTTGGTCGGACCCATCAACGAGGTTGATAATCATCTTCCCTTTAACTTTGGGATGACCCTCGGTCGAAGCCCCCCCATATCCCGGTTTGTTTCCCGGCTGGTCCAAAAAACTGGGAAGAGTTTTCCTCGACATCTTGGAGGCCATCGATGCTGCGAAAACAAAAAGGAAAATAATAAGGCAACCATTCCATAAGTAAATAAGCAGAAAGCAACAGTAGACCAAGTGCCCTCACCCATATAATAATCCAAATCAGTCGGGTTATTTTCTAATTGGATCAAACACTGACAACTAACATTTACCAGTTGCTCGAGGTATGACACCTCCAATTTTTCGTGGTGGCTTAAACGAGAATATTCAAAATGTCTAACTAGTCGAGGGGTCGATGACCAGGACAGGGGGAACTTGGCACCCCCCGAATCAGAAAAGAGGAAGGATGGGAAGGGGCCCTGGTGCCTCACCTTAAAATATTCGGGTTTAAAACGCTTCCATGAAGACGAATAAGACTCAAATGTCTTGTGATTCTGAATCGAGCATATTGAAATCCATCCTAAAGAGTCGCTTTGGCACACACAGAAGAAAGAAAAAAATTTCCTAATACTGGGTAAGTTCCCGAAGAAATCGTAAACAATCTCAAAGGTTTTAATGAAAGCCCTGCTGTTAGGACAATTGAGAATAGAGCATTGAAAATTTGAAAAGGGAAACCGAATCCCGGCTCGGGTCAGAACCCGTTTATACATGAAGAAAAAAATCCCGAGAGGGACACACATGATAGAGTTGATCTTCTCCGCTGCAAGGGAGTAGCGCCACCCTGTTTAAACCCTTATAATCGGCCGCATATTTTTTCAAATCCATCAAAGACTCAGAATCTTGAAACACTGAGTGGATGCCCAACACCTCAGGATCAACCCAAGAATATGTTTTCTCAACACCCACATCATCAGGAGCTGCCATATTACCACCGCAAAGGACTCCGTTGATCGTGCACCGCCACTAGCTGTGAGCGCGAGGAAAGAATAAGACGGAGTAGGGGGAACAAGAAATCTTAACAAAAGCAGCACAGAAGAAGGAAGAAAGAACTAAGAAAATAAAGAAAAGAAGAAAATTTACCTAAAGCAAAGAGGAAGGGGAATAGGTACGAAAGAGTTTCACGCACAAAGGACTAAAAATAAGAGACAAAGAGGAACAAGCAGTAATGAGAAGGAAAGTGTGACACCCTCTACCCCGCATACATATAAAGCATTAAAAGATATGGTAAATTAAAATAAAACATCATTTATTGAAATAATCAAAACTAAGTTAAAAGGTACCACATCGTATCAAGTCTCAAAACGTGGAAAAAGAAAACATAACATAACATAAACAAAACCCAACCCTTTATGTCACATACAGAGCTGGTATAACCAATCCAGAAAATATCCTCGAATACAAACGGAACAACTAACTAACTACTGAAAATTGGAAATCCTAACTAGAGAGTCGTGGCTCCTAGGAGTCACTCCTCAACTGGCTACTCGCCGTCCTCTACATAAAAGATACATGTCGCAACAAGAAACATAGAGATAGGGAGTAAGAAATATGAATATGAATATAATGGCAAGGAAGCAGTTCGCAAGACGAGCATACATCAAACAATCATGTTATAGCAGGCAACGATATAACATATCAATATCATCATACAAACGTGTATGCTATGCAACACAAACTCTACCCCACTACTCCATTATACACTTGGATCCATCTATCTCAGGAAGTCAACTTTGGAGTTACATTTCCACATTGGCCAATAAGCACCAACACCGGGGCAATCCACCAAACCTTGGGTGGACCCCCTAGGATAGCCGATGCACCTTACTCACGGATGTGCCACCACGGTTGTACATGATTCACTTGAATCGCCGCGGACGGCCAGATCGCCTTACTCTCAGATGACCTCTCCCATGTTGAACATCCTCCACTATCATCTCCGATGCGTGAATGCATGCTCAACACAACACATAGGCATAACCAGCACCTCCACTTGGGCCACTAGGCTACCCAAGTTTAACACCATCAACACCTCGACCACTCGGCTATCGAGGATTATCTTTATCTTTCGTATTCATTAATTAAACATTCTAGTTGTTATATACTAGAGATTACCACCTTGACCATCAAGCATCAAGACCTTCTTGGCCACTAGGCTACCAAGGTACCATATCATCATTAACACTCTAGCCATTAAGCACTAGCGATTACCACCTTGACCATCATGGATCAAGGCCCCCTTGGCCACTAGGCTACCAAGGTACAGTAATATTATCACTTGTCTTTGGTCTCCTTGTTTCATTGGTATTTTATTAAGTCTTTTAGAGCATTTTGGGATAAAACCCCTGCTTCAGTATTGTTCTGCATTCTGTTCTGCATAGGTGAGCACAAGAGTGCTCACCCCTCAACACGGTCGTGCTGAGCTCACAGTCAAGTACGGTCGTGCTGACTATTGAGAACGGACGTGCTTAAGTAGAGCGCCCGGTTCTGTGCTTGAATGGGAGCACAGGCATGCTCGAGTGTGCTCCCTGCTGGTCTGGCAGAAGGGTCACAAACCCCTTGTCAATACATTGGGAACAATTTAGATTCAATCATAAGGATTCTTACTAGCCCATTGATCATCAGTTTCAATAGTATTGATTAAATGTTCATGTCTTATAATTAGAGGGGAATTAATCCTTTAGTTTAATTCATTTAATTGTCCCCAATTGCTCAAGATCAATCCCTATGGTCCTTGAATAAACCATTGGCATAATCCTCACTCATTATTATCGTTCAGATTTATAAGCAGGGGGAACAACCTACCTTAACATTATTAACAATTTTAACGTTTAATATTAACGCGTCACAACATCAATCAACATCCAATACATCACCATATTATGATAAAACACTCGATCATGGCATCATCACATTAACATGTTCATGATAACATTAAATCAATAATAACAGTCATGCCAATCATTAACATTGTAAACATTTAAACATCATATAGCAAGCAGGCATAAAGGCATATAGACATGTTATCAAACATAAAGGGTTATGGAAACCCTTCGTCTTACGCTACCCCCAAGCCTACATACTCATACTATTCCTTCTCCTCATACCTGGTATGAAGATTCCTCCTTTAACCAACGAAAGCTCTACCGGTTCCCTCGGTTTGGCTCGAAGAATCATCTCAAGTCTTGGCCAACACAAAAAGGTTAACCAATCAATTCCCAATTCAACAGAATGAACGCAAGAGGGAAGAACGTTTACCTTGCGTTAATTGACATTAGCGTGTGATTATCTCTCCCAAAGAGTAGAACACCAAGAATAGTTTGGGTTCAAAGGGGAAGAGAGGGAGAGGCTGTCGTCACACTTAGGGTTGCCCTAAGTGCCAATTTGAGGGTTGTAACTCGTAACCCTCACAATCTGATGTCTATATAAAGACTCAGACCCGAGCACGGTTGTGCTTACTGTTGAGGACGGGCGTGCTCAACTTAACGTCAACGAGACGCGTTTGACTGCTGAGCACGGTCGTGCTTTCTAATGTGCACAGGCGTGCTCACATCAGCGTCAATGAGACGCATGCAGCCTTAAAAACGGGCATGCGGATACATGAGCACGTGCGTGCTCACGCGTCCGGAAGGGATTTCTTTAACTCAAAAACCCCACTTAGCCCACTCTAAACCTTGCTAACAAACAAGGCACACATAAAAGCACTTATACGGAAAATAGGGTGTTACAATTCCACCCTCCCCCCTTATAAAAATTTCGTCCTCGAAATTTCTACTCACCTCGGACGAAGAGATGCTGGTACGCTTCCATTGTCTTGCTCTCAAACTCCCATGTAGAAATCTCCTTAGTTGTCCCTCTCCAAACGACTTTAACCAAAGGAATCTCCTTGCCCCTTAGTTGCTTCACCCTCCGGTCCTCAATTCGAAGGGGTTGTACCTCGAAAGTCAAATTCTCTTTTAACTGAATCGTGTCGGGGACTATCACATGGTTTGGGTCATGAATTTGGGAATAAGTTTCTTCGCTTTCATCACTCTACTGACCCTAGTTGTTGGTGTAACTCTCAAGAATACGTGATCGCCTTCCTGGAATTCGAGCGCCTTCCTCCTTTTGTCTTGGTAGCTTTTCTGCCTACTTTGTGCCATTCTCATCTTTTCCCGAATCATCCTCACCTTCTCTGTGGTTGCTTGCACTATCTCAGGTTCTAACACAAACACTATCACCAGGTTCACTCCAACACAAAGGTGTCCTATATCTCCTCCTATAAAGAGCTTCATAAGTTACCATCCCAATACTGGAATGGTAGCTATTGTTGTAGGTGAACTCTATTAGGGGTAAAAACTTGTCCCAACTACCTGACTGGTCTAGCACATAAGCTCTAAGCAAGTCCTCTAAGGCCTGGATGGTTCTCTCAGACTAACCATCCGTCTGCGGGTGATAGGAACTTAGCCTAAGCTTGGTATCTAAGGCCTCATGCAAACTTGTCCAAAACCTAGAGGTAAACCTCGAGTCTCTATCTGACACTATGCTAGAAGGTACACCATGTAACCTAACTTTCTCTTTGATGTACAACCTGGTCAACTTTTCCAAATGGTATTCCATGTTCATAGGGATGAAATTGGAAGACTTGGTCAATCAATCCACAACAACCCATATCGCTTCATAACCTGCTGGAGTCCTTGGGAGTCCAGACACAAAATCCATGGCAATACTGTCCCATTTCCATTCTGGGATACTTAAAGGTTGTAACTTTCCCGATGACTTCGGGTGTCCTATCTTAGCCTTTTGGCACACTAGACAATCGTACACAAACTCAACCACATCTTTCTTCATCCTAGGCCACCAAAACATCCTTTTTAAATCCTAATACATCTTATTGACACCTGGGTGCACACTCAGTCCAATCCTATGTCCTTCTTCAAGGATCAACTTCCTAAGCTCCGGGACGTCTGGTATACAGATTCTATCTTTGAACCTCAAAACTCCATCACTTCCTTCCTTAAAACTAAGGTCTCTACCTTGAGCAAGCAACTCCATCTGGTCTAAGAGAAACTGATCTAACTTTAGGCCTTCTCTAACTCGATCCATCAAACTGTTAGTAACCTTCAAGGTTCCAAGCCTAATGCTCTTAGGGGTAACTTCCCAAGCTAAACTTAGGTCTCTAAACTCCTCGACCAGGTCCATCTCCCAAACCATTAAAGCGGAGACGTGCAAGGTTTTTCTACTTAAAGCATATGCCAGTGCATTGGCCTTTCCTTGGTGGTAGGTCAGATCAAACTCATAATCCTTTAAAAACTCCTTCCATCTATGCTGTCTCCTCTTTTTGGTCAAACAAATACTTCAAACTCTTATGATCACTAAAAACCTCGGACTTAGCTCCATACTGGCAATGCCTCCAAATTTCCAAGGAAAACACCAAAGCTCCTAACTCTAGATCATGGGTTAGGTAGTTCTTCTCGTGGATTTTCAACTGCCTAGAAGCATAAGCTACTACCTTACCATCTTGCATCAACACTCCACCTAAACCTTGCTTCAATGCATCATAATACACCACGAAAGGTTTACTAGGATCGGGCAAAACCAAAACTGGTACTAATGTTAACCTGTCCTTCAAGGTTTGGAAACTCTCCTCACACTTAGAGTCCCACACAAACAACTGTACCTTCTTGGTAAGACGGGTTAAGGGTAACGCTAACTTAGAAAAGCCTTCTATAAACCTCCTATAGTACCCTGCTAAAACCAAGAAAGTTCTAACCTCGGTCACTGACTTTAGCGCTTCCCACTGGAGCACCGTCTCTACCTTAGTCGGATCCACTACTATCCCACCTTTAGAGATCAAGTGACCTAAGAAACTCACCTCCTCTAACCAAAACTCGCACTTAGACAACTTAGCATACAACTGCTTCTCCTTAAGGGTCTTCAAAACAACCCTCAAGTGCTCCTCATGTTCCTCCTTAGTCTTGGAGTACACTAAGATGTCATCTATGAAAACCACGACAAACTTATCCAAGTAAGGGTGAAAGGTCTTATTCATGTAGTCCATGAACACGGCAGGAGCATTAGTCACGCCAAAGGGCGTAACTAAATACTCATATTGACCATATTGCATTCTAAACGTTGTCTTCGGGATGTCCTTGGGCTTAACCCGAATCTGATGGTACCCTGACCTCAAATCTATCTTCGAGAAAACACAAGCCCCGATCAAATGATCCATAAGATCATCAATCCTAGGGAGGGGATACCTATTCTTAACGGTCACTTTGTTGAGCTGTCGATAGTTGACCGCGCTGTCGCCACGCGCCAAAAAGAACGAGCGATTATTAAAATAATGTAGTATAGAGCGACAACTCGGATATCGTCTCTCAAGGACTCTTTAGTTGTTGTTATTATTAACAGAAAACCAAAAGTTAGTTTTTGGGGGTTTTGGATTGAGTGCAATTAAAATAAAGAAAACAAAGCAATAAAAAAAACAAAGCAGTTAAAAGATTAACAAATAAACTAAAGACGATTAACCTACTGTTCTCGGTTTCCCACTATCAGTGGTTCATATAAATCCAAGCCCTAAGCAGATTCTAATCCCCTTTCAGTTGTAGCAACAATTAACAAACGAAATTGCTACTACGGATATATGTTCCTATTCCCGAATTAAACAAACGGGGTTAAGCTCTCATGAACTAAACGAACATGAATGAACACACGTGAATTAAACAAATGCGATTAATTATAGGAACATGATATCACCGAAACGAATCAATACAATACTATACACTCCTGAATTAAACAAACAGAAATGCATAACATAGTATTGAAAAGAGAAAAGCAATAAAAATAGGAAATACAGAACCTCAAATGTAAATGGAAACCAATCCCAGTAGATTAATCAAGGAGACTAGTTCTCCATTACAGACTTAAACACAAAAGAAAAGAAAGGAAAATAAACTACTACTACTGACTACCAAAGATTAGCCAAAACTGGCTAACTCTAACTCTGCCTAACTATGACTCACTCCTCTCTCAATATCTGAATGCTCCTTTTATTAACTTCAACCTCTGCCTCTTAGCTTTCCAAAGCCACTTAATTTGCTTAATTATGAATTAAGATGAGGGAGTTATGTCCACATTCAACTCATAGGGCAGCTGAAACGCCTCTGACTTCACATGGATTAAAGCCCTTCAAAACGGCTCTGTTTGGAATAATGGTCTTCATGAGAGTTAAAGCTCTTTGTTTGATCTTTCATTTGCCACCGGGTTCAGTTGCAACCGACATCTACAGCCCAAGTTATGGCCCAATCTTCATGACCAGTTCAGGTTCCAGTGACAGCAATTATGTTCTGACTTCAAGGCCCAATGTGACCCACTATACATCCAATTCAGCATCTGAGTTCTTCATGAAAGTTGTTGGGCTTCCTTTTAGCTTTCCTGTTCTGACTCCTGCGTTTCTGTTTTTATAAGAGGGCCGCACGTCACGGCTTAGGCGTGATGGCCTCTGCTTCAGGTGTACTTCCCTTCTTGCTCTTCTTATTGCCCTGAAAAACAGAAAATAACATAAGTACTTTATTTAACTCTAAATCAACTAAATTAACCTAAAAACACTTTATAGACTCAAAATCTTACTTAAGGACAATCAAGTCTAATTTGGGTGAAAATGATATAAAATTAGCACAAAGCCAAGGTCTTTACTAGTTATAAAACCGGTCAACCAGAGGCTCATCAATAGTCGACACACAACCTCATACTACCATCTTTCTTCTTAACCAACAACATTGTAGCTCCCCATGGGGATACGCTAGGCCTGATGAACTGCTTATGCATCAGGTCTTCTAGCTGTTCCTTTAACTTGGCTAGCTTTAGAGGAGACATTCTATATGGTGCTATGGATATAGGCCCAGTGCCAAGCACTAAGTCTATGGCAAACTCCATATCCCTCTCTGGGGGTAGTTCATAAACATCCCCCGGGAACACTTCAAGAAATTCTCGCACAACAAGCACACTGTCGACACCAGGAGGGCTCTCGACTTCCAGGGAAGATAGCATCATGTACACTTGGGCTCCTTCATTCATTAAAGTCTTAACTTGGCTGGCAGAGAGAGGGCTAGGATCCCCAAACTCCACTGGAGTTCCAAAAACTATGGTTTTATCAAAGCAATTTAGAAGAACGTGGTTGGAAGATAGCCAGTCCATGCCAAGAATAACATCAAGGTCTTTTAAAGGTAAGCATACAAGATCAACAATAAAGTCGCTATCGTCTATGATAATAAGAATATTCTTGCATGCATAAGAAGTGAGAACAAGTTTATTTGTGGGTGTGCAACAACTAAATCACACTCAAGAAGTGTCACAGGCTACTTAAGACTCTTAGCACATTCATATGACACAAACGAGTGGGTCACACCCGAATCAAACAATACAGTAAAACGAATTCCCCTAACGAGGCACACACTTTGGATAAATCTTCGGATTCGGAGGCCTCAGCTCCACTAAGAGTAAAGACTCTCCCCGTGGTCTTCAGTCAGTTGGCTTGAGGCTTTTGACCTTTGCTCGCGCTCTGTGTCTATGACTTTCCTCCCTCGCAGTTCCGGCTGATGCGGCCATGCTTGCCACACTTGAAGAAGATGATGTCCGTATCCTTGCATTGGGTAGTGAAGTGGTTCTGTCCACACTTGCCGCACCGCAGAGGTCTAGAATCGGAAGAATCCCATCTCCTAGACCTGTCTGAAGAAAACTGAGACTTCTTTCCATCCTGCTTAAAGTCCTTGCCAGCTGGAGCAAGACGCGGTTTCCACTTGTTTCCCTGATCACTCCTCTTGTTGCTATGATTGTCCGATCCCTTGGAGGCTGATCCTCCAGACTTGCAGTCATCTTCATAGATCCTGCACTTGTTCACTAAAATTGGAAAGACTCGGATCTCCTGGTAGTTGATAACCTGCTTGATCTCTGGACGCAGACCATCCTCACACTTCACGCATTTGGAGCGATCGTCCGCCACATACTGATACAGCGTATAGTAACGGGCAAGCTCCTCAAACTTGGCCCCATACCCTCCTTTCGACATGTTGCCCTACTTTAGCGCTAGAAATTCCATCTCCTTCTTGTCCTTGATGTCTGTCGGGAAGTACTTCTCGAGAAATTTGTCCTTGAACACAGTCCATGTGATCATAGTACCCTCCGCCTGCAAACGTTGACGACAATTCTCCCACCAATGTTCATCCTCCACTGTCAGCATGAAAGTCCCAAAGATGACCTTTTGTTGATCGTTGCATTCCATAGCTCGGAAGATCTTCTCGGCCTCTCTCATCCACAACAAGGCACCCTCAGGATCGTAAGCTCCCTTGAAAGACGGTGGATTGTTCCGCTGGAACTTGTCGAGACCCTAGAACTCAGCTGGCTCCCCGTTGTTGTTGACGTTCTGGTTTTGGCCTATCGCGTTGGAAAGGAGTGCCAAAGCATCTGCGATAGCCTGGTCGTTTCTGCCTCCTATTCCTGCCATAAGTTCCTGTAAACGCCCAAGACAACTTATTAAATACAAGGAACTTAAAGCAAGAAAAGTTACGGCTTCTAACATAAAGCATCATTGTCTATAACAAGTATAGACAATTCAAACAAGAGCACACAACAGACTCATACCACGTCTGGACAGGGCCGAACTGCTCTGATACCACTAAATGTGACCGCATACATACAAAGCATTACAAGATAGGGTAAATTAAAATAAAACATCATTTATTGAAATAATCAAAACTAAGATAAAAGGTACCACATCGTATCAAGTCTTAAAACACGGAAAAAGAAAACATAATATAAACAAAACCCAACCCTTGATGTCACATACAGAGCTGGTATAACCAATCCGGAAAATATCCTCGGATAAAAACGGAACAACTAACTACATACTGAAAACTGGAAATCCTAACTAGAGAGCCGTGGCTCCTCGGAGTCACTCCTCAACTGGCTGCTCGCAGTCATCTGCATAAAAGATACATGCCACAACAAGAAACATAGAGATAGGGAGTAAAAAACATGAATATGAATATAATGGCAAGGAAGCAGTTAGCAAGACGAGCATGCATCAAACAATCATGTTATAGCAGGCAACGATATAACATATCAATATCATCATACAAACGTGTATGCTATGCAATGCAAACTCTACCCCACTACTCCAATATGCACTTGGATTCATCTATCTCAGGAAGTCAACTTCGGAGTTACATTTCCACATTGGTCAATAAGCACCAACACCAGGGCAATCCACCAAACCTTGGGTGGACCCCTAGGATAGCCAACGCACCTTACTCACAGATGCACCACCACGGTTGTACATGATTCACTTGAATTGTTGCAGACGGTAAGATCGCCTTACTCTCGGACGACCTCCCCTATGTTGAACATCCTCCACTATCATCTCCGATGCATGAATGCATGCTCAACACAACACATAGGCATAACCACCACCTCCGCTTGGGCCACTAGGCTACCAAAGTTTAACACCATCAACACCTCGACCACTCGACTATCGAGGATTATCGTTATCTTTCGTATTCATTAATTAAGCACTCTAGTTGTTCTGTACTAGAGATTACCACCTTGACCATCGAGCATCAAGGTCCCCTTGGCCACTAGGCTACCAAGGTACCATATCATCATTAACACTCTATCCATTAGTTAGAGATTACCACCTTGACCATCATGCATCAAGGCCCCCTTGGTCACTAGGCTACCAAGGTACAGTAATCTTATCACTTGTCTTTCGTCTTCGCATTTCATTGGAATTTTATTAAGTCTTTTAGAGCATTTTGGGGTGAAACCCCTACTTCAGCACTATTCTGCATTCTTTTCTGCCAGTGCTCACCCCTCAGCACGGGCGTGCTCCCTATTGAGCACGGGCGTGCTCGAGTGCGCGTCCTGCTGGTCTGGTAGAAGGGTCACAGACCCCTTGTCAATATCCTAAGGGTTCTTACTAGCCCATTGATCATCAGTTTCATTAGTATTGATTAAATGTTCATGTCTTATAATTAGAGGGGAATTAATGCTTTAGTTTCATTCATTTAATTGTCCCTAATCGCTCAAGATAAATCCCTGCGGTCCTTGACTAAGCCATTGACATAATCCTCACTCTTTACTATCGTTCAGATTTATGAACAAGGGGAACAACCTCCCTTAACATTATTAACAATTTTAACGTTTAATATTAACACGTCACAACATCAATCAACAGCCAATACATCACAATATTATGATAAAACACTCAATCATGGCATCATCACATTAACATGTTCATGATAACATTAAATCACTAATAACAGTCATGTCAATCATTAACATTATAAACAGTTAAACATCATATAGCAAGCAGGCATAAAGGCATATAGACATGTTATCAAACATAAAAGGTTATGGGAACCCTTCGCCTTACGCTACTCCCAAGACTACATACTCGAACTATTCATTCTCCCCATACTTGGTATGAAGATTCCTCCTTTAACCAACGAAAGCTCTATCGGTTCTCGGTTTGGCTCGAAGAATTGTCTCAAGCCTTGGCCAACACAAAAAGGTTAACCAATTACTTCCCAATTCAACAAAATGAAAAGGAACACAAGAGGGAAGAACGTTTACCTTGCATTAATTGACACTAGCGCGTGATTGTCTCTCCCAAAGAGCAAGAACACCAAGAACAGTTTGGGTTCAAAGGGGAAGAGAGGGAGAGGTTGTCGTCACACTTAGGGTTGCCTAAAGTGCCAATTTGAGGGTTGTAACTTGTAACCCTCACAATCTGATGTCTATATAAAGACTCAGACCCGAGCACGGTCTTGCTTACTGTTGAGCTCGGGCGTGCTCAACTTAGCGTCAATGAGATGCGTCTAACTGCTGATCTCGATCTTGCTCTCTAATGAGCACGGCCGTACTCACATCAGCGTCAATGAGACGCATGCAGCCTTAAGCACGGGCGTGCTGATACATGAGCACGAGCGTGCTCATGTGTCAGGAAGGGATTTCTTTAACTCAAAAACCCCACTTAGCCCACTCTAAACCTTCCTAACAAAGAAGGCACACATAAAAGCACTTATACGGAAAACGGGGTGTTACAACTAGGGAGGTTTAAATAGAAATAGTAACGGAGATTCTTCATCCCTCTTGGGCAGTTGCACTACGCGTATGAAATGGAGGGCCCTCGGACCACGAAAACCAAAGCGCGAGGAAAGGTGTACAACTGTCGCAGTAAAGGCGCATGTGCACAGTAAAGGAGCGGGATGTGAAAGGACTTACATCGAACAGAGTAAAGGACAACACACGCCACGAGATGCTTGAAAAGCTGCAAAAACCTAAGGAACTGATAAGATTCAGGTTTCAAGTACAAGCAACTAAAGACCGATTAAGTAATATTAAAAGTCTTATCACCATACATGGCTCAAGACTTGGGGGACTCCTGTTCCCGCTGGATTTAGGGTAGAGTCCCAAAGTGCACGCATGTGCCATGGGTACTCGCATCCACCCCAATAAGAGGCCACTAGTCGGGAATAGACCGGTTCCTCTTCAGCGCCCAACCCAGAACATGACCGAGAAGAGGAGTCGAGCATTGAATGCGAGGACTCCTTGGAATATTCTAGATAATGGACTCAACCTTATGACCGGGAGGGACACGCATGAGAGAAGATTCTCCCGGGATTTACGGAATAGAAAGGCGTCGAGTACAACGACCTCATACCCCTGGCATGTGAAGGGCCTATAAACAAAAGAGGGATCCTCAGAGAAAAGAGAGACTTTCATACCATACCATTTACCCTATCGAATCAATCGGTGATTTTCATAGTTATTGTTCCTAGTCAGAACATAAGTCATGTGCACTACTGCATGCATGTCAAAAGGTGTTTTGTCCCATATGGTAAGTTCACTTGTGGTAGATATGACCCTGAGACCTCTTTAACCATGTTCCATACTGAAGCTACCCGTGATCTTCGGTTCTATGACATGTGGCTTGTTGGAGATGTTTGAGTTGCTAAGCTGATACATCTTCATCGACATTTTTACAGTATGAAAATTAATTAATATAGACATTTTAATTTTGGATATAGAATTGGATTATACATTTAATAAAGATGCTTTATTGGTATATAAAGCCTATACACACTTAGTTTTTGATGGCATGAATCCGCAAGTGAACGACTTCGTCGTCAAGTAATAAAAAGATCGAACCCACAGAGACCGTGATCTTAAATAACAATTAATTATTAAATTAATTAAACTAGACAAGAAAAAGATTTGGAAAAGATTTGGTTTTTGCAATAAGATTAACTAACAAATCAAGTATTTAAAATGCAATCAAATAAAATTGCAATCAAATCAAATCTGTAGATTTTCAAATTAAAAGATATTTCCAGGAATTGGGTTACCAACAAGAAGCTCATGCTACTAAATTGACTACCCCTCTTGTTAATTATCAAAATTGCTTTGAAGGTGAATTTATCCTAAATAAGTTAATGTTCCCTCTCGAGATACAAGAACCGTGCCCAATTAACCAACCCTTACTCTCGTGGCAATTGTATTTAAATTGAACCCATTAAGATTCGTGACAATTCAATGAACCCTCGAAGGACCGCCTATAACTCTCGTGATTTAAGTCCTAAGTTCAATCCCTATAGATCCAATACCTAAGTTCACCGCTAGGTTCATCCTTAGAGTATCTATGACATGCAAATAAGTGCGCACCAAATTCACAAGTAATTCATGCAATAGGAATCAAATCGAAAGCAAATTGGAATTAACAAAGGGAAAACATCAATTCATAACATAAAACGAGTCTTGGGAATAGCCCCAATTTCTAGAAATAAAAACAACTACTCGCGCGATGCCATATTCATAGCAACCTTGAATAATAAAAACATAAAAATCCTAAGAGAAGAGAAGAAATTGAGAAGAAGAGAAATCCTAATTTTTGCCTAAGGTAGCAGCCTAGAGTTCCCTATTTTCGAGCCTAAGAGTCCTATTTATAATGTAGGGTAACTTGGGATTAAAGCAATTACAAATCAAATAAAAAAAATCAAAATCCCAGATTTTGCGCGTCACGGTCGTGATGCTGTCATCGCGGCAGGCCGTGATGGATCTGTCTTGGAAAACCTGGCATTGGTTGGGCTGTCACGGTCGTGATGGCCATCATGGCCTGGCCGTGACAGGTTCTGACTTTTGCGTACTTTTCTTTTCAGCCTTGCTCGATCATGGCCGTGATAGCTATCACGGCTAGGTCGTGATGGGCTCTGTTTGGCTCATTTTTCTTATTTTTCAAGCTCCGTCTTCATGCAAGCTCCATCATAACTGATTCTGAACATTTTAATCTTCAATTCCTGCACATAAACACCACAAAACCACCTTACTCGTTCAAAGGTAAAAACTAACAAAAATCAAATTAAAAATGCCTAAACTACATGAAAATGCATGCAATATGATAAAGAAATATGAGGTGTAATCACACTCATCAGTTTTATCCCTACTTTATAATGTTTATCTAATTTATCAAGATTTTTTATTTTGAAGAAGCAAAAAGTATATTTCTATTATCACAAGGGATACTCAGAACCCATATACAAGCAAGCAATATAGCCACAAAGTAAAAGGAACAGATGAACTAGTTACACCCGTTTAATACACTTTATAGGATCTATGCATCACTCCGAGAATGAGCACAAAAAATGCTGTGTTTTTGCACTAAACCATCTCCAAGAACAAACTTTTACTCTATCCACAATATAAATCATGTTCGCCTTCAAGTCACCAAAAATAATTCCATTCCTCAACTCCCAAATACACCAAGACACGGCATGCGAAACCATCAACCAGTGTCTTAAAAAGGCCTTCTTCCTGGCTGCTTCCCCATATTGTACAAAAAAAGGAACTACCTGTGCATGGAGAGGAAGAGTAACCCCCAACCAATTCATAACCAGATGCCATAGATTGGCTACAAAAGGACACTGTACAAAAAGATGATCACCCGTTTCCAATTGAAAATCACAAAGAACACAATTCAAATTGCCATCATGCTGTAACACCTTCCTGCGCAGAAGTATGGATCTAGTTGGTAATTTATTCAAAAACATTTGCCATGAGTAGGCAATTGTCTCCATGGGAGCCGAACTTACCCAAAGAAGCTTGTAGGCTTTTTCCTCCAAATCTAACAAAGTAGGCAGCAAAGACAGCTTCTGCATAAGAAAAGAATACGATGACTTTACTGTGTAATCCCTTGCTTGATCTGAAAGCCAGTACCAGCAATCATCCCTACGAAGTAAAGAAACTGCTCCCACTAAATTATGGAAATCCAGTAGCAAATTCTCTTCCCACACAAAGAATTGTCTTCTCCATTTAAAGTTCCACACCCAAACACCATCTGCCCAGTTACCAAACTCAGACACCATATTGTTTTACAAAGTTGAAATTGCAAAAACACGCGGAAAGCAGTCTTTCAACTGCAAACGACCGAACCAAATATCATGCCAAAAAGATACCGAGTTACCATATCCTATTCTCTTCCTTATCCCCTCCTCCAACCAATCATTATTTTTACAATATGAGTCAATTTTATTCAAATCTTTAAACCACACAGAGGCCCCCTTACATTTCCCATCTGTCTCAAGGTAATATCAGTACACACCATTCACCATACCTTGCTCTAAGCACTAACACCCAAATAGCATCTCTCTCCATCAAAAGCCTCCAACGCCACTTAGCTAAGAAACTTATATTAAAAAGAGTTATGTCTTTCACTCCTAAGCCCCCCATGTTTTTTGGCTTACAAACCTCCGACCATTTTACCCAAGGTATTTTCTTCCTCTCCATAACCCCACCCCACAAGAACTTCTTTTGTAAACCAATCACCAATTTCCTAACCTTTATCGGAATTTTCATAAAAGATAGAAAATAGATGGGTATACTATTTAACCCGAATTAAGTAGAACTATTCTCCCCCCAAAAGACAAGAACTTGTTCTTCCTTGAGCCCAACCTCTCGACCAACGAATAAATCATCGGTTGCCAAGTGGAAGCCATTCTAGGAATGGCACCCACCGACAAGCCTAAATAACGAAAAGGCACCTTTCCCACCTTGCAATTTAAGAATTCTGCACCTGATGTTATAAACGAATTGTTAACATTCACCCCCACCAACATACTCTTGAAAAAGTTTACCTTAAGGCCAGATGTCAATTCAAAATATCTCAGTACAGCCTTGATTACCCATAAATTTACCTCATGGCAGGCTTCTAGGCAGAGGGACACATGAATGAACCGATTACACACCCGAATAAGATGGATCTTGAGACTGTGTAGGTATGTGACTATACAGTTAAGGATGACTTATATAAATTGATTGGTACTACCTATATCAACAAGATGCGTCTTCTTTTCGGAAGCTCATCACTTAAGAACTCTACAGTTAAGCGTGCTTGACTTTGAGGAATTCTGGGATGGGTGACCTCCTGGAAAGTTTTCCCAGGAAGCGTGAGTGAGGACAAAGCATGCTAAAAAGACATGTGTTGGTTTGTGGGGACAGTCGTCAATCCATAAGGTCAGCCAGGGATGTGACAATCCGCGTATTGGAGATGCGAGATAACAACATCGGAGTGCTCCACCCTAAACCCTTTATACTTGCCACATGAAACTGCATTTCTAATTAGAGCACCCAAACCTTCAGTGACCACCAAGAATAAAAAACGGGGCTAGGGGGTCCCCTTGCTTTAAACCTCTCTGAATGTTGACTTCCTAGGTAGGACTTCCATTAACCAAAACAGATAACTTCCTAGAGAACACACACGCACGTATCCAAGCTATCCGTCTTCCTGAGAACCCGAATCTGCCCAGCATATACTCCAAGAAGGACCTACTCACCGAATCATATGCCTTCTTGAAATCCACCTTAAAAGTAAGACAGCCCCTTCCCTTTTTCTTTGTCAGATCAATCACCTCATTTATAACCACCACCCCATCAGAAATAAACCTTTTTTTCATAAAGACCGGTTGATTTTGTGAAATGATCAAGAATTAGTAATGATATTTGCACACAATTCATCTTATATTATTCTTTTACAAATTTATTTCAAGACAATTACATAAAAAAAAAAAAAAAAGACACATTCTAACACATATTCTTACTGGCTTTTATTTCTCAAATATATAGCTTGGTGTAATTATTTTGATATGCAAGTAACGTTATCGAATCCATGCATATTTTTTTACGTGATGACCTCTTAACAGCTTCAATAAAGCTCGTGGTGCTTTATAAAATATGGTAATGCTCCAATTACAATGATTTTCTCTTTTAAAAAAGCACTAAAAACTCATAATCTTGTTTATATTTTTAATTTTTTTTCTGATAATTGAAATTTCTTATGAACTAGTTAATGTATAAGCATTATAAGATTAATCAATTGTACTTTATGATTAGGAATATAAATTATATTTCCTAAAATAATTAAATTAATAACAACATAATATATTATGTTATAGTGATAGCACAGACAAATAGAAATAATATTAATGTTTACCTTCATAGAGTGAAAGGTTTATGATAGAATATAATAAAAATAATTGGATAAGTATAAGTTAGTTATGTATTTGTTAAATAATTATTTTTTTTATGACATTTAATGTAATAAAAGCTTTACAATTTTGAATATTTAAATATGTATCCAAAAACATATTTAAAAATTTATATGAAAACATAATTTAATTAAGGTTAAAATGCATTTTTCGTCCCCCAAATTTTTCAAGTTTGCAATTTCGTCCTCCAATTAATTTTTTGACAATTTAGGTCCTCCCATTTTTCAAATCAAGCAAAAATATCCTTGCGTTAACTTCACATCCAAAAGCTAACGGAAGTTATCTACGTGGCATGATTTCCAACATATCATTCCCACGGCCAATCCCACTTGACAAACAAAAATAATTAAAATACAAATAGAGAAAGAAAAGAAAATGTCATCCCCTACCTAGAGCTTCTTCATCCTCCGGTGGCACATGGGGTTTGCTGGCAAAAGGTCCAATACATAAAAAAAATCCAGCATTATCTCAACAAATACAAATACTGATACAACCTTTAGATAATTGTAAATATTTATCTTCTACTGAATGTTACAATCTAATAGGATACATGAAACTGGGTATTACATCATTGTAACAATTTCTGTTGACAAAAAAGGAGAGGAAAATTGCTTCCTTTGAAATAATTGAAATGGAGGGTATAGAAACTGATCGGATGTGTTGGGAACCTTAGCGAGATCTGGACGAATCTCTCAGTGACCCTCTTTTGAAGAATAGAATTTCCTCCGGCTGTTCCCAGTTGTTGTCCCAGCCACTACCGCAACCCAAGACGCCATCACAAGCCACGACTCTTCCAATTCACCCAGCGAGCCACGCCTCTTGCCCTCTACATCATGATCTCCGTCGCCTTCTAATTCACCCTTGCTGCTGGCTCTACCTGAGTTTGCCTCCACCTCTTAGACCCTCTGTACATTGCCCTAACCTCAAAACCCAAATATAGTTGTTGGTTCAAGTTCCTTTCTTTTTTTCCTTTCATTTTTGTCAAGGTGTCCTCCACCTCTTGCCTCCTGTTACTTTGAAAATGAAGGTCCACCCCACGGTATTATGGTTTCCAGGAACAAGACGATGAATAGGTTTTTATTATTGAATTTTTTTATATTTTTAAATGATTTTTTTTTTTTTAAAACCGGATATTATTAGAATTATTTATGCATGTCAACTGGGATTAACATTCAGAAGTGAGCCTGTCATCCGTGTGCCAGCCGGCTATTTCCGTTAAAATTTACCATTTTTGCTTCATTTGAAAAATGGGAGGACCAAAATCATCAAAAAAATAATTGGGGGACAAAATTCGCAAAACTAAAAAACTTGGGGACAAAAATATATTTTAGCCTTTAATTAATTAAGTGCAACTTATTATTAAGAATACATGTTTTTTAATCATATTTATATTAATCATATATGTATCACATATATGCTACAAATTGACTTTACACGTAACTATGAGATGAAAACTTAATTTCCATAATAATATAGAAAAACTCAAATCACAATAATCTGAACCAAATCTCACCTTAACCTATTGAAATTATTTGAAGCATAGAAAAACGTCAACTAGTTCATCCTACTCATCTTTGGGCCTTGTTGAATCGTTACTAATTAAATTAAAAATGAGGCCCGTTGATGTTAGAAGCCCAACTCAATAATCCCTACGATGGAGGATAGCCAGAAAGGGAAGAGGGTCGGGAGACAAGAACGGCGTAGCTTTATTATTACCTCAAACTCAACGAACATCTGAACTGAAATTGTTCCCTTAAAACGACGCCGTCGTCTACTTGAAAGATTCCTTCAATTCTACTATGGTCTCTCTCATAGACAATTAGACATAGAAGCAAACGCTTTCGATCTCGGTGAATATGCAAACATCACGATGGCGAAACTTGTTGTCCATCAAGACTTACATGATCCCATCATCTAACCATTTCTCTGCATTTCATTCCACTCCATGCTCCTGTGAGAAATGGAAAAGCAAATGGAACTCTGTGAGTGTTTATCTCTCTTTTGTTTCTTGTTTTAGCTTCTCATTTCAAAAGGGTAGCTTGTTGAGGGGAAAAGGGGACAACTTTCATACTGTAATGGTGGAGTAAAAAAAAACTGACAAAATGGGAATATTTTTATATGACTTACAAACTCAGTTGGCATGATTGTATTATGTGTTGAGCTAATATGGTGCCATTGGACTGTTTAATGATTATATTGCGTGTTGAGCTAATATGGTGCCATTGGACTGTTTAATTATTGAATGAATTATATGTTGGACAAAATTTAGGTGCAGTTCCATAGGTAATTTTGGTGCTGTTTTTCAAAAAGAAGAATACATATGTAACAACTCATCAATTAAAATATAACATATGTTACACGTGTATTTTTTCTATTAAAAAATAGAAACATAAGTACCTATGTAACTGCGCTTGAGTTTTGTCCTTAAGATTACTTGTCACTAGGAATTGGGTTACCTTTTTATGGTTGTCTCTATCTTCTTTTTCAATTTTGGTTGCTTATGATCTTATTTCTTCTTGGATGAGGTACTATTAGGAAGGTTATCTTCTGTAATCCCCTTTGACTTTTGTAATTTCATTTTACCCTTTTGTTAATTACATTGCTAGGACTTGGTTTCACATATATAGCATTACTCTTTACCAGCAATGAGAAAGTTTGCACATTAGTAATTGTTTATTTCCTTGCAGAATATAAGAAAAGATCAACAACCATCTAAGGTATGCGTTTCAGTATATTAATTTAGAAAAGAAATGAATATTTGTTTCATTTTGTTTAGGTGATATATCATGTATTTTTCCCCCACAATTTATGAATCAGATAGGTTAAGCATATTATGGGTTCTAACTTCTAAAACAGTAAAACAGTGCATTGTTTTTGTTTTAAAATCTCTCCTTGATTATCATGTTTGCATTACAACTCAAATTTGAATGAGATCATGAAGCCGCCTCATGCATTCTGAATTGGGGAAAAAGTTTGGCTGCTAGGCATAAATTCCACTGCCCCATGCTTCCAGCTGCCTATGGTTATTGTCAAAATCCACTTATGCACATATCTGAAATTTTACAGAATTTGCTAATATAAACATATCCAAAGCCTAAACAAAAAAATGGACTACAGATCATTTGTAAATGAATAGACCACTTTTTTTGGATGCTACCAGTTACATTCCTACGTTCATAAATGACAGCTCCCAAGTTAATTCAAACATTCAAACCTAATAAACTTTTTCTGCACGGTTAAGATTTTCTACACCTTACACTAGGCATGCAATGAAAATGCAATTTCTATTTGTAGATGATGAGTTCAAGCCTTAATTAAAAAGAAAATGGGGGACGGGTGGGGGAAGAAAAGATATATGCTTATGTTGCACTATGTTTCTTCATGTTTTCCTGTTCTCTTCACCATATAGTGTGCTTTGTTAACATATCACGTCTTTGATGTGCTTCGGTTTTGTGACTTGGACTTTCAAATGCTCTACCCTTCTGGTTAATATTTTTTGTTGATATAAATTATGAACAAAGCAAAAGCCGATTGCTCAAATGAAGTGCTAGCCTGCGTTTATTGCTGGACAAGTCTTTGGCTTATGGTCAGGTTTTATTGATTTCTCGTTTCTCAAGCTCAAGGGGATGGGGTTATTGGGTAAGATGTTCCATATCTGTAGGGATTCATAAGAAATTTAGCAAGAAATTTGTGTAGCATGCAATTTAGGATTGATGTAGTTGCCTTCCATGCCCTTCATACAACTCTTATAGGGAAAACCCTGCTTGTTTGATGTGCTTGTAATTATTGATATAGTTGCTTCACTGATGGTGGAAATGTCAACTTCAGAGTCATATCAAATATGTTACACGTCAAAAGCGTGCTGATGCAAAGAAAGCTCTCAAAAGTCTCCTTTACAATAGTGGATCTTCTAAATTTTCATTTGAGGTATGCTTTCTAAAATCTTGATTATGTTGAGAAACTTGTCATCTCTTGCTATTAATACCTTTTATTATTGTTTGTGGGTTAAAGAAAGATGGACTACAAGTCCAAGAACTAGCTGCTTTTGCTCTATTTAGATGGGACTTTCTTCATGAACTGGTCAGCATTGCCCATATATAATGGGTATAGGATGGGAGATTATGAAAAGAAAAAGTAGAACAAATGTGCATTACTTGGACATGTATAATATGATATCCTTGTGCCTCAAGCGTAGTGTTAGAGCAAGACCTCTTTCCCTGATGAGGTATGAGCAGTGGTACAGAATCATCTGATCCCCTGCTGACGATTGTAGAGATGCTAATGACCTCAACTTTTCCTGAAGATGCAATGCAACTCATCCTTTTTCACACATTTGAATAATGTTTTTGTTTGTATTTAATACCTCACATTGTGTTCTATTTGTATGCATTAGAATTACTAACTGATAACAATTTGCAATGGTAATGCTTGTTATGCACTTTCTCCTAGGACAAACAAACAAAATGGAATTTTGAAGGAAACTCCAACTGGTATGGAGATGACGATGATCATTCAAATAGCCATTCCAATAAAGGTCAGCCAAAGTCTGGTCAGCGTTTTGGGGGAAAACCACAAAAGAAATCTAAACGTGAGTTCTTTTTAGTTTACATATATAGTTTGTTACTTGTTTTTTCTTCATTACTCACGCACCCTCAATCACCTGTTTATTTGTTAAGATTTCTGCTTCAGCAAATAAATTGAGGGCCTGTTAGCAAATTATTCTGAGGGAAATGCATATGCTCCCGTGAGATTTTAATATATTTCAAATAACTTTGGCAATGGGAGAAATTACTAGAAACTCTCTTTTTTAAATTTTAATTTGAAAAGGTCGCCCTTAGTTTCTTAATCAAAGATTTGTATTTGCAGTTTACCCCACTTTGGGTTATATTTTTAATTTTCCAAATCTCAGGAAATATATGTATTTTAATATCACTCAATTAACTTTAATGGATATCCTGGAAGTTTGGAAAGTGCACACTTCCAATTATATATATAGCTTTAGTGTTCGTTTGGTTCTAGAGAAAAGGAGGAGAAAGAAAAAGGGAGGAAATAAAGAGAATGTTAGGCCTTAGTATGGATAGGCCTTAGTAGAAGTTAGGAGGCCTTAGTAGAAGTTAGGAATAATTGATTTGCTGATAGGATTTGTTAGAGAAATCAGTTAGCTAATTGTTAGGGGTTTGTTAGGGGGTTTGCCTTAGTAGAAGTTAGGAATAATTGATTTGCTTATAGGATTTGTTAGAGAAATCAGTTAGCTAATTGTTAGGGGTTTGTTAGGGGGTTTGCCTATAAATAAGGCTACTAATAAGGTAGGAAAGCAGTCTTTGTAATCATTGATTTGTGACTGGGTTAATCCTAGTGTGAAAGGAGAGTGCTCCTTTGGGGGTATACTTGTATACCTTGTTCTTTGTGTTGTTTTCATTTTTACTATCAATAAAGAAGTGTTTTAGTCTTTCTTTTTGCTGCTGTGAGTTTCTTTCTTGAGAGTTAGGCTCTGTTCTTCATATCAGGAAGAGAGGTTCCTAACAAAGAAGGTTTTCCCTTGTTTGGAATGCAAAGAAAATGGAAGAAAGGGAAAACTCGTAGTGGGACCCACATAAAAACTTTCCCATATTGGAAAGAAAATGGAGGAATGATGCAGGGTCAATTAAGTTTTGAAATAAATTTCCCCAAAAAAAAAAACAGAAACCATTTCTTTTATTTCTATGAATTGTTAGAGAGTTTAATTTGTATGTACTGTTGGTGTAAAGATTTTTACACTGACAACGAATCAGAAATCATGGAATTGGTGACTTTTAATATGGCTAGGATAAGAATCAAGCATTTATAATGGTATGTCAATTTCTGATTGGGTGACAGTATAAAAAAACTTTACACTGTCAGTGTATATCAATTAAATGAGGGTATTTATGTTATTTCATAATTATGTTTTTTCTTTCCTTTCACTTTCTACCCAATCAAACAAGAGAAAAGAAAAGTTTTAACTTTCATTTTATTTTCTCTTCTACCAAACAACCTAAAACTCATCTTACTTTCTCTCCTTTCCCTTTCTTTCCTTCCCACTTTCTTTCCTCTACTTTTCTTTCCTACACCAAAAAGAGCCTAAGTACAGTCATTATAGATACAATTTATAAATGTTTAGGTACATTTTAGTCATTACAATAATTATATTTGTACATTGCAGACTAGTAGATAATCTGAGTAGATTAATGATGTTTTGTTATGCCATCTGGGATTTCCTTGTCCAACTGAAATGTTTCTTAAAATTAACATTTGTTTAAGTTCGTAACCATTGTTTGTTCAGGAAAAATCAGAAGAGAAAGTTTCTCTGAGAACTTCCATGGCCATCCCGAGCAAATCTTCCATGCAACATTTGGTAACAGATGGTATGCCTGGTCCTTTAGCAATATGAGGGGATCTTCTTCTGAACATTCGACATCCGGGTTTGAATGGAGGCGGCATTCAGATAGGACAAACAAGTGGAAAAGTGCAAGTGACGCCGAGTCCGATGATGATTCATGTTATGTTGGATCAAGTTCTGAGAGAATTATTCTTGGTCTGCCTCCAACAGGTCCATTAAAAATTGAAGATGTTAAAAATGCGTAAGTGCCTCCCGGTCCCTAATTGGTACAGGGTCTTGTATATACACATTACAAACCGCTGAAAAGTGATAAATCATTTCTGTCCTTGTAGTTTCCGGTTATCAGCTTTAAAATGGCATCCTGATAAGCATCAAGGCCCCTCCCAGGTGAGTTTTAACTCTGAAATCTGTTTGGCCTATCTTCCACTTCAATACAATTTCGAAACTTAGAATTGGAAGAGATCAAGGGACGTTATATATGACAACTTTGGGTGTGTTTGGGAACCCGTTTACAAAACCGAGTTTTGATGAGCAGGGTTTTGCGAACTTACTTTTGATTAAAAATGAGTTTGTAATAACTGATTGACATTTGGGTATTATATCGTTGAAAGTGGTTTTAATAGAATGAATGTCGTTTAGATGCAAAACACACACTTCATGTGTTAGGTTGGCAGCAAGCCACTCAAAACTCATTAGCCACAAACAATCCTTATGGGAGTAGGTGTAAAGTGTAAACCATCTTGAACTACCATTTGCACAGACCCTCTTGATGAATAATTTCTAAGCACAAAAGTAGTTGCCAATTACTGTGGAATTGGAATTATATACCATCTACAATATTTATGAAAAATGAATAAACAACCAAATGGTTTTTGCTATCCTTAATTTTTTCCGTTCCTTTTTCTCTCATCATCTTTTTTGTCATATGTGGTATTTGATCTCATGTTTGCACTTTACGGGATTGCAGGCAATGGCTGAAGAAAAATTCAAACTGTGTGTAGATGCATACAAGTCATTATGCAATGCTCTCTCCCCAGCTTAGGCGGTGATAACGTGGCTCATTACAGTTATCACCATCAGAGCTGGCCAATGGTGTATGATTAAATTTGATTATTTGTTTGTATTTCATTCACAAAAAAGTAAGATTTAAAATTTTGAATGATAAGTAAGTGTTGACACTCCCTGGGAAGAAGTGAAGGGAGACTAGCGCACGTCATGGAGACTTTTAGATAATGAAAATTGAAGTGATGTTTAGCTTTTTATTTAAAAGTGGTTTCTTTAGTTTTGTTTTTGTTGGAAAGCACTCAAAACAGAATCATGAATCACCTGCTAAAAGAAACTGAGGGTATATTTGGCTTGGACATTTTGGACGGAAAAGAAAAGGAAGGGAAAGGTAAGCATTATTCACTGGGATGTATTATAAAAGAGGAAAAGAAAAGAATTGGAGATATGAAATTTGCATGGATTATAAGAGGGGAGGGAAGCAAAAAAAAAAAAAAATGTAGGATTCATTAAAATTTACACATAATTTTATTCTTTTTTTATAAAATTAAATAAAGGAAAGAAAATATATTTTCTTGTCAACTGCACTGTGATATCAAATGAGATAACTTCGGCATTTTGACCAAACTGGGTTCCTTTTAGAAACTATTTATCAGTTTTTGGTTATTCTGAAACTATTTATCAATGAGGGTTGTTTTGGACACGTGGCATATTTTATTTTTTTTCAATCTGACAAATCAAAGGTGCCACTTCAGTTGGCGCCTACCCCTATTTTTATTATAAAAAAAAAAAAAAGAAGAAGCACAAAGCAGAGGCGCCACTGCAGATGGCACCTTTAAAGACGCCATTGCAGATGGCCCCCAAACACCCAATTCCCTACAAATACAAGCCCTCAGGAAACAATTTACAGTAGGCAATTATTACCAATAAAAAAATTATTACAGTAGTACAAAAAAATTTATCTTATAAGAATTAAAATAAAGTCACATGCAATTTTAAAGGAACACCGCTACAAAAAAAATATATACTATAAGTATAGGGAGTAACGATGATATTAATGATAAAGTATCTATTTAAAACAACAAGATGCAATATAAAAAATATTAGTAATAACGAGTAGCAAATAATATCACAGGAGGCATAAAAAATAACTGTACAAAAAAATTTACCTTATAAGAATTAAAATAAAGTCACATGCAATTTTAAAGGAACACCGCTACAAAAAAAATATACTATAAGTATAGGGAGTCACGATGACATTAATGATAAAGTATCTATTTAAAACAAGAAGATGCAATAGAAAAAAACCCGTAAGCAAATAATATCACAATAGGCATAAAAAATAATTATAGCAATAACAATTTACACCAATAAATATTCATCAGTTATTACAGTAGTAAAAAAAAAATTTATCTTATAAGAATTAAAACACAGTCACATGTAATTTTAAAGGAACACCGCTACAAAAAAAAGTATACTATAAGTATAGGGAGTAAAGATTACATTAATGATAAAGTATCTATTTAAAACAACAGATAATAAAAAAAATACCTTAATAACAGGTAACAAATAATATCACAAGTAGTAAATAAAATTTCTTACGAAGAGCAGCTCCCTCCCCCTTTAGTTCCTTCTCTATATATAGATCTTAGTAAGAAATTTTATTTACTACTTGTGATATTACTTGTTACCTGTTATTAAGGTCTTTTTTTATTATCTGTTGTTTTAAATAGATACTTTATCATTAATGTAATCTTTACTCCCTATACTTATAGTATACTTTTTTTTGTAGCGGTCTTTAAAATTGCATGTGACTGTGTTTTAATTCTTATAAGATAATTTTTTTTTACTACTGTAATAACTGATGAATATTTATTGATGTAAATTGTTATTGCTATAATTATTTTTTATGCCTCCTGTGATATTATTTGCTACTCGTTATTACGGGTTTTTTTATATTGCATCTTGTTGTTTTAAATAGATATTTTATCATTAATGTCATCGTGACTCCCTATACTTATAGTATTTTTTTTGTAGCGGTGTTCCTTTAAAATTGCATGTGACTTTATTTTAATTCTTATAAGGTAAATTTTTTTTATACTACTGTAATAACTGATGAATATTTGTGGGTGTAAATTGTTATTGTTATTATTTTTTTATGCCTCCTGTGATATTATTTGCTACTCGTTATTACTGGTATTTTTATATTGCATCTTGTTGTTTTAAATAGATATTTTATCATTAATGTCGTCGTTACTTCCTATACTTATAGTATAATTTTTTTTGTAGTGGTGTTCCTTTAAAATTGCATGTGACTTTATTTTAATTCTTATAAGGTAAATTTTTTTATACTACTGTAAGAATTTTTTGTTATCGGTAATAATTGGCTATTGCAAATTGTTTCCTTGGGGGGTTTTTGTATTTGTAGGGTGCCGCCTTTAAAGGCGCCATGTGCGGTGGTGCCTCCGCTTTTTTTATTATATAAAAATAGGGGTAGGCGCCAACTGCAGCGGCGCCTTTAAAGGCGCCATCTGCAGTGGCAGTAGCGCCTTTGACTTGTCAGATTGAAAAAAAATAAAATATGTCACGTGTCCAAAACGACCTCCCATTGATGAATAGTTTCAGAATAACCCTAAACTAATGAATAGTTCCTAAAAGGAACCCAGTTTTGTCAAAAAGCCGATAACTTCCCTATCTTTTTCTTATCGTTTTCATCGTATTGCTTTTCTCACCTTTCCATTCATAAGATGAAACAGACCCTGGGATATGTACTTAGGAGGGTTATGTCATAAAATCCATTGATCATTGTTCCTTGCACCCGTTTGCCAAAAAATAAACACAGAAAAAGTGTTTTTTATTATTATTATGAGTCAAAGCAGCAAAAGTGATCGTGGGATGTTCTTAAGAAAGTGATTGCAGTCACAAACCAGTAATTGGTTTCTTCAGCACACAGTGAATTTGGTTACTTTGGAGCTTTTTATAAAGCTAACTAGTAACTAGTATCTACCCGTGGATTCTATTTGGAATGTAATTCAAACCACGATACTAATGTGTGGATTGATTTACTCACCATAGATCATTGCAATGCAGTAAGAACCTCTCCCATAGATGCTGATGATCCATTGGTACCTTCTCAGTTCTCACTTTCAAGTATACATTATATCCAAAGTCCCCACATAAGAAAGTCGAATCCCAATCCTTTGACTTTTTTCCGTTAAAAGTCACCTGACTTTCTTTCTATCTCTCCTATTTTATTTTCTCTCATCTTATCTTTTATTTTTTTTCTCTCACTTTTTTTTCTCTCAAATATACAAAATTCATCTAACTTTTCCCTGCCAAAAATTAGGGAAAGGAATCGTCTAACTTTAAATCAATTAAAGTCAGGTGACTTTGAAAAATCTTAGCCATAGATTTCATCCAACGCACCAAATTAATGAACAGAATAATAATTTTAAAACAAAACATTAAGGAACTAAGAAGATACTTAGAAATACTGGAAACACTTGAACCAAATGAATATATTATTCACCACCAAGAATTGGTCAGAAAAAGAATAAGAAAATTAAAACAAGAACTAGAAAACTATATAGGATAATGGGGTTATCTGAAGAAATAGAATTAGGATTCAAGGAATTAGAAAAAATTATGCAAGAAATTAATAAAAACATTATTCAATTAATTGAAAACACTGACAGAATTGCAAATTACACTTACAATAAAATACATAAAGGAAAAAATGAGATAGCAGAAATCAAAGAAACTTTAAACAATATTAGTAAAGGAAAAGAGGTAGATAAAAATGAAGACATTATTAAAATAAAAATTATTCTAAACCAACTAGAAGACCTTTTAGAATATGAAGAAAATAGCAGATATGTAACAAAAAATGAACTAAAGGAAATTTTAGAATCCAAAAAATTAAAAGGAATAATAATTAAACAAGAACCAGAACAAGAATCTTCATGGATACCTACACCTGTATCTTCATGGAGAGGATAAAAGAAGAATATATGGAAACATTAAGAAAATCAAATGATATAGAAGAAATTCAACAATTATTTGAACAACTCAAAATTATTGAAGAAGAAAATAATCAAATACATAACGTCGAAAAAATTAATATAAAAAAACACAGAAAATAAAGAAAATGAGGAAATAATTCTAAATTATAGCTCATCTTCAGAATCTGAAGAAAACCATATAAAAATGGAAAGAGGTGAATATAGTGGAAAAAGCCCTAAAAGAAAATGGGAAGAATACAAATATACACCCGAAGGAGCTTGGGATAAATATGAAACAGAAACAATGTACAATAAAGGATACGCAAGGAAAAATAATAGTAAATGGACAAAAATTCAAGAAGAATTTAAACCTCGATATAATAATACAGGAAATATACTTGACCTTGATTGCCTCAGAAATAAAGAAGAAGTATTACTAAGATGGACGAATGAAATAATCTTAATGATCCTAACTGATGAAAGATTCAAACAATTAAACTTCATAGAAACCAAAAATTTTGTGACATTTAAAACAACAGGAAATGTACAAAAATTCTTATTAAGTATTAAGGACGCAGAATGGATTAATTTTGGAAACATGGTAGATAATAGCTCAGACTATGTTAAGTTAATAATGACATTAATACATCAAGAATTCTTAGGATATAATCTATTGGAACAGAGAGAAAAGACAAATAAAACTCTAATCGAAAATGCTAAATCACACCTTAATAAAATGCAAATATGTGATATGTGTCAAATAGAAAGCTTCATTTGTGAATATCAAAAATACTACTATCAACTAGATGAAGACTCTAAAGAAATATATAAATATATCTTTATAGATAAATTACCTTATCCATTAAATTCAAAAATTAATAAACTTTGGGAATTAAAACCCGAAGAAACAGCAAATACTTTAGGAGGAATTATTAAACTCTTATACCAAGAACTAAGAGAACAATGTTTAAATAGGGAAACAATTAGACAATTGAATAGAGGAAGTACTGTCATTTGTTGTGACATCCCAGAAATAGAAAAACCAGGAAAATATGGTTGTGATAGAATAAGTAAAAGAAAGAAAAAATACTACAAAAGACCAAATCTACGAAAGACTTATTCTAGAAAGAAAAATTATTACAAAAATAATAAAAAGAAATATTTCAGGAGAAAGAAATCAACTCCTAGAAAATATTGTCCTAAAGGGAAAAAGAAATGTGTTTGTTGGATATGTAATGTCGAAGGACATTATGCCAATGAATGCCCCCAAAGAAAAGAAAAAGACTTTAAGGAAAAATCAAAAATAATAAAACAAATTTTCCAGATATATGAACTAGAACCACTCGAAGAAGAGTTAAGTGATTCAGATATAAGTATATATGAATATACAGACGATGAACTATCTTCAGAAGAAGGAAAATCAGAATAGTACCTATATAAAAATATTGATAGAAAAAAGTAAAAATGTAACAGAAGCCTATATAGATACTGGAGCAAGTCTTTGCCTTGCAACAGAAGCATTGATTGATAATTGGGAACGATTAGAAAAACCATTAAAAATACAAATTGCTGATGGTTCAATACATTCTTTGTATTGGATAGCGAAAAGAATTACTTTGATAATCCAAGAAAAAACATTTATAATACCAACAATATATAAACAAGAAACAGGGATAGATATAATTATTGGGAATAATTTCTTACGGTTATATCAACCGTTTTGTCAATACTTAACTTATATTACGTTACGAACTCCCTACATTTATCAAAAACAAAAAAGGGAAATTATCAAAATACCAATTATTCATAATTCTACATATACTTTTTCATCAAAGTTTCGACAGCTGAAACGTGGTGAGATTATTAGCTTAATATGTACAAAAATTCGTCATATATTAGTCAATTTGGAACCAAATAGAATAATACCAGCTCATATAGAAGAACTTCTAGAAAAGGTTTGTAGTGAAAACCCTCTAGATCCTAAGATTAATAAAAATACTGAATTAGTTGAACTAAAATTAAAAGACCCCACAAAGGAAGTAAAATGTAAACCAATGATTTACACAAAACAGGACAGAGATGAATTTGAAAAAGATATTGATGAAATGTGCAAGAAAGGACTAATTAGACCATCAACTAGTAAACACTCTGCACCAGCCTTCTATGTAGAAAACCATAACGAAATTAAAAGAGGTAAGAGAAGAATGGTAATTAATTACAAACAAATTAATGATGCCATGGAAGGAGACGCCTATTTTCTCCCAAGAAAGGATTTAATTATTGAAAGAATTAGGAATATGGATTGGTTTAGCACCTTTGATTGTAAATCGGGTTTTTACCAGATTAGATTAACTAAAGAATCCAAAGCATTAACAGCATTCAGTTGCCCACAAGGTCAATATGAATGGAATGTACTCCCAATGGGATTAAAACAATCACTTGGAATCTTCCAGCGAAGAATAGATTCAATTCTTAAGGAATTTAAAGACTTTTGTCTTATTTATATCGATGATATCTTAGTCTTTTCAAATAAAGGATTAGATGACCACTTTAAAAAGATTGAATCCGTTCTTAATAAATGCTATGAACACGGAATAGTCTTAAGTAAAAAGAAAGCTGTCTTGGCCCAGAACAAAATTAATTATTTAGGATTAGAAATCGAAAAAGGAAAAATAATTATGCAACGACATGTACTAGAGAAACTTCAAGGTTTTCCGACAACTTTAAAGGATAAAAAAGAATTACAAAGATTTCTTGGATTACTAACGTATATTTCAAATGAAGGTTTTATTAAGAATCTTGCAGCAGAAAGGAGAATCCTTCAACAAAAATTAAAGAAGGACGCCATCTGGACCTGGACTGAGGATGATGATAGACTAATTATAAAAATGAAAGACTTATGCCGGGATCTTCCCGAATTATATCATCCATCGGATGATGATGAAATAATTATTGAGACTGATGCCTCAAATGACTATTGGGGAGGAGTTATGAAAGCAAAACCCCCTGGAACTAAAAAAGAATTACTATGCCGATATATGTCTGGAACTTTTTCGGATAGTGAGATTAATTATCCCACTCATGAAAAAGAGACATTGGCTCTAATCCGTATGTTAGAAAAACATCGGATTTATATACTGGATAAGGACTTCATAGTCCGAACCGACTCGACTTATGTCGCAAGTTTTAAGAACTTAAATCATAAAGGAACTTATAAACAAGGACGATTGATTAGATGGCAAATGAAACTTGCCGAATATAATTATTCAATCTCTCACATTAAGGGAGATAAAAATATTCTTGCAGATATTCTGTCACGAGAATGAAGAGTATTTCATTTCCCTCCTCTCTTCTCTGAAGAGTTCTAAGCTTTTGCTTAGCGAATGCTTGAGAGTGCATTCACCCGGTCATATGTACTTAAACATTGTCTATAAACCACTACTCCATTACTACTTCGTTATTTCATTTTTACTACTCCCAACTACTTGTTTAAAAACTCAAACCCAAAACTAGACGGAAGCTGCGGTGGACCAAGAAACCCAGAATCATTTCAAAAAACTTCAGATCAGGTATGATTCAGAAACTATTCATTTCTATTTAGTTTACACCAGGAATCAATTATGTCTGATATAGAAAAAGAAATAATTGATAACACTGATATAGAACACTTACAAATTACTGAGGAAGATGGTAACTATGAAGGAAGCACCTTAATAGATTCAAAATTATTTCAAAAGATTCAGAAAGAAGACTTAGATCTAGCTAAAGACGCAAATATGAAAAAATTAGGAAATATCATGAAACGATTTACCCAAAAAGAAAATATAATATATTATGGAAAAATAATTAGTGAAACTCCAATAGATATAGCTGAGACCCAAGGAAACACGTGTATACAATTACTAAACAAAAAGAAGTTAATTGAGTTAAAAAGAAATTTAAAAAAGGAATCACATAGAAAGAAAATAGGTTACATTCATATAGGAGCAATCCAAGTATTGATTAAAGCAACTTTTCAAGAAGGAATAGATTCGCCTATTGAATTAGTTCTAAAAGATGATAGAATAACAGATCCTAAGGATAGAATACTAGGAGTTATTGAAGGAAATTTAGCCTATGTCAAATTAAAATTTGAAATACACCCAAATATTGGAATACCCTTAGATACTCAAAGATTAGACCAATCATTGACTATGGAACACAGATTTTTAAGAAACAATTTAATGAGATCAGGAGACAAAATTTTCTCCATTACTTATTGTGTCAATTATGCACTGACAAATTCACATCATAGTATTACGTTCAGAAATAATAATAGAATAGATATACCTAGACTTTTTGAAGAAATCGGAAAGATTTATTATCCAAAAAGAAATAGCTTAACTGAACTAGGAATTTCTATAAGAAATCCGAAATCACTAAGCTTTAGGCAAACACCTAAATCAATTACTTTCTCAGAAGAAGATAAGGATGAAAATATAAACAAATTATCAAATCAAGTTAGAGACCTAGCTCAGTATCTAAGACATAGAATATGAATAAGGGAATAAGATTAAGAGATATATACGAACAATATCAGAATAAAACGAATCAAGACAGAAAAAATATAAACGAATTAATAGCCCCTTATATAAAAAATAAAGTGAATAAAGAACAAATAGAAAATTATATTATAGAAAAGGAGAAAGATATCAGTAATATAAGAAATAAGAGGGAAGAACATAAAAGACGAGTATTAAAAAGGATAGAAGAAATAGAAAATATGATTTCAGCAAAACATTCATCGACTAATTCTTTTAAATTAACTGCCCCGTTATTTGAAGATATTGATTAAAATAATGGAAATATATTCCGAATTTGACGAACAAACAGAAAAGGAAATTTTTAGTGTCTTAAAAATGAATTTACCTATTGATTGTAAACAACTAATAATTGAAAGAATAAAAGCTCAATGTAGACAAGAAAACTATTATCTTGCAGTTATATCAATAGACATAGAATGGAACTATATGGAAGAAATGGGATTAGCCTTTGAATATGAACATGACAGACTATCATTATCTGATATATATGAAGATTGGGATTTACTAGACGATTAAAATGAATCAAGAAATAATAAGTATTTTAGTTATGAAAATACCCATAGATTGTAAGCGGATGATAATTAATAAATTAAAACATCAACACTGGCAAGAAAAACTTTATCTAAATCAAATAATGCAACGAGTACAATTAATATTTTGTGAAGAAGAAAGAAAATTATTAATCGAAAAAAAAAAATAATGGAATTAGATGATCGGATGATGGATTATGAATATGAACTACTTGTAACTCAAATTATGCATGAAAATAATCATCCAGATTATGCCTAATTACTACCACCACCTGGGAATTAATAGAAAAATTTATATAAGGAATAAAAATATAAAAAATAGAGGGTGGTACCGAAATTGGTATCAAAGCTAAGTACTAGCTAATTAATAATGAGTACACGATACGTAGAAAAATTTGTCTATTATCTAAGTATGATAGATTTGACAAATCAAAATAGATTAAAAGATTTAATACAAGAATTAAAAGATGAAGCAACTGATACATGTAATAAACACATGGAATACCATTGTGAATACTGTGATTGTATAGAATACGACAGGAAAATAGATTTAATAAAAATTATAATTGATAAATTAAATGAATGGACGGATCAACAAGCATCTGGATCCAATGGCTCACAATAAACCAAAGGCAGGTGCCTTTACCCGCCATAACGTTAGACAAGCAAAACCCAAAAATTAGGGAATCCGGATCCAAGATAGACAGACTGATAGAAAGTATACCCAACTACATCATATAGGCTATAGCAGTAGGCTTTTTGACTGGCATCCCATTAAAAGGCCTTTCTTGGAAAAATGACTGTTACTAATTAAAATAAAATAAAAATTGCACAAAACAGAAGGCATGAGAATTTCTTTTAAGATTTGAACATTGAAACGGAAATGAATTCAATCCTACAATTTGATAGATAACAACAGATTTTGGCACCTCTCCTCTCTATCAATAGAAGAAGCATTTAATTTAAAAGTAATTAAATTAAATTACCTAAAAACATAAGAGAACAACAGATGAAGAGACCATAAAGCCATAGATGAAGATCAAGAATCCAAAATGAAGTGCCCAATTCCTCTTAAACTTAGCAAAGTAGCTCTCAGGGGGTTCCTGGTAATGAATCTCAAACTCTTCATCAACCCCATCATAGTCATTGTTGTTGTTGCTGCTCAACCTCATCTTCATCTCCCTTAGTTTCTCAGTGGCCAAACCAAGCGTGAGCTTGTGGCAGCGCCTCTGGTACTTGAAGCCATTGATGCACCTAAGGGTCTGTGCGACGGAGACATAGAAGATGAGGTGAGCGGTGGAGAGAAGAGTGATGGGGATCCAACAATGGCGGCATTGGAGACGCGGTGACTGGGATTGTGAGAGGAAGATTAGGGTTAGGAAGATGAAGAAAAGTTGGAAGAGTTTGTGAAGCTCCTTTTTTTGAAGGTCTATGGCGCGTTTCTTCTCGAGGGTTTTCTCGAAATGGAGCTGGATGATGGTGTTCAAGGCTTGGAAAGCTGTTTCTTTTGAAACACCACCTTGTTGGTGGATATCATAGTCTGCCATGGATACACAGTGAGCAAGGTCTCTTGTCTTGTCCCAAGGAGAAGAAGAACGTTTGGATGAGGTTATTGTTGTTATCAAATCCAACCAAAAGGTTGCTTTCAGTGAAATTCTATATATCAAGTGAATAAATTGATTTATCAAAGGTCCTTTTTTTTCTTTTTCTTTTTCTTTTTCTGTTACTACTACTTTCATTAATCCGAGTCGGGTTAAAAGGACAAGTTTTGCTAATGTCTTTTTCATTTAACATGACTCTGTCTCTGAGACCTTATTAAAGGGAAGGGAAAGGGAACCAAGTTCATAGTCACTTCTTGAACCAATAGACATTAAATATCAAGGATCTATTTAAAGATGAATTTTATTTTTTTTTGATTAATGGGAAAGAAAGAAAAAAGCAACAAAAGAAATGTTCTTAGTTAAAGAATTAAAAGGTAAGTTCTTAGCATATTCATTATGCAGTCAATATATTAAAAATTAATATATTTTAATAAAAATTTACCTTTTATTATTTAATAACTCTTTAGTCACGTGTTAAGACAACATAATTATGCTGTCAAAAAAAATAGACAACCTAATTATGTTATGCAGAAAATATTACTTGAGACAGTAATAATAGTCTAAGTGGAATATATCTCTAATATGTTCTTCTTCTTTTTTTTGACAAAATCTCTAATATGTTCTTAAAACATAAAGGACATGTATTTAAAAATAACATTAATAATTTAAATAAGTTTAAACTTTTAAAATCATTAATTTATAATTATTGGTTAAAATTCCTTTTTTGACATGCTTTTATTGTACGGAGAAAATAAGGTGTATTGTTGTGAGTCTTCTGACTGTGAAGCGTTTGAATTCTTATAAGGAGTATTTTTTATAATAAAAATAATGAATCTTGAGAGCAACCTCGATACGTTTTTCATTCCAACTGGAATATCCAACGGTAAGAAATAAGAATAGTGAGAGGGTACCCTTTATAAGGTCGAGGACTTTTTGGCAGGAAGTGAGTACCCAGGTGTGAATAAGTTGTTACAACTGGCACCAAGTTAGATAAAGCGATAATTGCTTGAATATCCGTGCAGTGTCCTACCCCCAATATGCTGTCCTTCTTCTAGCATTTACCTCCGTTAAAGTTAATGGGTCTTAGTACTGATTAAAAAATAATAAGAGAAAATTTTGTATTAAAAAACGTTTTAAAAAAATTAGGCGATAATTATATAAGTTTTCCGTACTAATTTGTCTTTTTAATTTCTTATTCAGGAACTATTGATTAAAGATTTAATAAAAGAAAGTTTGTATTAAAAATTTAAGTTTAAAATTTTTCAATGTAATAAATATATCAGTTTTCCATATATATCTATATCTTTAATTTCTTAATCAAGGTTCTAAAGATACTGATTAACATTCTACCTATTTTTATAGTGAAAAATTTATGATGTAATTATTTTTTAGATTATTAAATGGTTTGATTATTTTATTTTATTTATTGCTAAGTGGTTTGGTATTTATGTATATTTTACTGAATTAAAAGTAAATATATTCTTATTTTTCAATCAAATAAGATGACTCAAATTCCTTCTTATAATAACAGGCATTTATAATCAAGGAACAAATCTGTTTTTTTTGGGAAATAAATGGTGGGTGTGTTATGTTAATCTTCAACCCATTCCAACATCTAAATACTAAGTTCACATCATTAGTCATTTCCATGTGTATGAACAGTTAGATGATAGGTGACGCGGACAAAGAATTGTTCATAACTCAAAACTGACATGAAACTGAAACCGACAGGCGATAGCTAACCCAACCCGTCTTAAGTCTTAACAATAAGTAGTAGGGTTAGGTAGAATGTTTTTGTTTACGTTACGTTTGTTTGTGAGGGGAAAAAAAGTTATGATATTTATATAATAAAAATCAACATCAAACATTATATATTTATATTTTTTTCAAGTATTCCAAAGTACAACAATGTAAATATGATCATACAATTTTAGACAACAATATCATTTGAACTAATCAATTCTAAGTGCAGTAACTAATCAGACTCTATCAGATTCCTTCTTAGTCAGTTGTGGATTGGAACAAGTTTTAAAAATGTATAAAATATATTAATCAATATGAATGAGAAAGCTACACCAAACAAACAACTGTAATTGAGTTTAATAAATAAAATACAACAATAAAAACCTAGTTCCAGCTTCTCTAAGTCCTCCAGGAGCTCTTCAACATCCGTTGACAATGGGGAGGAGCGACACCAATTTTGTGTACAAATTAAAGCTTCAACCGTCTTTGGTGTAAGAGAGCTTCTATTACAATTAAGCACTGAAAGCAGACTCCGAGGCAACAGTACACACAGGCATGGCCAATATATCTCTAGCAATTTGACCTAGAATAGGATATTTTGTGGAATTCACCTTCCACCAATTCAAGATGTCAAAAGTATTACTTTTCTTCTCCAAAGCCTCCATGAGATACAAATCCACTTCATTTTGATTCATAGTCTCATTAAGATTCATGTCTTTCTCAAACTCCATAGCAAGTAAATCATCAGATGCATCGAGTTCCATTTCAATATCACAAGAGGATTGTGTAGAATTTTCAGCCAAACCTGATTAGCAAAAAGCCTATAGCTATCAAACATTTTATATAATGTCTCCTTTATCTTTTCACACAAAAAATCAGCAACATCCTTCTCACAAGTCTTGTCCAAGCCCCACTTAACAACATGAAACTTATTTCGAGGATCAAGCATCATCGCAATAAAGATCATCATATTCATATTTTTAACGTTCCCCCAATACATATCATATTTAGCTTTCATTTTTTTCAGTCATGCTTCCAAGCAATGGGTCAGAACTCCCTATCCATTTCTTGAATGTCAACAATATCAAACAATGATCATTGAAATATTGAGAAGAAGTTACAAAAGTTGAACCTGACACCTTCTTAGTGACATCATAAAAAAAATTCAGGAATTTAACAAAGCACCTTGCACTATCCCAATCATCATTATTTGGGATACCACCTTGCATCATCACAAATTCAGCACACTTCTCACCCAATCTCTTAAATGCCTTCTGAAACTTCAATGCACTTTCAAGCATAAGGTAGGTAGAGTTCCACCTAGTGGGAACATCCAACTGCATAGTACACTTGTCTTGTATCCTAGCTTCCTTGATGCAAGTTCAAAACCTATCCATGCGACCAGGAGATGCTCGAACATATCTAACTACATTTCTAATCTTGCTAATTAAAGAATGCATTTCCTTCAATCCATCATTGACCACAAGATTTAAAATATGCGCACAACACCTAACATGCAAATGTTCCTCCTTTAATGGATGTGAATTCCAATCCTCCATTCTACTCTTCAGGTAAGAGATAGCAACTTCATTTGAACTAGCATTATCAACCGTAATGGTGAAAACTCTACCTATTAGTCAACCCTCCAAACATTTTTCAATTTTTCTACCATTTGTTTCTCCCCTGTGATTCATAATTGGACAAAAATTAAGAATCCTTTTATGCAACTTCCAGTCTTTGTCAATGAAATGTGCAGTAAGACAAAGATAACTCAAATTTTGCACAGATTTCCAACAATAAGTTGTGAGACTGACACTTTGATTTGCTTGATTAAACATACTTTTTAACTTATTTTCTCATGTGTGTAAACATTCCAGCAATCCCTAGCATTTGTAATCCTTCCCGGAATCGAAAGCTTAGTTTACCCAACACTCATAAAATAACGAAATCCCACTCCCTCAACAAACTTAAAAGACAACTCATCCACAGTTATCATCCTTGCTAAAGCTTGCCTACATGCATCAACATCAAAATGAACACCAGCAAGAGCACTACCAGCTTTCCCATCTTCTTTTTTCAATTGTTGAAGGGTAAGAGTCCATTGAGTAGGATCTTGAGACTCTCTGGGAAACTTTTTACATTGATGCAACAAATGATTTCTAGATTGCTTGTACCATTTTTATATGAATCACGTGCATAGGAAATCTCACACCAATTACACGATGCTGTAGGTGGCATTGACGAATCAATTTTTGTAAAATGATCCCAAGTCCAAGATCTAAGCCTACAAGCTTTTCTAGTGTTATATGGATCTCCAGCATTAGAGTCGTTAGGTGTGGATGCTTCTCCAACTTTCCTTTTCTTCTGAGCATTGGAGCCTCCTGCTTTATTCAAATTGTCTCGCTCCTCCATAATTTGTGCCGTTTGTGCTGCTGGTGTCGATGGTTCAGTTGTAGACTTGACAGATTCAACATTTGAAGAAATTCTTCTATCATCTCTTTGAATAATTTCAGCCTGCAAAATGGAAAATAAAACAAAAATCAACACATATGTTGAAGAAGAAAACAGATTCAGCAAATTGTGATAGGGTAAAGTGAATACTGTTGGAACCAAAGTGGTTTTGGATTTAATAATCTGTAAGTTTTGATGCTAACAAAAGGATTAAATTTGCTTGGCCAAGTGTTAGTTGAGATCTAACATATGTTTTCAGTTATGCAGGAATACTTTAATATAAGTAAAATAAACTTGTGATAAGTTTTCATTGAAAAATACGCGTCCACCCTTGTAGACGGGCTGATCAAAAACTTTGGTAATGTTACTTCTTTAGACTGGTTTATTTAAGTAGACGAAGCTCTAAATATTTGCTAGATGAATACCTAAATAACTTGTTAGGTACAGCAAGTCCAAAGACTTGATGAATAAGCACGTCTGTCTTGCCACGTAAGCAGACGGAAGTAATTAGTAGAAGTAAATGAACTGAAAAATAAAGTAACCTAGTAGACGAGCTCTAACCGCCACGTCACCAGACGAAGATCTTTATAACTCATTATGGAATAGCAAGTCTGAAGACTTGATAGACAAGAGGATATGCCACGTCATCAGACAAGCAAAGTAAAATATTGAACAGACTTAGTCTCTCATATAACTAAGTAGACGGAGTTTCTTTTTAGACGAGATCCATCCTTGAAATGAATTAAATGCAATCTGAATCTCTTGAATTTATTTCAAATGATTGATATTTATTTCAATAGAATATTTATTCTTCACATTTGCTTTATCTGCTTTAAATGTTTCACCTTGTTGTAAAAGAAACATAGTACCATCAAGAAATGCAAAAGCAGAATCGTATAATAAGATACTTGCAAAACGATCTGTCATGATGACAACTTTATGGCTGAAAAAGATGGATTATACACAAAGGAGGAACAACAAGTGCTCAAGCTGCAATACTCAGAAGAGTGACCCTCCAATTTCATGCTACCTCGATAACCAAGAGTACTATTCAACATTGCCACAATCAAGCTTTCAGTCACAACGGATATCATACATTAGATGCTATCTCTTAACGGGATTATTCAAAGTAACCGTTGAAGAAATACAAGTGAAAAGAAGGTCGCTATAAATAGAAGACCTCAAGTTCTGAAGAATAACTTTTGCCAATCGATAATCACTCATTCTAATATTCTTTCAAGAGCAAGAGTCTATATTATTTAGTTTGAATATTGTTGTAATATTTAACTGATCTTAAACTGTCATATCCTCACACATAGTGAGTTAAGAAGATCAAACATTAAATCTCTTTGTTAGAGTTAGAGCCTGAAGAGTCTTGGTAAGAAAGAAATACTTGTAGCTTGGAGAGGTGTTGAATTCTTGGTGGTAATCTATTTGGAGAAATAGTGGATAAATCCTTCAAGTCGAAGGGACTGGACGTAGCTCTTGGTTGGAAGAGAGTGAACCAGGATAAAATCTCTTGTGTGAATCTTCTATCCCTAAACTCTTCAGTTTTATTTGCTTATACTAACTGTGGGGTTTTGATATTGCTTTTATTAAAGTCTTTTAAAAGGATCTTTGCCTTTGTGTGTGCTTCTATTTCTAATCTCCTTGAGTGCAAAAATTGTTTTAAAGGGTGTTTTCGAAAATTATTAACAAACACAATTCAACCCCCCTTCTTGTGTTTGCCTGTGTCAACTTCAGTTGGTATCAGAGCTCACCCTCTAAAGGGTTGAGCATCTAACAAGTGCTGAGGGAGTACGATCCAACAACCATGGATGCAAAAGGACAAGCTATCAACATACCTCCTCTCTTTGATGGAACATATTATGATTGCTGGAAGAAGATAAAGATGGCCTTCTTAGATGCACAGAATGTAGATATTTGGGAGCTGATTGAAACCGGCTACACTGGACCAAGAAATGAAGCTGGAGCTATTGTTCCTAGAGCCCAATGGACTCAAGAGCAGAAAAACTAACATCAGCTGAATTTGAAGGCTAAGCACTATCTCATGTGTGCTATAACCAAATCTGAACATGACAAAGTTCACAGCTGCAATACTGCTAAAGAAATTTGGGATACTCTTGCCTAGCTCATGAGGGTTCCTCACAAGTTAAGGAATCCAAGATCAGCATGCTGGTTCATCAGTATGAGCTATTCAAGATGGGTGAACATGAAACAATAGGCCAAATGTTTGGAAGATTCCAAACCATCACCAACAGTCTCAGATCTCTTGGAAAAATTTATGAAAATAGAGATCATGTCAAAAAAATCTTGAGAAGTCTATCCAAGCAATGGAGACCCAAAGTAACTGCTATTCAGGAAGCCAAAAACCTGAATACACTCTCTCTGGAAGAGCTTCTTGGATCTCCCAAGGTTCATGAACTTGAACTTAATGAAGAAGAAAAATCCAGAAAAGGAAAATCTATTGCCCTAAAGGCAAAGAAAGCAAGTTCATCAAAAGTTCTCAAAGCTGCTGAGTCATCTGATGAGTCTGAATCTTCTGATGATAATGAAGAATCAGATGAGGATGAATTATCCTTTATCTCCAGGACGATTCAACATATGTGGAGAAAGAAAGGTGGTTTCAGAAGGAAGCAACTCAACAAAAAGTTTTCCAAGGAGAAGTCAGACTCCAAGGAAAAAGGTCAACCCTTGTGCTTTGAATGCAAGAAACCTGGTCATTTCAAAGCTGACTGCCCTGAGCTAAAGGATAAAAAGAAATTCTTCAAAAAGAAGAAAGGCTTAATGGCTACATGGGAGGATCTTGATCTGTCTTCTTCAGATGAAGAAAATGAAGCAAAGGAAGAAGTAAATATCTGTCTCATGGCAGACACTACATCAGAAAGTGAATACACTGATGCTGAGGTAATGGACTCTGACCCGTCCACTCTTCAAAATGCTTTTGATGAATTGTTGCATGAGTCATCTATACTATCACGAGAATATAAGAGTCTCAAAAAGAAGTTTTCTAAACTGTCTAAAGAATATGATAGGCCTGCACTGAGAATCAAAACCTCAAAAATGAAAACGACATACTAAAATCAGTGAATGTCAGTCTAGCTGACAAAATGATGTGTGAACCTGATGTTTCTTGTGAAGTTGCAAAACTGAAACAAGATGTAACATCTGACTGATTCTCTGTCAAAGCTTGTAGGTGGCTCAGGTAAGCTGAGTCTCATTTTAAGGTACTCTAGGTCACCTTATGATAAATCTAGTCTTGGTTATGACAAAGAGAAGCAAGACGTATCTCACAAAAATTCAAAACCACTTAAACAACATAGAGCTTCAAAAGTTCCAAATAAATATATCAAATCTAAGTCTAGTTCGTCCAACCACTTTTGTAAAGTGTGTGGAAAAAGTGGGCATATTACATCTAGATGCATACACAATGAATATGCTAAGTATACTCGTCCAATGACAACTAGTAAGAAAGGACCGAAGTCAGTTTGGGTACCTAAAGATAAGAAAATACATGTTGCAGATTTGCTTAACAACAGGAAGAAAACAAATGTCTTGGTACTTGGACAGTGGCTGCTCACAACACATGACGGGAGAAATGTCTATATTCCAAAACCTTAAGCCCAAAGATGGTGACTGGGTCACATTTGGAGGAAATCAGAAAGGGAAAATCATTGGTATAGGTAAAATTGGTAAACATCCTTTTCCCTCCATTGATAATGTTCTTTTAGTAAATGTCTTGAAGCACAATCTACTGAGCATAAGATTGGAGATCACCACGGCTATAAGATTGACTTGGAGAACCTCTCAAATCAAAGTGTCTCATATCTAGTGTCCATTGAAGATGAACGATGGATTTGGCACAAAATGCTAGGTCATGCAAGCTCGAAATTAATTTTAAAGCTAAACAAACATAACCTCGTGAGAGGACTTTCAAACCTTAAGTTCAAATCTGATGCTCTCTGTGATGCATGTCAAAAGGGAAAACAAGTCAAAGGTTCTTTTGAATCTAAGAATGTTGTTAGTACCAATAGACCACTAGAGTTGCAACATCTTGATCTTTTGGGTCCAACAAGGACTGCCTCTGTCAGTGGTAAGAAATATGGTCTTGTCATAGTAGACGATTACACTAGATGGACATGGGTTATATTCCTAACTCATAAGGATGAGTCTTTTAAGGTCTTCTATGTATTCTGCAAACATGTACATAATGAAAAAGACATGTGTATCACTTCAATCAGAAGTGACCATGAGAGAGAGTTTGAAAATGAGCTATTTCATAAGTTCTGTGAAGAGAGTGGTATCCTTCACAACTTCTCCATACCTAGAACACCACGGCAAAATGGTGTGGTAGAGAGAAAGAACAGATCTCTTCAAGAGATGGCTAGGACTATGCTCAATGACAACTCTGTCCCTAGACACTTCTAGGTGAAGCAGTATCATTTCTTGCCTGCTACATTCAGAACAGAATATACATTAGACCTATCCTGAATAAGACTCCTTATGAACTGTGGAAAGGAAGAAAACCCAACATATCTTATTTTCACCCTTTTGGTTGTAAATGCTATACACGGAATACTAAAGATCAACTTGGTAAATTTGATGCTAAAACAGATATTGGAATACTATTAGGATATTCGCAAACATCTAAAGGCTTTAGAGTTTAAAATTCTAGGACTCTAATAGTAGAGGAAAGTATTCATGTCAAGTTTGATGACAAACAGACTGATAAGAAATTATCAGAGCTAGATGAAGCTTTTGGAGATCTTGATCTAAGCATTCCAGGAGACTCAGCTGAGATAAAAGTTGATGATCAAGAAGATGACCCCACTCAACAACCAGAAACTTCCACTTCTCAACATGGTACAGTTCAAAAATCTTGGTACTTCAAGAATTATCATCCACAATATCAGATCATTGGAAACCCCAATGACAAGCTATGAACCAAATCAACCTTCAGAGAACAAGCCAATTCTGCACTAGTCTCTGAGTTGGAACCAAAAACAGTAGACGAGGCTCTACTAGACGATGGTTGGAATCTAGCTATGCAAGAAGAACTCAATCAGTTTGAAAGAAGTGATGTTTGGACTCTGGTTCCACTGCCCAAAGACAAATAAATGATTGGAACAAAGTGGGTTTACAGAAACAATTTTGATGAAACTGGTAAGGTAATCAGAAACAAAGTAAGACTTGTTACTGAAGGTTTCTCTCAAGAAGAAGGTATAGATTATACTGAAACTTTTGCACCTGTTGCTAGATTAGAAGCTATTAGAATTCTACTTTCATTAGCTGCACGTCATAGTATTATGATTTTTCATATGGATGTTAAGAGTGCTTTTCTAAATGGCTTTATTAATGAAGAAGTCTATGTTATGCAACCTCCGGGTTTTAAGTGTGAAACCCATCCTGAACACGTATATAAGCTTAAGAAAGCTTTGTACGGTCTTAAGCAAGCTCCTAGAGCTTGGTATGACAGACTAAGTTCCTTTCTTATGGAAATGGATTCAATAGAGGAAAGGTTGACACAACCTTATTTAGAAAATCCATTAAGTCTAATTTCATAGTCGTACAGATATATGTTGATGATATTATTTTTGGTGGTACTAATGAGTCTCTATGCAAAGAATTCTCTAAGTTAATGCAGAAAGAGTTTGAAATGAGCATGATGGGAGAACAGAAATTCTTCCTTGGACTTCAAGTAAAACAAACCATGGACAAGGTGCTCATCCACCAAACTAAATATACAAAAGAACTTCTAAAGAAGTTTAAGATGGATGATTGTAAACCAATGAATACTCCTATGCACCCCACTTCCATACTGAACAAAGATGATAAAGAGAAAAAGGTAGACCAAAAGATATACAGAGGTATGATATGATCTCTCTTATATCTTACTGCGTCTAGGCCTGATATTATGTTCACTGTATATTTATGTGCTCGATTTCAATCTGATTCTAGAGAATCTCACTTATCAGCAGTTAAGAGAACTTTTAGATATTTAAAAGGTACTACTAATCTTGGTTTGTGATTTAAGAAAAATGAAGATTACAGATTAGTTGGTTTATGAGATGCTGACTATACTGGAGATAGAATTGAAAGAAAAAGCACTAGTAGAGGATGTCACTTTATTAGATCTAATCTTGTCTCATGGTCAAGCAAAAGACAAAATACCATTGCCTTATCAACTGCTGAAGCTGAGTATATATCAGCTGCAAGTTGCTGCTCACAACTTGTTTGGATCAAACATCAATTGGAGGACTACAATGTATTTGTAAGTAGTATTCCGCTTATGTGTGATAATACTGCTATAATAAATCTATCTAAGAATCCAATTTTGCATTCTAGAGCTAAGCACATAGAGATTAAACATCATTTTATTAGGGATTATGTGCAAAAAGGTGTGATTGATATTCAATTTGTAGATACTGACCATCAATGGGCAGATATCTTTACTAAACCTCTTGCAGATGACAGATTTATCTTTATTAGGAAGCATCTTAATTTGATGTATGTGGATTAATTTAGGCGTCCAGCCTCGAGAAAAAATTTGTTTTGTTAATCCTGCGTCTATTACCTATGCTCATCTAATACATATTTGAAGTTGTGTATCTACTGCATATTGTATTGCACGTCCATATGACGCGTCCACTGATACTAGTTATTGCGCCCATTGAATAGTTTCAGATGAGTTCACATCTGCCTATGCTTAAGCATATTTTTTTGTGTGTTAATAAATGCATTTATTTTGTTTCAAGACAAATTTATCCTTTATTCTCTTTGCTGAGTCAGCACTTCCATCAATCCCATCAAGACCTTTTTATAGTTCCATGTTACCAACGCCGTTTTATCATAATGACATGTCATGTCAAAAGTTTTTTTTTAACCTTTGATATTCAAAATTCCTTTAAAAGTAATATTTTACCTCTGAGAAAAACTTTATGCTTCCATAACCTCTCGAGCTATCTCTCTCTTTATCTCTCTCTGCTTTCAAACCCTAAGCTCTTTGATCACCTAAAATGGCTTCTTCTTCAACCTTTAACGTGGACAAGCTCAACTTGGCAATAGAGCATCATTTCAATCTTGGAGTGTTGCAAGACTATAATCTAGACATAAGCAAATATGTTAATACAGCTAGGTGGGGAGGACTCTTCGCGGAGAAAGTCTGTCTTTCCCAACCCGATCAGGGATTTCAGGAGAAACGTCCAACTGACTGATACTGATTTCTGAAATAGACAACTATAAACACAAGAAGGGGGGTTGAATTGTGTTTATCAGAATTTAGCAAAGTTGAAATATTTTCGCAAACAAAAAGGCTAGATTTGGACGAGTGGAAGAATACAGGATGGACAGGTGACTTTTGCAAACACACCACTTGATAGACATAAGAAAACTAAGGCAATTAAAGAGTTTAATGGAAGAGAGATTGACACGGTTATTTATCCTTGTTCACTCTTCAAAACAAAGAGCTACGTCCAGTCCTTGACAGCACCAAGATTTATCTACTATAAGTGATAAGGTTACAGACTCAAGTATTATTTGCACACCTAGCCTCTTCAAGCTCAAGACAAGTATTATTTGCACACCTAGCCTCTTCAGGCTCAAGACAAGTATTATTTTCACACCTAGCCTCTTCATGCTCACTCTGGTTTGTTTGAGAGATTGGGTTTGTAACAAATACAATTTCTCACAGGCAGATCTTTCACTAACACTCAGAGAGTGGTTTAAATGTAAGGCTTAGGAAAGTCTGCATAATAACTTCAAAATGATTGAAGAATACAGAATAAAAGAATGAAGAAATTAATGCAGAGTAATGGCGTTTTAATGCAATGTGTATTCTCTTGTTCTTCATCTTCAATGACTTCTGTATTTATGGTCTTCAAGCATTTAGGATCCGTTAGAGACATCCCCTCAGATGTTGGCTTCAAACAGAACCTCATTAATTATAATAAAGTCGTTCTGGGCAGTCATTAATGCAATAGAGTCGTTCTGGGCAGCCATTAATGCAATAGAGTCATTGGTTGTACTTCTAACATGAAGGATCATGGCTTTATTCATCGTGCTACAGCCATATCAGAGTTGTGTAGAAAGCTTTTTGTACTTTACTGAGTACACTTCCCTTTTTTTGTAAGGACCAGAGGTACTAGGGAATAAAGCACGTTGGAAGCATTCTTTAACTGGTCTTTGGTTCTGATTATCCAAGGTTGCTTGAGAGAGTAACTTTTGACCTTTCTTGATAATCGTGAAACTGAGTAGGAGAGAATGCTTCAAGTCTCTTTCTGGTTCTTGAACTAAGATTCTGATAATCCTTATAGAATTTGTGCTCATAAGATAAGTGCTTCCATCTTGAAAATAATCACGTCTATCTAGTCATTTCAGTTTTCACTCGGGCTAGTAGACGAGCTCCATATTAAGGACTCAACAAGTCCAAAGACTAGTGGACGAGCGCTTCTGTCACCTTTAGTGGACGAGCACTTCTGTTACTCTAGTGGACGAGAGCTTCTGTCACCTTTAGTGGATGAGAGCCTTTGTTACTTTAGTGGACGAGAGCCTCTGTTACTCTGGTGGACGAGAGCCTCTGTTACTTTACTGGATGAGAGTCTCAGTTAGTCTGGTGGACGAGAGTCTCAGTTACTCTGGTGGACGAGAGTCTCAGTTACTCTGGTGGACGAGAGTCTTAATTACTCTGGTGGACGAGAGTCGTTTGCCACTTCATTAGACGGATACATTCTGACCTTAATGGACGAGCTCCAATTGCCACGTCATTGGACGAGACATTCTGACCTTAATGGACGAGCTCCAATTGCCACGTCATTGGACGAGCCATTCTGACCTTAATGGATGAGCTCCAATTGCCACGTCATTGGAAGAGCCATTCTGACCTTAATGGACGAGCTCCAATTGCCACGTCATTGGAAGAGCCATTCTGACCTTAATGGACGAGCTCCAATTGCCACGTCATTGGACGAGCCTTTCTGATACCTTAGTGGACGCGCTATTCTGATACTTTATTGGACGCCCTGTTCTGATACTTTAATGGACGCGTTATTCTGATACTTTAATGGATGCGCTGTTCTAATACTTTAATGGACGCGCTCCAAATGCCACGTTAGTAGGCGCTGGCTTTCATCACTTTAGTGGACGCAAGTTTCTTTCTCTTGCGTTTTGGACGTGCGCTTTAAACACTTGCGATGGACGTGAGCTTCAATCTCTACAGTGTTGGACGTGCGTTTCAATCACTTGTGTTGGACGGATGATTCTCTTATTTAATATGCACACTCGATAGATAGGTTAGCAACCAATGTGAAGGTTAATTAAATCATTAACCAATGTTTAGTTTTCATCAAAACTTAGGGAAATGCACATCAGACATTTTAGAGACTTAACAATCTCCCCCTTTTTGATGATGACAAACATTGACATGATTTAATGAACCTCAGAAAATATCAACAAAGAAAATAGCATATATCAAACAGGTTGTAAATTTTCTTAAGCGAACAGGTCATATCATATTCATTCTCCCATTCTCCTATAACATATTTCTATCACAAATCTCAATTTTTCCTATTCTCCCGCTTTTGTCAACATCAAAAAAAGTTATCAAGTTTTATTTATGTAACATGTTAAGAAAATCATAGTAATGTAGCAAGCATATTAGACATACTCCACTTAAACTATTGTATCATTACTCCCCCTGAACTAATGCTTAGTTGAAAGAACATGTACATAGGAGTAATGACAGATTTAGCACAGATAGCTTAACATTCAGACATGTCATTCAACAATGCAATGCATGTTTAGATTATCTCTAATAAATAAAAACCTATCTTCTGCGAGGGATTTAGTGAAAATACCAGCCCATTGATTTTCAGTTTTAACAAACTTAATATCAAAGATGTCTTTCTAAACACAATCCCTAACGAAATGATGTTTGATTTCAATATGCTTAGCCTTAGAATGCTGAATTGGATTTTTAGTTAAGCATATAGCACTGGAATTATCACACCATACAGATATGTTATGTTCATAAATATAATAATTCTCAAGTTGATGTTTTACCCATAAGAGTTGAGAGCAGCAACTAGCAGTAGAGATATATTCTGCTTCAGCAGTAGACAGGGCAATGGTTGTCTGCCTCTTGCTTGACCATGAGACTAAACTTGCTCCAATGAAGTGACATCCTCCACTGGTGCTTTTTATTTCTATTCTGTCTCCAGCAAAATCAGCATCACAATATCCCACTAATCTGTATTCTTTTGATCTTAAATACAGCAAACCAAGATTAGTAGTTCCAAGCAAATATCTAAATATTCTTTTAATAGCCTTAAGATGAGATTCTCTAGTATCAGATTGGAATCTAGCACACATACAGACACTAAATTGAATGTCAGGTCTGCTTGAAGTTAAGTACAATAGAGAGCCAATCATACCTCTGTAGACAGTTTGATCTACCTTTTTACCTTCATCATCTTTGCTTAGTTTTGCATTGGGTTGCATAGGGGTTTTCATGAGCTTTGCATTTTTCATTTTGTATTTCTTGAGTATCTCCTTGGTATATTTTTGTTGATGAATGTAAATTCCATCACTTGTCTGCTTGATTTGTAATCCAAGGAAGAACTTCAATTCTCCCATCATGCTCATCTCAAATTCAGCTTGCATTAGATTTGAAAAATCCTTGCACAGCTTTTCATTAGTTGCTCCAAATATAATATCATCAACATATATTTGAACTATAATAAAGTTCTCTTTAGAGCATTTTTTGAACAGAGTAGTGTCTACTTGTCCTCTAGTAAAACCCTTATGCATGATAAAAGAACTGAGTCTATCATACCATGCTCTAGGTGCTTGTTTCAAACCATATAATGCCTTTTTAAGTTTGAAAACGTGATCTGGTTTATCAGTATCCTCAAAACCAGGGGGTTGTTTAACATACACCTCTTCTTCAATTATATAATTTAGAAAAGCACTTTTTACATCCATTTGAAACCGAGTAATTTGGTGTCGTGCAACATATGACATTAAGATGCATATGACTTCTATTCTAGCTACAGGTGCAAAGGTTTCAGTATAATCAATACCTCCTTGTTGGTTATAGCCTTGAGCTACTAACCTTGCTTTATTTCTGACAACTTTACCATCTTAATCTAATTTGTTTCTGAAGACCTATCTTGTTCCAATAGCTGACTTGTTTTTAGGCTTAGAGGCAAGAGTCCAGACATCATTTCTGGTGAACTGGTTAAGTTCTTCTTGCATAGCAAGAATCCAGCTTTCATCCTCAAGAGCTTCTTCAATGCTGTTAGGCTCCAAATCTGAAATAAAGTTCACATTGCTTGATTCTCTTAATGTGGATCTGGTTCTTACTCCCTCAGAAGGATTTCCAATAATAAGATCATTAGGATGATGAGTGTTGAACTTCCAATCCCTTTTGAGATCATCATGAAGATCTTGACTTGTCTGTTGACTAGTTTGTTCCACTTGTCTTTCAACCTCAGGCACAGGTTCCTGTTTTGGTTAGATCGGATTGTTGACTTTATGGCTTGTTTATATCAAGACCTGCAAGATCATCTTCTAGATCCGATAGTTCTTTATCGGTCTTTAATCCATCATTGAATTTAACATGAACAGATTCTTCAATAATACAAGTTCTTGAATTGTAAACTCTAAAAGCCTTTGACATTTCAAAATAACCTATGAAAATACCTTTATCTACCTTAGAATCAAACTTCCCAAGATTATCTTTGGTATTCAAAATAAAACATTCACATCCAAAAGCATGAAAATAAGATATGTTGGGGCTTTTTCCTTTCCACAATTCATAAGGAGTCCTTTTTAGAAAAGGCCTAATAAGTATTCTGTTTTGTACATAACAAGCAGTGTTTACAGCTTCTGCCCATAAGTACTTAGGGAGATTATTTTCATTGAGCATAGATCTAGCCATCTCTTGCAAAGATCTGTTCTTTCTCTCAACCACTCCATTTTGCTGTGGAGTTCTAGGTGCAGAGAAATTGTAAGAGATTCCATTCTCCTCACAGAACTGTCTAAACTGCTCATTTTCAAATTCTCCCCAATGATCACTTCTAAGAGTAGAAATACAGAAACCTTGCTCATTTTGTACTCCTTTTCAGAATACTGAGAAAGCCTTAAAAGACTCATCCTTGTGTGTTAGGAAGAGTACCCATGTGTATCTAGAATAGTCATCAACTATGACAAATCCATATTTTCTTCCAGCCAGGCTGGCAACACTAACTGGTTCAAACAGATCCATGTGTAACAACTGAAGAGGTCTAGAGGTTGATACTTGGTTTTTAGATTTGAAACTTGATTTTATCTGTTTACCTCTCTGACATGCATCACACAAGACATCTTTCTTAAAGCTAACATCAGGCAATCCTCTCACGAGATTATTCCTTTTTAATTCAGAAATTAGTTTCATACGAGCATGTCCTTGTTTCTTATGCTATAACCATCTCTCATCCTCTTTAGACATCAGACAAAGTTACACTTTGATCTGAGAGATCAGACAGTTCAATCTTATAAAGATTTTGTTGCCTTTTAGCTGAAAAGAAGGTTTTGCCACTACAGTCTTTAACTATGCATACATCCTTGGTAAAGGAAACATCAAAACCACTATCACATAATTGACTTATGCTAAGCAAATTATGTCTTAATCCTTTAACCATAAGAACATTAGATATAGAGGGAGGAGGGGGTTTACCACCAATAGTACCAATTCTATTACTTTCCCTTTCTGATTTCCTCGAAGGAAACGTGTCCTCCTTTCTTAAGTTGGAGGTCGAGGAACATAGACCTTTCTCCTGTCATATGGCACGAGCAGCCACTGTCCAGGTACCAGCAGTGGTGTTTTCTTTGTCCTGTTGAGGACATCTGCAACAAAAATTATTTGATCTTTAGGTACCCATATTTTTCTGGGTCCTTTTTTGTTAGTTCTAGGAGTCTGTAAAGACTTCCTTCTCTTCTTATGGATACACTTAGACATAACATGCCCAGTTTTTCCACAGAAGTTACAAATAGGTGTTGATTTGGTTACAGTTGACTTAACAGATACTGTAGGAACTTTAGTTGATACTTTATGATGTGTCTGATGGACATATCCAATACCTTCTTTGTTAAGAGAGTGCTTCTGAACACCTATCCTCTTCAGTCTCACTCTGGTTTGTTTGAGAGATTGGGTTTGTAATAAATACAATTTCTCACAGGCAGATCTTTCACTAACACTCAGAGTGGTTTAAATGTAAGGCTTAGGAAAGTCTGCATAATAACTTCAAAATGATTGAAGAATACAGAATAAAAGAAGGAAGAAATTAACGCAGAGTAATGGCCTTTTAATGCAATGTGTATTCTCTTGTTCTTCATCATCAATGACTTCTGTATTTATGGTCTTCAAGCATTTAGGATCCGTTAGAGACATCCCCTCAGATGTTGGCTTCAAGCAGAACCTCATTAATTGCAATAAAGTCGTTCTGGGCAGTCATTAATGCAATAGAGTCGTTCTGGGCAGCCATTAATGCAATAGAGTCGTTGGTTGTACTTCTAACATTAAGGATCATGGCTTTATTCATCGTGCTACAGCCATACCAGAGTTGTATAGAAAGCTTTTTGTACTTTACTGAGTACACTTCCATTTTTGTGTAAGGACTCGAGGTATAGGGAATAAAGCACGTTGGAAGCATTCTTTAACTGGTCTTTGGTTCTGATTATCCAAGGTTGCTTGAGAGAGTAACTTCTGACCTTTCTTGATAATCGTGAAACTGAGTAGGATAGAAGGCTTCAAGTCTCTTTCTGATTCTTGAACTAAGATTCTGATAATCCTTGTAGAATTTGCGTTCATAAGATAAGTGCTTCCATCTTGAAAATAATCACGTCTATCTAGTCATTTGAGTTTTCATTCGGGCTAGTAGACGAGCTCCATATTAAGGACTCAGCAAGTCCAAAGACTAGTGGACAAGCGCTTCTGTCACCTTTAGTGGACGAGAGCCTCTGTTACTCTGGTGGACGAGAGCCTCTGTTACTTTACTGGACGAGAGTCTCAGTTAGTCTGGTGGACGAGAGTCTCGGTTACTCTGGTGGACGAGAGTCTCGGTTACTCTGGTGGACGAGAGTCTTTTGCCACGTCATTGGACGAGCCATTCTGACCTTATTGGACGAGCTCCAATTGCCACGTCACTGGACGAGCCATTATGACCTTAATGGACGAGCTCCAATTGCCACGTCATTGGACGAGCCATTCTGATACCTTAGTTAGTGGACGCGCTATTCTGATACTTTATTGGACGCGCTGTTCTGATACTTTAATGGACGCGCTATTCTGATACTTTAATGGATGCACTGTTCTGATACTTTAATGGACGCGCTCCAAATGCCACGTTAGTAGACGCTGGCTTTCATCACTTTATTGGACGCAAGTTTCTTTCTCTTGCGTTTTGGGCTTGCGCTTTAAACATTTGCGATGGACGTGAGCTTCAATCTCTACAGTGTTGGACGCGCGTTTCAATCACTTGTGTTGGATAGATGATTCTCTTATTTAATCTGCACACTCGATAGATAGGTTAACAACCAATATGAAGGTTAATTAAATTATTAACCAATGTTTAGTTTTCATCAAAACTTAGGGAAATGCACATCAGACATTTTAGAGACTTAACAATTTCTTCTCAACAGTGTTAATAAAGAAGATTGTAATCTCGGAGAAGACTACTGCTGATGCAATTTTCTATGCTCAGGAGGGTTCAGTTTTCACTAAGTCTTGGGAAGAAGACTTGGGTGGCTCTGAGACTATTGAAGTCTGTCTCATGAAGGAAGATACAGTCATAACTCACACCTGGAAGGACATTGTTCGTATCCTTCATCAGCTTCTCAACAAGGCGGTTCTTCACAAGGTTGGATCCAAGGACAACCTATCCTCTCTGCACAAATTCTCTCTCTGCCATCTTCACAATCAAAAATCAATCTTCCAAGAATCCTGTACGGAAGATTCAGAGATGTTGTGATGAATAAGAAAAGACTCTCAACAATTCCCTTCTGCCATCTTCTTTCCAAGATTTCCAAGGCTCAAGGAATTCATGAGATTCTTGCTGCAATGACTCCTGAGGAGCAAGCTAGGATATTAACTGAAAAACCAATGTCTGCTTCAAACTTTGGAAAGATGAATATAGCCAATATGAACCTTGGTACCTATGCTGCTGCTGCAATGGCCAAGACCGAGGAGTTAATGAAGGCTAAAGAAGAGATGGTGGAACAAAAAATGCTGAAGTCCTAGGAGTTAAAAGGGTAACTAGGCAAAAGACCACTGCTACAAGGAAGCCTACTCCCAAGAGACCTGCAGATGGCATTGTTATCAGGGAACCTTCTGATGCCCCTGCTGCAAAGAAGCAAAGAAGAGTTATCTTCTCTCACAATGAAGATGAGGAAGCTAATGAGGATAGCATTCCTATCAGTTCAATTCTAAAGAAGCAAAAGACCTCTGTTGCTGCTGATAAGGTCGTTGTGCTTGTTCCAACAATTATTCCAACAAAACCGAGAAGGCAACCAGCAAGAAAATCCAGACCAACTAAGACTTCTAAGGTAACCATCTCTGCTAGTGATCCTGTTCAAATAGCAGTAGATGCCCTAGTGTCTAGCAAGGTTTATAAAACCGGATCGCCCATCGAACCTGAAGGCAAGGCGGTTCGAGGTTCAATGGTCCAACCGAGGTTGAACCGTGGTTGAACCGGTTATAATTAAATAATATTATTTTAATTTTTAATATAATATTTATAACAATATAAACAAAAAACAACATAACAACTAAAATTATTAAGCACAATTTTTTTTATTTATTTTGAAATTAAACTAAATAAATATAAAGATATATGTTAAAATCATCTTCATAGGAAAAACCAACCCAAAATCTACAACCAGCCCACATATGTTAGAAAACAAAAGAATTGGGTTTTGGCTAGGATGACCCAAATCCTTTTATACTATTTTTTAATAATTTTTTTTAATTAAGCCGGTTCAGGCCGGTCCACAACCGGTTATGACCGGTTTTGCACCGGTTCGACGGTTTTGAGACCGATTTCAAGCAAGGCCGGTTCTGGGGGTCAACCGAATCGGCCTAGGTCCCGGTTAAACTGGTCGGACCGGTCGGTCCGGTTTTGTAAACCCTGGCGTCTAGTTTAGAAACTAGGATAGATGATGTGCCTGTCTCCACTCCAGATGATGTGTACATTCCCATACCCCTTTCACCCCAACCAACACAAATAGCCACTTCACAATTTCAACTTATTATCCATGCCGATGATCCCTGGTTAAATCAACTAGATGATGGAATTTCCCCTAGTGCCCCTTTCCCCAAACCCTTCAGAACCTTATTTCCCTTCACCCCAACTTCTGTCCTTTATAATGGCAAATCTGAGGATTGGGCCAAGGTAAAAGGGAATGGAAAATTCTGTTTCATTCTCACCAACCTGAACCCGAACACATTCCAACTAGATGGTATCCTCTACCCGAGTATGAGGAAGAAATCAGCCCATCTGTTGAACCCCTTTACCTACCTCATCCTCAGGTATACATTAATAAAAAATGTGTCTTCTCAAATGCACAATATCTTAGGGCCATTAGTCACTCACTACCTCTAAACAAATTCCCCGGAAAAATTTACCCTAATCTTGTCAAAACTCCTCCTTTCTTACCCTCACTCGATGGAGTTGAGAGACATGTCATACCTGTCCGGGAGATCGACCCCAATAGGAAAAATCTTCCTACCATTCCCGAGAGAAGAGCAAGATCTTCAAAGCATGTTCCCATGATCATGCCAGGGGACACAAAATGGGTGTCTTTTGAGCATCCCAGAGTCTATGGGAGGGCCTGACTTCTTCTCTGGATCACTCTACTATAAAATGTTGAAGTGGGAATTCGGTCAAATCGGAGCCGATAGAGTCGCGCATTTTGTCCCTCCCATCCTGGCCGAGACACAATGAAGCAACCAGAATTGGAATCAAGCCCTACATGATCTGTCCAAGACTACCAACGTTAGATCTAAATAAGGACAAGGACATGAAAAAATGAAGATTCAATGGAGTGATGCCTAAAGTCGAATCAAAGAATGCTTGATCTTGACCAAGAAACCTTTGACTACTCAATGCTGGATTTCCTTTTGCATACTTCGAATCCATTGAGTTGATCAATGAACATAGAGCTTTTGATTTCCCGGAAGTCTCACATTATCCACTTGCACTGCAGGGGCGTCTTCCTCCGGTCCGTGCGAAAGAAGAGAAGAAGGATATTCCCAAGGTCAGAGGAAGTGTGGTCTTTCACACTTTAGATATATGATCTATAAAGACCTCTAAGGACTTCCTATAAACAGTAGAAATGTGGAATTCATCTACCCCATTAGATGGGCAAAGGAAATCTCAGTGAAACCCCCACCTACTTCAAAGCCTATTGCAGATGAACCTGTTGCTGAAGAACATGGTCAAATTGTCACTGCTGTTGGTTTAGAAGATACAGATGAATCCATTCACCAACAAAGCTCATTAGAAAGACAATCTTCTCAACCTTTAGCTCTAGTTGTGATGCACCCTGAAGATCATTCAAGAACACTAAGCACTTTTCAAGAGTCTGCAGAAAGCTCAAGGCAACAGGCTCTGCCATCTAATATTGAAGAGGTTCTTGGAAAACTAGTTGATGAAAGGGTTGGCAAGATAGTTGATGAGAAGGTTGAAAAGATAACCGAGAAGATCAAGGAGGATGTCCATCAGCAAGTTCAAACTTCAATGGCTCCAACCTTAGAGGTTGTTAATAAAATGCTTGAATTCCTCATGGACTTCAAGAAAAGTCAAGCTCAAAACCCTCCTCCTCCACCACCTCCTCCTGCTTAACCTTTACCTTTTTTTTTCTTTTTTTTTGTACTGACAAAGATGGTCCTCTTATTAGTTTGCATCTGCATATTCTCTTCTACTTGCTAAACTACTCTGATACTTATGTTTGCTTATTTCCTTTGATATCTGATTAATCTTTTGAATGCTTTGTCTTAGGGGGAGCCCTGCAAGCTCTCTTAGACTTTGCTTTTCAAATTTAATTAGTTTTGTCATCATCAAAAAGGGGGAGATTGTTGGAAACAAAGTGGTTTTGGATTTAATAATCTGTAAGTTTTGATGCTAACAAAAGGATTAAATTTGCTTGGCAAAGTGTTAGTTGAGATCTAACATGTGCTTTCAGTTATGCTGGAATACTTTAATATAAGTAAAATAAACTTGGGATAAGTTTTCATTGAAAAATACGCGTCCACCCTTGTAGACGGGCTGATCAAAAACTTTGGTAAAGTTACTTCTTTAGACTGGTTTACTTAAGTAGACGAAGCTCTAAATATTTACTAGATGAATACCTAAATAACTTGTTAGGTACAGCAAGTACAAAGACTTGATGAATAAGCGCGTCCATCTTGACACGTAAGTAGACGGAAGTAATTAGTAGAAGTAAATGAACTGAAAAATAAAGTAACCTAGTAGACGAGCTCTAACCGCCATGTCACCAGACGAAGATCTTTATAACTCATTACGAAATAGCAAGTCCGAAGACTTGATAGACAAGAGGGTATGCCACGTCATCAGACGAGCAAAGTAAAATATTGAACAGACTTAGTCTCTCATATAACTAAGTAGACGGAGTTTCTTTTTAGACGAGCTCCATCCTTGAAATGAATTAAATGCAATCTGAATCTCTTGAATTTATTTCAAATGATTGATATTTATTTCAACAGACTATTTGTTCTTCACATTTGTTTTATCTGCTTTAAATGTTTCACCTTGTTGTAAAAGAAACATAGTACCATCAAGAAATGCAAAAAGCAGAATCGTACAATAAGATACTGCAAAACGATCTGTACGATAACAACTTTATGACTGAAAAAGATGGATTATACACAAAGGAGGAACAACGAGTGCTGAAGCTGCAATACTCAGAAGAGTGAACCTCCAATTTCATGCTACCTCGATAACCAAGAGTACTATTCAGCATTGCCACAATCAAGCTCTCAGTCACAACGAATATCATGCATTAAATGCTATCTCTAAACGGGATTATTCAAAGTAACCATTGAAGAAATACAAGTGAAGAAGAAGGTCACTATAAATAGAAGACCTCAAGTTTTGAAGAATAACTTTTGCCAATCGATAATCACTCATTCTAATATTCTTTCAAGAGCAAGAATTTGTATTCTTTAGTTTGTATATTGTTGTAATATTCAACTGATCTTAAACTATCATATCCTCACACATGGTGAGTTAAGAAGATCAAACATTAAATCTCTTTGTTAGAGTTAGATCCCGAAGAGGCTTGGTAAGAAAGAAATACTTGTAGGCTGGAGAGGTGTTAAATACTTGGTTGTAATTTATTTTGAGAAATAGTGGATAGATCCTTCAAGTTGAAGGGACTGGACGTAGCTCTTGATTGGAAGAAAGTGAACCAAGATAAAATCTTTTGCGTGAATCTTATATCCCTAAACTCTTCAGTTTTATTTGCTTATACTAACTGTGGGGTTTTGATATTGCTTTTGTTAAAGTCTTTTAAAAAGGATCTTTGCCTTTGTGCATGCTTCTATTTCTAATCTCCTTAAGTGCAAAAATTGTTTTAAAGGGTGTTTTCGAAAATTATTAACAAACACAATTCAACCCCCCTTCTTGTGTTTGCCTGTGTCAACTTCAAATACCTCCATGGTGATAACTATTATAGTCAAAACAGACACAATGAGTGAATCAAATGAAACAATGTAGCAGATCTGCATTAACACATGAGGAAACGAACTCAAAGATATCATAACTCATAAATTTGAAACATAGAACAGAACACACACACACAGACATTTGATTCAAAAAAACGTGTTCCATTTTTTCTTGCACATTCCCAAAACATCCATTTCAGACCCAGTAGAAGTTTCAAGTTTCGACCCAACATCACAAAATACATATTGTGGTCAAAAGGAAAAACAATTAGAACACTGACAAAGTTCTTAGAGTTTAAATAAAAAAAATAAAATCCAAGGCAGAAAAAAAAGTGTACAAACAGAAGCGGGGGAAAAGCTGCCATGCACTCACCTGTCATCAGTAGCAGCTGCGGCCAATAAGCAGCGAGAAGGAGCGCGAGAAGTCGGCAGAGCAGGAAGGGACGTCGAGCAAGAAGGAGGGTGATCACAGAGCAGCGAGAAGGAGCGCAAGCTGAGGTGACGTGCGAGAGGGAAGCGAGGTGGCGGCGAGATGAGCCGATTGCGGACTGGCGGCGGTCAGGGAGGGGGGAGACTCTTCTTTCTGAGTTACTAAAGTGAGTCTCAGGGTTAGGGAAGGGACTTGACATATTCAACAAGAATTAATTAGTGAAATAATAAAATACAATTACATCAAAACAACAGCATCGAAACGATAACAGGAGGGCATTAAATGAGCATGTTAAAAACGTATGTATAAGATATCGGTTCGGTTCCTGAACCTCCAACCGAAAACCAAACCGAACCGATCGGTTCTATCCAAAATTGATCCAAAAAAATCCAATTAAATTCGGTTCACATAGGTTTTCGGCTATTTTGGATCGGTTTTGTGGTTTTTTTTTATTGGTTTCAATCTGAACACCCCTAGGACCCACACAAAAATAAATCTCTCAGTCAAAGGAGAGAAAACTATAGGAGAAGAGAGATCATAACATCAAATTACAATTCTAGCCCTATTAATTTTTCTCTACCTCACGCCTTCTGCCCTTCTCTCTGTGTTAAGCTTGTTTATCTCTTTCAGCTTAAACACGAGGCACGAGACTAACACAAGGAAGAGAGGGGCTGGGTTCTCTCATAGGCTCCCTTTCTATGATGGTGTGATCTATATTATAATTACACCATGGGCAAAAGTTATATTTCCTCAGATTCATTCAATTTGTGTCAATTTTTTCAATTTTTGTAATTACACATTGAACTGATCAAAGTGGTGCGTGATAAAATTTGTGATAATTTTATTATTTTTTATACCATTTTTTAAATTTTTATATAATATAATATAATAGCATATGTGTATGTGTTTTTTTTTACTAGATAGGTGTATGTTTATATATATATATAGTATCAGGGGCAAATATGTCTTTACAAAAGAATTCATTTTCTTTCTTTCTTCTTTTCTATCCAACCAAACAAGCATTGAGAAAACTTAACGTTTCTTTCTCTTCCACTTCTTTCAATCCAAACAACTTAAAATCTACCCATTTTCCATTCATTCTCTCTTCTCTCCAACTTATTTCCTCTCCACTTATTTCCTCCCTACTTCTCTCTTAATCCAAACAAAGTGTAAAAGCACCTTTTCTTCCTTCTTGTGTCTGTTTTCTTTGCTCACGGCACTAGTGTATAAAAGGGATTTAACGTCGGTCAAAATTGACCTCTAAAGTCGCTTTTAGAACCGATGGTTAAATTGACGATGTTGTATATTGGAACTTTAGACATTGGGTTAAAACCGTTGTCTAAAGTGCACTTTAGACATCAGTTCCTAGTTAGAACCGATGTCTATAGTGCTCATTCAACAAACAAATGTAAGCAGAACAACACTTTAGACATCGGTTAAAAGCTAGAACCAATGTCTAAACTGCACTTTAGACATCGGTTCTTACTTTTAACCAAGGTTTTGAAAACCGGACCGGACCGGGCGGTTCGACCGGTCCGACCGGGAACCGGGACCATGGCCGGTCCGGTCAGTAGGGAAAATCGGCCCTATATTGAACCGGTGCAAAAATCGGAAAACCGGTTCAAAACCGGTCATAACCGGTAGTGAACCGGCCTGAACCGGTTTCCTTAAAAAAAAATAGTATAAAAGGATTTGGATCATCCTAGCTAAAACCCAATTCTTTTGTTTTCTAACATATGTGGGCTGGTTGTAGATTTTGGGTTGGTTTTCCCTATGAAGATGATTTTAACATATATCTTTATATTTATTTAGTTTAATTTCAAAATAATAAAAATTGTGCTTAATAATTTTAGTTGTTATGTTGTTTTTTTGTTTAATATTGTTACAAATATTATATTAAAAATTAAAATAATAATATTTAATTATAACCGGTTCAATCACGGTTCAACCTCGGTTGGACCATTGAACCTCGAACCGCTGCCTTCACCGGTTCGATGGCCGGTCCGGTTTTGTAAACCTTGCTTTTAACCGATGTCTAAAGTGCTCATTCAACAAACAATTTCAGCAGAACAACACTTTAGACATTGGTTAAAAGTTAGAACCGATGTCTAAAGTGCAATTTAGACATCGGTTCTAGGTTTTAACCGATGTCTAATGTGCTACTAATCGGTTTTTAAAAATAAAATAGAACAGGATTTTCAACAATGGTTTAGGTAATAACCGATGTTTATAGTGCAATTTTTTTAAAAATAACTAGTTTACATTAGTTACAATCATTTCCCTTATTTCAGCATTGCATCTAGATCAATCCCAATAAATTAACAGAATCTAAATATTCTCAACACAGAATCACTTATACAACCAAAACACACACTAAATTAATATACTATATTGATTACGAACAATACATACACTTCAATTACTTTCAGAGCTAAATACGTAATAATGTCGCAAGTAGTGTAATCTGAACAATATGACAGCAGAGATACTTAGAATCCAAAAAACTAGCTAGTACATGATATGTTATAGATTTCAAGTCAAAATATATATTAGTCAAAAAACTAGCTAGTACATGATATGTTTATAAACTAACTACACAAACTATGATTGGTACACTTCAAAAACGAAGGTTGCCCAACACAACCTTATGTCATAAATGTCCCCTTCAGAGAGTGGAGTCGAACTGTCGAAAATCTGCACGTTCAATTGGACATAAGATTAATCTTATAAGTAATAAACTAAAATAAAACATAACTAATTTATAACTGTTACAACTAATTGTGTTACTAATTAGTTAACTCCTGCCATCTTTCAGTAATACCGGTGGAGACAACTTCGAGCATCCACTTCATCACGTAATATCCGCAATTCCATCCGCCACGTTATCTACGAGACTACAAATGAAACCAAATTTGAATATAAGGAATTAAACACAAAGCAATAACTATTGTAAACTGTACTTGAAGCATTTGTACTAATAAACATTTTACGTTAGGAATAATCCACCTAATAGGCCTACGCCTTTCACCACCCAAAATGCGGCTTGCATCCATAGAACTATCATAAGAAAATAAACATTAATTAAAGTATATGTTATAGATTTCGGATAAATAAAACAACTTGATTACTGATTAAATTAATTAAATGCTTACGTTTCAATAACGGTCTTAAGATCCTTCGTCGGCTTCCTTCCCACCGAGCAGAAGAAGACCACGTCATTCTCACGAGGACATAAGATCAATAATTGCCAATGTTTACTGCATTTGTGAAACAGTTAGTGACAAGTCATATATATTTATAATTAAATAACTTGTAAACTTGTACTTACTCATTGAGGTAAAGCGCAAGGTAACAATGTTGATTGCCTCGAGCAAGTATAGGACGTATGTTCGTGACCATGTCTTCTGATAGAAGGAGCTGCTCACCCTGAATGAACATAGGGTCAATGAACCCAAAAAGGGCGAGGTTGCCCTTATCAATACACAACGATGCAGATACCTAAGATATTGATAAAACATGTTAATTGTAATAATATTTAAAATTTAATTAGTTAAATTACAAATAAAATGTACTTACGTGCACCATAATGAGATGTTCGTGGCGCTAACCATTTCACCCTCAAGAGCCATCTCCATAATTTCCCTCCCTGGGATATACAAATGGTCATCTGGCCTGCCATCATGTTCCAACTTTACAAAAGTTGCACCCGTCCCTAAAGCCACAACCTCTACATCCAGACGTTTAAAAACATCACGAGGATCCCCTTTGTCGATCCCCTAAACAAAAAAGATAAAACATTAGTAATCACAGTTAAGTTATTTCATTTGTAATTAATTGAATGATTAAATGAATGCGTTGGAAGGAGCAGACTTCTCGGGTCTTCCCGGATCCGACCTTTTAGGCGGAACATCTTTTCCAACATCCTAAATAAAAAAATATAAAGCATTAATATTAAACACAAATAAATTATTTCAATTGTAAATATAGAAAACACAAGTAATTGAATACCTCAGATGCAACAAAAAAGCTGACCAATATTTTTGGCCAGGGGATGAAGTTACCAGGGGCCTCGACCACTGTTTGAACCTCCTCAATGGGCACAGGGACTCGAGCATCAACATCTCGAATATCTTCAACCTCCACCCTCACCTGATCATCCGCTAATGTACAGTGGTGTATGGTATTCCCCAAGTTGTGTTCCCTCCCCAATGCCACTAAGCGGCGATCATGATAACTAGAAAACAGCAAGCTACATATATATGACACCAACAACCAAATTTGGCTTCACAGAGAATCACCCAAAAACAAATAAGAATACCGAAACGGCATGACCACAATCCAATAAGCAAATAATTTCTGAAAGAGCAAAAACAGAAAGGGGAAGAAGAGGGCTTGTCATAGAAATATATTAATACAGTAGCACAATAGATGAATATTGTGGAGAGTCAAGCAGATTGTACAAAAGATTGGTAGTGTCTGATAAGCATAAAACAAAATAGATGAATCAGAGAATAGGGATGAACCAAAATGTGAGAAGAAGAGTTGAGGCTACAGGATCATGGCAGCGATGCGGTGGAGCAAGCGAAGGACAGCGGGCTTTGTGGCTGAGGTGACACCGTGGTCCTACCAAGCGGTAGATGGCATTGCGGCGGAGTGAGCAAGGACCAGAGGTGACGAGTGGTGGTTAGCGGTCACAGATGAAAGAAGAGGAGGCGGACGGTGTGACCGTTACGGTGGAGGACCAGAGGTGAGGAGTGGTGGTTAGCGGTGACAGATGGAAGAAGAGGAGGCGGGGGGTGTGAGCATTACAGCGGTGTGAGTGTTAGGGTTCGAATGGACTGAGTGATGAGTACTGAGCGTGCAAGAGAGAAAATATTTTTGGGTCGAAATGTTTGAGTAATGCGAAAGAGGAAGGAGGGAAGTGAATAGAAAATAAAACTATTAACATCAGTTCTAAAACAAACCGATGTCTTAAGTATTTCTCGTTAAAATTTAATTTTTGTTTCTCAACTTTCAACATCGGGTAAAAAACCAACTGATGTATGAAAATTTTCAAAATCGGTTTAAATAATAACCAATGTATAAACTTATGCCTGGTTTATAATTCTATTTTTTGGTTCAATTTTCAACATCAGTTAATTTGGGAACCCGATGTTAAAAAGCTTATGGCGTCGGTTAATTTGGGAACCGATGTTAAAAGTTTTCAATTTAATTTCAAAAATGACACCGCCTCATTTTTAACATCGGTTATATTTTAACCGATGTTAACTCCTGATGTTAAAATACATATTTTACACTAGTGCGGGAGAGTTTTTTTTTTTGTGGGCCTCATGCCCATTATTTTCTCTCACCTTCTTTTCACTTGTAAACCAAACATGAGAAAAGAATGTGTTCTCTTACATTTCTCACTTTGTATTTTTTCTCTACCTATTTTCCACTCTACCAAACACAACATTAATATTTACAATAATGTTAATTTGTTAAGATATTATTAGATGTCAGTATAAAAAACCTTATACTAACAATATATAAAAATTAAACTCTCTAAGGATTGCATATTTTAACATAAGGTTATAAATGTATATAAACATGAGTTGTTATTTGAACATTATTAAATATGTTATACAAATTCCAGAATTGATTAGGGATAAATAATGATTCAACATACTTTGGAGGAAAAAAATATGCATCATACTGTTAACGTTGGTTTTTGGTTGGTGTCCAAAATCCCATTGTTACAAATAATTTGAAGAATTAGAGATCAAACGAGTGTGGGACGAACGAGTTATGCGGTAATCTCGTCATAATGTGCATATGTATGTCTGCCAAGTATGAATTTGACAAATTAGTCAAATCTAGTAAATACTGGCAAGGACTTGGGTTTGGTATTTTTGAAAATATGTTTTTAATTTAAAAAGGAAAGTTAGTTTCTTAAATAGAAGTAACTTCCTGATTGCTTCATTATTTGTACGTGAAATTAAATAGAAATAACATTAATTTGAAAAGCAATTTGTGTAAAGCATGATTAAATGATTTCTGAAATAAAAGAACTTAAATGAAGAGCATGAAAGAAATGCTGAAAATTAAGGGAAAACAATTAAATGACATAAAAATAGAGGAAATCATATAAAATGCAGAAAATTAGAAGAAAGTAAATAAAGAACATGAAATTAAAGGAAAGCAAAAAACAACAGGAAATTTAAAGGAAAGCAATGAATTTCAGGAATTTAAATGGTTGAAAAGTAAAAGAAAATGTTTACATTGCATAAAATTAAAAGAAAGCAAGTGAAAGACATGAAAGATAAATTGAAAGAGATGTAAATTGTAGAAAAGTAAATACATGAAATGAACCAATATTGAATTGAAATTGAACCTTGCATTAATGATAAAAGGGTGGAAGGAATACTTGAGTTAACCCGTCAGTCTGCTGTGTGATCGAGACGTGTAGGATGTTTCAAGTTCCAACCCTTATTACATCGTAGAATCTAGTATTTATAGGAAAAAGTAAATAACTTCCTAAAGGTAACTTCCTAATCTATTTTCTGATACCTATATGGCAGTTTTGCCATATTCAAATTCAAACTATTTGACAAGCAAACTTCTCTAACTGCTCAATTCTTTGAACCGCTTTGTGTCAACTTGCTTGTTGTCAACAGCTTTGGCTATCGACGACTTATCTTGCGATGCCTTGTCAGCCTTGAAGACTTAGCCATTTTCACACTTCAGACGTTTGACAACTCTTCTTAACACTTTGTCAAAAAGTCAAGGTTGTCAATTTATCCTTTCTGTCGGCCGACCAAATGCATCCGTCAATAATCGTAAATTTCACCCTTGACAGATGCGCTCTAAGTTTCGCCTTTTGACGACTTTTCTTGTCCGACATGTCAATCAAGAACTTCTTGTCAACTCCACACCTGTCAATTATAATCTTCTGAGTTCGACGTTCTTCTTTATGTACATTGTTCTGTCAACTTTATTCCTGTCGACTTTGAACTTGGTCAATTTTCCTCTCTTCAATCCAACTCTCGTCTACTTTGGGAATTCCTTATGAATTTGACAATCTTGCTTTTGACCAATTTTTCTGTCAACTTTCTGCCTGTCAACTTAGTACTTGTCAACTTTCTTGACAACTTTCCGTCTGTTAACTTAGTACTTGTCAACTTTCTTGACCAATTTTCTGTCAACTTTCCGTCTGTCAACTTAGTACTTGTCTTCTTGACAACTTTCCGTCTGTCAACTTAGTACTTGTCAACTTTCTTGAACAATTTTCTGTCAACCTTCTTTTAGCCATACCAGTATATACCAATTTTGGGACTTCTTCTCAATTTTCATGGAGCCTCTTTCTGCCTGTCTGACGAAAAATCACATGAAAATTCACTCCTAACAGATGCCCCCCAAGTTTTGTCTTTCGACGGCTTACGGAGAGAGGCAAAACTTTGATAATCTACAATCTTGATGCCATCAATCCTCCTGAACAACCAATTCATTCTTCACCAACTCCTCAACAAACTCCAATTCTCAGACACATCTTCCACCTCTTCCGACAGACACCTTGTCTATTGTCGTCAAACCAGTGAAAGTTCCTGCCTCTAAACTTGAAGACTTGATTAATTTTCTGTCAGAGACTGGTCATCGGAGTTCATCAAGATCTGCCCATTTTTCAAAATTGACAGGGCAAGATTCGAGTGATTATCAAGCTGTCAAGTTTATGCAAGTGCTTAAATCCCTTTTCAAGCATTCACTTGACATCTTATGTTCAGATTCAGCCGTCCGTTCGACCATGACCAATCTTCTCCAACGACTTAATCTAACCAAGAACATTCTGCCAACTTCAAGCAGGGTCACTTTGGCTTCTACCCAAGACTACTTTTGATGGTCTGATAGACAAATTGTCAACCATCAATGATGTTATGTCCCCTTTTGAAGTCGAAGAAATCAACAAGGACAGTGTGTTGGGGACTCTACGCACCATGAAGGCCACAAGAGAACAAAAGATTCATGCCATTGCTGACGACGTCAAAGCTGACTTGGCAGTAGACAAAGAGATTGTCGACTTAGAAGTTGCTTTAACTCAAGCCAAAGAGAAAAAACTTCAACTTGTACAACCTCTGTCTGCCAGCAAAGAAAAGGTTAATCAAATTTATCGATGAATCTAAAAGTCAGGGGTGACTGCCAGGACAATTGTCAACATTCTAATAGCCATGCAATCTAAATATCTGGCAACAAGGCCGACAGAGGCTCGAGAAGGCTTAGGAAGAAATCAGAAATTTTCAATCTTAGTTTAGTTGGCATTTTTTTTGTGTATGTCAACTGAACATATTTTTAACTTATCTTTTTGAATGCTCATAATTCGACACACATATGTGTATGCCAACTGTCAGTTTCCAGCCTGCTCTCTTAGGAATAAGTTAGCTTAAACTGACAGGATGTACTTTTGACAATGTAAAATCGTATTGCCAAATCAATGAATAAAACTTATGTTCTATCTCATTTATTGTCAATTTTTTACTTCTAACATTGCCGGTTTATATTCCTTCAAATACTTGTCATTAATTGACTTGATTTTCAAGCCAGTATTAATATTGACAAGCGCATAGGCATTTCCAGAAAATACTTTATCAATTCTAAATGGCCCTTCCCATTTAGGTGACCATTTTCCGTATTCTCGACAACTTTTATCCATGGGCAATATGACTTTCCACACTAAATAATCTACCTTAAATGCTTTGAACTTAACTCGGCTATCATAAAATCTCGCAATTCTTTCTTTTTGCCGAATCAAATTTTCCAACGCAATCAATCTTTCATCACTTAATTCATTCAATTCGTCTAGCATTGCATTCCAATACTGGTCAGTAGGCAGGTCATTTTGCCTTTGAATGCGAGTGGATTAGAGATTGATTTCAACAGGTAGTACAAGATCGTGCCCATACGTTAACCGATATGGAGAGGTTCCTGTCGACTGTCTGGGTGAATTTCTATATGCCCATAATATTTGATCAAGGGTATTATGCCAACTCTTAGGTTGTCGGCCCACATGCTTTTTAATAAGATTAATAATGATCTTATTTATGGCCTCAACTTGGCCATTTGCCTGTGCATAATATGGTGTAGATGTGAGCATTTTTATATGCCTAGAACTAGCACATTCCACAACTTTCTTGCCGACAAACACTGACCATTGATCTGTTGTCAGAGTCTGGGGTATGCCAAACCGACAAATGATGTGATTTTCAATGAAATCAATTACGTCCTGTTGGGTGACTGTTTTGAGGCAAATTGCCTCTACCCATTTGGTAAAATAGTCAACTCCAACTAAAATGAATTGATGTCCTTTTGACGAAGAGGGATGTATCTGGCCAATTAAATCTAGAGCCCATCCTCTAAATGGCCAAGGCTTGACAATAGAATATAACTCGCCAGCCGGCACGTTTTGTATATGGCCATGTTTCTGGCATTGTTCGCAAGACTTGGCAAATAAAATACAATCTTTAACCATAGTTGGCCAATAATACAAACTTCTTCGTAGAACCCACTTCATTTTATCACCTGCCTGATGGGCTCCACATATACCCTCATGGACTTCTGATAGAGCCAAATAAGCATCTTGCTCACTCAGGCATTTGTGTAGAGTACCGTCAACAGATTTTCTGTATAACAGTCCTCCTTGCATCGTGTAATTCAATGCCTTATATTTTGTTTTTCTATCTACATTCTGATTTGGATTTTCCAAATACTCGATTATTGGCAACCTCCAGTCATTAGGCAGAATTACATCATTAACTAAAATATCTCTTTCTTCTAATGGATACAGCAATTCTCTGATTTCCATTAGTGTCGACAGAGTCTTTTGAGATATTTTATATCCTGAGGCTATCTGAGCCAACTCATTAGCCTCTTGATTTAAATTTCTGGGAATGTATTGAACAATTACGTCATCAAATTTTTTCATCAATTTGTTAGCTACGATACGATATTTTGACAAATTGTAACTAACACATTTGTATTCTTGTGTGAGTTGTTTGATGACTAATTGAGAATCCCCAAAAATATGTACATTCCGTGCTTTTATCTCTATTAATATTTCCAATCCGACAATCAAAGCTTCATATTCAGCTTCGTTGTTGGAACATGGATATTTAAGCTCAAACATGAACTTTGTAGGAATTCCTTGTAGGGTCACAATTAGGATTCCTATTCCACTACCTCCTTGATGCCTTGATCCGTCAAAATAGAGTTTCCAAGGTCGTCTACTGACAACATTTATTTCTGGTACATCCAGTCCTGGATGGTCTACCAAAAAGTCAGCTATTGCTTGTCCTTTGACAGCTTTAGCTGGCATGTATTGCAAAGAATACTCTGATAAAGCAATGGTCCATTTACCAACTCGTCCATTAAGGATTGGTTTCGACAACATATACTTTATTACATCAGTCTTGGAAATAACTAATACATGACATGGCATCATATAATATTTGAGTTTTGTACAAGAAAAATATAATGCTAGACATAACTTCTCTATTGCACTATATCTTCCCTCAGCATCGTTTAGGACTCTACTTAGATAATATACAGCCCTTTCAACATTGTCATCATCATCCTGGGCTAATAAACATCCTATAGTGTCCTCCGATGCTGATATGTACAACTTCAACGGTCGACGGGGCACTCATGCATCATGACCGGTGGGACGACTAGATACTGCTTAATCTGGTCAAAAGCCTCTTGGTGACAAGGTTCCCAAATGAAGCTTTGTTCTGATTTCAACTTGACCAGTGGTGCAAATACTCTTGTCCTTCCTGACAGATTTGATATGAATCTTCTGAGAAAGTTAACCTTCCCTAAGAAGGATTGTAGCTCTTTCTTATTTGTCGACGAGGAGGCTTCCATGACTGCTTTGGCTTTATTCTTGTCTACCTCGATTCCTTTCTTGTGGACCAGGAATCCTAAGAATTTTGCAGCCGACACTCCGAAACTACACTTCTCTGGATTCATTTTGAGATTATGCTTTCTCATTCTCTCGAATCCTTGCCTTAGATGCTCCAAATGGTCATCTTTGGTCTTGGACTTAACGACCACATCATCAATATATACTTCTACAAATTTTCCAATAACATCATGGAAAATTGTATTCATTGCTCATTGATAGGTGGCCCCTGCATTCATTAAACCGAAAGGCATGACAATCCATTCATATGTCCCAATTGCTCCTGGACATTTGAAGGCAGTTTTCGATACATCTTCTTCGGCTATAAAGATTTTATTATATCCTGCATGGCCATCCATACAACTTAAAATCTCATTTCCTGATGCTGAGTCGACAAGCATGTCGGCTATAGGCATCGGATATTCATCTTTGGGGGTAGCCATATTCAAATTTCTGAAATCTATGCATACCCTCATCTTGCCATTCTTTTTAATAACGGGGACTACATTAGAGAGCCAATCGACATACCTGGTTGTTCGTATGAACTTGGCTTTAAGCAGTCTTTGTACTTCCTCTTTGATTTTATGTACCACCTCTGGAGCAAACCGTCTGCTTGCTTGTTTAACAGGCTTGCAATCCTCCCTTAGTGGTAGGCAATGCTCAACAAGATCCCTGCTTAAACCAAGCATTTCGTCATAGTCCCATGCAAAGCAATCTTTGTACTCTGCTATTAATCCGACAAGTTTTCGTTTGTAATCCTCTTGGAGAAAAGAACTAACAAAAATGGGCCTTTTCTTTTCCTCTGACCCCAAATTTATTTCTTCCAGAGGATCCTCTACTTCCACATTTTGTTTGACTTCGGCTCCTCTTTCAAAACCCAAAGGGCCGTCGTCAATTATACAATCCGCCAATACACTCTCTTGAGTGTGTACTTCTCTGTCGGCCAGATAGGCCGACAATCTTCTCAAGTGGGTCTCAATACTCATTATTGGGTTCTGGCCGAGTCTTGTCGGCCTTGTCCTGTATTGTAACTCCAAACTGGCTAAGAAGGCTTGCTTCCAACGTATCCTTGTTAATAACCCCTTCAATGGCAGTTATCGGCTTCACATTTGGAGAATATACCTGGAAGTCAATATGTGATTGCTGAGCATAGCAAGCACTCGCTGTCGCCTCTACAATCTCCACTTGATCTTGTTCATTCCATAAAATCACCTTTTGATGTACCGTTGATGGAACTGCCCCTACAGTGTGGATCCAATCCCTGCCAAGTAAAATGTTGTAGCTTGACTTGGCTGGAATTATGACGAACAACGTCATTCTTTCGACAGTGCCAATTTGTATGTTTAATAAAGTGACACCATCCGACGGAGATGTTTTGCCACTGAAATCAGTGACAACCATATCAGTTGGGATTAGATCTGATCGATCCTTTCCTAATTTTTTAAACATCGCTCTAGGCATCAAGTTTACAGCAGCGCCTCTCCGTCAATTAAGACCTTATTGGTGGGTCTTCCATCAATTATAGCCTTCACATGTAAAGGCCTTAAATGATTTTTCTGCTTCGTCGGTAGGTTTCTCCAACCGGGGCCACGTTGTCGAATACAAGAATTAAATTTTCTTGAACACACATCCAATGGGTCACTTGGGTCTCTGCATTGTTGACGACATCACCGCCGTCATCGAGGGATCAAACTCAAAATATCCTTCGTATTCTGCCGGGATGAAAGAAATCAAACCTATCTTCATTCTCATTCCAGGCTCCAAAGATAATTTCATTGTCTGGATCCTCATCCAGGAATGCACCTCCGACCGCTCGCCGTGATTTCTTTTTAAATCACTCTCGTCATCCGACCTCGACCTATCCCGACAAAGGCCGGGCAATTCCTGCGCCACAGTTGTCTAATGCTTCCATGATGTCGGCCCAATCCTCATTCTGGCCGTCCATGTCCATGGCTCCACTGACGTTTATGTCATCATTTGGATCATTCAATGCTTCAATGACAGCATCAAATGACAACTCCTCTTTGGTTAAATCGCATTCAGGCTTGAACGTAGTCAGTTGTTGCTTTTCTATTTTGGCCTCAACTTTCTTCTCGAGCCCCGCAACCTTCTCCATTTCTGTCAGCCCGACAGGCCATTTGCCTCTTGGTTTTACTGGTGAGGATGCTTGGCCTGAAGTCTTCTTTTCTATGAAAACTGGGATGCGGGGTTTACTTTGCTTGGTCCGATTCATCGGGTTTCTTGACATCAGCTTCCATGGGGTGATTTACTACTACACTCTTCATCTTGGTATCTCCCCTCTTATCAACTTTGTTGTCAGTTGTAGCAACCAAACAACCAGCATCGTGGGTAGGCATCTCTTTTATAATGACGCCTCCCTGTTTGGCAAGTTTCTTTTTCTGAGCCTATCGGAGTCTCTGTAGCCTACTCTTTTGGCTTTTAGAAATAGCCAATTGAGTTGAGGGTCCTGAAAGACCAGTCCCTGCCATCTGAGCATTTTGAGCCAGTTGGCCCTTTCGGTAATTTTCATTCCAAAAGGGTGGTCCCCGTTCATTGACCTTACTTCTCCGAGTCCATGTCTGTTTTTGCAATTTTGGGTACTGTGTCATGGCTGAATTCCTCACCCATTGATCCACCATTACGTTGGATGGGGGTGTCCTTGTCTTGACAGGATTAAATCTGCCACTGACAGAGTTACCTACTGTTGATCCTCTGATTGGTTCTTCAAGCCAACCCCCAGTGTTGTGCTGTCCAAATTTTGACTGGTGCATATGTTGCTGACGGCTATTTGTCTGTCTTACTGCTGATCCTCTGGTTGGATCAAGCTAGCCTCCAGTGTTGTGCTGTCCGGATCTTGACTGGTGCATGTGTTGCTGACGGCTATTTGCCTGTCTATTTACAGCGGACGCAGCACTCCTCTGTACACTGTTGGACCCATCATGGCAATTTGGGTGCGAAAACCTGCTCTGGTTATCTTGTGGACGATGCGATGGTGGTTTCTGCCCCCTAGCTTTCTTGGCGGCTACTTCATCGTAAAATGCTTCACATCTTGGGCAAACTTTAATTATGCCCCCATCTTTCTTTCGTGTCATATAGTCAATAAGTGGCTCTCCTGGCTTCGGATAAACATCAAATGGATATGACAAATCCATTTGGATATTCTGTCCGGCCGTGATGTTGACCATGCCTACTCCCATAGGGACTTGGCGGTCTGCTTTGTTAGCTTCAGGACCGAAGGGTTCTGTATCAATCTTCATTTCCGGTCGCTTGTCTGAAAATTTCAACCTTCCGTCTGTCAAACCTTTTTGAATGATATCCCTGAAATGCATACAGTCGTTTGTCACATGACCAAAAGTATTATGATATTTACAATATTTCCGATCTTTAATTTCATGGTCTTTCAAGACCCTATGATCATCTGACAATTTTAATTGCTTATCTCTAAGTAATATGTCAAATATTTGATCGGCCTTGGTCACGTCAAATGTGTATACTTTCTTATTAATGAAAGGGATTCTTTCTTTGGCCCTTGCGGGCTTCAAAGCTTGACATATATAAGGTGGACCATTTTTTAGTTCGACATAATCTACCTCATACTCTTCAGAATCATTACTCTCCTCATCGGATTCATTGCATCCGACAAAATTAACCTTTTCCCTCTTAAGGAATCTCTTTTGCTTAAAAATCTTCTCAGCTCTTAATTGTTCAATCTGTCGAACCTTGTCCCCTAACTGGGCAAGATCTATCAAATGTTGGTTAACCAGTTTCTTTCTGATATGGTAATCCAGACCGCCGGCAGCAATTTTCACTATTTCTGCCTCTGGAATAGGGGTGAAACACCGACTCCTCATTTGACGGAATCGAGCTAGGTAGTCGTCAACAGATTCGTTATTCATTCTCTTAATTCCAAATAAATCTGTCAACCCTATTTTCAAGTCTCCCCTAAAGAATTGGTCATGGAAACCTCTTTCCAATTGATTCCAAGAGTGGATTGAATTAGGCCTTAGGGTTGAAAACCAAGAAAAAGCATTCTTAGTTAACGAACTAGGGAAGAACTTCATTTTTAATCCTTCCTCCAAGGCCAAGTCTCCTAACTCGATGGTATATCGGGCAATATGCTCGACTGTCGACTCTCCACTTTCTCCTGAGAATTTTGACAACTTGGGTATTTTATATCCTCGAGGCATTTCTGCCTGTTGGACCCAATCAGGAAATGCTGATGCAAAAAATGGTTGGTTGGCATAACCAATGTTAAAACCAAACCTATTTAATGCTTGTTCGACAACTTGGTTGACGTTTTGATTTAGAACATTCTGACGGAATGCTCCAACAGCACCCTGGTTTAGGATCAAATCCTCGTCTTCCTCTGGTCGCAGAATATGGACATTTCCACGTCTCAAAGGAATCCGACGATGAGGAGGCATTGCCGCTCGTCATCTTGTTCAACTCCGTCAAGTTGTGGTTCTACTTGTGGCTGATTAATCCTGTTGACATTTGCATTGAGATTTCTACCAGTATTTTGGTTTTCGCCTGGGGTTACAACACCCAAGGCTCTATTTAACTGACGTATCACATTTGTCAATGCTAAACATGCATTTTTTGTGCTTTCCATTAATGGCGTAATTACTGTACTCATTTGTTGAGTAAATGTATTCACCATGTCATGGTTACTAGAATTGATCTGTTGTCGGACATTGGCTAAGGTAGCCTCCGACAGACCAACAATACTTTGTGGGAGTTGTCTCAATGGGGAAATATATGGCCTTTCTACCGGTTGTTCTTGTCGAGAATGGGTAATTATCATGGACCCCGTTATTCCATTCGCATGACTGGGAATTTGCCCCCCAGTCGATGGCCCTGCCTGTCCAGATGTATGGGCAGCCATCGTCATTCCATTTGGATATGGTATGTATGCAAATGGAGTATTTGGGTTGACGGTTGTTGACCCATAAGGCATCTCATACAAAGGTTGTGAGAGAGGTTGTGTAGTCCCTCTTGGATTTGAACTCACAACACTTCGTGACGACAATCCAGTAGTTGATGTATTTATTTGTTGTAAAATAGGGGAAGTTGGTGACGGGAGTGTTCCTTGACCAACTTCGTCAAATCTATTGACCACTTGGGCGTAAGAAACGCCTCTTCTTATTCCTAGACCATTAGTACCATTTACCTCTGCATTAGTAGCATTAGCTCCGTTTGCAGGAATATTGTCAACCGGTGCAATAGCATCCATTGTTGACACAGCGGCGTTAGTGTCTACTACGCCTGCATCACTTGCATTACTCATATTCATAGAAATCTGAGAAAAAGATGATGCTTGAACCACCTTTCCGCTTCGTAAACGCATACAAATAAATCTGTATGTCAAATTCCTGACACTATACGAGTTACTCTAAACTCGTCCCACCGGGCGTGCCAATTTGTTGACGTTGGTTTTTGGTTGGTGTCCAAAATCCCTTTGTTACAAATAATTTGAAGAATTAGAGATCAGACGAGTGTGGGACGAACGAGTTATGCGGTAATCTCGTCATAATGTGCATATGTATGTCTGCCAAGTATGAATTTGACAAATTAGTCAAATCTAGTAAATACTGGCAAGGACTTGGGTTTGGTATTTTTGAAAATATGTTTTTAATTTAAAAAGGAAAGTTAGTTTCTTAAATAGAAGTAACTTCCTGATTGCTTCATTGTTTGTACGTGAAATTAAATGGAAATAACATTAATTTGAAAAGCAATTTGTGTAAAGCATGATTAAATGATTTCTGAAATAAAAGAACTTAAATGAAGAGCATGAAAGAAATGCTGAAAATTAAGGGAAAACAATTAAATGACATAAAAATAGAGGAAAGCATATAAAATGCAGAAAATTAGAATAAAGTAAATAAAGAACATGAAATTAAAGGAAAGCAATAAACAACAGGAAATTTAAAGGAAAGCAATGAATTTCAGGAATTTAAATGGTTGAAAAGTAAAAGAAAATGTTTACATTGCATAAAATTAAAATAAAGCAAGTGAAAGACATGAAAGATAAATTGCAAGAGATGTAAATTGTAGAAAAGTAAATACATGAAATGAATTAATGAACCAATATTGAATTGAAATTGAACATTGCATTAATGATAAAAGGGTGGAAGGAATACTTGAGTTAATCCGTCAGTCTGCTGTGTGATCGAGACGTGTAAGATGTTTCAAGTTCCAACCCTTATTACATCGTAGAATCTAGTATTTATAGAAAAAAGTAAATAACTTCCTAAAGGTAACTTCCTAATCTATTTTCTGATACCTATATGGCAGTTTTGCCATATTCAAATTCAAACTATTTGACAAGCAAACTTCTCTAACTGCTCAATTCTTTGAACCGCTTTGTGTCAACTTGCTTGTTGTCAACAGTTTGGCTATCTGACTTATCTTGTTGATGCCTTGTCGGCCTTGAAGACTTAGCCATTTTCACACTTCATGCGTTTGACAACTCTTCTTAACACTTTGTCAAAAAGTCAGGTTGTCAATTTATCCTTTCTCGGCCAGTCAAATGCATCCGTCAATAATCAGAAATTTCACCCTTGACAGATGCGCTCTAAGTTTCGCCTTTTTGACGACTTTTCTTGTCTGACATGTCAACTGAAGAACTTCTTGTCAACTCCACACCTGTCAATTATAATCTTCTGAGTTCGACGTTCTTTTTTCTGTACATTGTTCTGTCAACTTTATTCCTGTCGACTTTGAACTTGGTCAATTTTCCTCTCTTCAATCCAACTCTCGTCTACTTTGGGAATTCCTTATGAATTTGACAATCTTGCTTTTGACCAATTTTTCTGTCAACTTTCTGTCTGTCAACTTAGTACTTGTCAACTTTCTTGACAACTTTCCGTCTGTCAACTTAGTACTTGTCAACTTTCTTGACCAATTTTCTGTCAACCTTCTTTTAGTCATACCAATATATACCAATTTTGGGACTTCTTCTCAATTTTCATGGAGCCTCTTTCTGCCTGTCTGACGAAAACTCACATGAAAATTCACTCCTAACACATACTAAGCTTCTTCAGGACCAGCTTTATCCTATTAATATGTCCCAATCTAACATTGATTGTGATATATTTGTGTTTTAAAAATTAGACTTGATGCATTTTTTGATAGATTCAACTTTTGGTCATCCCAACTTGATTTGATATCATATTTTTTTTAAATAAAAAAGTTTATACTTTTTAACTATTATGTATAATTAGTAAGTCTTTTTAATTTAAATTAATAATTATTTTGTATAACATAATAATATATTTATCTTGACATTATTTGTTTTGAAATATATATTGTAAAAAACATCAAGCTTTTGATTTCGCAATTCTTTAATTCTATGATTTAGCTATGTATAATAATCAAATTTACATATTATATCAACGTATCGTGAAGATCGAATTTCATTCTGTTTATGAAAGGGTCGAATTTAGATCAAGCTAATAATTTAAATAAAATATCAGATGAATTGTATTAGATTCATATAGGTCTAGGAGCAATGGTTGGACGTACAGGTCAACTGAGCATTGGTTTCGTAGTTCGATGGCCATCGAGCATGAATTCCATGATGGAAAACTCAAGTATAAGGGATTTGGTAGTTGAATCCTATTATTTTATTATGTGGATGTAATGATAAGAAGGAATCATTTGATTCTATGTGAAAGTGATCCCGCGATTAACGGCGTCTTCGAATTGGCTTATTTACAGTTTATTCGGGTTTATCTACTCACTTAAGAATTTATCTCCTCCGTAACCACTCATACTTCTTCCCTCTCTTTTCTCCTCTATTCTTTCTCCCTTGTTCACGCATATTTTGCCATCGTCGCCATCTCCGCCACGTCATCTTCTCTATTCACTCAGACCACCACACAGGGGCGGCGTGAATCTTCTTCTCTGCTCCGCCGCCTCTCGCCATCGTCGCCATCTCTGCCGCGTCTCGCCATCGTCGCCACCTCCGTCGCGTCGTCTTCTCTGTTCACTCAGACCACCACACAGGGGTGCTGTGCATCTTCTTTTCTGCTCCCTCGTGTCATCTTCTCTGCTCCGCCGCATCGTCTTCTCTACTCTGCTGCATCGCTAAGATTTTCTGGGTTGAGTGCCCCTTCTCTTCTCTGTTGATTTTCTGGGGTTGTTCTGGTTGATGTTCTGTGTTATTGTGCTGCAATATGTATAATTTATCTGCCATATGCATAAACTTCGACACTGCTTCTATTTGGTGTTTGTGCAATTCAGGTGCATTTGGGGTTTTCTTTGGTTCTATGGCTGCTGCATTTTGCCATCTATAGAGAGGGAAGAAAGATCAGTGGCTAAAGAGAATTTTATGTTGATATATCTATACTTTTTTAATGTTATATCAATATGACGTGTATACTTGTTGATGCTGGATATACTAACTTTATAGGTTATATGGGACCCTACAAAACCACTAGGTATCATCTCCCTCACTTTAGATTAGGGCCTAGAGCTAGACGAAGAAATGAAGTGTTCAATTATATGCACTCCAACCTTCAAAGCACAATTGAACGGTCATTTGGGTGATGTAAAGCCAAGTGGAGAATACTAGGAAGCATGCCTAAGTATCCATTGAAAACTGCTACTCGGATCATTATTGCTTGTATGACATTGCATAATTTCATAAGAAGGAATGATACCAATGATGAAGAATTTCGTTTATTTGACGAAAATATTGATTTAGAGGACAATGATATACATGACAGTATAGCTGGAGATGTCCCATGGGAACAACCATCTCAAGGAAGTACCAGGTAGATGGAACGAGCCCGAGACACTATCAGAGATATGATGCATAGATCTATCTAGATTAATTTTAATTTTAATCATGACTTTATCATATATATATATAACATTGATTTTTCAATATTTTATTGAATAATAATTTTGTGTTATGGTGATTGGTGAATTTTTTATTTTTAATAACCATTTTGTGATATATCATGATATTTTTATAAATTTTTAATATATTTTTTAATTATGGTTTGATTTTTAAATCTTTTTAATTTTTAAAAAATATAACATTTTATAAGTGCTTATGTAATTACGCATCCAAACAGTTCGATTTTTGTATAAGTACTTTTCAATGTACATTTTTGTATAAGTACTTTTCAATGTACACATCCAAACACAAATAGCTTATCCAATATAATCGCTTACAGCACAAGCTCTCATATGACAAGCTCTTATGTCATAAGTGCTTAAATAAGTTGTTTATCCAAACAGGGCCTAACTCTATCTTCTTCTTTTTTTTTGGTAATTAAAAGTTTAGATTAGGGCAAAGACCGACCCCATGTAAGGCCAGAGCTAACCATCAACCTCTAGGAGGATTTCCGGTGGAATTTACGGATTGCCTGTCCCAGCCCATAGGGGTATTCGAGGTTCGGTTTGGGTCGATTTTGAGGCAAAAAATCATTCGATCAAAAGATAAAAAAGAGTACGCGGTTCGGTTTGGATGACTTTCTTAGAAAAATCTGATCTGATCCGATCTGATCCGATTAAATGTGGTTTGGATCGGTTCGGTTTATTCGGTTTGTACCGACACAAAATTATATATTTATATTACATCAAATAATCGAGATTACAAGCTAAATTGAACAAAATCTTAAACATGTATATAGTTGTTTATATATTCATGTAATAATTTCATAAAATATGTACAAAATAAATAAATATCCATCATCAACTAGTTCCATAACTTTTTTTTTTTTTTATATTTGGAACTTAGAAATAGTAAAAAAATTATGGCAAATCAAACTAGTAAGTACTATAAGGAAAAAAACCAACAAATAAAAAAAATCAATAATGCAAAAAATATAATATATATATATATACATACATACATAACATTTTATATATATATATATATATATATATATATATATATATATATATATATATATACGGTTTGGTTTGGATTGATTTGGTTTAAGAAAATAAATTCAAAATTCAATCCGATCCGATCAGTTTTCACAAAACAAGATCCAAAAAAATCCAATAGACATCAGTTTTGTTCGGTTTTCGGTTTTTTTGTATTGTTCGGTTTTATTTTGGATCGTTGGATATGAACATCCCTACCAGTCCACAGCGCAAATTCGCTTTGGATGGCTATAAATCGAGGGGAAGTGGGTATCGAACCCGCGACCTGACTAGCAGGGCAGCAGGCACGTTACCAACTGGTCCACCCCAAGGGGACAACTCTATCTTTATTTGAGATTGGCAATTGTGTTTCAAATTTCATAAATGGTGTTTTGTTAGATATAAAGACCATCTCCATTTTGGCCGATGTAGGAGTTGGGATGGAGAAGAAGAGAAGCATCAATTGCGGTGCATTGCAAAAATATGGTGGTGGTGGTGGTGGACGAGGAGGTCGAGGAGGAGGAGGAGGAGGAGGAGGAACATGGGTATTTAGGGTGTGTTGGTGTATGGGAGGTGGTGGAGGTCCTGGAGGAGGAGGAGAAAGATGGGTATTTAGGGTGTGGTGGCGTATGGGAAAGGGGAGAAGTTGGAGGAGGGTTTGGGGTAATGGGGCTAAATCCTAGGAGAGAAGTACGAAGGTTAGGGATGATGTGGCATTTCACACAAGATCCATATCAGTGCTTTTTAGCCATTTTAAACCAATACCGATGATGTTACAAATGAGGTTGATGACAGAAACCAATTCCTTAACATTTATCATGAGAAAATATAAGGACTAAGAATGTAAAGAAATTCAAAATAAGTTTTTAGTTAATTACTTGATAGTTTTTGCTTGAGGTAGGTGATTGGGTGTAAAGACTCACATTTGAGGGATAAATTATTGACATATTAAAAAATAGAAAGATTTGCCCCATTGTATCACAAAAAGAGAGAGAAAGAGAGTAAGATATGGATGGAGAACTCTCGTATTAAAAAATAATATACAAATAGAAGTATCACCATCAATTATGATATGATTTTGGATCAAGATAGATGTTAAAACCATTTTTGTAATTTTTTTACTTAGCTTAATAGATACACATTCCCTCTGCATCTGGAGTTCTCCTGATTAGGGATGTCAATGGGGCAGGGCAGGGAGTACCCACCCGCTCCCGATCCCCTTCCCCTATTTTCCTCCCCATCCCCATCCTCGTTCCCCGTTTTTGGGAGTATTCTCCCCCAACCCGTTCCCCGGATCCCCATGGGGACAATCCCCCTTTACATTACATTAAATTCAACCAACCCAACCTTATTGTTGTAAGCGTCATTGAAGACGTTTGATTCTTTTTTCTACCCTCACTTTTCAAATTTCAAAACCCTCATACCACTTATGCTTTCAAGAATCTATAGAAAATCTGTAAAGGAATTAGAGGCCGTTTGTTTAATCTTTTTTGGTTGAAAAACTGATTTTTTTTAATAAAAAAACATTTTCATTGTGAAACTAGTTGTTTGTTTCAGCTTTTAAAGTTAACCAGAATCAGAAAAAAATAATTAATTTGCTCAAAATCTGAAGCTACCTTTTTTTTAGCTTCTTATTAAAATCTTATTCTACAGAGAAGAGAGTGTTCATCATTAAAGGTGTAACTTTCTTTTTGATAAAAATAACCTCATACAATTTTAAATATTACAGGTTGTGTTCTATTACCCTAGCCACTAGGGATGGTAATTTGTACCATATCTATCGGGTACCTGTAAAAATTGTCCATAATGAATAGGATAATTATCCGCATAATAGATAATGGTCAGGGTATGGGTAATTACCCGCAAATTTGAATGAGTACGGATGCAGGTACGAGTAATTTGGTACCCACCCAGCCCCACTCCTACACATATGTATATGTATATATAATTATTTATTTATATTACTGATATATATAATTTTAACTATAATACAAAATTTAAAATAAAAAATAATCTAAAGATTCTTAACTTTCTAAACCTAGTTGCATTTATAATTCCTTTTTGGATGTTTTTTATTTATTTAAATATTTTGATTTGTAATATTTATTAGTAGATTTAAAAGAACATTCAATCATTTTTAATTGTTTTAGCTTTCTTTTGTTATTTATTATTTTTTCCCTTTAAAATTCGGGTACTTAAGTATCCAAAGGACTATTCAATCATTTTTAATTGTTTTAGCTTTCTTCTTTTTCATCCACGAGTGTCTTTATTCCTCTCCCTTTCTGATCAACATCTTTCCTCCTCTATCATATGTTCTTATCGTTCCTTTTTTTTCCTTATTAAACAAGCAATTCGTTAAACTTTGTGGAAGGAGATGCTTCCTGTTCCTTGTTTTTCAGCGTCTCTCCACCACTTTAGGAGCATTGTGAACCCACTTCACCAACTCTACACCAAAATCTTTAAATCTTCATCAACTGGTTGACGAGATGTAAGGATTTCCTATAAAACAACACACATTTCCAGATGCTGTAACTTGCATCATGTAAGCATATTCTGCTGCAAATGTTATTATTTTGTAATGTCCTTTATTGTAATTTTTAAGGAGAAAAAAGCACTTTTATGGGCTTCTATCCAAATAAGATAAAAATCATTTTTCAAATAAAAAATGATTTTTATGATCTTAAACAAACATGAATTAGCTTCTACTTTTCTTAAAAATCTCTAAACAATAATCTCTAAATTATTTAATATAAAAATCATTTTTTTTAATCTGTAACAAACTGATCCTTAATTTAATAAAGTTTAATATATATATATAAAGATATTTTTTTAAGATTCTCGGGGACGGGAACCTCATGGGGTGTGGGTATGCTCCCTGTCCCCATCTTCGTATTACGGCTATGTTTGGATTGATGGAAGATGATGGAATGGAACACAATGGAACATGATGGAGCGGAATGGAATGGAATGGAACGGAATAAAAATACCACTTCATCGTTTGGATACTCCATCTTTTGAGAAGTGGAATGAAATGAGTTATAATTTTTTTATTCCTATATTATCCTTCCATACTTTAAAACAGTAATATTTATTTATTATGTCTTGAATAAAATAAAAATAAATCAACAAACATTATTCCTCCTTCTGATCTATTTTTTGTGGCCTTAGATGAGATTTAGTTAAGAATTTGTCCTTTCATTTTCATAGAAAAGCTATTGCCCGCATGATACAATTGGTGTTTCAATTCACTTCTTGATACCCGGCTACACTTTTTGTCCTTTTCTATGACCCCATTTGAGTTTTCTTCTTCAACTATGCTCATCGAAATGACCATCTTTACGAAGCGTGTTGCATTACTGCACTTACAGTGCTCATTGAAATGACTATTTTTGTTGCGGGACATTCAGCCTGGAGAAAGAGGAAGCTGTGATCATGTTAATTAAATGAGATGTGTAAGATAAATTAGGGTTGATGAGGATAAAATAGTAATTTTGTAAATTTTTAAAACATCAATTAGTGATTATATCCCATTCCCCCCAATTTGGGAGGGAAGAGAAATGAAGCAAAACAATGGAATTGGATGGAATGGGTTCCATTCCATTCCATTACATTCCACTCACTTTTATGTTATCCAAACAATGTAACATTCTTCCATTCTTTTTCACTCCATTCCATTCCATCAATCCAAACACACCCTACCTTCAGGATGTTTTCTCCCCCATCCCCATCCCTACCAGAAAAAAAAAAAATCCCCGCACACGAGGCCCAAAATGGGGCAGTTCCCGTGGAGATCCCTATACACATGTGAAAATTGTAATCCCTACTCCCGATCCTAACTAAGGGCGAGGGAATTACTTAATTCATAGCATCATAGTTACATGAGTTGGACCAACCCAAACTGGAGTGGCTTACCTAGATCAATTCGAACCGATTTTGATTTTAAGTTCAGCTTTAAGAACAGGGTCTTTGGTCATTATGCACAGATTCTTGTGGATGTGAATTTATCAGCAAAATTGCATAATAAAATTTTAGTTGAAAGAGATGAGTTTGCGTTTTATGTTGGTGTGGAATATGAAAGGCTACCATCTTTCTGTTCATATTGTCAAGTAATTGGACATTCAAGTCAGGATTGCAAGAAAAGGCCTGAAAATTAGGGAAATTCTAATCCAGGTAATAAGGATCCTCCAATTCAACAAAAGTAAGGCAAGTTTATGTACCTAAGGGACCTGTTCATCAGCCTGATCCACATCAAGTAGAGGAGAATCAAGGAACTAATATGCATCATGATCAAGATGAAGCAAGTCGAAGACAAGCTGATTTTGTTCTTCAGGAATTGTCTCCAGCTGAAAAAGAAAAGGCTATTTTGGCAAGTTTGCAGCATGTGGAGGATGACTCAGAATCTGTAGAGACTATATTTGATGAGTCTTTGCAGCATAGTCATATTTCAGTTCCTGAACAACCTTTGGCAGCTGATCGATCAGCAATAAATGCTCTGGTAAACTTTACTCCTTTACAAAATAAAGGCATTAACTCTGTTGAAGAGTCAGGTAACAAACAAGCTTTGAGTTCTTGTGATGATACAATTGGTGGTCATAATGCTGACACTCCTGTTGGTAATTCTGTTTTTGATAAACAGGATTTGCCTAGTCATGTTTCTAATACTTTTTCTGTTGGTAGTAGTAGTAGTAAACTTTCTGTTTCATGCCCTAATGTAGTTAGAAAATTTTGGGAAGGTAGTATGCATCCTGAATCTCCTGCTGATGCAGCTGAGGATGGTGACGAATTTTCTGAAGCTCTATCTAAATCTCAAAGGAAAAAACAAAAGAAAAATAAGAAAATTATTCTTCAAAGATCTGACCCTTATAATACCCGCTATAGGGATGGAACAAATAAGTCTAAACAATTTTATGACTAGGTTAAAAATCTTTTATTGGAATATTAGAGGCATAGGAAATCTTGATTCTAGATTGGTTTTTTCAAAATTATGTTTTTTGTATAAGCCTGGTCTTATGTTCATTGCCAAGCCATGGATAACCATAGATAATCTTCCCAATAATTTTCTGAGTAGACTGAACTTAAAAGCTTTTGCTGTTAATGATAGGAATAGCCTGTCTCCCAATTTATGAGGTCTTTGTTCGAAAGATTTATGTCCCACTGTTATCTCTGTATATAATCAGTTTATTGCTATATCTCTCTTGTGGGATAGTCATGTTATATATGTTGCAACCATTTATGCTTGTACAACCTATATTCTGAGAAGAGCTCTATGGTTTGATCTTGCTAATCTTCAACAGTCTTATAGTGGCCCATGGTTATTCATAGGAGATTTTAATGTTGTGTTAGGGGCTCACGAGAAAAGAGGTGGAAATCTCCCTTTAGCTATTTCGTGTGAGGAGTTTAAAGCATGGAGTGATAGTTGCTTTTTAACACATTGAAACCAAGGGTGCTCAGTTTACATGGAATAATGGTAGAGGGCCTATACACCGAACAGATTTAAGGCAAGACAAATCCATATGTAATGAGGATTGGATATATTTCTGGGATTCTTTTAGCTGTTGCACCTTAACTAGATCTCAATCAGACCATCACCCTATTATGGTTATTCTAAATAAGGGTGCTACTGCTGTCCACTCAGTTTTTAAATTTTTAAAAATGTGGGTTCAACACCCTGACTGTAATAGAATTGTTAGAGAGGTATGGAATATGCATATTGAGGGTTGTCCTATGTTTGTTTTAAGCAGGAAATTTTCAGCTTTAAAAGTCGAATTGAAAGTATGGAATAGGGTTGTCTTTGGTAATGTGGAAAAACAGGTGGAACATGTTTAAAACAGGTTGATGACATTCAGATTCAAATAGACACTGATGGTTTTTCTTCTGATTTGCAGCATAAAGAATCTCAGGCTCAAGCCAATTTACAGTAAGCCTTAGCCTTTCAGGAAGCATTTTGGAAGGAAAAGGCTAGGTTGAATTGGATTTCATATGGTGATAGAAACACTTCTTTTTTTTCCCATAAAGTAGCTAAGTATAGTCATGCTTCTAAACAAATGACTATCTTAAAGCATGGTGAAAGTGTTTTAGTTGATCCTTTAGGTATTGAGCAGCATGTCATCTCTTTTTACAAGAACCTATTTGCTTCTTCTAATAGTTGTCTGGATAATGCCTTAATTGATAAAGTAATACCTGATTTAGTTTCTAGAGAGGATAACTGTATTCTGACAAACATTCCTACTATGGATGAAGTTAGGAAGGCGGTTTTTGCTATGGATGGTGAGAGTGTTCCTGGACCAGATGGGTTTGGTGGAGCTTTTTATCATGCTTTTTGGGATGTTATTGATGTTGATGTTTTTAATTCTACTTTGCAAATCTTTCTGAATGATTGGATATTAGATAACTTGAATTCAAGTATTGTTGTGCTTATACCAAAATTTGTTGGGGATGATAAAATAGAAAACTTTAGGCCCATAGCCTTAGCTAACTTTCAATTTAAGACCATTACAAAAGTTATTGCTGAGAGATTAGAAGTTATCGCCCCTAAGATTATTTTTGAAAATCAGAGAGGGTTTGCTAGAGAAAGATACATCTCATACTACATATGCATTGCATTTGAAGCTATTAATATGTTGGATCATAGATTGTTTGGTGGGAATTTGGATATGAAATTTGATATTAAAAAAGCATTTGACACAATAGATTGGCTATTTCTTTTGAAAGTTCTTTCTGCTTATGGTTTTGATGCTAAATTTTGATCTTGGGTTAAGACTATTTTGAAATCTGCTAAATTATCCTTCTTGGTCAATGGAAATACAGTAGGTTTCTTTAGGTGTAAGAGAGGAGTTAGACAAGGAGATCCTCTATCTCCTCTTTTGTTTTGCCTTGCCGAAGATGTTTTGAGTAAAGGAATTAGCTCTTTAATGCAATCTGCTATTTTAAAATCAATGTCTAGTCCAAAATGCTTTTGTACTCCGAGTCATGTTCCATGGATGACATTTTAGTTTTCTGCAATGGTAAAAAAAGGGGCCTAAAGGCTCTTATGTGTCTTTTTAAAGATTATGCTGAAACTTCAAGCCAGTTTCTTAGTTTAGAAAAATGCAAATTCTATTGTGGAAACTTGACTGCTAAGAGATCTTTAGAAATTAGTGAAGTCCTTGGTTTTTCTGTTGGTAATTTACCTTTTTCTTATCTCGATGTCCCTCTCTTCAAGGGAAAACCAAGAAGAATTCATTTACAACCTATCATGGACAGAATTAAACTCAAATTTGCTAGTTGGAAAGGGTTATTGCTCTCAATTATGGGTTGGGTTCAGCTTGTTAAATCTGTTATTCATGGTATTCTTACATATAGCTTTCACATTTATGCATGGCCCATCTCTTTGTTAAAAATCATTGATAGATGGATAAGAAATTTTATATGGTCAGGTGGCATTCAAAACTAAAAACTTGTAACAGTCTCGTGGAATTTGGTTTGTAAGCCTTGTAAGGACGGGGGATTGGGATTAAGATCTATTAGATCTATCAACGAGGCGCAATGATGAAGCTTTGTTGGGAAATGATAGCATTTGATAGTCAATGGGCCAAGTTTTTGAGAGCTAGATATATGAGGAAAATGGTTCCTGCCCCTTCTCATATCCACTCTTCAATTTGTCCTGGTTTAAAACAGCATATTGTTACTGTCCTGAACAACTCTTCTTGGCAGGTTGGTGATGGGGAAAAAAATTAACTTTTGGAATGATAAGTGGCTAGATTTGGCTTTAGTTCAAAAGATGAATCTCCCTTCTAGTTTTCATGCTTCTTTAAAAGCAACAGTGAATGATTTCATTTCTGATTATAAGTGGAACATTCCTTCTTTCTTAATAGTGAAGGTTCCTCATATTGTTGAGGAAATTCAGCAAGTTGTTATTTGGGAAGCATGTGCAGAAGATGTCCTGGTTTGGAATCACACTGAAAGTGGTTCTTTAAGCTTTAAGGAAGCATATGATTATCTCTTTCCTGTGCAAAATACATGTTCATGGGGGAAGTTAATCTGGAACATATCCATTCCTCCTTCTAAAACATTCCTTCTTTGGAGAATTCTTTTAAAAAGGGTTCCACTGATGAAAATCTTAAAATGAGGGGGTGCATTATTGTTTCCAGATGCAGTTTGTGTGACTGTTTTGAGGAATCTTCTCTCCACCTTTTCTTGAACTGTTATTGTGCAATTCATATTTGGAATTGGCTTAGTTATACTTTAAATTTTCTTATTGATTGTTCCTCTGTTTTAGGAGTTATTGCAGCTTGTAACAGGTCATGGAGCTCCCAGCTAGGTGAAGTTATCTTGGCAGCAATCGCTTATACATTTTGGGGCATTTGGCATAGCAGAAATAGTTGCAGGTTTCAGAACAATGTCATCTCATGCTCATCAACGATTGCTATGATTAAGGCTGGTGTCAAAGTGTCCGGAAACTTATCTCATGGCACAATGTTAAAAGCTTTTTCCATTACTTGTCATGCCCGATCTGCTCTGGTTATTAAGCAAATATATTGACATCCTCCATTGTGCTATTGGTTCAAATGCAATACCGATGGAGCATCAAAAGGGAACCCGAGGCAAGCTTCTTGTGGAGGAATATTCGGAGACTATCATGCAGCCACTTTAGGGTGTTTTTCAGCAAACCTTGGGATAGCTTCTTCTTTGTATGTCGAGTTTTGTGGAGCCATGATGGCCATCGAGATTGCAAAAGAGAGAGGCTGGAAAAAGCTGTGGTTAGAATGCGACTCTACATTGGTAGTTGCGGCTTTTGATTCTATAAAATTAGTTCCTTGAAGAATTAGAAATCGTTTATGTAATTGTATTGATATTACTAAGAGCATGAGCTTCATGGTCTCACACATTTATAGGAAAGGTAATAGTTGCGCTGATAAGTTAGCTTCTTATGGGTCAACTCATCCCGATGTTACTTGGTGGGATTTAATTCCTAATTTTATTAGGGATGATTTTTAAAGAAATAGACGAGGATTACCAAATTTTAGGTTCTCTTGATTTCTTTTTTACATGGGTTAAGGTTTATGTACCCAATGTCTTTTGTATTTTTTCTTTTTTCAATAAATTTTTAGGTGTGTTGTAAATGATAGATAGGATCTAAGGTGTCAACCTAATTGGGATGTATGATCTTATAGTGATGCTTGTGCACTCCTAGTTTGCTTTTAAAAAAAAAGTAAGCTAATTTGTGAGATTTGATATTTGAACCTGGACTTTTGTAATAAAATGCATTATGACATTTTATTTTTTTAAAGGTTTAATGAACTTTTTGGTCTCTGAAGAGTAGGTGTGTTTTGATTTTAGTCTCTACATTTTTTTTTTCGTTGCTTTTGGTCCATATAAATTTAAAACTTTTTGTTTTAGTCTCTGCCGCCCGTTATCCCCTGTTAAGTGCTGACGTGGCTAACGAAGTGCCACGTCAGTATTGCAACATCAGTAAATATGCCACGTATGAAAATAAACTTTGATTTTAGTTCCTAAAAAGTAAATAAATTTTGATTTTAGTCCCTGTACTTTTTTTCATTGGTTTTCGTCCCTGTAAATTTAAAACTTTTTATTTTAGTCTCTGCCGTTAGTGACACTCTGATAAGTGTTGACACTCGAAAAAAAACACAGGTCTGAATGGAAGTAGAGAAAACGTTGTTGATGGTATGGAGAAATACTTCAGAATGAGGAACCAAGATTGCTGCATAACGAATGAGGAACAATGGAGAAAGATGAAGAAGAAATGACACTAAGGTTTTATAAGAAAAAATAGTTATTGCATTATAATAATAAAAATTAAAATAATATAATGGTTAAATATAATAATAATAATAATTACTGTTTAATATTTTAAAAAAGTTAATATCATGACCCGGCAGCCTACATGGCTTAAAATAATAATAATTAAGTTATCGTGACAATGCTAACGTAGTGCCTGTTAGCCACATCCCAACAAGGACTAAAATCAATTTTTTTAAATTTACAGGGACCAAAACCAACTAAAAAAAGTACAAGGGCTAAAACCAAAATTTACTCACTTTTCAGGGACTAAAACCAAATTTCATTTTCATACGTGACAACCAACATGGTAAAAAATAATAATATTTTTTATGACATGGCAGTGCTGACGTGGCACTCCGTTAGTCACATCAGCACTTAATGAAGGGTAACTGACGGCAGGGACTAAAACCAAAAGTTTTAAATTTACAGGGAGCAAAACCAACAAAAAATAAATGCAAGCTGTTACAAAACATGGCATCCATGGAAAGAAATGAGAGAAAGCTCTGAAAATGTATTGATCTAAAGAGTATAAAATGATACAAATGAGAAAAGTGACCTTACAAAAGCACAAAATGTGCTTCTATAGCTAATGAGTAGTAACTAACTTCCTAACCAACATGTAACTAATTTTGTATATTCTAATAGCCCCCTGCAAGCTGGAAGTGAGGATTAGCAAATCCAGCTTGGGTTAAACAATCCAATGCAAGGAAAAATATCACACAAAATTTTTTTTGCAAAACAATTGATAATGAAAGTGGCAGCGGCCGAGGTGTATAACTCCTAGAAGTCTTCGACCAACTCATGGGCCCCTCAAACTTCTTCCAACGTCTCCATGGCACTCACTCCAACAGAATCATCAAGAACGCCAACATCAGGAGCAATCATCAAATGCCAAATTAGGCAAGCAAAGCTTAACCACCAAGCAGAAGCCACAGCTCAAGAAGACTTAACCACTTGGCAGAAGCAAGAAACAAAGAACCAATGCTTAACCATCCATGGCAGAAGCTTACATGGACAAAACCTTACAACAAAACCAAATCAAGGCTAAGATAGTAACTAAAGCAATCAGGATCAAGAAAAAGGAAAATCTGATATCCACACAACAGTATCTTTATCAACGGCAGCTTGTAAAACATAAGCTCCATCCGCAATCTCAAATCCAACCACAATAGCATAACTTGGTCTCGACTAGACCTTCTTGATCAAAAACTCTAGTGAACAATAAGAAATTGAATTTGTCTTCATAGGAAACTTAACACAAACAGTCGGTGAGCAACCAAACAAACCTCGAGCACAATAGAACTGGTGTCAAAGAATGCTCTCACGTGGATCCACGACCACAAGTCAGTGTCCAGAACAAAAACCTGTTGAACCACACAAGATCTCTTCCTTCATCGAATTATCAAGCACCCTCGCCACTAGTCAGATCGGAAAGAAAACATGCCAATGAACGAGAAACTGTGATTCGCGTACAGATGGAGAATATCTGTCATACATCAGTGTAGAGGAAGATTCAAAATCGTATCTCCATCGAGAGCCGCCCTGGAAACCCACAGAGTTCTATCAGAAATATCATCAAACATCTAGCGTGCACTTTGGATCGAAAATGTGTGCTAAGAACCAGACCAGATCTGGAAAGGAAAGAGAACCAAAGCCAAAGATCGCAGCAAACACAGATCTACAACGAGCTCTGCTAGAAGCACCAAATCTTGTGCAAGTTATCAAACACAAAAGAAGACGACAAGATCACCGAATCGCAGATCTGAAACAAGATCTGAAACTGAATCATCGATTCTCCGGTACTGATATCTGAGAAACAGATTCAAAGCACAAAGGTGATGTCGACAGCGACAGAACAAAACCATCAGAACCCGCAAGAACAGAGCAACAATCAGCATCGGAAAACATCATTTCTAGCCACAAAGAACATCACCGACACCTGATCGAGAAGCAAGAAACAGATCGAGTGCGAGGTGGAGGAAAACGTAAATCTGAGAAAACAAAAAGTTGCATCGCAGAATCACAAATGGTGAATAAGAAAGGGAAAATAAATGCAAAGGAAAAATAGAGAGAGAATCTGATACGATCTAAAGAGATTTGGGTTTTCTCGGGAAAAAGAACGCAAAAGGAAAAGAAAATAAAGTAAGAAAAGGAAAACGAGATTGCAGCGGAATCAGAGCCTTCAAGGTGGATGATATGGCTCTGATACCATGTTACAAAACATGGCATCCATGGAAAGAAATGAGAGAAAGCTCTGAAAATGTATTGATCTAAAGGGTATAAAATGATACAAATAAGAAAAGTGACCTTACAAGAGCACAAAATGTGCTTATATAGCTAATGAGTAGTAACTAAATTCCTAACCAACATGTAACTAATTTTGTATATTCTAATACAGGGACTAAAATCAAAACGCACCTACTTTTCAAGGACCAAAAAGTTCATTAAACCTTTTTCAAAATTTGTATTATCATCAAACTAGTCCAACTTTTAAACAGGTAGACTGTTTTCATGGCAAGCTTGATTAAATCATAACATATTACTTTCTTTTTGTATAAAATATATATTTTTCATATAGCTGGTATTTTTGTGAAATATTTTTCATAATATTCTTTTTTTGTTGAAAATATCGAAGTTGACACATGCAAACACAAGAAGGGGGGTTGAATTGTGTTAATAATTTTCAAAAACTCCTTTTTCAAAACTATTTTCTCACACAAGAAGATTAATACAGAAGTAAGAACACAAGAATAAGCTTTTTGAAACTTAACAAAAGCAATATCAAATCTCCACAGTCAGTTGTTGTGACTCCGGCAAGTGTACCGGGTCGTCGTAAGTAATAAAAACACGGTAAGATTCTACCGAGGTCGAACACAAGGATTGGGTTACCAATTCGACTAAATTGTCAAGAAATCCGATACGTTGGTTAAGCAATAGAAGGTGGTTGAGAGAAAGAGATTGAGATCGCAATTTCAAGAATCAAATCAAATAACGCTACGGTGATTAAATTCAGAAATAAAAGCATCTAAGGTTTCGAATCCACCTACCCAATCATGCAAAGTACCCAAGTGATATTGCTCTCCTCCCTAGGTTCAATTTTAATGTCAACCGGGACCCCTAAATTCTCCTAAATCCACTTCCGTGCTCATTAGGACGTATTCGATGATTTGAGTTAATTACTTTCTAGGTCTCTTAACCCTAATCTCGAATTCTATTAATTCTTGTTCCCTATAGGTTGCATCGATCTCCTATTCACTCTCGTGCAATACTCGACCGATGTTCCCAATTCAAGTTCTAAAACGCGAATCGCCGCTAGGCCTCAACACGTTTAACTAGTCGATCACGCTAGCATATAATCGACACAATGAAAACAGAATTGGAAAACCATAATTGAATTAAAGGAGAGAGAGTTACATTACATGAACACTATGCCGCCATGGGTGGCTTCATCGATCCCCTAGACAAGAGGATTAGTTCCTCATGTCCGTAACAACAACGCACGTACAATCGGAATTCATCCTAAGCCTAAGAATTAAGAGAGGAGAAGAGGAGAAGAAACCCCAGAATAAGGATTACAAAAAATCTCTGAAAATTCTGATCCAAAAAGTCCTCCTTTTCTGTTCTGATCTGCTCTATTTATAAGGAGGCCACGCATCACGGCCGTGACGGCCATCACGGCCAGGCCGTGACGGTTTCTGTTTCTGGCGCACTACTGGAATTCGAACTCTCGCGACGCGAATGATGTCTCGCGACGCGAGCCCGCCTTTCACGGCCCGTGATGTGAATCACGGCCAGGCCGTGATGTTCTCTGCCTTGTGTGGATCTTGGGTCACGGCCGTGATATGAATCACGGCTAGGCCGTGATGGTCTCGACTGCAGTACTTTTCTCGAATTCACACACTCGCGACGTGAAGGGCGTCTCGCGACGCGAACCTTCCTTTCACGCCCGTGATGTAAATCACGGCTAGGCCGTGATGGTCTCTGTCTTCCCGTCTTCAAATTCTCGCGGGCGAGATTCTCTCCGGGCGAGAATCTCCATAGCAATCTCCACTATTTCTTGACTTTCCTTAATTCTTAGAGCTTCACTTATGGACCTGAAAACAACACAAGCAACCACAAGCGTAATTCTATCCAAAAGAAGCTAAAAACTACACAAAAGACGCAAAACGAGTCAAAGTCCAACTTAGGAACAAAACAAGGCAAATTTGGGTGAAAACGAGAGTGAACTCGAATAAATTGGCACATAAACCCTAGTTCATCTAGTCATAAAACTAGATAAGCCAGAGGCTTATCAAAATACCCCAAACTTAAACCTTGCTTGTCCCCAAGCAAGCTTAAAACTAAAACACGACTCAAGACTTGGCAAGCCTAAAGATCTAATCAATTTCGCACAAATTTCATGCGACTTTACAAAACAATTTTTCTTCTTTGATTCCCCCCTTTTTCATCAATGTAATCCCCACATTCATCTACTTTAAACAATTGAGAAATTATCATTCATGCAATCATTAGTCTAAGTTGAGGATCAGGGTCACACACAAAAGGAAGATCACCAATTTCAAACAACCGCCTTCCTCACAAAGGGCATTTAGTATTTCACTCATTCGCTCAAGTTTGTCTAGGCTTTCAACTTTTTCACTCAATTTCACTTATCGAGAGCACTTCCCATGAATTTGATTTTCATCTCAAACATAGTTCCCACGAAAACATGCATGCAACATCAAAAGGTCTTTTAAAGGTTGTAATGGGGCCTGGTGAGGGTAGGATAATCAAGGATATTTAGGCTTAAGTCCCTAGGAACTAAGAGAGCATGAGCATTAAACACATTTTCCACTCAAATTCCTTTCTTTCCATTTTTCATTTGGGCTCGGGTGACTACAACCTTTTCCTTGATATTATTTTTGTTTTGCCCCTTTTCTTTTGGCAATTTTTGTTTTCTTCTTTTCTTTTCTTTTCTTTTTGCCTTGGGTCAACCTTTATTTTCTTTTTCTCATCCCAATATGACACATACCTTGTAGCCACCCCAAACTTAGTTTCTCACAACCTTTCTCTTGCTCATTTCCATGCTCTCCTAATCCTAAGATTGGGTTAACATGGTTTTTCAGATTTTGGCTCGTAATGTAGGGTCGTCAAGAAACAATAGGTCAATTGGGCTCAATTTGGCTAACTAGGGAACATGCATTAGGGGTGGTTCTTTTCAGGCCAAGTAGTTATTCAAAGAAAATTGCCTAAATCATTTGATGCAACACATAATCATGCAAACCATATAGAGATTCAAGCAAATTCGGGAAGTGCAACTTAACAGTGATTCACACATTCAAAAACAGAGTTGGAGGCTCAAATCCTCACCTGGACATTTTGCAAATTGTTTGACCGAGATACGATTCCTAGTGTGTGCACCCCCTCACCCCAAACTTATCATAAATCAAGCAATCATAATAAATCTCAAAGTTCAATTTTCAATTTTAAGTGGGGATAAACTTTTCTAATTTCAGAACTTAGGGAAAATCATCAATGGTCAAATAATTCATGCAATCAATCTATGCTAAATTCAATTGAAATCCAACAAGCTTGCCGACACAACATTCATACAACAACTCTTGATCTTCTCAAATTATTCAAGAGCGACAAACAAAAAAACAAAACAAACACAAAAAACAAAAACAAAAACGAGAGTGAGGAAAAGAGAGGGTACCTAGCTTGGGTTGCCTCCCAAGTAGCGCTTGTTTAACGTCCCGAGCCTGACTCAAGTCGCCTCTAAGGGTTAATCCGGAGGAAGATCCTGCTTGCCATGCCATTCCTTGGCCCGTTCTCTGTAGGTTTGTGCACTTTTATATACTCGCAAGCTGTTCCCGGACAGCTCATTTAAGTCCAGCATCCTTCTATAATCAGCACGAACTCTCCACTCCGTGGTGATCCTTTTTGAGATCAATTCATTGTCTGCATCTTGACCACTACTGAGGTTGTGCCACCCTTCAACCTTGGTGCTTTGCCCTTCTTTTTCATTCCTTTGCAGCTGAGTTCTTCCCTTGCACATTCTTCCCTTGGGAGACTCGGTATGGGTTCCATGTCTCGTAGCCACTCAAGGTAAACTTCATCCCCAGAAGGGCCTTTTTTCCTCACTGTCTTCCTCATGAGATTCTACCGAAATCTTGTTGCAAGTGAAGGATCATGGTCTTTTCGAATTGCCTTTACCTTTTCAGTTGGGTCCACAACATCCACTCGATACACAGCTGACATTTCTTAAGGTTGCATAATCGCTTCAAAGACATTGAAGACCACCTTATCATCATTCACCCTTAAAGTGAGTTTCCCTTGCCGAACATCTATCAAGGCATCCCCGGTGGCCAAGAAGGGTCTACCCAATATGAGAGGGATCTCAGCATCTTCATCCATGTCGAGCACCACGAAGTCCACTGGGAATATGAACTTGTCAACCTTCACGAGCAAGTCTTCGACTACTCCATAGGGATATTTGATAGAACGATCGACCGGTTGGAGTGACATTCGCGTATCCTTTACTTCTTTGATCCCTAGCCTCTTCATCATCGAGAGGGGCATCAAGTTGATGCTTGCCCCTAGATCACATAATGCCTTTCCGAAGGTAATTCCCCCAATGGTGCATGGTATCGAGAAGGAACCGGGATCCTTCAACTTCGGAGGCAGTTTCCGTTGAAGAATGGCACTACACTCCTCGGTCAAAGCAACCGTTTCTTCATCCACAATCCTCCGCTTCTTAGTGAGAAGTTCCTTCATAAACCGAGCATATGATGGCATTTGTTCCAAGGCTTCCGCAAATGGAATGTTAATCTGAAGTTTTCGGAAGACATCAAGGAACTTATTGAATTGCTTATCCTGTTGAGGCTTCTTCAATCTTTCCGGATACGGAACCTTCATGTAGGGGCGGGAGTACTTCGGGTCCAACCCACTTCTTCCTTGCGAACTGTTCAACCACAAGTTTCAGCCATCCCCCTTGCTCCGGGTCCCTTGTCACTTGCCAACCCTTCTTTCTCTGTGTTGCTCTTCCTCAATGGTAGTTGTTCCGGCCCTTGTCATCCACGAGAACTAGTGGTACCCCTGCTAGGTTCCAACACCCTTCCGCTTCTAGTAGATATGACATTGCATTGTCCCTTGGGGTTGTTCTCAGTACTACCTGGAAGAGTGCCTGGAAGACGCTCATTAAGTTGCTTCGCGAGCTGCGCTATTTGTGTCTCAAGATTCTGAATTGCTGAACCTGTATGAGTAGCCAACTTGTCAATGGCAGTGTTCGTGTTAATTGACAATTTCTCCACTGATGTACTCATCTTCTCAAAAGCCAGCTCCCACGGTTGTCTTCCACTATCTCTTATTTGCAATCGATTAGGCCACTGGAAGAGCTGCTTGGGTATTATCTTCTTGAATTCCAATGTTCGGCCTTATACCTGCTTTGAGGTTGCTGCCCGGCTAGACCACCACTAGCATTACTCCATGCGAAGCCTGGATGGTCTCTCCTCATGTACCCCTATTTTGATTCGATTGTAGTCATTTTGTCTGTTCCTCGATAGTTATTAAGGGGCACGGTGTCATAAAAGTTGTGGCATGAGTCTACATGTTCTCGAGGGAAGTTGAATGGACAGTTTCGAGTGTCATGATCTCCATTACAATTACCACAACCTGGAGGCATTCCCTCGTGTATCACATTAGCCTTCTTGTTCTCTGACAAAGCCGCCACTTGCATCTTCAACAATCTGTTTTGCTCAAGAATGGCCTCCATTGCCCCAGAACTGATTCCATTTGAGGTTTCCCTTCCACGGTTGTAATCATTATATGACATTTTCTCTAACAGTGCCCATCCATCCTCAGCCGATAAATATACAAAAGAACCGCCAGCTGCGGCATCACAGTTCATCTGATAGCGTCCCCTCAACCCATTAAAGAAATGCTGCACTTTGGAAACCGGGTCAAAGAACGCAGAGGGACATCTTCTCAACAAACCATTGTACCTCTCCCAAGCTTCATTATATGTTTCATCCTCCGTTTGCCTGAATGAAGTGACGGCTATTCTTGCTTGTGCCGCCTTCTGAGGAGGAAAGTATTTGGTTAGGAACTTCTGTGCCATTTGCTCCCAAGTTCGATCTTTGTTCCTATCCAAGTCATCAACCCAATCGCGAGCGACATCCCTAAGAGAGAGAGGGGAAAAGTCGCAAGCGAAACTCATCCTGAGAGACTCCCCTGGTCTTCTGCAAGTCACAAGCTTCCAGGAAGCGAGTGATATGTCTATGCGGGTCTTGTTTGCCACTGCCATCAAATTGATTCTCGCGGATCTGGGCTGTGACACACCCTTCCACTCTGAAGGAGTCTGTATTCAAGTTGCCCCTCACAATAGAAGAAGCACAATCCTCCAAGTTTGGTAGATCGTACTCGAAGAGAGGCTTGTAACGAGGAGGAGGAGGAGGATTTTCTTCAGCCATGCCCTCTATTTTAATTCCTTCAATTCTTTTCCGTTCCCTGGCTTCTTTCCTTAACTGCCGCTCGGTCCTGGTGATCTCGGAATCAAATAGCAAGTCCTCTTGTAGGAGGGTACCTCGCATACAAAAACAGGCAAAGACCAAGTGGAATCAAAGAAGCAGAGAAAAAATAATAACAATTAAATAAAAGAAAATAAAACTAAAAGTCAGCTTAACCAAACAGCCGAATTTCCTAAAAATTAGGAAAATTGGTTGTGCCAATCCCCGGCAACGGCGCCAAAAACTTGTTGTGACTCCGGCAAGTGTACCGGGTCGTCGCAAGTAATAAAAACACGGTAAGATTCTACCGAGGTCGAACACAAGGATTGGGTTACCAATTCGACTAAATTGTCAAGAAATCCGATACGTTGGTTAAGCAATAGAAGGTGGTTGAGAGAAAGAGATTGAGATCGCAATTTCAAGAATCAAATCAAATAACGCTACGGTGATTAAATTCAGAAATAAAAGCATCTAAGGTTTCGAATCCACCTACCCAATCATGCAAAGTACCCAAGTGATATTGCTCTCCTCCCTAGGTTCAATTTTAATGTCAACCGGGACCCCTAAATTCTCCTAAATCCACTACTTTGCTCATTAGGACGTATTCGATGATTTGAGTTAATTACTTGCTAGGTCTCTTAACCCTAATCTCGAATTCTATTAATTCTTGTTCCCTATAGGTTGCATCGATCTCCTATTCACTCTCGTGCAATACTCGACCGATGTTCCCAATTCAAGTTCTAAAACGCGAATCGCGCTAGGCCTCAACACGTTTAACTAGTCGATCACGCTAGCATATAATCGACACAATGAAAACAGAATTGGAAAACCATAATTGAATTAAAGGAGAGAGAGTTACATTACATGAACACTATGCCGCCATGGGTGGCTTCATCGATCCCCTAGACAAGAGGATTAGTTCCTCATGTCCGTAACAACAACGCACGTACAATCGGAATTCATCCTAAGCCTAAGAATTAAGAGAGGAGAAGAGGAGAAGAAACCCCAGAATAAGGATTACAAAAAATCTCTGAAAATTCTGATCCAAAAAGTCCTCCTTTTCTGTTCTGATCTGCTCTATTTATAAGGAGGCCACGCGTCACGGCCGTGACGGCCATCACGGCCAGGCCGTGACGGTTTCTGTTTCTGGCGCACTTCTGGAATTCGAACTCTCGCGACGCGAATGATGTCTCGCGACGCGAGCCCGCCTTTCACGGCCCGTGATGTGAATCACGGCCAGGCCGTGATGTTCTCTGCCTTGTGTGGATCTTGGGTCACGGCCGTGATATGAATCACGGCTAGGCCGTGATGGTCTCTGACTCTGGTACTTTTCTGGAATTCACACACTCGCGACGCGAACCTTCCTTTCACGCCCCGTGATGTAAATCACGGCTAGGCCGTGATGGTCTCTGTCTTCCCAGGTCTTCAAACTCTCGCGGGGCGAGCTTCCTCTCGCGGGGCGAGAATCTCCAGAATAGCAATCTCCACTATTTCTTGACTTTCCTTAATTCTTAGAGCCTCACTTATGGACCTGAAAACAACACAAGCAACCACAAGCGTAATTCTATCCAAAAGAAGCTAAAAACTACACAAAAGACGCAAAACGAGTCAAAGTCCAACTTAGGAACAAAACAAGGCAAATTTGGGCGAAAACGAGAGTGAACTCGAATAAATTGGCACATAAACCCTAGTTCATCTAGTCATAAAACTAGATAAGCCAGAGGCTTATCATCAGTATAAATAAATAAAACTATAAGAGTTTAGGGATAGAAGATTCACACTAGAGATTACAACCAGTATTCAACACCTCTGCAGGCTACAATTATTCATTTCTTACCAAGCCTCTTCAGGCTCTAACTCTAATGAAAGAGATTTTAACTTAAGATCTTCTTAACTCACTATATGTGAGGATATGAAAGTTTAAGATATGTTGAATATTTTCACAATATTCAAACTAAAGAATACAAACTTTTGCTTTTGAAAGAATGAAAGAAATAAGAGTTTGTTCTCGCAAATTTTGGGTTAGCAAAAGTTGTTATCGATTGAGGTCCTCTATTTGTAATGACATTCTTCTACTCTTGAAAAGCTTCAACGGTCATTTTGAATTTCCCGTTTAGAGATAGCATAATATCTGTTGTGACTGAAGGCTTGATTGTGGCAATGCTGAAATCCACTCTTGGTTATCAGGGTAGTACAAAATAGAGACTCACTGCTCTGAGCATTTGCAGCTTGAAAACTGTTTTTCCTCCTTTATGTAACTTCCAGCTCTTTCCAGACATAAAGGTGTCATCGTACAGATCATGTTGCAATTTCTCATTGTACTATTCTGCTTTTTGTATTTCCTCAATGGTACTATGTTTCTTTTGAAAGAAGGCAAGGCATTAGATAAAACCAATGAGAAGAACAAATATTCTATTGAAATAAATATCAATCATTTGGAATAAATTCAAGAGAACCGGATAACATTTATTCACCTTAGAAGAACGTATATGAGATAGAAACTCGTCTACTCAAAATCTTCGTCTACTCAGTTATTTGTGAGACTAAGTCTGTTTACTCCTTCATATTGCTCGTCTACTGATGTGGCATATCCTCTAGTCTATCAAGTCTTTGGACTTGCTATATCTCAGTGAGTAATTTTGATCTCCGTCTAGTAACATGGCAATTAGAGCTCGTCTACTTATTATTTTATTTTTCCGTCTATTTCATTCTATTAAAAACTTCTGTCTACTGAAGTGGCAAACTGAGCACGTCTACTTAGAAAATTTACCAAACGTTTTTTATCAGCTTGTCTACACGATTGGACGTGAATTCTCTTTCTCAGTCCAAGCAGATGTAAAGAAATTTATACAATATTTCTCATGACTTATATGATTCAAGTAATCCTGCAAAACTGAATAACCTTGTTAGATCTCAACTAACACTTTGCCAAGCAAATTTAATCCTTTTGTTAACATCAAAACTTAGAGATTAATTAAATCCAAATCACTTAGGTTCCAACAATCTCCCCTTTTTTGATGATGACAAAAAGTAATTAAATTTGAGTAGCAAAGTCTAAGAGAGCTTACAAAGCCTCCCCCTAAGACAAAGCATTCAAACTTCTAACAACACGTGTATATTACTTATCAGATCATGATTGTATCAGAGCAATTAACAAATCATAGTAAACAGTATCAGAGCATTCAAAACAACAGATATAGACTATTTAAAGCATAAGCAGAGACATGCATGTGCAAACAGATATATGCTTTTCAAAAACTGACTTTTCTTATTAAATTTAATTCTCTTTCCTTTCTCCCCCTTTTTTGTCATCAAGAAAAAAGGTAAAGGAGTGGACCATTTTTGTCAGTAAAAGAAAAAACCAAGATAAATTAAGAGGAAGGTGGAGGTGAAGAATGAGGGTTTTGGTTCTGATCTGGATTTGGTGGAGGAGCATGGATTTAAGTAAGCAAACTCTGGCTTTGTTGAAAATTGAGCATGATGCTCATCATCTGGTTCATCATTATATTTGTTGGGACCAGATCCTCAGCAACATGTTCTCTTACTTGGTCCTTCACTTCAGTCTTGACTCTTTCTTCAATAATTCTGCCAATCATCTCTTCAAGGTTTGGTGGTAGAGAGAGTGATGGTCTAGAGCTTTCAGCACTGTCCTGAGCATGTGCATGACTTGGGAAGGTGTCCGATGCTCTTGACTGTTGAGGTTGATCCTGAGGATGAATGAATGTGAGAGCTAATGGTTGAGATGAATGCTTCTATTGATTACGAATCTAGGCAAGTATACCTAGTCGTACAAGTAATACGGTGATGAGACCGATATCATTCCCACGAGGATTGGTTGCCAAATACCAATTCACAACTTCGACAACTATATAGACTAAAACATGGTATGAAGAGAATTCTAAATAAACAAAATAAAACAAACAAAATCTTTTTGTATTTTTGTCGAGAACTTGGAATGCGAAAAGGGGATTCTTGTTGGGACTAGACTTCACTAAACCTTAGCCTCATGCAATAACAAAACCACCAATCTAGTTTATGCTCCAACTATTAAAATCAACCCACGAGATTACTCAAGCCCTGATTCCTCAGATGACAAGAGCCTAAACCCACTAATAGACCCTAATTCCTTAGGTGACCTAGATTAATGAATTTGCATTAAGAGTAGGGATTACGCGATTACTAATAAACCAAACCCCATTCCTAGATACAAGGTTTACTAGGTGATTAATTCCATATCAAGAATTGATAAGTACGTTCCCATTGCAAATCAAATCTTAAAATCAGTTCATGGATGGCCAACTCACAAAAAGCATTAAGCAAGGGAATTAAACACTAATACGAAGGCATAAACACAGATTGATAAATCAAAGCAATTATATAATATTCAGTTTAGTTACATATAATCCCAAAAAAAAGGGATTTAGCTACTCATGGTTACAGAGAAAGCCAAAATAAAAGCAATAGAGAAAATGGGAAGGAAGAACTCCATGGCAGCTTCCCACAGTAGTCCAGCAGCCCCTCTCAGCAGCTCCCTTTTTGGGTTGGAATCCCTCTTGGCAATTCCCAGCCGCAGCTACTCTAGGTCAGAGCAGATGTTTTAGGGTTCCAAGCTCTCTTTTTATGGTCTCCAAAATTCCTGCAAAACAACACCACGAAACCACCTTACCCGTTCCAAGGCAAAAACTATCCAAAATCAAACTAAAATGGCCTAAACTATATGAAAATGCATGCAGAAATGTATATGAAATATGCGTTGAAATCACACTCATCAAATCACCCCAAGCTTAATATTTTGCTTGTCCTCAAGCAAACACTAAGGCCAGAAGATATGAATAGTCAGAGCATAGATAGTGAACCAAGAACCCGAGTAGTAACTAATCCAAGTAACAGGCATTTTGAAATAATTCAGCAAGAGACAATCAATTTCAAGTCCAATTAGAAGCTTAGGTTTCCTAGACTCATATTCTCACTGATTCGGGCACTCTTTCTCACCTTACTCAAGTGTTTAGGGATATATGACAATTCGCTCAATTTCCTCAAGGAATGAATTCTACCATAAGCTTGACTATCAACCAAATATCTACTTTATTAATGAAAACAATTAAGAATCAAGAGGTCTTTTGCTTTGGTTGTAACGGGGCCATGGGATTAATCGTCAGGTGGAGAATTCAAGAAAAGGAAATTTCAAGAAAGCTAATCAAAAGATCAAGCATTGCAAAATATGACACCTTCTAAAATACCTTTGTGGGTTCTGATTCACTTTTCCACCTTTCCACCTTTCTTTTTATTTTATTTCTCACTTTTCTTTTTGTCATCCCCTTCTCTATTTATATTTCTTTCTTTTATTTTTCTTTTATTTGGAGAAGGGGAGATTTTCAGCTCAAGAGAAATATTTTTCTGATTTTCTCATCCCATACTTTTTCAAATACCTTTTTACCCTTTTTGTAATACTTTAGAAGGTCTCCTATCAATCATCATTAATCAAAGTATTTCAAGGTACCAAGGAAAGTATTTTATTCTTTCAGGCTCAAAATTGGGAAACTAAGGGGTAGCATTTAGTCAACCAAAGCTCAGAAGGCCGGAAAAATACCTATTGCCTCAATCATTTTCAAAAATGTTTTCAAAAATTTTTAAGCTTCAAAACAGTTTCAAGTCAAGTTCTAGAGAAATACAATCCAAGAGGAATAACACTCTATCACAAAGAATGGGGTAGATTTAGTGAGTACCCCTTTTTGGCTCAAAATTCTCACATTTAGTAGTTCAAAAATCAATGAGAAACACAAATCTATGGAACCACATGCTAATTATCAACTATCAAAGACCATCTCAAGAATTTTTTTATTTGTAGCCTTATCACATGAATAACAAATTGGGTTCAAGAATTCACTATCTCAATTAATTTGGCACTGAGTTCTCACAATCGGATGCATAATCTAAGCAAGGGGCAATCGAATCATGTGATCATGCAAATCTATGACTATATGAATGCATCATGCAAAATGCAAATGCAAAAATACCCCTACCCCAAGCTTAAAAACTTACATTGTCCCTAATGTAAATAATCAAGTCGGAGAGAGGAGAAAAATGGAACAACTCACCGAGGCGGTAGCGAGTGCTGGCTCACATTCCAGTCAGAAACTTGTTGGGAAATGCATCACGACCGTGAGCCTCATCACGGGCAGGCCGTGATCAATTCTGATCCATGGGTGTTGGCCTGTCACGGTCGTGAACTCCATCACGGCTAGGCAGTGATGCTCTCTGATCTTCAGGGTCTTCTCATCACGCCCGTGATGGGTGTCACGGCTAGGCCGTGATCCTTTCTGATCTTCTCATTAGGCTCATCATGGCCGTGACCAGTGTCACGGCCTGGGCGTGATGGTTGCTGACTTTGTTTCTCTCTGCCTTTTTTGCTCCTCCTTCCCTGAAAACACTTAACAAATTTATTAATTTATTTTCCTCTTGATCTTCTCAAATTATTTAAGAGTTAAATTCAAAAACAAAGGGAAAATGGAAAGAAAACTTGGGTTGCCTCCCAATAAGCGCTTCTTTAACGTCACTAGCTTGACTGCTTAGGATCCTCCTCCTGGATCCCATGGTCTGTGGAGTGGCGATTGTAGCAGCAATATGACTCTATCCACAATTCCACCTAGACCGTGTGTGAAAACTCCATTGACCTATACAATTATGAACTCACTTCCTCTCGGGTCAAATGGTATTTTCATGAGGAAGTTTCACAGACAAGTGGAAGGGACTAACTTAGCAATGTCCACACATGCATGTAAGCCGACATATTTGTCGAATGCAGCAAATTCAGCAAGCATGGTGGAGTCCATTACCACTTCATCTTCATTTTGAACTATCTCTAAAACCAGATTTTGCTCAAATTGTGTTGCATGTGACTCTTGTACTAACTGTTTGCAAATTTCCTCAAGTTGCATTTTGAAGTTTTGCATCAGAGCTTCGATACAGTCACAATTGGCTCTTGCTTTGGCCTTAGAGGCGGATAGCTCCTGGGAATATTGTTCTAGAGCAACTTTCAAGGGTGATTGCTCATTCCATTCCCATTCCTCAATTTCCCAAGGACTTGTGAAAGGTAATTCCTCCTTTTGTGACTCGTCTACCACCACCACTTCATCTTCATTTTGATCCATCCCCACAGCCATATTCTGCTTAAATTCTGTTTCATGTGGCTCTTCGGGAATCGGTTGTAAACATGGTGGTGGAGGTGGTAAATACGAGCAAAAGGTTTCCCATTCCTGCTCGGAGAAGTTATATATAAGCCTACCCATCGCACTATCAACTTGTGCTGGAATAACATGATTCAGCAAATCTATGCAGTCTCCCAAACACCAGTTGTCCTCCAAAGTGTGACTTGAGGCTTCCTCATCAGGTGGATAATAATAATTGTCCATGAATTTCGTCCACCTTCCACAAACAAAACTCAAAACAAAAAGATCAAATATATACAGGAAAAAAATGTCTAAATTAGTTGCCTCCTTTGTTACTAATGATATTGGCAAAACCAAACCCCGGCAACGGCGCCAAAAACTTGTTGATTACGAATCTAGGCAAGTATACCTAGTCGTACAAGTAATACGGTGGTGAGACCGATATCGTTCCCACGAGGATTGGTTGCCAAATACCAATTCACAACTTCGACAACTATCTAGACTAAAACATGGTTTGAAGAGAATTCTAAATAAACAAAATAAAACAAACAAAATCTTTTTGTATTTTTGTCGAGCACTTGGAATGCGAAAAGGGGATTCTTGTTAGGACTAGACTTCACTAAACCTTAGCCTCATGCAATACCAAAACCACTAATCCAGTTTATGCTCCAACTATTAAAATCAACCCACGAGATTACTTAAGCCCTGATTCCTCAGATGACAAGAGCCTAAATCCACTAATAGACCCTAATTCCTTAGGTGGCCTAGATTAATGAATTTGCATTAAGAGTAGGGATTACGCGATTACTAATAAACCAAACCCCATTCCTAGATGCAAGGTTTACTAGGTGATTAATTCCATATCAAGAATTGATAAGTACGTTCCCATTGCAAATCAAATCTTAAAATCAGTTCATGGATGGCCAACCCACAAAAAGCATTAAGCAAGGGAATTAAACACTAATACAAAGGCATAAACACAGATTGATAAATCAAAGCAATTACATAATATTCAATTTAGTTACATCTAATCCCAACAAAAAGGGATTTAGCTACTCATGGTTACAGAGAAAGCCAAAATGAAAGAAATAGAGAAAAGGGGAAGGAAGAACTCCATGGCAGCTTCCCGCAGTAGTCCAGCAGCCCCTCTCAGCAGCTCCCTTGTTGGGTTGGAATCCCTCTTTGCAATTCCCAGCCGCAGCTGCTCTAGGTCAGAGCAGATGTTTTAGGGTTCCAAGCTCTCTTTTTCTGGTCTCCAAAATTCCCGTAAAACAACACCACGAAACTACCTTACCCGTTCCAAGGTAAAAACTATCCAAAATAAAACTAAAATGGCCTAAACTATATGAAAATGCATGCAGAAATGTATATGAAATATGCGTTGAAATCACACTCATCAGCTTCTCAGAAGTGCTAGGTCTGGGAGTAGACTCAGTAACTTCTTCATGCTCATTTACCATTTGAACAGATTCAGGCTCTACAGCAGGATCCTCAACAAGGATTTCCTCTTCAATATGCTCTGATCGAGGTGATGGAGGAGGTGAAGTAGCATACTGCAGCACTGGTTCAGGTAATTCCTTAGCCTAGTGAATTGTATCTTCATTCTCAAGGTGTAGACTAGTAACAGGAAACCCAAAGATATCCTTGAATTTAATAAATCTACAATTTGAAATGCCACATTTTCCTCTGATAGTGGGAATGACTCTTTCCTCTTCTTGAGTCAGTGCTGAAGTGGAAGCTTCTCTAGTGTAGTGTATGATATGAGATCTCCAAAACTCAACTGCAGGTTCAGTTTCAGAAACTTGCTCAATTGGAAGAGATTGCCAAAACTCCAGTAAAGTGGAATCAAAAGGTTCTGAGTTAACGTCTAGCATGATTGGCTTATTCTCTGGCTTCTTGCCTTTGAATCTTCTATTCTTCTTCTCTTTGTCTTTGTTGTGGTCAACCATTGACAATCTTGGGCATATCATGTATGGCTTGATTCCAATCTTGGTCTTCTCCAATGAGTGTCGTAACCATGTTGGAGGGATAAAATTTACAGTCGTCACAACTCTGAAATGCTCAAATTCCCATTTCAACATTTGATACATTAGATGATCAACAAAGTCAGCAGCCTTGCCATACACACTAGGGTACTGAAATGTCTGCCAACGAGTGTTTCTTGAAGTTGACACAGGCAAACACAAGAAGGGGGGTTGAATTGTGTTTGTTAATAATTTTCGAAAACAACCTTTAAAACAATTTTTGCACTCAAGGAGATTAGAAACAGAAGCAATCACAAAGAAAAAGATCCTTTTAAAAAGACTTTAACAACAGCAACATCAAAACCCCTCGGTAAGTAAGAAACAGATAAAATTGTAAGATATAAGAGATAGAAGAATCACGCAAGCTATTTTATCTTGGTTCACTCTCTTCCAACCAAGAGCTACGTCCAGTCCCTTCTACTTGAAGGATTTTCTCCACTATTATCAAAATATATTATAGCCAAGTATTCAACACCTCTCCAGGCTACAAGTATTTCTTTCTTACCAAGCCTCTTCATGCTCTAACTCTAACAAAGAGATATAATGTTTGATCTTCTCAACTCACTATGTGTGAAAATAAGACAGTTTAAGATCAGATGAATATTTTCACAATATTCAAACTAAGAAATACTGACTCTTGCTCTCTAAAGAAATATGAGTATGAGTGAGTGTACTTTTACAAAAAGTTGAGCTCGTAAGATTGTGCAGTCAAGAGTTCTTGTTTCACTATCTCAGGTCTCCTATTTATAGTGACTTTCTTCTTCACTTGTATTTCTTCAACGGTTACTTTGAATAATCCCGTTTAGAGATAGCATTTAATGCATGATATCCGTTTTGACCGAGAGCTTGATTGTGGCAATGTTGAATAGTATTCTTGGTTATCGAGGTAGCATGAAATATGAGGCTTACTGATCTGAGTATTGTATCTTGAGAACTTGTTGTTCCTCCTTTGTGTATAATTCAGCTTTTTCAGCCATAAAGTTGTCATCCTACAGATCGTTTTGCAGTATCTTATTGTACGATTCTGCTTTTTGCATTTCTTGAAGGTACTATGTTTCTTTTACAACAAGGTGAAACATTAAAGTAGATAAAACAAATGTGAAGAAAAAATACTCTATTGAAATAAATATCAATCATTTGAAATAAATTCAAGAGATTCGGATTGCATTTAATTCATTTCAAGGATGGAGCTCGTCTAAAAAGAAACTCTGTCTACTTAGTTATATGAGAGACTAAGTCTGTTCAATATTTTATTTTGCTCGTCTGATGACATGGCATATCCTCTTGTCTATCAAGTCTTCGGACTTGCTATTCCTCAATGAGTTATAAAGATCTCCGTCTAGTGACGTAGCGGTTAGAGCTCGTCTACTAGATTACTTTATGTTTCAGTTCATTTACTTGTACTGATTACTTCCGTCTGCTTACGTGGCAAGATGGACGCGCTTATTATCAAGTCTTTGGACTTGCTGTATCTAAACAAGTTATTTTGGCATTCGTCTAGCAAACATTTAGAGCCTCGTTCACTTAAGAATACCAGTCTACTAAATTAAATAAAGAAGTAACTTTACCAAGGTAAGCAGCCTGTCTACAAGGGTGGACGCGTATTTTTAAATGAAAGCTTATCCTATGTTTACTTATATTAAAGTATTTCTGCATAACCGAAAGCACATGTTAGATATCAACTAACACTTTGCCAAGCAAATTTAATCCTTTTGTTAGCATCAAAACTTAGAAATTATTAAATCCAAAACCACTTTGGTTCCAACAATCTCCCCTTTTTTGATGATGACAGAACTAATTAAATTTGAAAAGCAAAGTCTAACAGAGCTTGCAGGGCTCATCCTAAGACAAAGCATTCAAATAATTAAGCAGAATAAGAATATGAAAAACAGCTGCATATAAGCTAACATATAGGTGCAACAACTTGTCATACTTAGAGTATATATAAGGGAATAAATAAACATAAGTATCAGAGCAACAAATATCAAAACAAATAAGCAAACATAAGCATCAGAGCAGTTAGCAAGTAAAGGAGACTGTTCAAATGCAGACTAATATGAGTTTTTCAAATATGAACTTTTTATATATGAATATAAACAAATCATTTTTCTTTCATTTCTCCCCCCTTTTTGTCATCAGTCAAAAAGGTAAAAGGAGAGGACCATCATTGTCAGTATAAGAGAAAAAAAGGGTAAAGGTTAAGTAGGAGGAGGTGGTGGAGGAGGAGGGTTCTGAGTCTGACTCTTCTTGAAGTCCATAAGAAATTCCAGCATATTATTGACAACCTCTAAGGTTGGGGCCATTGAAGTTTGAACTTGCTGCTGGACATCCTCCTTAATCTTCTCGGTCATCTTTTCAACCTTCTCATCAACATCTTGCCAACCCTTTCATCAACTATTTTCCCAAGAACCTCTTCAATATTAGATGGCAGAGCCTGTTGCCTTGAGCTTTCTGCAGACTCTTGAAATGTGCTCAGTGTTCTTGAATGATCTGAAGGGTGCATCATAACTAGAGCTAAAGGTTGAGAATATTGTCTTTCTAATAAGCTCTGATGGTGAATTGATTCAGTAGTTTCCTCTAAGCCGACAGTAGTGGCAATTTGACCATGTTCTTCAACAACAGGTTTATCTGTGATAGGCTCTAAAGTAGGTGGAGGGATTACTGAGACTTCCTTTGCCCATCTAATGGGGTGGATGAATACCACATTCTTACTATTTATAGGAAGTCCCCAGAGGTCTTTATAGATCATATATCTAAAGTTTGACAGACCTCCCTCTGACCTTAGGAGTATTCTTCTTCTCTTCTTCAGACATACCAGAGGAAGATGCCTCTCTGGTGCAGTGGATGATATGAGATTTCCAGAAATCAGCAGCTCTATGTTCATTGATCAACTCAATGGATTCAGTATGCAAAAGGAAATCCAGCGTTGAGTAGTCAAAGGTTTCTCGATGTAGATCAGCATTGCTGATTTAGCTTCAGGCATCACTCCCTTGAATCTTCTGTTTTTCATGTCCTTGTCCTTATTTAGATCTAACATTGGCAGTCTTGGACAGATCCAGTAAAGCTTGATTCCAATTCTGGTTGCTTCATTATGTCTCAGCCAAGATAAAGGGACAAAATGCGCGGCTCTATCAACTCTGATTTGACTGAATTCCCACTTCAGTATTTCATAGTAGAGTTGATCCAGAAAGAAGTCAGAGGCCCTCCCATAGACTCTGGGATGCTCAAAAGACACCCATTTTGTGTCCCTTGGCATAATCATGGGAACATGATTTGAAGATCTTTCTCTTCGCTCAGGGATGGTAGGAAGATTTTTCCTATTGGGGTCAGTCTCCCAAACAGGTATGATATGTCTCTCAACTCCATCAGTGAGGGGTAAGAAAGGAGTTTTGACAAGGTTAGGGTAAATTTTTCTAGGGGGAATTTGTTTAGGGGTAGGTGAGTGACTAATGGCCCTACGTTGTTGTGCATTTGAGAAGGCACATTTTTGACTAATTTACAATCAGGATGAGGTAGGTATAAGGGTTCAACAGGTGGGCTGATTTCTTCCTCATACTCAGGTAGATGATACCATCTAGTTGGAATGTGTTGGGGTTCAGGTTGGTGAGAATGAAACAGAACTTTCCATTCCCTTTTTACCTTGGCCCAATCCTCAGATTTGCCATTAAAAAGAACAGAAGTTGGGGTGAAGGGAAATAAGGTTCTCAAGGGTTTCGGGGAAGGAACACCAGGGGAAATGCCATCATCTGGTTGATTGAACCAGGGATCATCGACAGGGATAATAGGTTGAAATTGTGGAGTGGTTATTTGTGTTGGTTGGAGTGAAAGGGGTGTGGGAATGTATACATCATCTGGAGTGGAGACAGGCACATCATCAATCCTAGTTTCTAAACTAGACACTAGGGCATCTACTGCTATTTGAACAGGATCACTAGCAGAGATGGTTACCTTAGAAGTCATAGTTGATCTGGATTTTCTTGCTGGTTGCATTCTAGGTTTTGTTGGAACAATTGTTGGAACAGGCACAACGGTCTCAGCAGCAGCAACAGAGGTCTTCTGCTTCTTCAGAATTGAACTGATAGGAATGCTTTCCTCATCAGCTTCCTCATCTTCATTGTGAGAGAAGATAACTCTTCTTTGCTTCTTTGTAGCAGGGGAGTCAGAAGGTTCCCTGATAGCAATGCCACCAGCTGGTCTCTTGGGGGCAGGCTTCCTTGTTGCAGTGGTCTTTTGCCTAGTTATTCTTTTTACTCCTAGGACTTCAACATTGTTTTGTTCCACCATCTCTTCTTTAGCTTTCATCAACTCCTCAGTCTTGGCCATTGCAGCAGCAACATAGGTACTGAGGTTCATGTTGGCTATATTCATTTTACCAAAGTAAACAGCAGACATTGGTTTTCAAGTTAATATCCTAGCTTGCTCCTCAGGAGTCTTTGCAGCAAGAATCTCTTGAATTCTTTGAGCCTTGAAAATCTTGGAAAGAAGATGGTAAAAAGGAAGTGGTGAGAGTCTTTTCTTATTCATCACAGCGTCTCCGGATCTTTCGTACATAATTCTTGGAAGATTGATCTTTGATTCAGTGAGAAGATGGCAGAGGCAGAATTTGTGCAGAGAGGAGAGGTTGTCTTTGGATCCAACCTTATGAATAACTACATTGTTGAGAAGCTGATGAAGTATACAAACAATATCCTTCATTTCAACAGCCTTCCAAGTGTGAGTTTTGACTGTGTTTTCTTTAATGAGACAGACTTCAATAGTCTCAGAACCACCCAAGTCCTCTTCCCATGACTCAGTAAAGACTAAACCCTCATGAGCACAGGAAATTGCATCAGCAATAGTTTTCTCTGAGATTACAATCTTCTTTCTTAACACCGTTGATCCGAAATCAGTATCAGTTACTTGGACGTTTCTCCAGAAATCTCTGATAAGATTGGGAAAGACAGAGACCTTCTATGTGAAAAGTCCTCCCCACTCGGCTGCATTAACATATTTGCTTATGTCTAGATTGTAGTCTTGCAGCACTTCAAGGTTGAAATGATACTCTATTGCCAGGTTGAGCTTGTCCACGTTAAAGGTTGAAGAAGAAGCCATTTTTGGTGATCAGAGAGCTTAGGGTTTGAAAGTAGAGAGAGGTAGAGAGAGAGATAGCCCGAGAGGTTATGGATGTGTAAAGTTTTTCTCAAAGGGAAAATATTACTTTTAAAGGAATTTTGAATCTCAAAGGTTAAAAAAAAACTTTTGACATGACATGTCATTATGATAAAACGGTGTTGGTAACTTGGAACTATAAAAAGGTCTTGATGGGATTGATGGAAGTACTGACTCAGGAAAGAGAATAAAGGAAAATTTGTCTTGAGACAAAATAAATGCATTTATTAACACACAAAAAATGCTTAAACACAGGCAGATGTGAACTCGTCTGAAACTATACAATGGACGCGATAACCAGTATCAGTGGATGCGTCATATGGACGTGCAATACAATATCCAATAGACGCACAACTTTTAATAGGTATTAGACGAGCATAGGTAATAGATGCAAGATTAACAAAACAAATTTTTCTCGAAGCTAGACGCCTAAATTAATCCACACATATCATATTAAGATGTTTCCTGATAAAGATAAATATGTCCTCTGCAAGAGGTTTAGTAAAGATATCTGCCCATCGACGGTCAGTATCTACAAATTGAATATCAATCACACCTTTTTGCACATAATCCCTAATAAAATGATGTTTAATCTCTATGTGCTTAGCTCTAGAATGCAAAATTGGATTCTTAGATAGATTTATTGCAGCAGTACTATCACACATAAGCGGAATACTACTTACAAATACATTGTAGTCCTCCAATTGATGTTTAATCCAAAGAAGTTGTGAGCAGCAACTTGCAGCTGATATATACTCAGCTTCAGCAATTGATAAAGCAATGGTAATTTGTCTTTTGCTTGACCATGAGACAAGATTAGCTCCAATGAAGTGACATCCTCCACTAGTGCTTTTTCTTTCAATTCGATCTCCAGCACAGTCAGCATCACAGAAACCAACTAATCTGTAATCTTCGTTTTTCTTAAATCACAAACCAAGATTAGTAGTACCTTTTAAATATCTAAAAATTCTCTTAACTGCTTATAAGTGAGATTCTCTAGGATCAGATTGAAATCAAGCACATAAACATACACTGGACAAAATATCAGGCCCAGACACAGTAAGATATAAGACAGATCCTATCATACCTCTGTATACCTTTTGATCTACCTTTTTCTCTTTATCATCTTTGTTCAGTATGGAAGTGGGGTGCATAGGAGTATTCATTGGTTTACAATCATCCATCTTAAACTTCTTCAGAAGTTCTTTTGTATACTTAGTTTGGTGGATGAATGAACGCGCTGTCGCCACGCGCCAAAAAGAACGAGCGTTTACAAAATTAATGCAGATAGGGAAGCGACAACTCGAGTATCGTCTCTCAAGGACTCTTTAGTGTTGTTATTATTAACAGAAAATCAAAAGTTAGTTTTGGGGGGTTTTGGATTGAAATAAAATAAAGAAAACAAAACAATGAAAACAAAGCAGTTAAAGAGAATAGCAAATAAACTAAAGACGATTAACCTACTGTTCTTGGTTTCTCACTATCATTGGTTCAAATAAATCCAAGCCCTAAGCAGATTCTAATCCCCTTTCAGTTGTAGCAACAATTAACAAACGAAATCGCTACTACGGATATATGTTCCTATTCCCGAATTAAACAAACGGGGTTAAGCCCTCATGAACTAAACGAACATGAATGAACACACGCGAATTAAACAAACGCGATTAAGTATAGGAACATAGCATCATCGAAATGAATCAACACAACACTACACACTCCTGAATTAAACAAACAGAAATGTATAACATCGCATTGAAAAGAGAAAAGCAATTAAAACAGGAAATACAGAACCTCAAGTGTAATTGAAACCAATCACAGTAGATTAATCTAGGAGACTAGTTCTCCATTACAAAGGAAAAACAAAAGACAAGAATTAAACTACTGAAAGCTACTACTACTGTCTAAGACTAGCCAAAACTGGCTAACTATGACTAAGACTCTTCAGTTCTGTCTAAAAAACGCTTAAATACAATTTCTGGATTTCGCTGGCTCGCGAGGCGAAGCACAACTCGCGACGCGAATCTTGTGAACAGTCTGCAACCTTTGGTATTCTCGCGAGGCGAACAAACCTTCGCGAGGCGAGAATCTGAAAAGTCTTATGTTATGCCCGTTATGAACATCAGGGGCCAACCGTGATGCTTTATGACTTCCAGGCTCGCGAGGCGAATGTATGCTCGCGAGGCGAGACTCTTCAACTTCAAAACTGCAACGCCCGTGATCTTCAACACGGGTAAACCGTGATCGTCTCTGACTTTTCAGGGCTGGATGACTCGCGGGGTGAGAGATTCTTCGCGGGGCGAAAGACCAGAATTATCCCTTTTTATTAACCTGAAAATAAGAAATAACAGTAAGTATTTTATTTAACTCTAAATCAACTAAATTAGCTTAAAAACACTTTACAGACTCAAAATCTTACTTAAGGACAATCAAGTCTAATTTGGGTGAAAATGATATAAAATTAGCACAAAGCCATGGTCTTCACTAGTTATGAAACCAGTCAAACAGAGGCTCATCAAAATACCCCAAACTTAAACTTTGCTTGTCCCCAAGCAAACTACAACTTAAAAACTCAAAAAGACTCAAGACCTGGCAAAACATGGCAAGCTTAAGGATTCAATCAACTTTACACAAATTTCAAGCAATTCACAAAATGATTTTTCCTTCAATGTTCCCCCCTTTTCAAACAAAGCAATCCCCACATTTATTTATTCTAAACATTTGAGAATTTCATCATTCAAACAATCATTAATCTAGGCAGGGGGTCCAAGTTACACACAAGAGGGAGATCACCAAATTCAAACAACTGCATTCCTCACAAGGGAAATTTGTGTTCACTCATTCGCTCAATTTGTGTCAGGCAATCAACAATTCACTCAATTTCACTTTTAAGAGCACTTCCCATAAATTTGATTTTCATCTCAAAATGATTCCCACAGAAAACATGCATGCAACATCAAAAGGTCTTTTATGGGTTGTAACGGGGCCTGGCTAAGGGTAGGATATACAAAGGTACTAGGCTGAAGACCCTAGGAACTAAGAGAGCATGAACATTATTTACACTTTGTATTTCCACTCAAGTTCCTTTTCTCATTTTTTCTTTATGCCTTGGGTGACTACAGCCTTTTATTCTAATACTTTTTTTTTTGATTTTTTTTTAAAACAATTTTACACTTTTTTTTTTCAATCCCAAACAACACATCACACTTTTCAGCCACCCCAAACTTAGTTTCTTGCACCCATTCTAAGATTACATGCTCTCCTAATCCTAAGATTGGGTTAACATGGTTTTCCAGATTTTTGGGCTTATAACATTAGGTTATCAAGAATTAACAGGCTAATAGGCTCAATGGGGCTAACTAGGGAACATGCATTAGGGATGGTTATTTTTAGGCTAAGTAGTTATTTACAAAGAAAATGCCTAAATCATCTGAAGCAAACACATAATCATGCAAACCATAAAGAGATTCAAGCAAATTCAGGAAAGTGCAATCAAAAGTGATTTTCACACAGTTTAAAACATGTTGGAGGCTCAAAACCTCACCTGGACATTCATGCAAATTGTTTGACAGAGATTCTATCTCTAGTGTGTGCTTCCTATCACCCCAAACTTATCATAAATCATGTCATGATAACAAAATCCCAAAGTTCAGTTTTCAATCATATGGGGATCATTTTTCAAAAAAAAAATTTTCAAATCCTAGGGGGAACAGTCAACAATATCATGCAATCAATCTATGCAAAATCAATAAAATCCAATAAACTTGCCAATACCAGACTTAACACAACTCCTGAGCTTCTCAAATTATTCAGGAGCTTTATTCAAAGAAAAGGAAAAACTACAACTAGTTCCCTCCCCCACACTTAAATCATACATTGTCCCCAATGAAACAACATAACAATAAAATCAGAGTGAGGGAAAGGAAAACTCATTGGAGGGCGGTTCCGCCAGGATCCCACTGTCTGTAACATAAGTCCCACGTGGTAGCCAAAGGATGGAAGCTCATTCCATGCTTCCCTAACTTGCAGCCTTGATGTGGGAGTGAGCACTTGACAATTATAATGACTTCGCCGAGTGCGGCGGACTTCTCACTCCCCTTCAGGTCACAGCTGACCTCTTTCTCAACTTTGTCAATAAAATCCTCCCAATAGAAGTGGGGCTCAACCTCTTGGCCCAGCCATGGTGCAGAATCCAGAGCTTTAAACTCCATCACTAGTGGCTCCTCAGGGGGAGGTGGCAAACAGTTAGCTGGTGTCTCCGGTGCTGCTTCAACTTCTGCAAGTTCTTCATCCAGTGCACTAACAAAGTTATCACCTGCTATACATGCAGAAATTTCAGCACACACCACACAAAGGTTAGAGTTAGTAGAGTCAGTACATATATCACAATAAAATGAATCAGTAAAATTCTGAATGTCTGGAAATTCAGCAATTAATTCATCCACCCCATTACTCTCAACACATGCAATTGATTTACTTGAATCATCTACTTCCAAAGGTTCTTCATCATCCTCATGCACGGGGAAGCAGATGTCCTCCTGGTCCTCCTGATCCTCCTTTTCTATGTGAACATGACCCTCAACCTCATCTGTCTCCTGTTCCATATGGATGCTTTGCTTAACATACCTTTCAAAATAACATTCTACACATAAAGCAGTGCCAGAACAATAACAATCATCACATGCATTAGAATCAGGGGATTCAACACACAGTTCATCAATAGAAACATTATCAGAATCATCATCAGAAATATTTTCAGGAATAACTTGTGACTCTGTATGTTCTTCAAGAGGCTGTGGAGTTAGCATTGCAGCCAAGTTGGCGGCTATTTGATCAATTAGAGCAGACAACTTCCGAGATTCAGCTTCTCCCCTCTGGTATTCAGCCTCCATCCTCTGTTGATTTTCCTCTATCATCCGTTGATTTTGCTCGACCATTTGTTGTCTCATTCCTTCCATATGTGCATTTATCTGTCCAGCCATTTGCTTGAACAGGTCCTCTAGGGAAGGTTCGGAAGGTGCAGAGGTGGTCACTTGGCTAGGATAGTATCTAAACAGGAAGGCTTCCTTCAAATCAAACCAGCTTGAGATGGAATTCTCATCAAGACAATACAACCAATCCCTTGCAGCACCTTCAAGTGAGAACTGGAAAGCTTCCATCTGAATGTGATCTTCTGTTATTCCTGCAGGTCTCAGCATTATAGAGCAAGCAATCTGGAATTCCCTCAGATGCTCCTGCGGATTTTCACTTGCAAAACCACTAAACCTTGGCAACCAGTGTGATAAACCAAGAAAATCAGGAAAATATATGCATGGTGGTTGCTCATAGTAAGCATTAGGTATGTAATTTCGCATATAATTATCCATGGGGGGTGCTAAAATTCACAACCAGACAATGCAGACAAAACTAATTAGCAAAGAGAATTTTTTTTTTAATTTTATTTTCTACTAATAACAACAAACCAGAGTCCCCGGCAACGGCGCCAATTTTTGAACGCGCTGTCGCCACGCGCCAAAAAGAACGAGCGTTTACAAAATTAATGCAGATAGAGAAGCGACAACTCGAGTATCGTCTCTCAAGGACTCTTTAGTGTTGTTATTATTAACAGAAAATCAAAAGTTAGTTTTGGGGGGTTTTGGATTGAAATAAAATAAAGAAAACAAAACAATGAAAACAAAGCAGTTAAAGAGAATAGCAAATAAACTAAAGACGATTAACCTACTGTTCTTGGTTTCTCACTATCATTGGTTCAAATAAATCCAAGCCCTAAGCAGATTCTAATCCCCTTTCAGTTGTAGCAACAATTAACAAACGAAATCGCTACTACGGATATATGTTCCTATTCCCGAATTAAACAAACGGGGTTAAGCCCTCATGAACTAAACGAACATGAATGAACACACGCGAATTAAACAAACGCGATTAAGTATAGGAACATAGCATCACTGAAATGAATCAACACAACACTACACACTCCTGAATTAAACAAACAGAAATGTATAACATCGCATTGAAAAGAGAAAAGCAATTAAAACAGGAAATACAGAACCTCAAGTGTAATTGAAACCAATCACAGTAGATTAATCTAGGAGACTAGTTCTCCATTACAAGGGAAAAACAAAAGACAAGAATTAAACTACTGAAAGCTACTACTACTGTCTAAGACTAGCCAAAACTGGCTAACTCTGACTAAGACTCTTCAGTTCTGTCTAAAAATTGCTTAAATACAATTTCTGGATTTCGCTGGCTCGCGAGGCGAAGCACAACTCGCGACGCGAATCTTGTGAACAGTCTGCAACCTTTGGTATTCTCGCGAGGCGAACAAACCTTCGCGAGGCGAGAATCTGAAAAGTCTTCTGTTACGCCCGTTATGAACATCAGGGGCCAACCGTGATTCTTTCTGACTTCCAGGCTCGCGAGGCGAATGTATGCTCGCGAGGCGAGACTCTTCAACTTCAAAACTGCAACACCCGTGATCTTCAACACGGGTAAACCGTGATCGTCTCTGACTTTTCAGGGCTGGATGACTCGCGGGGCGAGAGATTCTTCGCGGGGCGAAAGACCAGAATTATCCCTTTTTATTAACCTGAAAATAAGAAATAACAGTAAGTATTTTATTTAACTCTAAATCAACTAAATTAGCTTAAAAACACTTTACAGACTCAAAATCTTACTTAAGGACAATCAAGTCTAATTTGGGTGAAAATGATATAAAATTAACACAAAGCCATGGTCTTCACTAGTTATGAAACCAGTCAAACAGAGGCTCATCAATGAACACCTCGTCCATGGTTTGTTTTACTTGAAGTCCAAGGAAGAATTTGAGTTTTCCCATCATGCTCATTTCAAACTCTTTCTGCATTAACTTAGAGAATTCTTTGCATAGAGACTCATTAGTACCACCAAAAATAATATCATCAACATATATCTGTACAACTATGAAATTGGACTTAATGGATTTTCTAAATAAGGTTGTGTCAACCTTTCCTCTATTGAATCCATTTTCCATAAGAAAGGAACTTAGTCTGTCATACCAAGCTCTAGGAGCTTGCTTAAGACCGTACAAAGCTTTATTAAGCTTATATACATGTTCAGGATGGGTTTCATACTCAAAAACCGGAGGTTGCATAACATAGACTTCTTCATTAATAAAGCCATTTAGAAAGGCACTTTTAACATCCATTTGAAAAAGCATAATACTATGATTAGCAGTGAATGAAAGTAGAATTCTAATAGCTTCTAATCTAGCAACAGGTGAAAAAGTTTCAGTATAATCTATACCTTCTTCTTGAGAGAAGCCTTGAGCAACAAGACTTGCTTTGTTTATGATTACCTTACCATTTTCATCAAGTTTGTTTCTGTAAACCCACTTTGTTCCAATCACTGATTTGTCTTCAGGCAGAGGAACCAGAGTCCAAACATCACTTATTTCAAATTGATTGAGTTCTTCTTGCATAGCCAGAATCCAACCATCATCTAGCAGAGCCTCGTCTACTGTTTTTGGTTCCAACTCAGAGACTAGTGCAAAATTGTCTTGTTCTCTAAAGGTTGATCTGGTTCTTAGCTTGTCATTGGGGTTTCCAATGATCTGATCTTTTGGATGATAATTCTTGAAGTACCAAGATTTTTGAACTGTACCATGTTGAGAAATGGAAGTTTCTAGTTGTTGAGTGGGGTCATCTTCTTGATCATCAACTTTTATCTCAGGTGAGTCTCCTGGTATGCTTAGATCAAGATCTGAAAAAGCTTCATCTAGCTCTGATAATTTCTTACCAGGCTGTTTGTCATCAAACTTGACATGAATACTTTCCTCTACAATCAGAGTCCTAGAATTATAAACTCTAAAGCCTTTAGATGTTTTAGAATATCCTAATAGTATTCCACTATCTGTTTTAGCATCAAACTTACCAAGTTGATCTTTAGTATTTAGTATAAAGCATTTACAACCAAAGGGGTGAAAATAAGATATGTTGGGTTTTCGTCCTTTCCACAATTCATAAGGAGTCTTATTCATGATAGGTCTAATGTATATTCTTTTCTGAATGTAGCAGGCAGTATTAACATCTGCTGCCCAGAAGTGTCTAGGGACAGAGTTGTCATTGAGCATAGTCCTAGCCATCTCTTGAAGAGATCTGTTCTTTCTCTCTACCACACCATTTTGCCGTGGTATTCTAGGTATTGAGAAGTTGTGAAGGATACCACTCTCTTCACAGAACTTATGAAATTGCTCACTTTCAAACTCTATCCCATGGTCACTTTTGATTGAAGTGATACACATGCCTTTTTCATTCTGTACACATTTTGCGAATACGTAAAAGACCTTAAAAGACTCATCCTTATGAGTTAGGAACATAACCCATGTCCATCTAGTGTAATCGTCTACTATGACAAGACCATATTTTTTACCACTGACCGAGGCAGTCCTTGTTGGACCAAAAAGATCTAGATGTAGCAACTCTAGTGGTCTATTGGTACTGACAACATTATTAGATTCAAAAGAACCTTCGACTTGTTTTCCCTTTTGACATGCATCACAGAGAGCATCAGATTTGAACTTAAGGTTTGGTAGTCCTCTCACGAGGTTATGCTTGTTTAGCTTTGAAATTAACTTCAAGCTTGCATGACCCAGCCTTTTGTGCCAAATCCATCACTCATCTTCAATGGACACTAGATGCGAGACACTTTGATTTGAGAGGTCCTCCAAGTCAATCTTATAGAGATTGTTTTGCCTTTTGGCAGTGAATAAAAGTGATCCATCATCTTTCTTGACAGTACGCATGTTCTTATCAAAAGATATTGCATATCCACTGTCACATAATTGACTTATGCTCAGTAGATTGTGCTTCAAACCATTTACTAAAAGAACATTATCAATGGAGGGAAAAGGATGTTTACCAATTTTACCTATACCAATGATTTTTCCTTTCTGATTTCCTCCAAATGTGACCCAGCCACCATCTTTGGACTTAAGGTTTTGGACATAGACATTTCTCCAGTCATGTGTCGTGAGCAACCACTGTCCAAGTACCAAGCCATCTGTTTACTTCCTGTCATTAAGAAAATATGCAACAGGTATTATCTTATATTTAGGTACCCAAACTGACTTGGGTCCTTTATTGTTAGTTGTCACTGGACGAGTATGCTTAGCATGTTTATTTTATATGCATCTAGATGTAATATGCCCACTTTTTTCACATACTTTGCAAAAGGTGTTGGACGAGCTAGACTTAGCTTTGGTATATTTATTTTTAACTTTTGAAGCTCTATGTTGTTTAAGTGGTTTTGACTTTTTGTGAGATGCGTCTTGCTTCTCTTTGTCATAACCGAGACCAGATTTATCATAAGGTGACCTAGAGTATCTTAAAATGAGATTAAGCTTATCTGAGCCACGTACAAGCTTTGACAGAGAATCGGTTAGATATGTTATATCTTGTTTCGGTTTTGCAACTTCACAAGAGACATCAGGTTCACACACCACTTTGTCAACTGGAGTGACATTCACTGACTTTAGTATGTCGTTTTCATTTTTGAGGTTTTGTTTCTTAGTGCAGACCCTATCATATTCTCTAGTCAGTTTAGAAAATTTCTTTTTGAGATTCTTATATTCTCGTGATAGTATAGACGACTCATGCAACAATTCATCAAAATCATTTTGAAGAGTGGACGGGTCAGAGTCCATTACCTCAGCATCAGTGTATTCACTTTCTGATGTAGTGTCTGCCATGAGACAAATATTTGCCTCGTTCTCAGCTTCATTTTCTTCATCCGATGAAGACAGAACAAGATCCTCCCATGTAGCCATTAAGCCTTTCTTCTTTTTTAAAAATTTCTTTTTATCTTTTAACTCGGCAGTTAGCTTTGAAGTTACCAGGTTTCTTGCATTCAAAGCACAAGGGTGGACCTTTTTCCTTGGAGTCTGACTTCTCCTTGGAAAACTTTTTGTTGAGTTGCTTCCTTCTGAAACCACCTTTATTTCTCCACATATGTTGAATCTTCCTGGAGATAAAGGACAGTTCATCCTCATCTGATCCTTCATCATTATCAGAAGATTCAGATTCATCAGATGACTCATCAGCTTTGAGAACTTTTGATGAACTTGCTTTCTTTGCCTTCAGGGCAATAGATTTTCCTTTTATGAAGTTTTCTTCTTCATTAATTTCAAGTTCATGAACCTTGAGAGATCCAAGAAGCTCTTCCAAAGAGAGTGTATTCAGGTTTTTGGCTTCTTGAATAACAGTTACTTTGAGTCTATATTGTTTGGATAGACTTTTCAGGATTTTTCTGACATGATCTCTATTTTGATAAACTTTTCTAAGAGATCCGAGACTGTTGGTGATGGTTTGGAATCTTCCAAACATTTGGTATATTGTTTCATGTTCACCCATTTTGAACAGCTCATACTGATGAACCAGCATGTTGATCTTGGATTCCTTAACTTGTGAGGAACCCTCATGAGCTAGGGCAAGAGTATCCCAGATTTCTTTAGCAGTATTGCAGCTGTGAACTTTGTCATGTTCAGATCTGGTTATAGCACACATGAGATAGTGCTTAGCCTTCAAATTCATTTGATGTTGGTTTTTCTGCTCTTGAGTGCATTGGACTCTAGGAACAACGGCTCCAGCTTCATCTCTTGGTTCAGTGTAGCCGGTTTCAATCAGCTCCCAAATATCTACATTCTGTGCATCTAAGAAGGCCATCATTCTCTTCTTCCAGTAGTCATAATCTGTTCCATCAAAGAGAGGAGGTCCGTTGATAGCTTGTCCTTCTGCATCCATGGTTGTTGGATCGTACTCTCTCAGCACTTGTAAGATGCTCAACCCTTTCGAGGCAGAGCTCTGCTACCAACTGAAGTTGACACAAGCAAACACAAGAAGGGGGGTTGAATTGTGTTTGTTAATAATTTTCGAAAACAACCTTTAAAACAATTTTTGAACTCAAGGAGATTAGAAATAGAAGCAAGCACTAAGAAAAAGATCCTTTTAAAAAGACTTTACCAAAAGCAATATCAAAACCCCTCGGTTAGTAAGAAACAGATAAAACTGTAAGAGATAAGAGATAGTAGAATCACGCAAGCTGTTTTATCCTTCGAACCAAGAGCTACGTCCATTCCCTTCTACTTGAAGGATTTTCTCCACTATTATCAAAATAGATTACAGTCAAGTATTCAACACATGTCCAGTCTACAAGTATTTCTTTCTTACTAAGCCTTTTCAGGCTCTAACTCTAACAAAGAGATATAATGTTTGATCTTCTTAACTCACTATGTGTGAGAATATGACAGTTTAAGATCAGATGAATATTTTCACAATATTCAAACTAAGAAATACCGACTCTTGCTTTCTAAAGAAATATGAGTACGAGTGAGTGTAGTTTTACAAAAGTTGAGCTCGTAAGATTGTACAGTCAAGAGTTCTTGTTTCATTATCTCAGGTCTCCTATTTATAGTGACCTTCTTCACTTGTATTTCTTCAACTGTTACTTTGAATAATCCCATTTAGAGATAGCATTTAATGCATGATATCTGTTGTGACTGAGAACTTGATTATGACAATGCTGAATAGTACTCTTGGTTATCGAGATAGCATGAAATAGGAGGCTTACTGATCTGAGTATTGTAGCTTGAGAACTTTTTGTTCCTCCTTTGTTTATAATTCAACTTTTTCAATCATAAAGTTGTCATCGTACAGATCGTTTTGTAGTATCTTATTGTACGATTCTGTTTTTTGCATTTCTTGATGGTACTATGTTTCTTTTACAACAAGCTGAAACATTAAAGCAGATAAAACAAATGTGAAGAACAAATATTCTATTGAAATAAATATCAATCATTTGAAATAAATTCAAGAGATTCAGATTGCATTTAATTCATTTCAAGTCTATCAAGTCTTTGAACTTGCTATTGCTCAATGAGTTATAAAGATCTCCGTCTGGTGACGTGGCGGTTAGAGCTCATCTACTAGATTACTTTATGTTTCAGTTCATTTACTTGTACTGATTACTTCCGTCTGCTTACGTGGCAAGATGGACGTGCTTATTATCAAGTCTTTGGACTTGCTGTATCTAAACAACTTATTTTGGCCTTCGTCTAGCAAACATTTAGAGTCTCGTTCACTTAAGAAAACCAGTCTACTAAATTAAATAAAGAAGTAACTTTACCAAGGTAAGCAGCCTGTCTACAAGGGTGGACGCGTATATTTAAATGAAAGCTTATCCTATGTTAACTTATATTAAAGTATTCCTGCATAACTGAAAGCACATGTTAGATCTCAACTAACACTTTGCCAAGCAAATTTAATCCTTTTGTTAGCATCAAAACTTAGATATTATTAAATCCAAAACCACTTTGGTTCCAACATTTCTGTCCATAATAAAAGGGACATGTCTGTATGATCTGGATCTTTTATAAGTGTCATCGGTGAGGTCCTTCTTGGTAGGGTCTGTATGCCAATCAGAGATTATGTGTCTCTCAACTCCTTCAGTGAAGGGCTTGAAGGGTGGATATTTGATTAAGTTGGGGTAAATTTTTCTTGGTGGGAATTTCTTTTAGGGAAGATGAGTTAGGGCAGGACCAAGATGGTTATGGAGAGTGGATGGAAGTGGTTGTCTAATGGTTGGGACATATGGTATTGGTAAATAGTCCGATATGGGTATGTTCTCTGGTTCATAGTCATATTCTGGAAGTGGATAGAGAGGTCTGGTTGAGACAGGTTCATGTTCAAGTTCATGGAATAGAATCTTCCAGTCCCTCTTAACCTTGGCCCAATTTTCAGATTTTCCCTCATACAGAACAGATGGATCAGTATAGGGAAATCTGATTCTTCTGATCTTTGGAAAAGGGGCACCAGGGCTAATACCATCATCAGGTTGATTAAACCAGGGGTCATTAGCATGGATAATTGGTTGAAAAGTTGGTCTAGGAGGTGATGGTATTTATGGTTGGTCTAGGTTGGAAATTGTTTGTGGTGAAAGGGGTGTGGGAATGTATACATCATCTATGTTTTGATTTTATTTACAGAAGATCCAGGTATAGAATCATCTACCCTATGCTCAAAACTTGAAACTAGGGCATCTACTGCTAACTTGATAGGATCATTAGCAGGTAGGGTTACCTCAGTTTCTATGACATCTTTGGCTTTTCTTTGTGGTTGCCTTCTCCTAGTTGGAATGGTAGAAGTAGTAGCAGCATTAACAGAGGTAGCAATCATCTGTTTCTTCAACACTGAGCTGATGGGAACCCTGTCCTCATCATCTTCATCCTCATTATGTGACAAGATCAAATTTCTTGCCCTTTTCTGTGAGGGGGCAAGTTGAGGAGCAATTGTGGGCTCTCTGATGACAATTCCACCAGTAGGCCTCTTTGGCATAGGCTTCCTTGCTGCAGTGGTTTTCTTCTTGACATTACTTTTTAGCCCCAGAACCTCAGCATTGTTTTGTTCCACCATTTCTTCCTTAACCTTCATCAATTCCTCTGTCTTAGCCATAGCAGCAGCAGTATAGGTGCTAATATTCATATTATCAATGTTCATTTTACCAAAGTCAGCAGCAGACATTGGTTTTTCAATTAAGATCCTGGCTTGTTCTTCAGGAATCCTTGCAGCAATAAATTCATGGATTCCTTGAGCTTTGAAGATTTTGGAAAGGAGATGGCAATAGGGAAATGCCGAAAGTTTCTTCTTGTTAATCACAGCATCCCTGAATCTTCCATACAAGATTCTAGGAAGATTGATCTTCGTCTCAGTGAAAAGATGGCATAGGCAGAACTTATGCAGAGCAGATAAGTTATCCTCGGATCCCACCTTATGGAGAACCACCTTGTTTAGTAGTTGATGAAGGAGGCGAATGATGTCCTCTATTTCAACAGCTTTCCATGGTGATTCCTAACTCCGTCCTCTCTCATCAAGAAGACTTCAATCACTTTAGTGCCTCCCAGTTCAATCTCCAATGACTCAGTAAATACCACTCCTTCTTGAGCACAGAAGATGGCATCAGCAATAGTCTTCTCAGATACTACTATCCACTTTCCCAGCACAGTAGAGAAGAAGTCAATATCAGTAACTTGAAGTCTCCTCCAGAAATCCCTTATCAAGTTGGGATAAACAGAGATTTTCTCAATGAAGAGTCCTCCCCATCCAGCAGTGTTAATGTACTTGCTAATATCCAAATTGTAGTTTTGCAAAACTCCAAAGTTGAAGTGATGCTCAATAGCCATGTTGATTTTGTCCATGTTGAAGGTTGAAGAAGAAACCATTTTTGGTGATCTGAGAGCTAGGGTTTTAAAGCAAAGAGATGGAGAGCTCGAGAGTTCAAGGAAGTGTAAAGTTTTCTCAGAGGGACGAAATTGCTTTTAAAAAGGTTTTGAATCTCAAAGTTTTTTATTTTAGAAATAAATCAACAAGAAAATATTTGACAAGACATGTCATCAAGGATAAAACGGCGTTGGTATTTTGAAACTATAAAAAGGTTTTGATGGGATTGATGGAAGTACCGACTCAGCAAAGATAATAAAGTATAAATTTGTCATTGAGACAAAATAAATGCAATTATTATATATATATATATGGATGGGGCCAAGTGAAATGCAATCAAACATAGACATGACATGTAGTGGACGCAGCACACAAATGCAATGGACGTGATATGCAATGGATGCGTATTTTAAGCATACGATAGTCTTGAAATGCTTTGGACACACAAACATTAACAAGAATTCTCTAGGCTGGACGCCTTAATCAATCCACACATAACATATTAAGATGCTTCCTAATAAAAATAAATTTGTCCTCAGCAAAAGGTTTAGTAAAGATATATTGCCATTGATGGTCAGTATCCACAAATTGTATATCAAAAACACCTTTTTGCACATAATCCCTATTGAAATGATGTTTAAGTTCTATATTCTTAGCTCTAGAATGCAATATTGGATTCTTAGAAAGATTTATTGCAGCAGTATTATCACACATAAGTGGAATACTACTTACAAACACATTGTAGTCCTCCAATTGATGTTTGATCCATAGAAGTTGTGAGCAGTAACTAGCAGCTGAAATATACTCAGCTTCAGCGGTTGATAAAGCAATGGTACTTTGTCTTTTGCTTGACCATGAGACAAGATTAGCTCCAATGAAGTGACATCCTCCACTGATACTTTTTCTTTCAATTCTATCTCCAGCATAGTCAGCATCACAGAAACCAACAAATCTGTAATCTTTACATTTCTTAAAACACAAACCCAGATTAGTAGTACCTTTCAAATATCTAAATATTCTTTTAACTGCTGATAAGTGAGATTCTCTAGGATCAAATTGAAATCGAGCACATAAGCATACACTGAACATAATGTCAGGCCTAGATGCGGTAAGATATAAGAGAGATCCTATCATACCTCTATATACCTTTTGGTTTACCTTTTTCTCTTTATCGTTCAGTATGGACGTGGGGTGCATAGGGGTATTCATTGGTTTGCAATCATCCATTTTGAACTTCTTCAGGAGTTCCTTTGTATACTTGGTTTGATGGATGTACACCTCGTCCACAGTTTGTTTAACTTGAAGTTCAAGGAAGAATTTGAGTTCTCCCATCATGCTCATTTCAAATTCTTTTTGCATTAGCTTAGAAAATTCTTTGCATAGAGATTCATTAGTAGCACCAAATATAATGTCATCAACATATATTTGCACAATTCTGAAATTAGACTTAATGGACTTTCTAAACAAGTTGTGTCAACCTTTCCTCTATTAAATCCATTTTCCATAAGAAAAGAACTTACCCTGTCATACCAAGCTCTAGGGGCTTGTTTAAGGCCGTATAAAGCTTTCTTAAGCTTATATACATGTTCGGGATGGGCTTCACTCTCAAAACCCGGAGGTTGCATAACATAAACTTCTTCATTAATAAAGGCATTAAGAAAAGCACTTTTAACATCCATTTGAAAAAGTATAATACTATGATGTGCAGCAAATGAAAGTAAAATTGTAATTGCTTCTAATCTAGCAACAGGTGCAAAAGTTTCGGTGTAATATATACCTTATTCCTGGGAATAACCTTCAGCAACAAGTCTTGCCTTGTTTCTTACCACCTTACTATTTTCATCAAGTTTGTTTCTGTAAACCGACTTTGTTCCAATTATTGACTTGTCTTTGGGCAAGGGTACCAGAGTCCAAACATTGCTTCTTTGAAATTGATTCAGTTCTTCTTGCATAGCTAGAATCCAACCATCGTCCAGTAGAGCCTCGTCTACTATTTTTTGTTCCAACTCAGAGACTAATGCAGAGTCTTCTTGTTCTTTGAAAGTTGATCTGGTTCTTAGCCTATCATTGGGGTTTCCAATGATCTGATCTTATGGATGATAGTTCCTAAAGTACCAAGATTTCTGAACTTTATCATGTTGAGAAGTGGAGGTTTCTGGTTGTTGAGTGGGGTCGTCTACTTGATCGGCATCTTTTATCTTTGTTGTATCTCCTGAGATGTTTAGATCAAGATATCTAAAAGCTTCATCTAGCTCTGATAATTTCTTATCAGGCTGTTTGTCATCAAACTTGACATGAATACTTTCCTCTACTACCAGAGTTCTAGAATTGTAAACTCTATAGCCTTTTGAAGTTTCAGAATACCCAAACAAAATTCCATTATCTACTTTTGCATCAAACTTACCAAGTTGATCTTTAGTGTTTAGTATATAGCATTTACAACCAAAAGGGTGAAAGTATGAAATATTGGGTTTTTGTCCTTTCCACAATTCATAAGGAGTCTTGTTCAGGATAGGTCTAATGTATATTTTGTTCTGAATGTAGCAGGCAGTATTAACAGCTTCAGCCCAAAAGTGTCTAAGGACAGAGTGATCATTGAGCATAGTCCTAGCCATCTCTTGAAGAGATCAGTTCTTTCTCCCTACCACACCATTTTGCTGTGGTGTTCTTGGTATTGAGAAGTTGTGAAGAATGCCACTTTCTTCACAGAACTTATGAAATAGCTCATTCTCAAACTCCCCCCATGGTCACTTCTGATTAAAGTGATACACATGCCTTTTTCATTCTGTACACGTTTGTAGAATATAGAGAAGACCTTGAAAGACTCATCCTTGTGAGCTAGGAACATAACCGATGTCCATCTAGTGTATTCGTCTACAATGACTAGACCATATTTCTTACCACTGACAGAAGCAGTCCTTGTTAGACCAAAAAGATCAAGGTGTAGCAACTCTAGTGGTCTATTGGTACTAACAACGTTCTTAGATTCAGAAGTCCCTTTGACTTGTTTTCCCTTTTGACATGCATTACAGAGAGCATCAGATTTGAACCTAAGGTTTGGTAATCCTCTCACGAGGTTATGCTTGTCTAGCTTTGAAATTAACTTCAAGCTTGCATGACCTAGAATTTTGTGCCAAATCCATTGCTCATCTTCAATGGACACTAGACATGAGACACTTTGATTTGAGAGGTCCTCCAAGTCAATCTTATAAAGATTGTTTTGCCTCTTAGCAGTGAATAAAAGTGATCCATCGTCTTTCTTGACATTACACATGTTCTTATCAAAAGAAACAACATATCCACTGTCACATAATTGACTTATGCTCAACAGATTATGTTTTAAGTCATTAACCAAAAAAACCTTATCAATGGAAGGAAAAGGGTGTTTACCAATTTTATCTATACCAATGATCTTCCCTTTCTGATTTCCTCCAAATGTAACCCAGCCACCATCTTTGTGTCTAATATCTTCGAACATACACCTTTCTCCCATCATGTGACGTGAGCACCCACTGTCCAAGTACTAAGATGTTTGTTTCTTTCCTATTGTTAAGCAAATCTGCAACAGGTATTATCTTATCTTTAGGTACCTAAACTGACTTGGGTCCTTTTTTGTTAGTGGTCATTGGATGAGTATGCTTAGCATGTTTATTATGTATGCATCTAGATGTAATATGTCCACTTTTTCCACACACTTTGCAAAAGATGTTGGACGGGCTAGACTTAGTTTTAGCATATTTATCTGGAGCTTTTGAAGCTCTATGCTGTGTATGTGGTTTTGACTTTTTGTGAGATGCTTCATGTTTCTCTCTGTCATACCAAGGCCAGATTTATCATGAGGTGACCTAGAGTACCTTAAAATGAGACTAAGCTTATCTAAAACACCTACAAACTTTGACAGTGTGTCTATCAAATATGCTACATCTTGATTCAGTTTTGCAACTTCACAAGAAATGTCAGGCTCACACTCACGTCTGCCAGTTAGACTGACATTCTTTGATTTTAATTTGTCATTTTCTTCTTTAAGTTTTTGTTTTTCCATGCAAACTTTATCATATTCTTTTGATAGCTTTGTAAACTTCTTTTGAGACTTCTATACTCATGAGACAGTATGGACGACACATGCAACAATTCATCAAAAGTATTTTGAAGAGTAGACGGGTCAGAATCCATTACCTCGGAATCAGTGTATTCACTTTCTGATGATGTGTCAGCCATGAGACAGATATTTGCCTCTTCCTCAGCTTCATCTTCTTCATCTGATGAAGACAGATCAAGATCCTCCCATGTAGCCATTAAACCTTTCTTCTTTTTGAAGAATTTCTTTTTTTCCTTCAGCTCAGGGCAATCAGCTTTGAAAAGACCAGGTTTCTTGCATTCAAAGTACAAAGGTGGACCTTTTTCCTTGGATTCTGACTCACCTTGGAAAAGTTTTTGTTGAACCGTTTCCTTATGAAACCACATTTCTTTCTCCACATATGTTGAATCTTCATGGAGATGAAAGATAGTTCATCCTCATCTGACCTTTCATCATTATCAGAGGTCTATATTCATCTGATGACTCAGTAGCTTTGAGAACTTTTGATGAACTTGCCTTCTTTGCCTTTAGGGCAATAGATTTTCCTTTTCTGGAATTTTTTTCTTCATTTAGTTCAAGTTCATGCACTTTGAGGGATCCAAGAAGCTCTTCCAGAGAAAGTGTATTCAGGTTTTTAGCTTCCTGAATAGCAGTAACTTTAGGTCTCCATTGCTTGGATAAACTCCTTAGAATTTTTCTAACATGGTCTCTATTTTCATATGTTTTTCCAAGTGATCTGAGACTGTTGGTGATAGTATGAAATCTCCCAAACATCTGATCTATTGTTTCATGATCAGCCATCTTAAACAGTTTATACTGGTGAACCAGCATGCTTATTTTTTATTCCTTCACTTGTGATGAACCCTCATGAGCTAGGGCAAGAGTATCTCAGATTTCTTTAGCAGTATTGCAGCTGTGAACCTTGTCATGTTCAGATCTAGTAATAGCACACATGAGATAGTGCTTAGCTTTTAGATTAAGCTGATGTTGATTTTTCTGCTCTTGAGTCCACTGTGCTCTAGAAACAGCAGCTCCAGCTATATCTCTTGGCTCTGTGTAGCTGGTTTCAATCAGCTCCCAGATGTCTACATTCTGTGCATCCAAAAAGGCCATCATCATCTTCTTCCAGTAGTCATAATATGTTCATAAAAGAGAGGAGGTCTGTTGATAGCTTGTCCTTCTACATCCATGGTTGTTGGATCGTACTTCCTCAGCACTTGTTAGATGCTCAACCCTTTCGAGGCTGAGCTCTGATACCAACTGAAGTTGACACAGGCAAACACAAGAAGGGGGGTTGAATTGTGTTTGTTAATAATTTTCAAAAACTCCTTTTTCAAAACTGTTTTCTCACACAAGAATAACCTTTTTGAAACTTAACAAAAGCAATATCAAATCCCCACAGTCAGTATAAACAAATAAAACTGTAAGAGTTTAGGGATAGAAGATTCACACAAGAGATTTTATCCTGATTCACTCTCTTCCAACCAAGAGCTACGTCCAGTCCCTTCGACTTGAAGGATTTATTCACTATTTCTCCAAATAGATTACAACCAAGTATTCAACACCTCTCCAGGCTACAAGTATTCCTTTTTTACCAAGCCTCTTCAGGCTCTAACTCTAATCAAAGAGATTTTAACTTAAGATCTTCTTAACTCACTATATGTGAGGATATGAAAGTTTAAGATCTGTTGAATATTTTCACAATATTCAAACTAAAGATTACAGACTTTTGCTTTTGAAAGAAGGAAAGAAATAAGATCTTTTTCTCGCAAATATTGGATTAGCAAAAGTTGTTCTTCATCGATTGAGGTCCTCTATTTATAGTGACCATCTTCTACTCTTGAAAAGCTTCAACGGTCATTTTGAATTTCCCGTTTGAGATAGCATAATATCCGTTGTGACTGAAGGCTTGATCGTGACAATGCTGAAATGCACTCTTGGTTATCAGGGTAGTACAAAATGGAGGCTCACTGCTCTGAGCATTTGCAGCTTGAAAACTGTTTTTCCTCCTTTATGTAACTTCCAGCTTTTTCCAGTCATAAAGGTGTCATCGTACAGATCGTGTTGCAATTTCTCATTGTACTATTCTACTTTTTGTATTTCCTCAACAGTACTATGTTTCTTTTGCAAGAAGGCAAGGGATTAGATAAAACCAATGGAAGAACAAATATTCTATTGAAATAAATATCAATCATTTGAAATAAATTCAAGAGACCCGGATTGTATTTATTCACCTTAGAAGAACGTATAGGAGATAGAAACTCGTCTACTCAAAATCTCCGTCTACTCAGTTATTTGTGAGACTAAGTCTATTTACTCCTTCATATTGCTCGTCTACTGATGTGGCATATCCTCTCGTCTATCAAGTCTTTGGACTTGCTATATCTCAGTGAGTAATTTTTTATCTCTGTCTAGTGACGTGGCAATTAGAGTTCGTCTACTTATTATTTTATTTTTCCGTCTATTTCATTCTATTAAAAACTTCCGTCTGCTGATGTGGCAAACTGAGCATGTCTACTTAAAAAATTTTAAGCCTCGTCTACTTAAACTCTTGTCTACTCAAATAAACAGAAAGTAATTTTACCAAACGTTTTTATCAGCTCGTTTACACGATTGGACGTGAATTCTCTTTCTCAATCCAAGCAGATATAAAGAATTTTATACAAGATTTCTCATGACTTATTTGATTCAAGTAATCCTGCAAAAACTAAATAACCTTGTTAGATCTCAACTAACACTTTGCCAAGCAAATTTAATTATTTTGTTAACATCAAAACTTAGAGATTAATTAAATCCAAATCACTTTGGTTCCAACAATTATTTCTTCTACAATCCTAAGGTTTTCTAGTTTGTCTGTTTAATAAACCGTGTTTTGATTAAAAGTGAGTTATTGGTAATTGATTTATGTATGGGTATTTTATTGTTGAAAGTAGTTTTGATAGATGAGTGTTGTTTAGATTATATCATTCAAACTGACTTTAAAATATATAGTTATTAAATTGTCCTTCAACTTTCAACGAATATATAAGTGATTAACTTATATTATGTTGTTAAAAAAAAACTTTAAAAAAAACTTTAAGTATATTATGATAAGAGTAGGATTTAAAAACTCAAACTGAGTTTTGGCAAATGCATGAAGCAACAATTTGTTACTTATACTAAAGCCCAAGTTTGACCTAAAATTAATTCTTCAAATCAAGTTCAAAGGTAAACAAAGCATCATAAAAATGACAAAAACAAGTTTGTGTTTCTCAACCACATTTTTGAAATCCAAACATACACCAATCCATCCAACTGAAATTGTAGGTAGACCAAATATCATAATAACATGATAAAAGTAAACTTAGATTTTTAACCCATGTTTTGGCAGTGTAAACACACACTCCACCTTCTAGATGGGTCAATTTCTATCTCAGATTTTACAACCATGCATAAGATTTGAAGTAATGCAAAAAGTGCAGCCAAAATTTTATCCTAACAGTTATGACAGATGAAGCCAACATTATAATTTCATAGATCACAACTTCTAAAAGGCAAAAGAAATTCAATCAATACTTAGAGCATAGTCTCATATAAATTCCCAAATAGTCTCACGGGAGTTAGAGGTCATTCTCTGTTAATTTAGTGACGTTCACCACTGAAGCTTCATATTACTCTACAAAGGTAATAATGCCTTGGTGATTACATTTACCTTAAAAAGTATAGACTATATAACTTGAGTTTTGAAAGATGCAAAAGCAAGGATGCATATCCATCCACAATAATGGCCTATGGCTTTTCCACGCGTGATGTAATCATCCATTTCCTTACTTTAAACAAAATTGCACTTTCATTATGCCCCCTTTCAATATGAAAAAAATGTTTTAGTGTATTCAAAATATAATATTCACGTGATACCATACCATATATAAAATAAAAATATAAACAAAATATCATCTAAATATTATATTTCAAATATTTAAATAAGATGCCTTTCTCTATTGTCAGAAAAAAGCACATCGACCATTTCCCACCTGAGCACACATGGGTTTACAAACTTCTAGGGAAAATTCATAATATTAAATTACACACCTAGAGACTTTATTTTTTACAGACAAATCTCTATCTTTCTCTGTTCATCTTTCCCTTGTATCATGTTCCCTCAACAAAACTGATTGAAGATTTAAGTGTAAATAGTAATAATAATACATACAAAAAAACACCACCCATGAGATTGGTTTGTAATGTAGCAAGACAATCTACTTCTGTTAGAAGTATAGCCCTTGCTGATGATACCAAGTACCAAAGGAACCCCATGTTGGCTGTCACATAAGAAGTTTCAATATTAAATTAGTCTCTTCAAATTTCAAATTTCAACTTTCAACCCATGATTGCTATGGAAGAACCATTGGCAACAATCTGATTATACCCATCTTCATTATCTCCCTGCTGATTCTGATCCATGTTCTCTCTGTCAGCATCTTCAGATGATGACTCTAATTGTTGACTCTCTTCTTGACCACTCATAATATGCATCAACAGCTCCTCAGGCTTCAACTCATTACTAGAATTATTACCACCTGATTCATCCACCTTCTTAGGCTTCTTATTACTGTACAAAGCTTCTAGCTGGTGATAATAAGGACAAGTTTTTGAAAAAGCAGGCTTCCTCTTATTCTTCTCCTTCATCCTCTTGAAATATTTGTTTATGTTCTCCCATTTCTCTTTGCATCTCTTGGCACTTCTATCATAACCAAGGTTTTTCATTGCAGAAGAAATCTCTTCCCAAAGAGATACCTTAGACCCATTTCCTTGACACTGCAGATTATCCATCTGAGTCCTCAACCTAATCAAAGCTTCTACTTCATCCTGAGGCCATCTTGATGAACTCATCTGCATGAAACTCCCAACACTTGCATTTCCACCTTCTTGCTTATCCCCCACAGTATTAGTACTCCCTCCATTATTCACATTAACATCAACATTATCATTGTTCTTTTCTTTCTCATCTGTAACCATGATTATTCTCTCTGGTAACTGCACCACAGTGCCCGTGTTTTCTGTGAACTTTTTCAAAAGGGCAAGCACTGCGTCATCTTTTGCTGCAGCAATTGACCTTTCCTGAGCAAGAAGCTCACGCTCCCTCTTAATCCTTGCCAATTCTTCAACCTTCCATGCTTCCTCTCTCTTCATTCTTTCCTTCTCACACTTGTCTAACACCTCCATGAACTTCCTTTGCAATGTTTCTTGGTTCTCTATCACTTCCCTCATCAACCCCTCAAAAAACTTCCTCAGCTTCTTCTTTTTCCCTCCTTCCCTTGACCCTTTACTGGTAGATGAATTGGTTGAACTTGAGTTATGGTCAACGTTGACCATGTTTTCAGTACTGGGGAATCTAATGGAACAAGGAACTGCATCTTTGATAACATTAATGTTGTTGGGAACATATCCCTCCATTGAAGAAGAAGAAGGAGGAAGTTGAAGTTGGTTGTTGTCTAAAGCTTCTAATTGCTCAAAAAATCTATAAGTCTTGCCATTGGTTTTTCCAAAACGACCTTCCTTTGTTCTTCTATGGTACTTGTAAATGTTCTCAAACTTCTCCTTGCACTTCTTAGCACTCCTATGATATCCTAACTCAGCTAACTTCCTGAACCATTAGTTCCAAAATCATTAAACATTTCACTTCAATTGTTCAAACATAAAGTCATACACATAATCATAACATTCATAACCAAGGACTATATATTATATAAATACAAGTACAAAACACTAGTACTAAATAAATGAATGAAAATGTGTTTATGTACTTGCATAAAACTATCATATGTCATAAGTTGTTCGAATCAATTCAAATGACCCAAGTGAAAAGATCATATTTTTAAGTTGAGGAAGAAGAAAAAAATAGTGACCTTGAGACTTGTTCCCATAGAGGGGCTTTGGGGCTGGTGTCTCTGAAGGCAACGTCCATTTCAGACCTTATCTTGAGCAAAGCCATTGTTTCTTCTCGGGGCCACCGGCTGGCGGTGGAATTCCGGTCACCGTCTTCTTCTTCACCGTGCTCCGCCGCTTTAAACCCATCGGAGACTGTGACTGGGCCACCGCCACGGTCAGTGCCTGTGACACTCTGAGGTGTTTTCTCCATAGGATTTTCCGGTAAAGTTGAGATTTCCTGCATCAGTTTCACCGAATTACAGCTTAGACATACAAACTCTGGTGGGGTGGAGGCAAAAGAAAATAAACAGTGGTCAAATTTGAAAAAAAAAAAAGATAAAGGGGTAAATAAATTTTGATAACGGGTGTTTTGGGTTGTGTCTTGAATTTGATTTTATTTGATTTGAGAGAAGGGGATTGTGTAACTGTGTTTGTGTTGTGCCTCAACCTATGTCACGGTTCTTTTCTAGGTAGTTCTACTTCTACCATATACCATAAATTATCGGTAAGTTAACCAAAGGTTATATAACATGGAGAGGATTGATATTTGAAACGTGGATTAGGGCCCAATAGAGGTTATTATATTATTAAAATTTAAAATTTAAAAAGAAAGAGGCGAGGATGGGATGATTTGATTCCATTTCCAGAGGAGTCTCCAAGACCGTATATATTATTAATTTTTAAAAATTAAATCATAATAAATTTTAAAATTTTTATTCCCAGATATCTCACACTCAATTGTAAAAACTAATTGTTCGAGGTACTTACAATATTGAAGATTGATCTCTCTCAATCTTTTTTTTTTTTATATTTAAGAGTTAGAAGTTAAACTCTCAACCACTTGTTGAAGTGGTTTGAACACGATTCCATTTGTATCCACTGCATGTTATGATTATATATTTTAAATTAAACCAATAAAAAAAACAATATTACTTATACATTTTTTTCAAATGATAAGATAGATCCCATCCAGTTACACCTATCAACAGGCGGCGCTGATTGGTTGGTGGGTCATTATAATATTTGCCACTTGTCTAAGAGTGACCATTGCAACTAGGGAGCCTAATAAATTTTGACAGCTACAGTCAATATTAGTGGTCTTTTTTCTTATCTCTCTTACTTTTCTAATGGTATTGTGGCTATTACTTGGAGGGTTGAACTTAACCGAAAGATGATGAAGAGGGGTGAGGGGTAAAATAGGGAGTTCAGAGTAAATGTTAGAATGGTGGTGGTGGAAGGAAAAGGACAATTGCCACTTGGGGCCGAAGTAAAAGTCGGTTTCTTTTTATCGTGTGGTAGCGGAGTCCGGCTCGTAAAGGAAGGCCCACAGAGCCCACATTCTTGTTTTGTACGTTTCTGGCTTTACCCCACACGCAGTTTACGTGTGCCATAAATCTGCGACTTGCACATTTTTGCGTGTCGGTGAAAAAAATGGAAAATATCTTTCTAGTTTTACTCTTGCTGCGCTAATTAGGGCATAATAACGGGTGTGTCACCTAAAACCCATGACCCTTGAGTTTGAGGGTAATGACAACTAAGTGACGTGTGTCTGATTTATTTTACGGTATGTTTGGAAGAATAGAGTGGGATGATTAGTAATAAAGTAAAATGATACAAATCCCTTGACTCATTGTTTGAGAGTTTTTTTAAACAATGGAGTGAAATGATTGGGTTTGAGAGGGAGAACATTAAAACTCTCAAACAATAGAGTGATATACTTTTACCACTCCACTCCACTCCGTTACTAACCATCTCACCTCATTCACTTCAAAACTCCCAAACGTAGCCTTAATGAAAACAATAGTAATCCTTTGAGTTTCAAGTCAAATTTCATTTTTCAAAAATATTCCTGAGCTCATATGGTTTCACCAAAGATAAATAGTGTTTTTTCATAAAAAAAATAAAAAAATTAAAATAAAGAGCGATTATATATAAGATGTGAGAATGGTTGATGCCCTGAAGCAACGTTTAATATAAGTCATATTTTAATACTTTTTAAAAAAATAAAAAAGGAATAAAAATTTCACATATTTGATGAATGAGATAAAAGATCATTTTCAAGCATGAATACTTTTTAAAAGTTTCACTTTGATGTATGATATAGGCCCAATCCAATATCTATTTAGGCCTAAAACAAATTCTGAGATGAGACCTTTTAAAATGATATTTTTTGAAAAAATTATAGTGTAGGTCAGAACGACATTAATTGGCCAATACTAATTAGTTGCCACTTAACGTCAGCCAAATGGATGCTATATTAGCCTCTGGGCGATATTAAATATTTTTTCGTAGTGAAAATAATTTTTTTAGACCTAAAACAAATACTTTAGTTGCTTGGTTATTGAGATGACCCTGATATGATGAGGGAAGAAATATTTATGAGAACGAGATTTTCATAAATATGATTTATCTACAAGCAAATCAATTAAACGTCACTTAAGAATATTGATTAAGGAATAAAATTGAAACTTTACCTAAACAAAAATTATGTATATAATATATTAAAATATTTTACACATTTTTTTAACAGTGATGCTATATATGACGAATACGAAGTTGACGAAATAATCATTCAATCATTATAATAAATATTGAAAAAGTGAAAAGAAAAAAAAAGAAAAACAAAGATTTTCATATAAATGAGCATTCTCCTATTTTCAATACAAAGTTTGTTAAATAACGAGTCTATGAATTGATCAAAAAATAAAATAAAATAACGAGTCTATGAAGAAATAGACCAATAGCAATTACTTATTTGAAAAGCGGCGGCACACTGTCTGGCCCAAACTTGAAATCTAGGCAAAATTTTTTCTCTCTCACTCTTTTTTTTTTTCTTTTTAAATTCAGTATATTTCAACATTGATAAGGAACAAGTAGTCACTATTTATAAGATGTGGCATCTGTAGGATGTAGCTTCTGCTGACAAGTATTATTTTAACATCGTTATGAGTCAAACTTGAAAGTAAATCGAATCGATTCCTAGAATTTTCCTGAACAGACCATTCAACCGCTGGGCCAAGGGCCTTACAATCAGCGCCATTCTCCTATTTACGTTCCCACAGCCTTCAAATATTGATAAAGAAAAAAGAATTTGAGTCGAGGCAAACTAGAATAACTGTTGAGGAGTTGAAATTACATTAGATCTATCCCAATCAATATTGTGAAAGCGAAGTTTTTGCTTTTGTATTTGCCTTATGAAGGTCAAGAATTTACCAACCAAAGATAGTTTACATGAAATTGAAAACTAAGCACACACGGAAAGATGTTGAAGATAGAGGAAGGGAATTGTCGTTTTCTGTCAATTGCTGAGTCCAATTTATCGGTATCGTATGCTTTTTACTTTAACCCGTTCTTATTTGGTCGAAAAACTTTGGGTTTGGGGTTTCATTTTATTTTATAATTTATAAAAACGGTATTCATGTTTGGAAAACGACACGCATATATATACTAGTTGGGTTGAGTTACGTAAATCATTCCAACACTCTCACGCGAGTTTAGTCTCGTCGTTTTCTTATACTTTCTTTCTCTTTCATCTCTATCACCTTCCCCTTTTTTAAACTTTAAGAACGTTTCAGGGGAGAGCGAGGGATTAAATTTACCAACAAGCTACATGATTAGACAAGAAACATCAGCTTAATTTTTTAGATAAGAGATTATGACGGACACATCTTTGACAAAGATTATCATTCAAATTAGTTCTTATTGACTTCCAAACAAACTTAAAATTTTTAATCATTTTCAAAATTCATGCATCGTTTCATTTATGAATGAGAAATATGAGAAATCAATATGTACCGGACTGAACAATGTTTTTCATGCATTTGGCAGACGTGCCCAAAGTTGTTTTGTGTGAGTACCTTGAAGGGCAGGGTATTTCATGCCACGTTGTATCATTGTGTCTTGATGGGCAATGAAATCCATATGCCTTGAGTTGGATAGTATGCTATGGATATCCACGCATGTTGCACACTGTGCCAAGAGTTTTGGGCAGTGTAATGGACTAACACGTTGTGCCTTTTATGGCAAAGATTTCGGGCCTGGTCAGCTCATTTTAAACAAAGTGAAGTTGGGGTCTCCGGATATTAGGATAGACATTGAATCATAGAAGTGCCATGATTTTCAAAAAAGCGATGATTATCTCTTGCTATGCACTTTTTAAAATGATATCTTGTTACTTGTATATGTTATCCTGTGTGTTTTGGGTGCATGTAGTTGTCATAATTATCCATATATTGATATCTTACCCTTGCATTTTCCATCATGTATATATGTATGTATCCTGTTATGTTGAGACTAGATGGACCCAGCTCTGCCTCTTGTGCACTCCCGGGTGCGGACGATCATGTTTGAGGATGCCGACAACCCTGGGGCTTGGGTGATTCATCCGAGGAATCACATGGCTGAGTACACTGGCCCGGTTTGCACTATAGAAGGAACACAGGAGGGAGGTCCAGAGAGGAGGATTCATACCGTGGAGACCATCCAGATATCACTTCCGCCAGCTTGGCTGTATGTACAGCACCTAGCAGACTTAGGACAGCTAGTGTTGAATCCACCACCTCTAAATGTGGTACCAGCTTCACCCATAGAGGAGGATCCGGAGTAATTCATGGATGAGGACCCTCAGTATCATCCTATGAGCAGTGATGATGATGATGATGATGCACCTGGCGAGGGAGCCGGGGTTGAAGTATCCTCTTCTGATACTTCTTTTGGAAATGAGGGAGACTTTCGGGGTCTCCCGAATGGGTATCACTAGTTGTCTTGACCAGCTTAGGAATTCTAGTTTCATTTTGGAGGGGTGATGTTGGATGGATCCTTTCAAGAACATGTTTAAATTGTCTCCTTAACCTCTAGTATGACTTTAGTATCTTGTTTTAAGTAACTTGGATGTATACTCAAGGAAACTTTTGTCAATGCACCTGTCACTAAGAAGGTGTTTGTTATCAATGTGAATATTATGTATGTTTTCTTTGAATGTAAGTTTATATTTTAATTTCCCCACCTTATGTTGAGAGTTTTAACTTAAAATGAATGACCAATTAAGTATTAACTTCCGAAAGAAATCGACATGCCTTCAAATATCGTTAATATTAGTAAAAAGGGTCAATTAATGTAATGTCCGGGAAAGGGTGTCACATTAAGGGTGGTATCAGAGCTGGTCGAGTCTTTCGGGAATCTTTGGGAACTAGGCCTATTGTGTTTGTGGTGTGTGATATCTGAATAGGCTTGTTTGAATTACTTCTTAGAAGTAATAGATGTTGTAGAAATAATTGAATATTCCTTATCTAGTTGCCATTTAACTAATTTTATCTTGTTGGTCAGTTATGGAGCTAGAGGCAGGACGAGGACGTGGCCGCAGTGGAGGCCGTAGAGGTGGTTTTGTTGGTGGGCACGGACCGGTTGGTGGGGGAATGGATTTTGCAGCACAAGTTATGGCAGACGTTGTAGCTGCCATTGCTCAACAGACCGCTACTATGGCTGCACAACAACAACAGGAGCAAGCTCGTGTTGAACAAGCTGCTGAAAGTCGTGCTCTAACCGCTTTCCAATGCCAGAACCCACCACAGATTCATGGGGATGTTGATCCCGTGAAAGCCGACTTGTGGATTCAAGAGATAAAGAAGATTTTCGAACTGATCAACAGCCCTGAGGCAGTTAAAGTGCCTTATGCCACTTTCCTGTTGATGGGAGATGCGGAGTACTGGTGAAGGGGCACCAGACAACTACTCGAGGTGAACCAACAAGAGATTACTTGGGAGGTTTTCTGTACAACGTTTCTAGACAAATACTTTCCCCATAGTGCTCGAGCTGAGAAAGAACATGAGTTCTTACGTTTGCGACAAGGAGAAATGACCATCGAGTCATTGGCCAAATATTTTCGATTTTTCCAAGACAACCCAGATGAAGACTGGAAGTACGAAAGATTTGAAGGAGGGTTGCGGTACGAAATCAGAGACTTAGTACTGCCCCTGGAGATCAGGAATTTTCAAGCTCTAGTGGAGAAATGTAGAAAAGTGGAACAAATACGGAAAGGAAGTGACAATCGAGGGAATGTTGGGGGACCCTCACGAACAAGGAACCAAGGCCAAAAAGGAAGACAAGCCCAGAAGAATCCATACTCCAGACCAACTGGGAACAATTGGAGCCACCCACAGTACCGTCCAATTGCTTCAGCCACTGGAAGTATTAACCAGAGGAGTCAAGGCAATAGTCAAGGGAGGAGGTGTTTTAAATGTGGAGATCCGGCCCACTTCGCTGATGTATGTCCCATGAGAGGGATGAAATGCTTCAACTGTGATCGGATGGGACACTTAGCAAAGGACTGTAAGGTGAAGAAGTAGGAACCCACAGTCAACAGTGCCAGAGTTTCAAAACCAACAGCTAAAGGAAGAGTTTTTACTATGAGTGGTGCAGAAGCCTCGAACTCCATAGACCTTATGAAAGGTACTTGTGATCTAGTTGGTAACCTTTTAACAATGCTTTTCGATTCGGGTGCAACTAATTCCTTCATCTCAAATGATTGTGTTAGACTTTTTGCCTTACCTGTTACTTCATTACCATATGATTTGATCGTCTCAACACCTACTGCTGAACCTGTTACGGTAAATTCTATGTGCTTGAATTGTCCGATTGCCATACAAGATCGACACTTTCTTGTTGATCTGATCTGCCTGCCCTTAATACAGTTAGATGTGATTTTGGGCATGGATTGGTTGTCTGTCAATCATGTACTTTTAGACTGTACTCACAAGAACCTGGTTTTTCCGGATTCATAAATTTCTGGATTTCTATCTACCTATTTGATGAAGTCTTTCTCGAAGAAAAAGATCATAAATGCTTGCTTTTAACAGGCTTATATGTCGAGGAAGAAGTTAGTTTGAATGTTATACCGGTTGTAAGAGACTTTCTAGAAGTGTTTCCTCCTGATGTACCAGGATTACCACCGACAAGGGAAATTGAATTCTCTATCGATCTAGTTTCGGGAACTGGACCAATATCGATTGCTCCTTATCGGATGTCACCCTTAAAGCTCAGTGAATTGAAGGCTCAACTAGAAGATCTGTGTCAAAGCAGTTCATAAGACCCAATGTTTCTCCTTGGGGAGCACCTGTTCTTTTAGTATGAAAGAAAGATGAAAGCTCAAGACTCTGCGTGGATTTTTGGCAACTCAATAAGGTGTCGATCAAGAATAAGTACCCATTGCCACGCATAGATGAACTGATGGACCTATTGCAAGGAGCTGCTGTTTTCTCAAAAATTGACTTGAGGACGAGCTATCACCTGATTTGAGTCAAGACTGAGGACATGCCAAAGACGGCGTTCTGAACCCGCTATGGGCATTATGAGTATCTTGTGATGCCTTTCGGAGTGACGAATGCACCAACTATTTTCATGGATTATATGAATCGAATTTTTTGACCATTTCAGGATAAGTCGGTAGTCGTATTCATCGATGTTATCCTCATCTACTCTAGGAGTCATGAAGAGCACAAGGTACATCTGCGGCAAGTTCTACAGGTTCTACGGGAAAAGGAGTTATATGCAAAACTCTCTAAGTGTGAGTTTTGGCTTGAAGAAGTAAAGTTCTTGGGACACGTAATTTCTAAAAATGGAATTGTTGTTGACCCCACTAAAGTGGAGGCAGTGCTTTCTTGGGAAAGACCGAAGACCGTAACGGATATCCGAAGTTTCGTCGGTTTAGCTGGATATTACCGGAGATTCATCGAAGGATTCTCCAAGATAGTCATGCCGCTAACTCAACTTACAAGAAAGGATCAACTCTTTGTGTGGACTACGGAATGCGAGGAAAGCTCTCAAAGAATAAAAGAACGATTGATAACTTCACTGGTGTTGATACTTCCGGAACCCAATGTGCCTTATGAAGTGTACTGTGATGTGTGATGCTTCGTATCAAGGCTTAGGATGCGTATTGATTCAAAATCGGAAAGTTGTAGCATATGCGTCACAACAACTAAAGACTTATGAGAAGAATTATCCGACGCACGATCTAGAGTTAGCTGTTGTGGTTTTTGCGCTGAAAATATGGAGACATCATCTGTACGGAGCCAAGTTCGATGTTTTCAGCGATCACAAAAGTTTGAAATATATGTTCGATCAAAAGGAACTCAACATGAGACAAAGGAGACGGATGGAATTCTTGAAGGACTATGACTTTGTATTACAATATCATCCTGGGAAGGAGATAGTTGTAGAAGATGCTCTGAGCCGGAAGGCCATTCATGTCTCTGCAATGATGGTGAAGGAACTAGAGTTGATCGAGAAGTTCTGTGACCTTGATTTAATGATGGAAATGAGTCTGAAAATGATCAGCATGGGGATGATCACAATATCAAGTGGATTGATGGAAGAGATCAGAGAGCAACAAGTCACTGATGCATTCCTCCAAGAAAAGAAAGAGCTTATGGAGCAAGGAAAAGCCACCGAGTTTAGTTTGGGATCAGATAACATCTTGAGATATAATGGTCGAATCTGTATTCCCGACAACCCTGAGATGAAGAAGATGATTCTCGCTGAATTATACAAAAGCACCTCGAGTATCCATCCAGGATCAACTAAGGTGTATCAAGACTTGAAGCAAATATTTTGGTGGCCAGGTATGAAGAAACAAGTAGCAGAGTATGTGGTATCTTGCCTAACTTGTCAAAAGGCAAAGATAGAACATCAGAGACCCGGTGGAATGTTACAGTCTCTAGATATACCCCAATGGAAGTGGGACAGTATATCCATGGATTTCGTGGTAGGATTACCGAGGACTTCAAAGGGGTTTGACTCAATTTGGGTGATCATAGACAGGTTGACGAAGTCGGCACACTTATTACCTGTCAAGGCGAACTACACGGTGGAGAGACTAACCAAAGTATACATTAGGGAAATAATTAGACTTCATGGAGTGCCCTCCACTATAGTCTCAGATCGAGACCCAAAGTTTACTTCGCGATTTTGGGGAAGCTTACAAAAAGCACTAGGAACTAAGATAAGGCTAAGCTCGGCTTACCATCCGCAAACAGATGGACAGACTGAAAGGACAATACAGACCTTGGAAGACTTGCTTAGAGCTTGCATTCTGGACAACCGTGGAAGTTTGGATGATTTGTTACCACTTATCGAGTTCACGTACAACAACAGTTTCCACTCGAGTATAGGGATGGCACCCTACGAAGCTTTGTACGGAAGGAAATGTCACACGCCGTTGTGCTGGTATCAGGATGGAGAAAGCGCCATTTTAGGACCTGAGATTGTGCAACAGACAACAGAGAAAGTGAGGCAAATCTGCAAAAAGATGAAGGCCTCTCAAAACAGACAAAAGAATTTTGCCGACCGTATGAGGAGACCTCTCGAATTCCAGGAAGGTGAGCATGTATTCCTAAGAGTCACCCCTACCACAGGGATAGGCAAAGTCATAAAATCCAGAAAACTTACCCCAAAATTCATTGAACCTTATCAAATCCTCCGTCGTATTGGTCCAGTAGCCTATGAAATTGCCTTGCCACCTTTTCTTTCAAATATCCATGATGTGTTCCACATTTCTCAATTGAGAAAATATGTTTCCGATCAATCACATGTAATTGAACCCGATGAAGTACAGTTAAAAGAGAACATATCCTATGAAACTACACCGGTACGGTTCGAAGACAGAAGGATTAAGCAACTCCGGGGAAAACAAATTTCCCTGATCAAAGTTATCTGGGATGAAGCAACAGGAGAAGCAACTTGGGATACTGAAGAGAAGATGAGATTACAGTACCCCGATCTTTTTCCCGGTACGTAATTTCGAGGACGAAATTTATTTTTAGTGGGGTAGTCCCGATTTTCTGTTTCTTGTTAATCTGTGCTTAAATGTGTGCTTGCCAGTAATTGATTTTAAAGTTTTAGAGATTACTTTGATAAACTAAAATCATTTTCATAACTTAGTCAATCTTAGGAAGCTCCAGTAAAAATTTCAGCTGAAAATTTAGACGAATCCTGATCTGCGTTTTCTCTATCGGTACAAGTTTACTGATCAGAAAATGAAATTTTTACTCATGAACAAAATGATTAGGCTTCTAATTACGATTTCTAATGTTTCCACTATTTTAAAATTTTTCGTTAAAAAATTTTATTTTATAGATTTTTCGGGTGCGATTTTCATTAGAAATATGATTGATTTGGTATAGATCGATATTTAACCGGAACGAAACAAAAATCAAGGGAAATAACTTGTAACAGATTTTGGAGTGTTGGGTGAGGAAAATCTGATTTTTTGTAAGATGAATAATAATTTTATGACACAAAATCATAATTATCATAATTAATTATTATATTTCAGAATTTATATTAAAAATACTTTTAAATTTTTTTTATTTTCCTCTCCCTTTCTGCTGAAACCAGCGCCCCCTTCTCTATTTAAACCCTTCTCCTTCACTCTTCACCACCTTTTCTCTCTTAAACTTCAAAACCACACTTAGTTATTTTTCGTCTTAAGAAAGATCAAGTTTTTTTTTATGCTTTCAAGCTTCCATTTTCTAGCAGCTCCTAGGTATAAACTTCATATATGGTTCTGCACTTTTCTTCTATGATTATTATCTTCACTTGCATGTTGAGTTGATTCATGAAAGTTTGTTTATTTTGTTTCAAAACTACATTTTTTCAACTTCTACTCCTTCTTCTTACCATCATCAACACTTGCATGTTGAAGAAGACATTCCCATGACCTATTTTGAGGGGTTGGCTGAAACCCTAAGGGAGGAAAAGTTGATGGTTTTGCAAAAAAAATTCATGCATGTTGATTTTATGTTATATGTTCATGATTCCAACTTATGATCTTGAAAACAAAATCCTTTTTGCATAAGAATGGTTCCTATCAATTTCTACTCATTTTCACTTTCATATTTATATCTTGCATGTGGTGAAAAATCTTCATACCCTATGATCATGGTGTAACCAAAAACACCAAGAGGGGAAAAAATGAAAGATTTTGATGAAAATCTCACATGCATGGCTTTGGATCTTTGGATCATGAATTTTCTCAACCAAAGCATTTTTTTGAGACTATGTATACTTTCTTGTGATGGTTCTATGGCCAAAAATCTAAAATTTTTAAGTTAGTGAGGCCAAATTTTTTGTCACTTGGAAGGTTGAATGATTAATACATTAAGTTCTTTACATTAGTAGCCTAACAATGGTGCTTGAAAAATTTTAGTGTTCCTAGTCTTGTTGGCTTGTGACGAAACTCACTTGATGAGTTGATGAGGCTTGTTCAATTTTTTTAAAGCTAAATGATGCTTAGAACACTATAAAGTTTACATGCATGAAATTAGATTGATGAAAAATAGTATTTTTCCACCATTTTTTGATATGGCCGAAACATGTATGATGATTTTGGGATGATTTTATGAAAATTTTAACATATGTTAAACCTTGGTTTTGTTTAGATTTGCAATCGTAACGTGAAACTCAAGTTCGTTGCTTTGAAACCGCTATCAAATCCTTTACCGGTTTAATCTGAGGTAAGGGAAGACAGCCTGAGGGATATTAATTTGTGATAACTATGTGTTACCTATTGTTGTTTAATGATGCTTGGTTGATATTTTGCCATGATGTTTGGTTGATGGTTGATGTTGGTTGGTATTGATATGCTGAGTTTGATTTGTTTTTCATGTACTATATGTTGGTTTATTTTATAAAATCCTTATGATGCTGTGAATATGTTGAAGTGGTAGTTTAAGTGTTGAGTTGTTGCATGAGAAGCCTAACCTTGGGTTAGAGCTCAATTTAATAAGTTAAGATAAAAGTCTTAACAAAATTATGAAAGAAGTTTACAAATAAATAATGTTTTTGAAAAGAAGTTTAATTTTGTTTGAAAAAAGAGAAGAAAGTTAAGATTATATTTCGAAATTTGTAACATTAGAAATTTTATGAAAATGTATATTTTGAACAAATAAATTTCATATCATTTTGAATAAAGAAAAGGATTAGAATTTTTGGAAATATTTTAAAAAGAATTTCCAAATTAAATTCTTGAATTAAAAGAATTTTTTTAAGGAAAATAAATTTGGTTTTATTGAAAAAGAGTGAATTTAAATAAAAAAAATCAAGGTGATTTTTGAAAAATGAATTTCAAATAAATTTTTTACTTTGCTCAATACAATATTCCAATAACTTGGGTAAGTTATGGAGATTTAATTTTGTTTTGTTTTTCACTGAACGAAAAATAACGTTGAAAAGTGGACCTTGTAACCGAGACGTCGGGCTACTAGTGTAATTAAATACGTTGATCTATGATCCATGCCATGTTGTTGTGGACTGTGTGTCCCTATACATTGTTACGGACTGTGTGTCCTACATACGTTATACAAACGTGGTAAAAGCAGTAAAGGTGAAAAGTTGATTTCCACAACCACAAAGTCTTAAACCGGTGCATCGGTATAGGACTCTTGTGATTGGACACTCGGACTCAAATGTCCTGTGTTTACAAATTTTAATACACTAAAAAATTATGGAGGTCGTGATCCTTTGAGCTTCGACAAGGAAAGAATTACACACAAAGAGAAGCTGCGAAAATAAAATGTTTTTCATGCATTTGGCAGACGTGCCCAAAGTTGTTTTGTGTGAGTACCTTGAAAGGCAGGGTATTTCATGCCACGTTGTATCATTGTGCCTTGATGGACAATGAAATCCATATGCCTTGATTACTATGCCTTGAGTTGGATAGTATGCTATGGATATCCACGCACGTTGCACACTGTATCAAGAGTTTTGGGCAGTATAGTGGACTAACACGTTGTGCCTTATATGGCAAAGATTTCGGGGCTGATCAGCTCATTTTAAACAAGGTGAAGCTGGGGTCTCCGGAGATTAGGATAGACATTGAATCATATAAGTGCCATGGTTTTCAAAAAAGCGATGATTATCTCTTGCGATGCACTTTTTAAAATGATATCTTGTTACTTGTATATGTTATCTTGTGTGTTTTGGGTGCATGTAGTTGTCATAATTATCCATATATTGATATCTTACCCTTGCATTTTCCTTCATGTATATATGTATGTATCATGTTATGTTGAGACTAGATGGACCCAGCTCTGCCTCTCGTGCACTCCCGGGTGCGGACGATCATGTTTGAGGATGCCGACAACCTTGGGGCTTGGGTGATTCATCCGAGGAATCACATGGCCGAGTACACTGGCCCAGTTTGCATTATAGAAGGAACACAGGAGGGAGGTCCAGAGAGGAGGATTCATACCATGGAGACCATCCAGATATCACTTCCACCAGCTTGGTTGTTTGTACAGCACCTAGCAGACTTAGGACAGCTAGTGTTGAATCCACCACCTCTGAATGTGGTACCAGCTTCACCCATAGAGGAGGATCCGGAGGAATTCATGGATGAGGACCCTCAGTATCATCCTATGACCAGTGATGATGATGGTGATGCACCTGGCGAGGGAGCCGGGGTGGAAGTATCCTCTTCTAATACTTCTTTTGGAAATGAGGGAGACTTTCGAGGTCTCCCGAATGGGTATCACTAGTTGTCTTGACCAGCTTAGGAATTCTAGTTTCATTTTGGAGTGGTGATTTTGGATGGATCCTTTCAAGAACATGTTTAAATTGTCTCCTTAACCTTTCGTATGACTTTAGTATTTTGTTTTAAGTAACCTGGATGTATACTCAATGAAACTTTTGTCAATGCACCTGTCACTAAGAAGGTGTTTGTAATCAATATGAATATTATGTATGTTTTCTATGAATGTAAGTTTATCTTTTAATTTCCCCATCTTATGTTGAGAGTTTTAACTTAAAATGAATGACCAATTAAGTATTAACTTCCGAAAGAAATCGACACGCCTTCAAATATCGTTAATATTAGTAAAAAGGGTTAATTAATGTAATGTCCGGGAAAGGGTGTCACACGCATCGTCTGCCACTGTGACCACCCAAGTCGCCACTATGACCATCGCAAGTCCCCCACCTGACCGAAACTTTGTCCCCTTCTTCTCTCTTCCCCTCCTTCTCCCAATCCCTATCCCTATCCCTCTCCCTCTCCCTACTCCGCCGTGCCTGCCACCACCTGAGCAACCACCCATTTCCACTCCCAGCACTGCCACAGGTTTGTATTTGTTGATTTTTTTTCATTGTTTCACTGTACTGTTTTGGTTGCATTTGACACTGTCCCTTTTTTTGTTGAAGGCAGAGTGTCACCACCACCGCTGCAGCAGCCACCACTGTCAATAGGCACCCACACTCTCAGGTTCATTTTTTTTTGTTTTCAATTAGTTTTCAATTGTTTTTATTGTTAATTAGTTAGAAAATCTGATAGTTTAATATTTGTGAAATAATGTAGTTTGTATAAAATTATGTGGTGTAGTGTCTAGCTAGTTTGTTTGAGAAATTATGTTGTTTAAGTGAAATTTGGAAATTACGTAGTTTATTGGTAAATTTTTATTTACTTAAATTTGTTTTAAATTGTTTATGTTGTTAAAAATGTTTGAGAAATTGTGTTGTTTAAGTGAAATTTGGAAATTACTTAGTCTATTGTTAACTTTTTATTCACTTAAATTTGTTTTAAATTGCTTATGTTGTTAATTAGTATGAAATTATGTTAGTCCCGATAGTTTTGCTTATGTGTTTGTGTGCCAAATTTTAAGTGTTGTTATTTAAAGTTATATTACTTATAGAGTACAATTAATTGTACATTGTGGAGAAAAATCGTAGTTTCCCTTTCAAGGTTCAATATTATTGAGCATGTGTACTTGTGTTTATAGTATCACTCATTTTATTGAATCTTGAATTGTCCAATTGGGACAGTTTGGGAAGAAACTTTTTCTCCAATGTTATACTAATTACTCGTTGATTCTCATTTGTTAAATAGTTGATGAAAAGTTAGGTCGAAGCATTTCCTTTTGTTCTCCGAGTCCATACTTGGTGGTGGTATCTTACCGTGGTCAAGTCGTGTACTTGGAGACCAAGGGGAAATGCTGCCAAAATTTCGTCAGCTATAAGACATGAGAAGTGATGAGTAACTAGTATAATACAATGGTGAAAAGTTTTTCCTCGAATGGGATAGGGCCACACCTTCTAAGGAAAGGGAGTGATTCGGGGTTATAGTATCAAGTTTAAAAATTAGTCAATTTATCTGAAAATGCAGAAGAATGAAATATTGTCCTCCGAGCCGTAGTTGGGTATATGATAGGAATGAGTCTGTGAGACGAATTCTGAAACAATCATTTGTAGATGAAGTTGAGGAGTTTATATCGAAAGCCAAGCAACATTGTGATTATGCTGAAGAGGGGGGATTAGATGCCCGTGCATAAAGTGCAATTGTATGACGGTTTTGAGTGATAATGACGTGAAGTTACACTTATACAAGCGTCGGTTCAAGCCTAATTATTGAATATGGAATGATCATGGTGAGGAGCTGCCAGGTATTGATCTGGATGAAGTCGGTGGTGACGATGTTGACATGGGTCCATCAGCCAGTGACTTACATGACGACTATGTCGAACAACTCCAATAAATGCATATGATGGTGGATGATTGTCTTGGACAATATGGGAATTTTGAGGCGGATGAGTTTGATGACATGTAAGAGCCTCCTAATGAATCGGCGCAGAGATTCTACGATCTATTGTTAGAGACAAATAAGTCATTGTTTTAAGAGGCGTCAGATTCAAAATTATTAATTTGTGTTAGGCTTCTAGCTTGCAAGTCCAATTGGAATGTCCCCGAGCAGTGTTTGGAGTTTCTTTTTTGTAAAATGCTTCAAAATGTGACACCCTTCAAAGAGTTGTTACCAAAAAGTTATTATGACATGAAGCGGTTAGTGTCAAAACTAGGGTTGGGGGCTAAGAGGATTGATTGTTGTCCGAACGGGTGCATGCTATATTATGACAGTGCTTCGGGCACAAATGACAGCGCACTAGAAGAATGTAAAATTTGTCAGACACCCAGGTACTGTGATCAAAGTAGTGACCGTAGTAAGAACAGACCAGTTCCTGGGAAGACAATGTTCTATCTACCAATAATTCCAAGGTTGCAGAGACTGTTTGCATCAACGCAAACTGCGGGACAGATGAGGTGGCATTATGAAAATAGAGGAACTACGAGCGTTATACATCACCCTTCTGATAGTGAAGCCTGGAAGCATTTCGATCGGGTACACCCTGATTTTGCAGCAGGTCCTCGCAATGTACGACTTGGGTTGTGCTCAGATGGTTTTACCCCATACATTCAGGCGTCAGCCTTGCCATATTCACGTTGGCCAGTGATTGTTACACCATACAATCTTCCTCCCGAGATGTGCATGTCAAAACCCTCTATGTTCCTGACTTGTCTCATACCGGGACCATCTAATCCAAAGGTTGGGATAGATGTATATTTGTAGCCTCTGATCGATGATCTGAAGAAGTTATGGGATGGCGTGTTGACGTATGATGTTTCCAAGAAACGAAACTTTATGATGAGAGCGTCACTGATGTGGACTATCAATGATTTTCGTGTATATGGCATGCTCTCTGGTTGGGGGACCCACGGTAAATTGGTTCGCTCGTATTGCATGGAACATGGAAAGGCTTTTACCCTAAGATATGGTGGCAAAAGTTCCTGGTTTGATTCTCATCGTCGGTTCTTAGATCCTGACCATCCGTTCCGAAGGATTATCCGAGCATTCAAAAAGAATCAGACAGAAGAGGAAGGTCCACCGCCTTTGTTGACTCCTGAACAAATATGGGGTCTGGTTAGGGATCTTCCTTAAGTCACTAAAGCAGGTGTGTCAAAATTACCCGGGTATGGAGAATGGCATAACTGGACAAAACATAGTATTTTTTGGGAACTACCGTACTGGACGGATAATCTGTTAAGACGTAACCTTGATGTGATGCATATTGAGAAGAATTTCTTTGACAACATTTTTAACACGATTATGAACGTGTATGGCAAGACGAAGGACAATGAGAAGGCAAGGATGGACATAGCTCTGTACTAAAGATGAAAGGATTTGGATCTGAAGCCGCAGCCTAATGGTAAAATGGTCAAACCAAAAGCTTGTTACACTCTAACCGCCGATGAAGCGAAGTCAATTTGTCGGTGCTTAAAAGACCTTAAGACCCCTGATGGTTATTCCTCTAATTTGGCACGATGTGATGATGTAAGAACGGGGAGGCTTCATGGGATGAAAAGTCATGTATTCATGGAGTGTTTGCTTCCTATTGCTTTGGCTCGCTGCCCCCGCATGTTTCGAACCCGCTTACAAAAATCAGTCATTTCTTCAAAGATATATGCTCTGCAACTTTAAGAGCAGATGGTCTGACGAAGATGGAAGAAAACATTCCAATAATTCTGTGCAAGATGGAGAGGGTATTTCCCCCATGATTTTTTTACTCAATGGAACATCTCCCTGTCCATCTTGCATATGAAGCGAGGCTTGGTGGACCAGTACAATATAGATGGATGTATCTGTTTGAAAGGTAATTTTATTATATTTTGACATTTAAATAATTAGCGTCCCTTGAATAATGCATTGTTACTAATGTTTTTTATTACTTAGATTCATGGGCGATTCTAAACGATCAGTTAAAAATAAGGCTACGGTGGAAGGATCAATCTGTACGTCTTACTTACACCGTGAGACAACTCATTTCTGTTCCCACTATTTCAACAACTTCAAGTTGGTCCTGAGAAATATTAGGAACGAAGTAGATGCTTATAGTGTAGGGTATCCTTATATGCTATCCGTGTTTAATCTTCCTGGTCGTCATGCTGGTAAGGAGCTTACTTATTGGTTAAGTGATGAGGAGTATGCATCGGCCCATGTTCATGTCTTGATAAATTGCACAGAGGTGAAACCATACTATGAGTAAGTATCAACGACCCATCTTTGAATTAATGTATCACATGTTATATCAATTTCTCCTTTAACATATAGTACACATTTTATTTATCAGTATGTTCCTGCCAATTAATCAATTAAGATGCTTCTGCTCGTACACATGCAGATTTTCCTGAATGGTTCAAGCAACAAGTAAGTGTCATATAACTTAGAAAACAATATATTAAGCTTAATTTCCTCTTGAAAAAGTAATTATTTAATATGACTTACCTATTCGTAGGTGTATCAGCAACCATTAAGCGTGACTAATCAACACTTGAGAGATTTAGCGTACGAGCCCTATAACTGTGTTAGATCATGATATACATACTTTGTTAATGGGTACAAATTCCACACAGATGAATGGAACGTGGGCAAAAAGACAATTAATATCTGGGTTGTCGTACAGGGTGAAGGTACTGGTGATTTTTATGGGGTCAAAAAACACCAATACGAGTTATAATACAATATTACTACTTATCCTAAAAAAGTAGTCTTATTTTATTGTAATTGGTTTGATCCATCAAGGACAGGCACAAAGGTGGATCCTAAGTATGGAACTGTGGGCATTCGCATGGATAAAAGATATCAATAGTTTGATCCGTTTATAATTGGTCAGAATGCAAAACAAGTTTATTATGTCCCTTATCCAGCAATGCGAATGGACAAACGAGGTTGATGTAACGTCCTTCGTTACATTAGTAACCCAAAATAAATTAAATAAAAATCCATTAAAACATGTAACTAAAATATACGAGTCATAATTTTTTTTAAATAATTAAAGTATGAAAATACCTCATATTAAACAAAATAATAATATCTTAAAGTATCGAAGTAGTAAATAATAATAAATCCATACATCCGAATAAAATCAAAAGCCTCAAAACCGGGTGTCAAACTACAATCCGAGAAGAATAAACTAAAAATAATAAACGATGTCTGGATGGAACTCGTAAACCATGCTACAATACTAACTATCTAGCTAAAAACAAGAAAATAATTCTTCAAGCCTTGGTGTCCTCAACAGCGATGTCCTTGGGCTCTGAAAACAACATTTTATAATGAGATATAAAATCTCAGTGAACAACAATACGTTATCAAATATTTCGAAAATAGTGATGTACTCAGCCGACGCGGTAACCGGAAAAACTGTTCATGGTATCCGCTAATTTTCCAAAATAATGTTCATTAAAAATATATTTAATTACAACAATCATATAACGACAACTCAAAAACATAGTCAAATATCATATATTAATTAACTAAAGTAACCACACATCAAACAATAACACAATCATCAAGTGGCTCGGAAACCCCACTTTGTGTTGGTTTCTTGCCCAATTCGGTGACTTGAGAACCTCATTAAATTAGTTCATTGCCCCTTGTCTGCGGTGACTCGGGAACCTCGTTCTAAAATTAATTCCTTGCCACCCTCTTTATGATGACCTGAGAACCTCGTTGTAGAATTGATTCCTTGTTCCATGGTGACTCGGGATCCCATTTTAGAATTGACTCATTGCCCCTATGATGACCCGAGAACCTCGTAATTAAATTGGTTCTTTTCATCCCATTAACGGTGACCCGAGAGCCTCATTCACAAAATGGATTCCTTGCCCCATATCTTACTTTCGACATCCCATTAAATGGCGATGTTACAAGCCAATGCCCCTAACTTATGTGGCACAACAACAAACTTCACAGAACATACATACACACATTTATTCATAATAAGGGACACACAATCATCAAGTATATTATCAATCATATTTCTTAATATTTTTATTTAAAGTCGAATATGTTACATACTATAATCAAGCGATAATGAAATAATCCAAATAAGTAAAATCATTCACCACAACCAGTGTAATCATGCGTCTGAAAAATAGAGGAATTAAGACAAGAAAAAAATTATGTGAATAGAACAATTGGCAAATGGCAAATATGCACAGACAGTAATGAATTTTGATCACAATACAAATATCAATTGATATTCACGTTACGGGGCAATTGAAAATTAGGAAGGGATAAGCAATTCAAGTGTTAGCTTTTGGCACTATTGATGTCATACACATTAGAAGGAGAATTCACAAACAAGTCAATGAAAATGAGAAATACAAAGCCACCTAAATTTTGTACTCAAAACAATGAATTGAAATATGAGATCATCAATTTTAAAATCACCGTGAACACATAAAAATATCATGGAAATGGTTCATAAAAAGTATTGCTACTCACCTCTCGGAGACCTCCAAAAAGCTCTAAAAAAATGTCTATGACAAAAGTTAGCGCTTCACTAAAATTCTTCCTTCATTTTGTCAATACTTTTTGATCTGTGTGGCTCCTTAATCAACACTGCAAATTAAAAAAGCACATCTCAAAAACGGGTTTGGATTCTCTAACTTTGAGAATCCAAAGTCACAGTGACTTTAGGCTTGGGAGGAGAGAGAATGCTAGGAAAAAATGAGGGAAGAGATAAGAGAGGGAACAAGAGATGAGAGAGATAGAGAGTAAGGCATATGTCTTTCCCGCAATAAAGGTAGGAAATCCCTCCAGCTCAAAAACTCTCTCTTTGCACCCTTCACGTCGTGTGTTGCCGGGTCTATATTTGACTAAAGCTAAAACCCAAAAGTTAACAACTTTATGGTGTGGGCCATGCTTATATCTATTTAAGAATTGTATTAAAATTCAAATTGAATCTGTTAGCATGTTTTGGTGTTCTTACCAGGAAGGGGGGTTGAATTAAATATGTAAGATTTTTGAAAACTTTTTCCCCTTTAAATGAAAACTGACACTTTTCTAAACTTTTGAAAAGTTTTTGCCAACCAACAAAACAAAACAAGTTTTTGCAAAGTTATTTTATTCAAGACTTGATTCTTTATCAAGAAAGATTGATGAAAGATAGTTTTTCATATTAGAACAAACACAAAATTTTCTTTAACTAAGACTTAACCACATACATTCAACAATTTAAAGCAGTTAAAGAAGTTAAGGGATAGAGAGAAATGCAAACCGAGATTTATCTTGATTCAGCTACCTCCTCTGGTAACCTACATCCAGTCCCGACAATCACTTGTGAGTTTCGTCCACTATAAATCAAAAATAAATTACAAAATTCTTTACAAAGCTTCATAACTCAGGTTCCTTCTACCATGTGACAGCTTTCCAGAAAAAGCAGTCTTGTAATCCCCAAGAGTCCTTTCTACTGTTGTCAAACCTCTAAAAGTTCTTTCTACTCTTAGATCAATACTCAGAGAGACACCTTCTCTCCTTTCTTCTTCCTTTCTCATTAAAAGAATTGAATTGTAAATTCTAAGAAATCAGAAATTACAACTTGAAGCACTATCAGAAAAGACTTCAACTATTCTCAATGAAAAAGCTCTCTCTCAATTTCGTGTAAACTTTCAGAATTGAATGAATTTATTATTTTGAAAAATGTTTACCCAAGCCTTTATATAGGTGTGTGTCAAAATAGATCCGTTGGGCACACTTTAAAAGTTAGTTAAGATCAAAACAAACTTTTAAACAAAAAATGATTCTGTCAGTCAATCGATTGCTTAATCGATGTATTAAACAAGATTTATAATTTTTGTACTGAGTACATCTATTGATCAATCGATTGGATTCTTGAAAGTTCTTGATTCCCATTGATACACAGATGTGTACATCGATTGTGTTCTTGAAAATCACAAGCATCAACAGCCCAGAAGTTTTTACATCGATTGATCAATCGATTGCATAATCATTTCAAAAAAGTCTTTGCCTCTGTTTGGGCTTATGCATCGATGTGTCAATCGATTGGCTCTTTGTAAATATGAGATTCTACTTCTGTTCTATGTATGCATCGATGTACAAATTGATGTAATGTATATGAAAAACTTTCTTGGCCTCTGTTTGGCCTAATACATTGATGTAACAATTGATTGTATGCTTGTTTCAGAAATCACTGGCTTCTATTTCACTCTATACATCGATGTTCAAATCGATTTACAGAAGCTTAGATTGCATACATATCAAGTTGTTCTAGAATCAATCGATGTATACATTGATGTATAACAATTATACATTGATGTACACATAGGTTTTCATTAAAAAGTAGTTAATTAACAGAAAGTACAAGGATGTACACATAGATGTACAAATCTTTCAATTAACATTTTTCTTTTTAAGTTCAGTTTTAATTTATGAAAACCATTTTGAATTTGGTTATTTTTTAGAGAGCTAAATCAAAGAAAATAAGTAAAGCTTTTCTTTACATAATACATTCTAATTTCTTGTTACTTGAGGTTCCTTGAATCTTCACTTGTGGTTTCTTCATCTTTGAGAATTCCAATCATGATCCTTGCTTTGCCTTTGACTTTCTCCTTTGATCCTTTGAATTCATATCCTTACACTAAATGATCTTTTCATAACATGTAATCTTGGCAAATGATTAGTGAATCAAAGTTTAATCAATGCTTAAGTTTAGTCATTAATCAAAACATATAAGAGTCATTTTTCAACAAACTCCACCTTTTTGATTGATGACAAACTTACCACACTTTAATATGAAAGAGTTCATTGGAAGTAAACATACATATATCAGAGTTAAATGATGCAGCAGAATTTCAATTGATATGATTACTCCCCCTGTCTAAGTGACAGTTAAAAGTATTTAGGATCATTGACTTTAGCAACAATGAGTATCTTGGAATAGTGAGTATGGTACCCTTTCATTTATGGTACCCTTTCATTTCTCCCCCTTTGTCATTATCAAAAAGAATTCATGGGAGATATAAAGCATAAGCCATATGAAAAACAAGGTACATACTAAAGTTATTCATCCATTAACCACAAACGGAAAACATCATATTGTTCAAGATATTGAAGTGATAAAAAAATCATGAAAATGGGTATTACAAACCAAAATGTAGCAGCCTAAGCATAGACTTAAACACTAAAAGGTCCTAAAAGATCTAAACATCATCATTGTTGATTGGCTCTTGAGTGTGTTATGCAGTTATTGCAGCTTCAGTTTCTTGGTGTCCTTCTTCATCAGTAGCAGCTGTAACACCCGGGTGCCGACGAGGGCGGGGAGTGGTCGCCGGTGCAAGAAGGCACGGACAATGAGCGGCTCCTGGCAGGCTTCTAGTAGGAGGGACACATGAATGAACCGATCACACACCCGATTGAGAGGGATCCTGAGACTGTGTAGGTATGGGAATATACAGCTGAGGAAGGCTTATATGAATTGATTGGTACTACCTATACTAACAAGATGCATCTTCTTTTCGGGACCCCATCACTTAAGAACTCCATAGTTAAGTGTGCTTGACTTGGAGCAATTATGGGATGGGTGACCTCCTGGGATGTTTTCCCAAGAAGCGTGTGAGTGAGGACAAAGCACGCTGAAAAGACCCGTGTTGGTCTGTGGGGACAGTCGTCAATCCATAGAGCAGCTAAGGATGTTACGAATGGTATCAGAGCGGCACCTCTCCCACTACAGTGTGGTTCGGGGACGAACCAAGCTGAAGCTGGTGGGCATGTAACACCCGGGTGGCGACGAGGGTGGGGAGTGGTCGTCGGTGCAAGAAGTCACGGACAATGAGCTGCTCCTGGCAGGCTTCTAGGCAGAGGGACACATGAATGAACCGATCACACACCCGATTGGGAGGGATCCTGAGACTGTGTAGGTATGGGACTATACAGTTGAGGAAGGCTTCTATGAATTGATTGGTACTACCTATACTAACAAGATACATCTTCTTTTCGGGAGCCCATCACTTAAGAACTCCACAGTTAAGTATGCTTGACTTGGAGCAATTATGGGATGGGTGACCTCCTGGGAAGTTTTCCCAAGAAGCGTGTGAGTGGGGACAAAGCACACTGAAAAGACCCGTGTTGGTCTGTGGGTACAGTCGTCAATCCATAGAGTAGCCAGGGATGTTACAGCAGCAGTAGCAGATGCTCTGGCAATATTAACAACATCCTCAGAAGTTGATGTTTCTTCTTGAGGAGCTATTGCAGATGTAGGTGCAGCCAGGGGAATGCCTAAGTGCAGATGTACAGTGGCCATTTGCCCTTCCAAAGCGTTGATCTTTAGAACGTCCTCTTGATCATCAAATGATGCTTGTTCTGCCTTTGTTCAAATACTTAAATCATGGAAATCAGCTTGCCTATTTTCCCATTCATTTCAGCATACTACGGTCCAGCTTCAGCTCTTTCTTCATTTCCAGTCAACCTCACCCATTCTCCATTAACTTTGGCAAGTTTCATATTGCTTATGATGCTTTCTCCAAACTTGTGAGTTACTTGTCTTGCATAGAACCTCTCTTCATTTTCCATTGGAACCTCAAAGTGTTCTAGCAATTTCACCACTAAGCCTGGATAGGGTAGGGTTGCACCACTGGTTTTGCAATCCAATATATGTCTGATAATGATATAGATCCAGATGAGTTGTTTCTTTTCCACCATGTCCCACAACATCAAGAGATCATTATTTTGGACCACAACATGATTTTCAGACCTGGGTAGAAACATCCTAGTGAGTACATATTGTATTAATCTCTATTGGATATGCATAGCACTTATATTTATCAGTCTTCCTTCCTGTGCATTTTCTATCAGAAGTACCTTCTTGGCTTCCTCTTTGTCATAGTTTTTCAACCAAGTGCTTTCTGGTCCTATTCCAGCTAGATTACTTCCCAAGTAATCCATCTTAGTAAATTCAGTAAACTCCTCAAAAGTCATCTCAATTCTTATATTCTTTACATCAGCAGAAAATCCAATATTATCCATTTCAAATGTGCAATAAAATGCTTTGATTAATGTTGGATATATATCAGACTTATTTTGTAAAAAGTCACTCAACTTGTAGTCATTCAAGATCTTTTGAAAACTAAACTCATTGATGTCAAAGTAGTTGAAATCAACAGTCCCAGCCTTATGGATTTCTCTATGCTTAAAGTCATTCTTGGAAAGAAGTATAGACTCATCATTAGTAAAATACCTCTTTAACAGTTCCATCTCTATGATTAGATCAGCATCCTCATCTTCTTCTTCTTGCTCAATTCTCTTCCTCCTTTTCTAAGTTTCTTTCTTCTTTGGAGTTTCCTTCTCCTTGATCGCCTTCTTCTTCTTTTCTTGTTTCTTTGGAGCTAGTTTGGAGGATTCAGCTATTACTTTCTTTCCCTTATCAAGAGTCTTCTTTTTCGCAAGTTCCTTGATTGGAAGCTTGTCCATCTTTTGAGATTTTTCAGGTTCTTTCCTTTTAGGGCGCGAAGAAGCAAGAGAGGGTAAAACTTGTGGAGGAATGGAGGATTGGGTTGAGGATGATGAAGTGGAGTTAGATGGAACAGGAGTATAATGTTGAGTTTGCTTAACTCGTGCCATTGGAGCGAATTCTGAGCTCTACTAGGGTTTGGGTATTTGGATTTTGATTTAGAATGTGAGAAGTTTTGGAGGGAAAAGCTGGGCATTTAAAGACCTAAGTCAGTCAATCGATGTAGCAATCGATTTATTAAAGGTTTTCAGCTGATAGAACTTGTGAATACATCGATGTACAAAACTTCAGAAATATATATTTTTTTATCTTTATCAATCGATATAGCAATCGATGCATAGGTTGAAACAGAAAGTATCAAGTTCTAACACTTGAACTCAATCGATGCGAGCATCGGTGTATAAGCTGAGACAGGGAGACCAATAGAAACAGTATTCACTACATCGATGTATCAATCGATGTAAAGGTCAAGTCAGTGAGCTGCAGGTTTTGGAGACTTCACTCAATCGATGCCGCAATCGATTTATATACAGGGTTGATCTAAATAACCCAATGTAAATTGATGTTAAATGGTTCAAGTTGGAAATCAATGTTGTAATCGCTTTATATCAGATTAAAATTGAAATTTTCTGATTTTTGTTGCAGGTTAATCGATGTAGACATCGATGCTTAGGGACTTCCAGAGAGTTACCTTTTCTGTTTTGGTCACAAATCGATGTATCAATCGTTGTGCTGATGTTTTTGGTACTAAAAAGGTTGAGACAATCGATTGGTAAATCGATGTTCAGGCACAAAAAAAATATTTCTGAGATTATACATAGATTGCTCAATCTGTGTACTAGCTATAGTATAAGGATTTTTGCTTAAGCTTATCGATTGGTAAATCGATGCACAGAAAACAAGTATCAAGAAATCATGCATTCAATATACAAAACATCAATCATAAGTTGGATCAATTATCCCCAATTCTCTTCTTATGTAATAGAAACTTTCTTTAGCAAGGCGTTTAGTGAAAATATCAGCTAATTGTTTAGATGTGTCAACATATTCAACAACTATATCTCCACTTTGTATATGATCTCTTATAAAGTGATGTCTTATTTCAATATGTTTGGTTCTAGAATGCATTATAGGATTCTTAGTTAGGTTTATAGCACTAGTGTTGTCACATTTGATTGGCACTTTCTTTAAGTGAACACCATAGTCAATGAGTTGTTGCTTCATCCAAAGGATTTGTGCACAACAACTTCCTGCTGCAACATATTCTGCCTGTGATTGACAAAGCCACACTTGTTTGTTTCTTACTAAACCAGGAAACTAATGAGTTCCCAAGTAAGTGGCAGGTTCCACTAGTACTCTTCCTATCTAAATTGCATCCAGCAAAGTCAGAGTATCCTATTAGATTATAAGTTGATCCCTTAGCATACCATAAACCTATGTCTTTAGTTCCTAGCAAGTATTTCATGATTCTCTTTACAACTGTTAAATGAGATTCCTTAGGGTTTGATTGATATCTTGCACACATGCAAACACTAAACATTATATCATGCCTACTAGCTGTAAGGTAAAGTAAGGAGCCAATTATACCTCTATATTTGGATATATCTACTGTTTTACCTTTTTCATCCTTATCCAAGTAACATGATGGGCTCATTGGAGCTGCCATCTCCTTTGCATTCTCCATGCCAAACTTCTTCAATAGTTCCTTGCAATACTTTGCTTGGCTTATGAAGGTTCCATCATTGCATTGTTTAATTTGAAGTCCCAAGAAGAAAGTGAATTCTCCCATCATGGACGTCTCGAATTCATTTTGCATAAACTTGGAAAATTCCTTACACAATGAATCATTAGTAGCACCAAATATAATATCATCAACATATATTTGTACAAGTAGTATATTTTGACCTTTTTTTGTGTGAAAAGTGTTGTGTCAACCTTAGCTCTAGTAAAACCTTTTTGTAATAGAAAGTTGCTTAGTCTTTCATACCAAGCTCTTGGAGCTTGTTTAAGTCCATACAAGGCTTTGGTGAGTTTATAAACATGGTCTGGAAAATCATTTATTTCAAAGCCTGGTGGTTGACCAACATATACTTCTTCATGTATAAAACCATTAAGGAATGCACTCTTAACATCCATTTGATATAATTTGAAATTCCTAATACATGCATATGCTAGCAACATTCTTATAGCTTCTAGCCTAGCCACAGGTGCATAAGTTTCATCGTAATCTATGCCTTCTTCTTGATTATATCCTTTAGCTACTAATCTAGCCTTATTCCTAATTATTATGACATTCTCATCAAGTTTGTTCCTAAACACCCATTTTGTACCAATTATCTATTTATCCTTGGGTTTTGGAACAAGTTTCCAAACTTTGTTTCTTTCAAACTGATTTAATTCTTCTTACATTGCCATGATCCAATTATCATCAACAATAGCATCATTAATAGTTCTCGGTTCAATTTGAGAGACAAAGGCCATGTGGTTGCATGCATTTCTTAAAGAGTGTCTAGTAGTTACCCTTTTGGATATTTCACCAATGATGTTATCCAAGGGATGATTCTTTACAATTCTCCACTCCTTAGGTAGTTCATTATTTTGTTCCTCTTCTGGATTTTCTAGAGCTTCTTCTTCTTTTGCCTTGTATTGCTCTTCTTCCAGTTGAGTTTCTTCAGATGTTTCTGCATCATCATCACAAATATCCTTTCCCAACCTTTTGGGGTTAGATTCATCAAAAGTGAATAACCAAGGAAAATTCCTTCATCTGCCTTTGCATTAAATTTTCCAAGATTTTCATTTCCATTGTTAAGTACAAAACACTTACAACCAAAAACATGCAAGTGTGATATGTTTGGTTTACTTCCTCTATAAAGTTCATAAGGAGTTTTCTTTAAAACAGGCCTTATCAAAACTCTATTTAGCACATAGAAGGCTGTATTTACAACATCTGCCCAAAATTGTTTTGGTAAGCTAGTGTCATTCAACATAGTTCTTGCAATTTCCTCCAATGGCCTATTCTTTCTTTCTACTACTCCATTTTGTTGTGGAGTTCTAGAAGCTGAAAAATTATGTTAAATGCCATACTCATCACAAAAGTTGTCAAATTCCTCATTTTGGAATTCACCTCCATGATCACTCCTTATAGAAACAATTTTCATTTCTTTTTCATTTTGTACAAGTTTGGCCAATTTCTTAAAAGTAGAAAAAGCATTATTTTTCTGTGCTAAGAACAATGTCCAAGTATATCTGGAGAAATTATCCACTATTACTAAGGCATACAAGTTTCCACCAAAGCTTTTGGTTCTAGATGGATCAAATAAATCGATGTGCAAAAGTTGCAAGGGTCTAGTTGTTGAAACAATGTTCTTAGGTTTGAAAGAGACCTTTACTTGCTTTTGACATGCATCACATAGTCCATCTTTCACAAATTTCAGCTTTGGTAATCCATCCACAAGGTTTTTAGAAATTAGTTTGTTTAAGTGGTTCATGTGGATATGTGCAATCCTTCTATGCCATAGCCAATTCTCTTCTTCTTTTGAAATTAGGCAACATGCATTATTTGAAGAGATATTTTCTAAGTCAAGAATATAGATGTTATCTATCCTATGGCCAATCAGTTTCAGATTTGCATCATTTTGATTTTCTATCATACAGCTATTGGAGTTGAATTTTACCTTGTAACCTTTGTCACATTACTAACTTATACTCAAGAGATTGTGCTTTAATCCCTCAACATATAGTACATCTTCAACAATTGTTGTTGAGTCACTTCCTATGTTGCCAGTGCCTAGTATCATCCCTTTGTTATTGTCTCCATATGTAACACTTCCACTAGATTTTGGAGTGAATGTTATAAACTTGCTTCTGTCTCGTGTCATGTGCTTGGAACAGCCACTATCAAGGTACCATTTAACATTCTTGGCCTTCCCACACACCTACAAAACAGATTTTCAAACTTTTCCTTTAGGTACCCAAATCTGGTTGGGTCCTTTGTTGTTAGTCATCACATATGTTCCCTTAGGAACCCATATTTGCTTAACATTTATCCTTGAAGAATTTATAAAATAGCATGTAGAAGCAGTGTGTCCTTTTCTAGCACAATAGAAACATTTGACAAAAGGACTAGTAGATGACTTAGGTGCAACAAAAAGTTTCTTAAAAGCTTTTTCATGCATTGTTGGTTGATATCCTATTCCAGCTTTATCATATACACCTTTTTGTTGTCCAAGAATTGCATTAAGATCATCTCTTCATAGAGTAAATTTAGAGATAGTGGTTTTCAGTTTTTCAACCTATTTTTCAAGCATATTGCAATTGGAACATGTAGAGCTAGATGCATTTAGCTTACTATTTTTAGCTTCCAATTCCTTATTCTTAATTTGAAGAGATGCATAATCATTACATTGTTTAGCAATTACTTTTCTACATGATATGAGTTGCTTTGAAATTTTCATATATTCACTATGCAATTCATCAAAGGCATCTTGCAGTTCATCAAAAGTAAGGGGAAGATCATTTACCTCATCTTCAATTTCTGTGTCACTTTGATGACTGGTCATAAGGCAAATATTTGCCTCTTCTTCCTCAGATTCTTTAGAGGAATCCATATCATTCTCCTCCCATGCTATGTATGCTCTTCTTGGCTTTTTGTTCTTCTTGTCTTTGGACTCAAAGTTGTCATGCTTGTCCTTCTTTTGAAGCCTTGGACACTCATTTTTATAATGTCCAGTTTTTCCACATTCATAGCATTTTACATTTCTATTTGAACTTTCACCTTTTGACATATTATTTTTGGAAAAGAAGTTTGAGGGCTTTTTGTTGAAGGTTTTCTTCTTTTTGAGAAACCTCTTGAATTTTCTGACTAGTAGTCCCATATCTTCTTCAGAGTCTTCATCCTCCTCAAGTTCTTCATCTTCATCACTGTCATGAACTTTTTTGGAGATATAAGCCTTCAGTGATAAGCCTTTCTTTTTCTTCTCCTTCTCTTCATGATCATTCAATCTATGAAGTTCCATCTCATGTTCTTTAAGCTTTCCAAACAGTGTAGCAATGTTCATAGATTCTAAGTCTTTAGCTTCAACTATAGCAGTGATCTTTGGTAGCCATTCTCTTGTCAAGCATCTCATAACTTTGTTGATTTGTTGTTCATCTGAGATAGTCTTTCCAAGTCCATTTAGTTGATTCACAATATGGGTGAACCTTCTTTGCATATCATTGATGTCTTCATCTTTCTTCATGTGAAAGAGTTCATACTCGTGCATGAGTGAGTTTATTCTCGCTCTCTTCAAATCACTTGTCCCTTCGTGAGTAACTTGCAGCGTATCCCACATTTGTTTTGTTGTCTTACAATTTGAGACCCAGAAAAATTCATCATAACTCAAAGCAGCAGTTATAATATTCTTAGCTTTAGAATTATAACCTACTCTTTTCTTGTCATCATCATCCCAATCAGCTCTTGGCTTATTTGTCTTGGAGCCATTTGCATCAAGATTATGAGGGATGTATGGACCATTCTCAATAGCATCTAATACATCAAGACCACTTGCCTCGAGGAATATTAACATCCTTTCTTTCCAATACAAATAGGCAATGCCATTGAATGCAGGGGGTCTTGCTAGAGAAGCCCATTCTCCCAAGATGTCATTTGAAGTCATCCTCTTAAGCTATTAGGATTTACACAAGAGTGAAAGCTATGATACCACTTGTTGGTTGTGGCTTCTAATACTCAAGAAGGGGGGGGTTGAATTGAGTATGTAAGATTTTTGAAAACATTTTCCTCTTTAAGTGAAAACTGACACTTTTCTAAACTTTTGAAAAGTTTTTGCCAACCAACAAAACAAAACAAGTTTTTGCAAAGTTATTTGATTCAAGACTTGATTCTTTATCAAGAAATATTGATGAAAGATAGTTTTTTAGATTAGAACAAACACAAAATTTTCTTTAACTAAGACTTAACCAGGTACATTCAACAATTTAAAGCAGTTAAAGAAGTTAAGGGATAGAGAGAAATGCAAACCAAGATTTATCATGGTTCAGCTACCTCCTCCGGTAACCTACAACCAGTCCCCACAATCACTTGTGAGTTTTGTCCACTATCAATCAAAAATCAATTACAAAATTCTTTACAAAGCTTCACAACTCAGGTTCCTTCTAACCCGTGACAGCTTTCCAGAAAAAACAATCTTGTAATCCCCAAGAGTCCCTTCTACTCTTGTCAAACCTCTAAGAGTTCCTTCTACTCTTAGATCAATACTCAGAGAGCCACCTTCTCTCCTTTCTTCTTCCTTTCTCAGTAAAAGAATTGAATTACAGGTTCTAAGAAATCAGAAATTACAACTTGAAGCACTATCAGAAAAGACTTTAACTATTCTCAATGAAAAAGCTCTCTCTCAATTTCGTGTAAACTTTCAAAATTGAATGAATTTATTATTTTTAAAAACGTTTGCACAAGCCTTTATATAGGTGTGTGTCAAAATAGATCCGTTGGGCACACTTTAAAAGTTAGTTAAGATCAAAACAAACTTTTAAACAAAAATTGATTGTCAGTCAATCGATTTCCTAATCGATGTATTAAACAAGATTTATAATTTTGTACCGAGTACATCGATTGATCAATCGATTGGATTATTGAAATTTCTTGATTCCCATTGATACATAGATGTGTACATCGATTGTGTTCTTGAAAATCACAAGCATCGGCACCCCAGAAGTTTTTACATCGATTGATCAACCGATTGCATAATCATTTCAAAAAAGTCTTTGCCTCTGTTTGGGCTTATGAATCGATGTGCCAATCGATTGGATCTTTGTAAATATGAGATTCTACTTCTGTTCTGTGTATGCATCGATGTACAAATCGATGTAATGTATATGAAAAACTTTCTTGGCCTCTGTTTGGCCTTATACATTGATGTAACAATCAACTGTATGCTTGTTTCAGAAATCACTGGCTTCTGTTTTACTCTATACATCGATGTGCAAATCAATTTACAGAAGCTTAGATTGCATACATATCAAGTTGCTCTAGAATCAATTGATGTATACATTGATGTATAACAATTATATATTGATGTACACATAGGTTTTCATTAAAAAGTAGTTAATTAACTGAAAGTACATAGATGTACAGATCTTTCAATTAACATTTTTCTTTTTAAGTTCAGTTTTAATTTACGTTGAATTTGGTTATTTTTTAGAGAGCTAAATCAAATAAAATAAGTAAAGCTTTCTTTACATAATACATTCTAATTTCCTTTGCTTGAGATTCCTTGAATCTTCACTTGTGGTTTCTTCATCTTCAAGAATTCCAATCATGATCCTTGCTTTGCCTTTGACTTTCTCCTTTGATCCTTTGAATTCATATCCTTGCACTAAATGATCTTTTCATAACATGTAATCTTGGCAAATGATTAGTGAATCAAAGTTTAATCAATGCTTAAGTTTAGTCATTAATCAAAACATACAAGAGTCATTTTTCAATAATAATGTCCTTCGTTACATTAGTAACCCAAAATAAATTAAATGAAAATCCTTTAAAACATGTAACTAAAATATACGAGTCATAAAAAATTTCTTAATAATTAAAGTATGACAATACCTCATATTAAATAAAATAATAATATCTTAATGTATCGAAGTAATAAATAATAATAAATCCATACATCCGAATAAAATCAAAAACCTCAAAACCGGGTGTCTAACTACAATTCGAGAAGAATAAACTAAAAACGATAAATGATGTTTACATGACACTCGTAAACCATGCTACAATACTAATCAGCAAGCTAAAAACAAGAAAATAATTCTTCAAGCCTAGGTGTCCTCAACAGCGATGTCCTCGGGCTCTGAAAGCAACACTTTATAATGAGATATAAAATCTCAATGAACAACAATACAGTTATAAAATATTTCAAAAATAATGATGTTCTTAGCCGGCGCAGTAACCGAAAAAACTATCCATGGTATCCGTTAATTTTCCAAAATAATGTTCATTTAAAATATATTTAATTACAACAATCATATAACGACAACTCAAAAACATAGTCAAATATCATATATTAATTAACTAAAGTAACCACGCATCAAACAATAACACAATCATCAAGTGACTTGTAAACCCACTTTGTGTTGGTTTCTTGTCCAATTCGGTGACTCAAAAACCTCATTAAATTGGTTCCTTGCCCCTTGTCTGCGGTGACTCGGGAACCTCGTTCTAAAATTGATTCCTTGCCACCCTCTTTATGGTGACCCGAGAACCTCGTTCTAGAATTGATTCCACATCCCCATGGGGGACTCGTGAATCCGATTTTAGAATTGACTCCTTGCCCCTATGATGACCCGAGAACCTTGTAATTAAATTGGTTCCTTGCCTCCCATTAATGGTGACCCGAGAGCCTCATTCACAAAATCGATTCCTTGCCCTGTATCTTACTTTCGACATTCCATTAAATGATGTTACAAGTCAATGCCCCTAACTTATGTGGCACAACAACAAACTTCACAGAACATACATACACACATTTATTCATAATCAGGGACACACAATCATCAAGTATATTATCAATCATATTTCTTATTTTTATTTAAAGTCGAATATGTTACATACGATAATCAAGCGATAATGAAATAGTCCAAATAAGAAAAATCATTCACCACAACCAGTGTAATCATGCGCCTGAAAAATAGAGGAATTAAGACAAGAAAACAATTATGTGAATAACACAATTGGCAAATGGCAAATATGCATCTTGTTGGGCACGTCACAGAGGGTCATGAATTTTGATTACAATACAAATATGAATTGATATTTAGCAAAAAATGAACCAGACTTCACGTTACAGGGCAATTGAAAATTAGGAAGGGATAAGAAATTAAGTGTTAGCTTTTGGCACTATTGATGTCATACACATTAGAAGGAGAATTCACAAACAAGTCAATGAAAATGAGAAATACAAAGCCACCTAAATTTTGTACGCAAAACAATGAATTGAAATATGAGATCATCAATTTTAAAATCACCGTAAACACATAAAAATATCATGGAAATGGTTCATAAAAAGTATTGCTACTCACCTCTCGGAGACCTCCAAAAAGCTCTAAAAAAATGTCTATGACAAAAGTTATCGCTTCACTAAAATTCTTCCTTCAGTTTGTCAATACTTTTTGATCTGTGTGGCTCCTTAATCAACACTGCAAATTAAAAAGGCACGTCTCAAAAACGGGTTTGGATTCTCTAACTTTGAGAATCCAAAGTCACATTGACTTTAGGCTTGGGAGGAGAGAGAATGCTAGGAAAAGAATGAGGGAAGAGACAAGAGAGAGAACAAGTGATGGGAGAGACAGAGAGTAAGGCATATGTCTTTCCCGCAATAAAGGTAGGCAATCCCCCCCTCAAAAACTCTCTCTTTGCGCCCTTCACGTCCTGTGTCATTGGGTCTATATTTGACTAAAGCTAAAACCCAAAAGTTAACTTTTATCTATTTAAGAATTGCATTAAAATTCAAATTGAATTTGTTAGCATGTTTTGGTGTTGTTACCAGGAAGTTGGAATTTGGATAAAACCAAATCCCACTCCTTTACGTGAACTTAGGAATTAGGTGGTGGCTGACCCTTTCTTCTTATTTTTTTTATTATTTTATTTTAAACTTTGTTTCCTTTTCTAATTTATAAACAATTTAAAAAAAAAAATTGTACTAACAATGCACTAAACATTACACTAGCTTATTCTTTTTATTAAAATAATTATATTAGAATTTTAGGATGTTACAGTTGGTGTGTTGCTATCACTACCAAGCCTAGGGGTAGCATAGAAATCGATGATGCAAAGGATGAGATGCCCTTCCAGACGGATGAATCATCCCATGTCAATGAAGTAATTGAGGTCGACCGTATTATTGGCATGTTGGGATCTGCAAATAAAGGTGAAGAAGTGGTCATTGGTAATCAGTCATCGATGCATGCATCATCAGAGGAAGAAATCCAAAGTGATGACTCAATGCAAGAAGAACAAGAGTCGGACTTACAATGAGATGACGATACCGAGTCTGAATAGGAATTTTATTGTTAAGTTATTTTTATTGTATTTTAAATATTTGCTTATGCAAATAATTGTAAGACTTGAAAAATATTGTTGTATTTTAAATATTTGCTTAGATTAGTCTGTTAGATGTCGATTGATTTATTGTTTTTACATTGATTTTTAATTGTGCTATAAAAATAGATATGTTAGCATCAGGAGGACAGTCCCCCTCCCCCCACCGCCTAGCGGTGATAAGGGGAAGGGGAAGGCTAAGTGGGGACGATACATCGTCAAGTCCCAGGTGCATGCTCGATTTGCTGCAGGTCCCTCAGCACCCACCGCACCCACCCCCATCCCTTACGCACCCATACTACACCCTCCCCCACCCATACTACACCCTCACAGACCCATACTACATTATCCCCGACCCACACTACCCCATCCTCCACCCATGCCAAGACCTCCACTCTCTTTGCGCCACGTCGCGCACTAGCCGGCTACTCGCCGCCCCCTAGTGGACCCACACCACACCCACACTCGGCACCACCATCATCATCGGCTACGCTAGCCACACAGGTAGCAGGATTATCATTTCTGCCAACTCCTGAGATGATGCCACAGCCGGACACGGCCATTCCATCTTCATCATCCGCGCCTGCATACGGTCACGATACGGTCATTCCATCATCATCGCCTGTGCCACAGTCGGTCGCGGCGGAGGACCTGCCTGAGTGGGCCAGGATTCTCGCACCTGAGGATCGACCATGGATCCGGTCTATTTCTGGATCGTAAGTTTTATTTAATTTATTGTTTTTTAACTTTGCAAATTTTAGTTATTATTCAATAAGTATAGATTTGTTGGTTGTCATATTGTTGAATTAATAAAATTATAAATTTTCCAGCTTCATCCCATCGAGAGTGGGATCGAAGCACGTTACCTACGCCATCAAGGCACAATATTGTCGCTTCTGGCCATCATGGGGAGTGATCCCACAGGACGATCGGAATCGTATCTTTAGACGATTCGGGGTAAGTTGTTGTTTATTATTTCATGTAATTTTCCCTTTATTTTTCATGTATTTTATATCTTTTTTGTATAATGTTATTAATATTTTTTCTTTCTTAACAGGATCTCGTGTGCTGGTTACTGAGCATGCCTCAGAGATACGTGCTATCTTTGACGACCGAGCATCAGCTCGGCTGAGGGACATGCTCCGGGAGCGTAGGGAGAGCTCGATACGTCCGGATTACATCGGGCCCAACATCTGGGCCCAACTGTGTGCGTACTGGGACACTCCAGTTTACAAGTTGAAGTGTCAGCAAGCGTGAGAAATCGGGCTTCTGAGAAGGGTGGGAGCATGCACACTGGTGGTTCGATTAGCCACATGCAGCATGGCATTAACATGGTATGCATATATAAATAATTTTATTTATAAACTGTATATTTTTATTAAAATTTATTTTATAACTAATTGATTTTATTTGTGTTCGGTTGCAGGCATGAGAGCTTGCCCGGTTTGTTAATGTCCATACGTTCTTTGAGCAGACGCATATTCGCTCGGGCAACGACGAATTTGTTGATGAGAGGTCGAGGCAGACAGTGGTGAGCTAAAGTATCTTTTTACATTTAAAGTATAGGTTATTATTATTATTTTTATTATTATTATTATTATTATTATTATTATTATTATTATTATTATTATTATTATTATCTATATATATATATATAGTTTAATAATATATTGATTGTAATGTATTGATTACAGGTGGAGTACAATGCCGGGTTTAGTCAGGTAGCATCTGAGGCTGCCTCCTGCTTTGGTGCCTCGGATCCTTCTCAGGTGGACCCGACGAGGTTGAGCTACTACAGACCCATGTTTGGATGGATGTGGCGGCGGGAAGAAGAAGGGGCGGATTTACGATACTGCAACCCTAGCCAAGTCCATTCGTCGGGGGTCGACGCCGACCTTGACCATTCGAGAGCCTACATCCTTCGGCTCACAAGACACGGAGGAGGTGCAGTGGCTGAGGCAGGAGGTGCAGCGGCTGAGGTAGGCGAACGAGTGCATGATGCAGTAGATGGAGACATTCTCTACCGTCATGACCGTCGTGCTCGATTTCCTCCCACTAGACAGGCGCAATGCTCTGTAGGGGGTTCTCCATGCCAGCAAGCCCTCCACTACTTCTACCGATCCACCACCGCAGCCGCATGATGCCGGTCTATCCTCTGGGCCGCAGCCTGATGGTCATATGACGCCGGTGGACTCCCCCCGCCAGGACGACGATGACGGATATTATGGTGATGGGTATTAGGATAGTTATAGTTGTAGTAGAGTTTTGTAGCTACACGGATATTTTATGTATGAATTATTTGTTGAGTTTGTTTTTATATTAAATTAATTTTAATTTAATTACTTTTTAAATTTTATTTTAAATTTCAATTTTGTTTTTTAATTAATAATATAATTATAATTAATTAAGATAAAATATAATAATAATAAATAATTAAAATATAATAATAATTAACTAAAATAAAATAAAATAATAATTAATAATTAAAATATAATAATAATTAATAATTAAAATATAATAACAATTAATTAAAATATAATATAATAATAATTAATAATTAAAATTTAATAATAATTAATATTCAAAATATAAAATTTTAATTTTAATAAAAAAATTAATTAAAATTAATAACTAATTATTAATAAAAAAACTAAATAAGATAAAAATAATAATTAAAATAAAATAAAAATCAATATATAAAAAACCTTTTTTTGATGAACATTTCCGTCGGTAAATGTAGTTTAGATTTTCCGACAGAAATGTCCGTCGATAATGACGGGCTCCGTGTGACGAGTTTTCTGATGGACGGTCTAGATCCGTCGGAAACCCTTTCCTACCCGCCTAATACCGACGGAATATGGTCCATCGGAAATTCCGTCGAAAATGCAGTTTTCCGACGGCTTTTCGTCCTTTCCAACGGATTTAGGTCGTCGGTAATACCCCCCTTTTTTTTTGTAGTGGCGGGAACACAATACATGTTGCGTTTTTTTATTTTTAATCCTAATTGGCTTAAACTTTGAAGTTGGTTTGTGAATTTCTTCCTTTAATTCAATTTATGTCTTGTTTGTGTGACACCCGGGACTGACGAGGACGGGAAGTTGTCGCTGGTGCAAGAAGGCATGGACAAGGAGCGGCTTCTGGCAGGCTTCTAGGCGGAGGGACATATGAATGAACTGATTACACACCGGAATGAGAGGAATCTTGAGACTGTGTAGGTATGGGACTATACAGTTAAGAATGGCTTATATGAATTGATTGGTACTACCTACACTAACAAGATGCATCTTCTTTTCGGTAGCCCTTCACTTAAGAATTCCACAGTTAAGCGTGCTTGACTTGGAGCAATTCTAGGATGGGTGACCTCCTAGGAAGTTTTCCCAAGAAGCGTGTGAGTGAGGACAAAGTACGTCGAAAAGACCTGTGTTGGTGCAGGGGTCGACGTCAATCCATAGAGCAGCCGAGGATGGTACAAATGGTATCGAGCAGCACCTCTCCCGATGACGGTGTGGTTCGGGGACGGAACCAAGCGGAAGTCAGTGGGCATGTAACACCTAGGGTTGACGAGGGGGGCGGGGTGTGGTCGCCGGTGCAAGAAGGCATGGACATGGAGCTGCTCTGGCAGGCTTCTAGCGAGAGGGACACGTGAATGAACCGATTACACACCGGAATAAGAGTGATCTTGAGACTGTGTGGGTATAGGACTATACAGTTGAGGATGACTTATATGAGTTAATTGGTACTACATATACTAACAAGATGCATCTTCTTTTCGGTAGCCCTTCACTTAAGAACTCCACAATTAAGCGTGCTTGACTTGGAGCAATTCTAGGATGGGTGACCTCCTAGGAAGTTTTCTCAGGAAGCGTGTGAGTGAGGACAAAGCACGTTGAAAAGGCCTGTGTTGGTCTGTGGGGTCAGTCGTCAATCCATAGAGCAGCCAGGGATGTTACAGTTTGTCTATCCTTTATTGGATGAAATGCCTGAACCATTGTTTCTGGAAGAAAAAGGTCTAGCTACATGGAGCATAAATTAGTTGGTATTAATATATAAAATCCCCACTTTATTGAATCTTTGTTTTTTGTTAGATTCCTTATATTCAAGGATTTCCTACATTCATACATTTACTTTAATATATGATCCAGATCTTATGCAATCATTTTTTTCATTAATATATTTGTCATACACAAATTATATGTGGTCCGAAAAATCCATTTCCATGTTTTTCTTCTATCTTGGTTTAGCATGTCCAGATGATCATTAAGACAAAGATCAAATTGATGTGATGATGTCTTTGTTCCTTGATTGTTCGGTTTGAGTTCATTTGTAGCTAATGACTATCAAACCGACTGATGTCATGTCACATATATTCGATACAATTCCAATAATTCTTTGAAAATAATCAATATGCACATTTTTGTTTATGAAAAACAAGGCATAAAACAAACTAGAAACCCCCCTGGGAACCAAGTTCCTGCTACATCAGCCCTTGCACATTTTGTTTGTGATGATATGGTAAAATCCAGTGAATAAAGATCTTTTAAGCTTGCTCACTCTATTTGCTTATGTGATTGTTGTGATGCTTGGTAAATAGATGCATGTTTGAAAAATGAAACATGGACTACAATGCTGATTTTGTTGGTTTATTTGTTGTACATTTAATTATGTGAATGAATGCCTTTTGTCCTTCGATGAATCATGAAAGGTACTTCTGTAGTTTGCCTTTCATGAATTAGTATTTTTGTTTTGAAAATATCTTCTTGAGAGTGTGCAAATTTGTTGGTTGTTCGTCCCTATACTGTCTTTAGTGTGTTATGGTGTCTTCTAATTGAGTTTGGATGATTGTTGAGTTGCTTAAGTAAGTCACCTGCATAGTGAAGCTCATTTTCACATGTTGTGTTCTTCTAGCATCTGATCATAGTTTGTGTTGTACCCTTGTGCACATCAAAGTTCAGTTTTGTTTGACACAAGGTGCAAATAATTTATTGAATTCTTAGCATTAGCAATTTGGACACAATTGTCGTTTGAAACTTATGGCTGTTTTGCATCTTTTTTGTTCTGACATCAGATTCTCTTAGAGGTATATACAATTCCAAATGAGGCTCCTTTTTTTAAAAAAAAAACAAACACATAATTCGTTAATTTGTAAACGATCCAAGTTGAAATTCATTATGAATTAATGATATTTTTTCAATAAATTATCATATAGTCTAGTCTAATCTAATCTAGATTACAAGTTGGTATTATAAATAATGTACAATTTTCCTCAAAAAAGGATGCTACAGAGTGATGGTTGTCAAATGACTTGTGATTTTTTTTTTAAAAAATAGCATAAATAAAATTAGTCATTGAAAATATAGTGTTTATGTTTTAGGTCTTTATTTGTATTTTTTGTTTTGGTCTAATTTTTTTTTGTATTTTGGTTGTAATCATCACAAGTGACAACATCACACCCAACAAGATGGCGACATGACCAACAGCGACGGGACTCTCCGAAGTATTCAAATTATTAGTTTCTTTATTAATGAGAAACATATTAGATACTAATCAAGTACTTGACATTAGAATTAGAATATTTTTATATATGAATTGTGCACACTTGATATAATTTTAACTAGCTCAGAGACTCGTGCTAAACACCAGTATGACAATGTTAAATATTTTATATAAGTGTAATTTATTTATTTTTAGTATATAAAAGTGTAAAGGATCATTTGGATGCTGCTTATCAAAATAATTAATGTCATCATTTTGTAACAAAAAAAAAGTATGACATTGTACGTTTGATTTAGACTGACTATAACCTTCACGAAAAGACTTTTGCCTATTTTCTTTAACTGTTTTTGTAATAGATAAGAAACATAATTTAGCTAATGTAAAATGCTGGAAAGTTTGCCATGGAAAGTAAGAAAGAATACTCCATCAATTAATTATTAAGATTAGGACAAAAGAACTATATATCATAGAATAAACTTGATTATACATCACCATAAAGGCTATGTACCTCTATATTAGAGAACATTTTTTAGTTTACATCCTCGGATACTTTTTGAAGAGTTAGATATATATTAAAGTGATTTTTTAATTGACAGTGTCTCAATCAACATATTTAACACCGAACATGGAAGTCAACTTTCTAGAAAAGAAACATACCTTCACATAGAAATCACATTTTGGTAAAGGATTTCTTCTATTACTCAAAAACGAGAATTGGGGGGATTATTCTTTTGAGTTTCCTAACATTGAAAACATAAGAGCCAAAAAGATTACTACCAATATTGTAGTGACAAGGTTCAAGTATTCATAGCTGCACAAATGGCTACATGGCTAGCTACATGTGAGTTTAAAAAGTAAAAAATGTGAGACTATATAAACTCGCATAGATCTTGTAATGGCAAATTATATAAACAACTTTCACCTTAAAAGGTAGGATATTTGGCACTTCAACTAGTCTTAAGCTTCTAAATTGGAGCAAGTGTCATAGATTTATAATCTATCTTCTCTTAGACAATGTGAAAAAAGTCTATAATATAATTTAAAGGGTAAAATAAATTAAAGAGAGTATTTTTACTAAATGTAGAAAGCTTACATATTTGATGAAAAGAGGTATTAAAATAAAGGAAGAAAACCCATGATTTTATTGGTTACAAAATGAGAAACAAAGGTTATTGGAAGAAAAAAAAATTATGATCCAAAGTAAATTTGATGTTTTACAAAATATATTGTAGCAGGTACTGTAGCGGCATTGGATCAGATTTAATTATAGTATAGATTATAACTATGTTATATTTTATGAGAAGTTATTTATATTTTACTTATAATGTAAATGATTTATATATAAAATGAAATAATTTATTAAAATATAAAAAATATTACCACGGAAATTCTGCTGTAAACGTTTTCATGAGCATTTTGATGGATGTTTCCATCAATAATGCATAAAAACGTAAACGGTGGAGTTTTCCAATAGGAAAAGTACCCACGAATTATTATTTTTTTGTCGGTAACACGTGAAATTTGTTGGTGATTGTTTCACGTGTTAGCGACGGATTTTTCCATCGGTAAATGCCATCCTTAACTATGGCTCTTTTTGATGAGCAGATCATCGGTAACTTATCGACATATTTGAAAATTCGTTGGTAACTGTTTCAGATGAGCCTTTACCTGCTGATTTTTTTGTTGGTAAAAAAGTCGATAAATCCTCATTACCGATGCTTTTTTTGGGTTATCGGTGGATTTTATCCGTCGATGATAAGCATATTTCTTGTAGTGGCATATGACATTAGCGAAGGAGACCTTGATTGCTATGTAGAACACTTAATCAAATTTCACATAGAAACTAAAATCAAACAGTTTAAAAAAGTTAGATGCAAACAAAAATAATGTAATAAAAACCTAAAATAAAACGTCTTATAATTCAGAGGATCAAAATAATTTTAAGTATAAAATAAAATAAATCGATGCATATTTCAATCCATATTTCTATTTATAAATCATCTTATTCTCCGCTTTTGTTTTAGAGAAAACTAGGAGTTGAGATTTTATATCAGTGTATCATCTATTAATTATTGGTGAAATGGGTGTAACATCCATGTTTTAGGACATTGGTTATGTGTTTAAGATGTATGTTTAAGTGTTTGGAAGCTTGTTTGAAAAATACGCGATCAATCAGCTTCGAATCGAACAAGTATGCAGCACGCTTAAGCGTGTAGTGACCCCACGCGCAAGCGTGGAGCACGCTCAAGCGTGGCTTGGTGAACGCTAGAGCGTTCATGAGGACCAAGGACGTGGCAGACACGTGTGGAGCAGTGGCATGAGGAGCAGAACATGTGGCGACGAAACCGCATCGCTGAGACATTAACCAGTCTCCACACTAGAGCGTGGACAGTGAGTGATAATCTTCTAGATTATGTGATTTTTTGTGTGCTCATTGAGTGGATTGTTTCTCCCAATTATGCTAATTGATTAAGTTTTGTCCCTAAGTTTAGGTAATTTAGTTTTTAATAGTGTTTTACATATTTTAGTTTATTTTATATATTTTTAGAGTTAATTTAATAATGTTTTTACTTGTTTTATTAAATAGGAAAATATGAAAAAGGATTAAATAAATGGATTTGGAATTGGCTACTAGAAAGGATTTGGCCCACGTGAAGTTATTATGGCTGCTGGGACATTTGGAAATAAATCCAAGTTTTGGTTTTGAAAGAATAGAAAAAAAAAAAAGAAAAAAGAACAAGTTCACATGTATCAGGAAGCCCACATCATGTGAAGCCAATTTGGAAGATTGAAAAGGGCCTTACGTACAGGAAAATGGGCTCTTGTTCAATTAGCCATATGAATCAAAAGAAAAGAATGTGGCCCAACGTGACTAGAAGCTTTCAAATTGGACAATGAAATGCAATTGGAATTGGAAAAGAGTGTGGGCCTAACGTGAAGGCTGGATTGGATGCTGGCAAAAGAGGGCTGCTACGCAAATAGAAGGGAGGAGGAGCGTAAATAAAAAGGCAGAGCCGCACTGAGGGGTAGCGGGAGCAAGAGGATACAGAGAGCGTAGAAATGGAAACTGCACGGAGGCAGTGAGCTGAGCGAAAATGAGAAGGATCTTTTGCTCTCTAGTCTTCATTTTAATGGCTTTTTATTCTATCCCATTGTCTCTATTTTATTTTATTTTGTTATTTAGCATGTCTAGCTAAACCCATTCTTGTTGGGGTTAGATGTTTACTTCTCTAAACTTGGTTGTATTTTGATTTTGTTCTAATGCAACTTCCTATTTTAGTATCAGTATTTGATTATATTCTTAATGCTTTACTTGGCTTGATCACCCATGAAATGATTTGTTGCTTTGGTAGACAATAGGAAAGTTGATGATATTGTATATTCATGAATCAAATACCAAGTAGTTCATGAATCTAGGAATGGGTCTTGAAGTGTTTGCAATCTTTTAAGTCTTGGCTCTTTATGCAAAATCTCATGTTAATCCACCTAAGGAATTAGGTTTTAATTTTGGGTTGTAGGCTTATTCCAGCTAAGGAATTAGGGTTTGAGTATTTTAAAAGGTTCGATTGTCCCAAATGAACCAGGACTTGTGTTAGTAACCATTTCATTGCAATTGAGGGAAGATTAGTGTAGTCTAACCCCGACATTTTATCCTTTCATTAATCACATCTCTTTGTGCTTGTTTAGTGTTTGTTAAAAATCCCAAAAATATTTTATTGCTTTTGTTGCTTTATTTTATGTTTTGATCTCTCTTCATGCCAAAAATAGGTTTAGATAGTTGTTTAACTTGTGAATTGGTAATTGGTAACTAATCCTTGTGGACGATATCCAGTCTCACCACTGTTTTTATTACTTGCAACGATCTGGTACACTTGTCGTGGTCTTATCAAATTTTTGCAATGGCACCAAAAAAGTTGTTGATGGTTTGGCAAGTGCACTAAATCGCGACAAGTAATATTAGTGAAAGTAAAGTATCGTCCCAACGAGGATTGTGATCAAGTATCAACGTGACCTAGGCAATAGCTATTTGAACGAATGAATTTCATAGTTCCAAGAATGTTTATGAATTTTTGTATTTAGAGTTGTTATAACAATGAATTAAACAATAGCAATTAAGGAATGAATTCAATACAGGTAAAAGCTGTTAGGTATCGGAATCCTCCAATTCTTCACTTGATGTAACTTTGTTCAATCCTAATTCCATTCAATTGACATTCAAATCACTAACCCAGGTTTATCCCTAATCCCTTAGGTGATAATCCTTTTATACTAATTAAGAACCCTAATTCCTTAGGTGAACATTAAGCATGAGACTTGTAAGAATGCATTGCAATAGAGTTCTATCCCTAGAATCAACATTCCAATGGTAATCTACTTCAATTCCAATCCAATAACCAATTTTCCAATTGTGAAATTGAATCTAACATCAATCCAAAGTTGATCAATCCATTGGAAGCATTAAGCATAGAAGCAGTTACTCAATTTGAATGAAATAGAATTGAAATCAGAAATTAAAGTCAATTACATCAAATTCTAAATTGAAATCATCCTAACCTAACCTAATTGATCTAGCAACTCATAATAGAAAAGGAAGAGATGAAAGAACTTGAGTAGGAGAGCGTGGAAGACTCCATGGAAGCTCCAAGTCTTGTTCCCAAGCTTGAATCCTCAAGGAAGTGGAGAGAAATTGATGAACCAAAGTGAGAAAATGTGAAAAATGAACTAGGACTTGTGTTAGTAACCATTTCATTGCAATTGTGGGAATATTAGTGTAGTCTAACCCTGACATTTTATCCTTTTTTTACTCACATCTCTTTGTGCTTGTTTAGTGATTGTTAAAAATCCCAAAAATATTTTATTGCTTTTGTTGCTTTATTTTATGTTTTCATCTCTCTTCATGCCAAAAATAGGTCTAGATAGTTGTTTAACTTGTGAATTGGTACTTAGTAACTAATCCCTGTGGACGATATCCGGTCTCACCACCATTTTTATTACTTGCAACGATCTGGTAAACTTGTCATAGTCTTATCAAGTTTTCGGCGCTGTTGCCAAGGATTGGTTTTGCCAATATCATTAGTAACAAAGGAGACAACTAATTTATATACATTTTTTTTACATATATTTGATCTTTTCTTTTGAGTTTTGTTTGTACAAGGTGGATGCAATTCATGGACAACTATTATTATCCCTCAAATGAGGAAGCCTCGAGACACACTTTGGAGCACAACTTTTGTTGTGGAGACTACATTAATTTGGGAGATCAATATCTTCAAGCACAAGTTGATTGTGTGACGAATAAGCTTGTATTTATAGTCTCCAAGGAGGAATGAGAATCCTTTTGTTCGTATTTACCACCACCACCACCATGCTTACAAGTGATTCCCGAAGAGCCAAACCCTTGGGAGATAGCTCTGGCGTAACATTCAGAAGAGCTATCCAACTCTGAGGCCAAAGCAAGGGCTAATTATGATTGTATCGAAGTTGTGATGCAAAACTTCAAAATGCAAGTTGAGGAAATTTGCAAACAATTAGTACAAGAGCCACATGAAGCGCAAATTGAGAAAAATATTGTTGTGGGGATGGATCAAAGTGTAGATGAAGTGGTGGTGGTAGATGAGTCACAAGAAGAGGAACTATCTTCAACAAATCCTCGGGAAAGAACATTTGAGAGGACAAGTCATTTGGAAAACACACACTCCACCATGCTTGCCAAGAAACCTGAAATTGCTGCATTGGATAAATATGTTGGTTTACACACATGTGCGGATGTTGCAAAGTTGGCCCCTTCCACTTGTCTGTCATATTCTTTTGTGAAAATACCATTTGACCCGGGAGAAAGTGAGTTCATCATTGTACTTAAAGAGGTCAATGTAGTCTCCACACACTTGCCAGGAGGATTTGAGGGTAGAGTCATATTACTTCTGCAATTACCGCTCCACAAGCCATGGGATCCGGGAGGAGGATCTTACATATTGAGCATCGCTTGGTCCTTATGCTACAAACAATGGGATCCGGGTGGAAGCTTCACAATGAGTTTTTCTTAACCCTTCACTTTAGTTTATTTTCATTTTCTTGCTGTTAGTTGTGTGTTTCATTTTTTTTTAGTCAGTTGTGTTATAATAAAAATAGGCCAACCACTTAGAGGTTTAGGATGTTGTTTTTAGATGTTACTTTTAGCATTTTTATTATTTTGTGCATTTTCTCGGGCTATGTTCCTTTCTTTAGAAGTTTTTCTTGTAGTATAGTCTTCATTTTTCAAATTTGTTCATAGCATTTTTCATAATCTCTTTGCATAATTTTGTTTCTTTTTCATTAAATTCATGGCAATGAGGTTTGGGATGAAATTTTGGAATCTTGGTTATAACCTTTGTGAGAAATTGGGCTTTAATGTTAATTCTTTGAGTGTGCACCCTAGAATTGTCTTTTAAGAAAGAAACATCTTAAGTTGTGAAGTTTTTTATTGAACCTATGTGAGGTTGAACATGGCACATAAGTCCACAGAGCAACCTCAAAATCTGAAGGGTTGAACATGACACTTGTCATAGGGCAACCCAAAAAAGATTGTTTTAATCAAGTGATCATCCTCTACTTTTATGTAAAAAAAATGATTTTACCTCTTGAAGATAGGAGAGAAATGAAACGTAGAAATGAAACCTTTTATTAACTTATTCGGTGAACAGAAGCATAGAAAAATAAGAATGTCAAGAGAAACTTATGAATAATATCAACAAAGAGAATAAGGATTACCAAATGAGAGCAGAATAACAATGACTTTATTTCCACCCAGTGGTGAGATTTCAAGATCAAAATCTTTACATTTCAATCTCACTTGCTCTTTTAACTTTTCCTTCTTAACCACTCTAATAATAGAGAAGAGAAAAGAAACTCAGATTTCTAATCTCTTTTCTTCACAAAGAAAATGTTAGATAAAATCTCCCTCCTCTTCCTCACTCTTTGTATCTTTCCTCTCTATCTCCTCTCCTCTCTGATCTTTCTTTCTCTTTCTAAAGAAAATCCTCCTTTCCTTCTTTTTTCCCAAAAGTGTCTCCCTAGAAATCCTCTTTTCTTTCCTTCTTTTTCTCCCTAAATCCCTCCGTCCTTCTTCCAGAAAATACTCTCCCATTTTATAGATGGAGGGGAGGGCTTCATGCTTCTTCTTACCCAGTGGCTTCAAGGTTGGGCATCACGAAGTCCGGGGCTTGGGCGATTCTGAGCAGAAGTAGCGTGTGTCCAGATGGGGGGCAGCGTGAGCAGTGGAAAGGAGGTGATTTGATGTGAAGGTTGAGTGTTTGAAGATAGCAGGAGATGGGGGGTTTTATCTGATGTGTAAGATGGTTTTTTAGGGTCAGGAGTGGGGTTGCTAGGTTAAAACGAGGGAGGGAATGAGGAAGAGGAAGGACCACTGGATGGACCTCCTTGTCCAACAAAAAAGATCTTTGCAGTGGACGGAACCCCCTCGTCCAGCAGAAATAAAATAATTGAAGTGGATGGGACCACCCCGTCCATTGGCAAGTCTAGTGGACTGGACGGGGCTACCGCATCCCACAGCAAGTGCAAGGGACTGGACGGGACCACCGCGTCCAACAGCAAGTGCATTGATTGGACGGGACCACCCCGTCCATTGGCAAGTGCAAGGACTGGACGGAACCGCCCCGTCTAGCAGCAAATGTAATGACTGGACGGGACCGCCCTGTCCATTGGCATGTGCAGTGGACTGGACGGGACTACCCCGTCCATTGGCAAGTGCAATGACTAGACGGGACCACCCCGTCCATTGACAGGTGTAACGACTGGACGAGACCACCCCGTCCAATGGCATGTGCAGTGGACTGGACGGGACTACCCCGTCCATTGGCAGGTGTAATGAATGGACGAGACCACCCCGTCCATTGGCAAGTGCAAGGGACTGGACGGGGCCACCCCATCCATTGGCAAATGCAATGACTGGACGGGGCCACCCCGTCCATTGGCAAATAAAGTGACTGGACGGGGCCACCCCGTCCATTTGGCAGATGCAATGACTGGACAGGGCCACCCCGTCCATTGGCAAATGCAGTGACTGGACGGGGCCACCCCGTCCATTTGGAAGATGCAGTGGACTGGACGGGGCCACTCCGTCCATTGGCAAATGCGAGGGACTGGACGGGACCACCCCATCCATTGGCAAATGCAACGACTGGACGGGGCCACCCCGTCCATTGGCAAATGCAACGACTGGACGGGACCGCCCCGTCCATTGGCAAGTGCAAGGGACTGGACGGGACCACCCCATCCATTGGCAAGTGCAAGGGACTGGACGGGGCCACCCCGTCCATTTGGCAAATGCAATGACTGGACGGGGCCACCCCGTCCATTGGCATGTGCAGTGGACTAGATGGGACCACTGATAGTGTGATTTCACATCATATTTTATGTACAATTTTGCATGCATTTTCATATAGTTTAGGCATATTTAAATTGATTTTAGTTAGTTTTTACCTTGGAACGGTGGTCGCGCTGTCGCCACGCGCCAAAAAGAACGAGCGTTTACAAAATAATGTAGATAGGGAAGCGACAACTCGGATGTCGTCTCTCAAGGACTCTTAGGTTGCTATTATTAACAGAAAATTAGTTTTGGGGGGTTTTGAGTAATTGAAATAAAATAAAGAAAACAAAGCAATAAAAACAGTGCAGTTAAGAGATTAACAAATATGCTAAGAAACGATCAACCTACTGTTCTCGATTTCCCACTATCATTGGTTCATATAAATCCAAGCCCTAAGCAGATTCTAATCCCCTCCCGGTTGTAGCAACAATTAACAACGCAATCGCTACTACGGATATATGTTCCTATTCCCGAAATAACAAACGGGGTGAAGCCCTCATGAACAAACGAACTTGAACGAACACACGCGAAATAACAAACGCGATTTGATATAGGAACATAACATCACCGAAATAAATCAATACAACACTATACACTCCTGAATTAAGCAAACAAAAATGTATAACATGGCATTGAAAAGAGAAAAGCAAATGAAAACAGGAATCACAGAACCTCAAGTGTGGTAATGGAAACCAATTACAGTAGATTAATCTAGGAGACTAGTTCTCCATTACAGAAATAAACACAAAAGTAAAGAAAAGAAAATAAACTACTGAACTACAACTACTGACTAACTAGCCTCCTCCCTCAATTCTGTCTAAAACTGACTTATATACAGTATCTGGAATCAGCGGACTCGCGAGGAAAACGCTGTCTCGCGAGGCGAATCTTCAACTTTTGGTATTCTCGCGAGGCGAGCTTATCATTCGCGAGGCGAAACTCTTCAATTTCCAAACTGCCACAGCCGTGACCTTTAACATGCATAAACCGTGCTGACTTTTGGTCTTCAGGGTTGGATTACTCACGACGCGAGTCATGTTTCACGGGGCGAGACAGAATGGTTGGCAATTTCTGGAACAGTCACCTTCTGGTTCGCGCGGCGAACATCCTTCTCGCGGGGCGAAAGATTCAGATTTATTTCTTTTTATTAACCTGAAAACAGAAAATAGCATAAGTACTTTATTTAACTCTAAATCAACTAAATTAACCTAAAAATACTTTATAGACTCAAAATACTACTTAAGGACAATCAAGTCTAATTTGGGCGAAAATGATATAAAATTAGCACAAAGCCAAGGTTTTTATTAGTTATAAAACCAGTCAACCAGAGGCTCATCAAAATACCCCAAACTTAAACTTTGCTTGTCCCCAAGCAAACTAAAACTCAAAAATAAAAAAGACTCAAGACATGGCAAGCTCAAGGATTCAATCAACTTTGCACAAATTTCAAGCAATACATCAAAATAATTTTTCCTTTAATGTCCCCCCCCCCCCCCCCTTTCAAGCAAAGCAATCCCCACAATCATTTATTGTAAACAATTGATAATTTCATCATGCAAACAATCATTAATCTAAGAAGGGGGTCCAAGTTACACACAAAAGAGAGATCACCATATTCAAACAACTGCCTTCCTCACAAGGGTATTTAGTGTTCACTCATTCGCTCAGTTTGTGTCAGGCTATCAACATTTCACTCAATTTCACTTTCAAGAGCACTTCCCATAAATTTGATTTTCATCTCAAAATGGTTCCCACAGAAAACATGCATGCAACATCAAAAGGTCTTTTATGGGTTGTAATGGGGCCTGACTAAGGGTAGGATATACAAAGGAACTAGGCTGAGGACCCTAGGAACTAAGAGAGCATGAAACACTTCAAAACATTTAAATTCCACTCAAGTTCCTTTTCTCATTTTTCTATATGCCTTGGGTGACTACAACCATTTTATTCAGATAGCATTTTTGACATTTTTGCACTTTTTATTATTTTTTTTTTCTGCTTTTCTTTTCTTTTTCTTTTTTTGGCCTTTGGCTCCAACTTTTTTTTTTATTATTATATTTTTTTCTTTTTCCCAATCCCAAACAACACATCACCTTGTAGCCACCCCAAACTTAGTTTCTTGCAACCATTCTCTTTCTAAGATTCCATGCTCTCCTAATCCTAAGATCGGGTTAACATGGTTTTTCAGATTTCAGCTTATAACATAAGGTCAACAAGAATTAACAGGCTAATTAGGCTCAATGGGGCTAACTAGGGAACATGCATTAGGAATTGGTTATTTTAGGCTAAGTGGTTATTTACAAAGAAAATGCCTAAATCATTTGAAGCAAACACATAAACATGCAAACCAAAAAGAGATTCAAGCAAATTCAGGAAAGTGCAACTTAAAAAGTGATTTTCACACAGTCAAAAACATGTTGGAGGCTCAAAACCTCACCTGGACATTTTTTTGCAAATTGTTTGACAAAGATTCTATCCCTAGTGTGTGCTTCCTATCACCCCAAACTTATCATAAATCATGCCATCACAACAAAATCTCAAAGTTCAGTTTTCAATCACATGGGGATCATTTTTCAAAAAAAAATCAAATCCTAGGGGGAAAACAGTCAACACATAACATGCAATCCATCTATGCAAATTAATCAAATCCATCAAACTTGTCAATACAAGACTCACACAACTCCTGAGCTTCTCAAATTATTCAGGAGCTTTATTAAAAACAAAACAGAAATAAAGTAAGGCATAATTAAAAGGAAAAGGTTTAGAAAAAAACTCATTGAAGTGGTCCACCAGGATCCCATTGCTTGTAACATAAGGCCCAAGTGATAGCCAAAGGGTGGGAGTTCATTCCATGCTTCCATAACTTGCAGCCTTGAATTGGGAGTGAGTGCTTGACAGTTACGGTGACTCCTTCCATTGCGGCGGACTTCTCACTCCCTCTTGGGTCAAAGATGACCCTTTCTCAACAAAATCCTCCCAATAAAATTGGGGTTCAATCCCTTGGACTGGCCATGGTGCAAGATCCAAAGGCTTGAACTCCATCACCGGTTGTTCCACAGGGGGAGGTGGCAAACAGTTAGCTGGGGTTACTGATGCTGCTTCATTTTCTGCATTTTCTTCATTCACTGCACTAACAAAGTTATCACCTGCTATACATGCAGAAATTTCAGCACACACCACACAAAGGTTAGTGTTAGTAGAGTCAGTACATATGTCACAATAAACTGAATCAGGAAATGTCTGAATGTCTGGAAATTCAACAATTAGTTCATCCATCCCATTGCTCTCAACACGTGCATATGAGTTAATTGAATCATCTACTTCCAAAGGTTCTTCATCATCTGTTAAACCTGCAAAAATCTTAGCACACACCACACAAAAGTTAGTATAAGTACAGTCAGTAGACAGGGGACAATAAAATGAATCAGCAAGGGTCTGACTGTCTGGAGATTCAACACACAGTTCATCAACAGAAATATTATCAAAATCATCCTCAGAGGTATCGTCAGGAATAACTACTTGTGAGTCTGTATGTTCTTCAAGGGGATGTGGAGTTAGCAGTGCAGCCGAGTTGGCGACAATTTGATCAATTAGAATGGACAACTTCTGAGATTCAGCTTCTCCCCTATGATGGTTTTCAAGACTTTGTTCTGCCATTCGTTGATTTTCCTCTATCATTTGCTGAAGGCTTGCTTGAAATTTTGTCATGTGTTGTATCATTCCTTCCAGACTGAGTTAGGCTAGTGTAGGGTCAGGCTGATATTGCTGGCTTACTGCCATCCGTTGATTGTTCTCGGCCGTTTGTTGTATCATAAAAGCTAACTCATCCAGGCTGCCTTGATCTCTACCCTGTTGGCTAGGATAATCATTCATTCCAAGCACGCCATAATCACTATTAAACTCATAACTTCCAACAAAATTAGGATAATTTGTGCATGGTGGCGGTGTACTAAAATCAGGATAATACATGCATGGTTGCTCATAATAAACATTAGGCACATAATTTTGCATATAATTATCCATGGATCAAAATAAAATTTACAACCAGACAAGCAGACAAAACTGATTCAGCAAAGTTTTTTTTTTTATTTATTTATTTTCTGCTAATAACAACACAAGAGTCCCCGGCAACGGCGCCAATTTTTGGTCGCGCTGTCGCCACGCGCCAAAAAGAACGAGCGTTTACAAAATAATGTAGATAGGGAAGCGACAACTCGGATGTCGTCTCTCAAGGACTCTTAGGTTGCTATTATTAACAGAAAATTAGTTTTGGGGGGTTTTGAGTAATTGAAATAAAATAAAGAAAACAAAGCAATAAAAACAGAGCAGTTAAGAGATTAACAAATATGCTAAGAAACGATCAACCTACTGTTCTCGGTTTCCCACTATCATTGGTTCATATAAATCCAAGCCCTAAGCAGATTCTAATCCCCTCCCGGTTGTAGCAACAATTAACAACGCAATCGCTACTACGGATATATGTTCCTATTCCCGAAATAACAAACGGGGTGAAGCCCTCATGAACAAACGAACATGAACGAACACACGCGAAATAACAAACGCGATTTGATATAGGAACATAACATCACCGAAATAAATCAATACAACACTATACACTCCTGAATTAAGCAAACAGAAATGTATAACATGGCATTGAAAAGAGAAAAGCAAATGAAAACAGGAATCACAGAACCTCAAGTGTGGTAATGGAAACCAATTACAGTAGATTAATCTAGGAGACTAGTTCTCCATTACAGAAATAAACACAAAAGTAAAGAAAATAAAAGAAACTACTGAACTACAACTACTGACTAACTAGCCTCCTCCCTCAGTTCTGTCTAAAACTGACTTATATACAGTATCTGGAATCAGCGGACTCGCGAGGCAAACGCTGTCTCGCGAGGCGAATCTTCAACTTTTGGTATTCTCGCGAGGCGAGCTTATCATTCGCGAGGCGAAACTCTTCAATTTCCAAACTGCCACAGTCGTGACCTTTAACATGCATAAACCGTGCTGACTTTTGGTCTTCAGGGTTGGATTACTCGCGACGCGAGTCATGTTTCGCGGGGCGAGACAGAATGGTTGGCAATTTCTGGAACAATCACCTTCTGGTTCGCGAGGCGAACATCCTTCTTGCGGGGCGAAAGATTCAGATTTATTTCTTTTTATTATCCTGAAAACAGAAGATAGCATAAGTACTTTATTTAACTCTAAATCAACTAAAATAACCTAAAAATACTTTATAGACTCAAAATACTACTTAAGGACAATCAAGTCTAATTTGGGCGAAAATGATATAAAATTAGCACAAAGCCAAGGTTTTTATTAGTTATAAAACCAGTCAACCAGAGGCTCATCAAACGGGTAAGGTGGTTTTGTGGTGTTGTTTTGCATAAATTAAGGGTTAAATGCCCCAGATGAGCCATAATGGAGCCTGGATTAAGTTGGAGCTTGAAAAGCGAAGATATTGGATGACTCCAATTTAATTTGGAATGGAAATATTTGATGACAATTGACAAAAGTCCAGCAGCAATGTAAGAGGCCTAACTGATGGATTGGATGATTTGGATATTAATGGCTTACCATAAATGGAGAGATGAATTGATCTTCAATTTATAAATGATAGAAGCTGCAGCAAATCACTGAAGCAAATCACATGAATCAATTTACAATTGATTGAAGAAATTGGCAATTAACATAAAGCAAATTTGGAAAGGGCCAGCAACTTTTATTTTGGTTTTGAAAGGCAAATTGATTCTGATAATTCAATGCAAAGAGGGCCCACGCCAATTTGTGGAGAAAGAAGGATTGTCTTTGGAAATTAAATTCACTTAAAAAATCTTATTGAAATTCAAATTCAATATGTTACTAAATGCTGATCCCACGTGAGTTCAAGAGAATGAATTGAAATTGCACTTCAATTGCAATTAGAAGAAAGTCAACGCTAGAAGCAATCTGGCAGGGGCGCACGCATTCAAGCCGGATTGATTTTGGAGATTCAAGACCTGCACTATATTTTAGCCACAGCAGCGCCATCAACATGAGACAGACACGGCCACAAATAGAAAAATAGGGACTTTTAACCTAGGAGCACTTTTACCCTAGGAGGACACTTGGGAAGCAAAAAGGGGTGGTTTTTATCTGCTCTTGTATTGGAAGAAGATTGGAGGATTCGTCATGAGTTTTCTTCATCTCTTCTCTCTTTCTCTTTTGTAATTTCTATTACTATTAGTAGCTAAATCCATTTTTGTTGGGATTAGATGTAGCTTAACTGAATATTATGTAATTGCCTTGATTTATCAATCTATGTTTATGCTTTCTCTATTAGTGTTTAGTTCCTTTGCTTAATCCTTTTTGTGGCTTAGCTACCCATGAACTGATTTTGAGAATTGATTTGCAATGGGGACGTTCTTATTGATTCTTGATCTGGAATTATTCACCTAGTAAACCTCGCATCTAGGAATGGGGTTTGGTTTATTAGTAATCGAGTAATCCTCAATCTTAATGCAAATTCATTAATCTAGGCCACCTAAGGAATTAGGGTCTATTAGTGGATTTAGGCTCTTGTCATCTGAGGAATCAGGGCTTGAGTAATTTCGTGGGTTGATTTTAATATTTGAAGTATAAACTGGATGGGTGGTCTAGGTATTGCATGAGGCTAAGGTTTAGTGAAATTTAATCCCAACACCCCTATTTGCATTCCAAGTGTTTGATAAAAATTCCCAAAAAAGACCAAAAAATATTTTATTGCTTTTGTTTCTTTATTTTATGTTTTGATCTTTCTTCATTTAGTCTAGATAGTTGTTTGATTTGTGAATTGGTAATTGGCAACTGATCCTCGTGGGAACGATATCGGTCTTACCACCGTATTACTTGTACGACTAGGTATACTTGCCTAGATATCATCTTAACAAGTTTTTTGCGCCGTTGCCGGGGATTGGTTTTGCCAATATCATTAGTAACAAAGGAGGCAACTAATTTAGACATTTTTTATTTTTTTTATTTTTATATTTGATTTTTTCCTTTGAGTGTTGGTTGTGCAAGGTGGATGCAATTAATGGACAACTACTATTATCCATCTGATGAGGAAGCTTCAAGTCATATTTTGGAGGACAACTAGTGTTGGGAAGACGACATAGATTTGGGAGGAATCTTCATGGAGTTTTCTTCATCTCATGATATTCCAGCACAAGTTGATCCTATGACGGGCGAGCTTGTATATATATTCTCCAAGGAGGAATGGGAAACCTTTTGTTCGTATTTACCACCACCACCACCATGTTTACAAGTGATTCCCGAAGAGCCATGTGAAGCAGAAAATGAGCAAAATATGGTTGTGGGAATGGATCAAAATGAAGATGAAGTGGTGGTGGTAGACGAGCCACAATAAGAGGAATTACCTTCCACAAATCCTTGGGAAAGAACAAGTGAGGAGGAATAGGAATGGAATGAGCAAACACCTTTGAAAGTTGCTCTAGAACAATATTCCCAAGAGCTATCCATCTCTGAGGTCAAAGCAAGAGCAAATTGTGACTGTATCAAAGCTGTGATGCAAAATTTCAAAATGCAAGTTGATGAAATCTGTAAACAGTTGGTACAAGAATCACATGGAGCGCAATTTGAGTAAAATCTGGTTTTGGGGATGGATCAAAGTGTAGATGAAGTGGCAGTGGAAGATGATCCACAAGAAAAAGAACATGAGATGAAGAGCAAAGGGGATCTATATTTCACCATGCTTGCCAAGGATCTTGATATTGCTACCTTGGACAAATATATTGGTTTGCATGCATGTGTGGATCCTACAAAATTGGCTCAAAAAGTAAAACCTCATGTGCTTCATGGATCATTTATGCTTGAAGAGGTCAGAAAAGGAGTTTATCACTTGCCATTTGATCCAGGAGAAATTGAGGGAAGATTCATATTGCTTCTGCAATCGTCACTCCACAAACCATGGGATCCGGGAGGAAGATTTCACATGATGAGCATCTTTTGGCCCCTATGCTACACGCAATGGGATCCAGGTGGATGTTTCTTAATGAGTCAAGCTAGTGACGTTAAAGAAACACTTATTGGGAGGCAACCCAAGTTTTCTTTTCTTTTCCTTTTTCATTTGTTTTTGATTTTAACTGTTGAATAATTTGAGAAGCTCAAGAGGAAAAAAATCATAAACTAATAAATTTGTTAAGTGTTTTCAGGGTAAAGAGGAAGGAGAAGCAAAAGGGCAGGGAGAAACAAAGTCAGCAACCATCATGCTCAGGCCGTGACACTGGTCACTACCGTGATGAGATTTATGAGAAGACCAGAATGGATCACGGCCCAGCCGTGATACCCATCACGGGCGTGATGAGAGGACCCTGAAGATCAGAGAGCATCACGGCCTAGCCGTGATACAGATCACGGCCGTGACAGGAGAGCTCCTGAAGACCAGAATTGATCACGGCCTAGCCGTGATGAGCCTCACGGTCGTGACACAATTTCCAGTCTCTCTTTGACTAGGCATATGAGCCAACACCCGCTACCACCTCGGTGAGTTGTTCCATTTTTCTCCTCTCTCCAACTTGATTATTTACATTGGGGACAATATAAGTTTTTAAGCTTGGGGTAGGGGTATTTTTGTATTTTTCATGTTGCATTCATATAGGCATAACTTTGCATGATCACATGATTCAATTGCCCTTTGCTTAGATTATGCATCGAATTGTGAGAACTGAGTGCCAATTAAATTGAGATAGTGAATTGTTGAACCCAATTTTTTATTCTTGTAATAAGGCTACAAATAAAAATTCTTGAGATGATTGTTGATAGTTGATGATTAGCATATGGTGCCTTAGATTTCTGTTTCTCACTGATTTTTGAACTACTAAAATGTGAGATTTTTAGCCAAAAAGGGGTACTCACTAAATCTACCCCATTCTTTTTGATAGAGTGTTGTTATTCCTCTTGGATTGTATTCTCTAGAACTTGACTTCAGACCTTTTTGAAGCTTAAAAATTTTTGAAACAGTTTTGAAAATGATTGAGGCACTAGGTATTTTTCCGGCCTTCTGAGCTTTGAATGACTAAATGTTACCCCTTAGTTGCCCAATTTTGAGCCTGAAAGAATAAAATACTTTTCTCGGTACCTTGAATTACTTTGATGAATGATGCTTGATAGGAGACCTTCTAAAGTATTACAAAAAAGGGTAGAAAGGTAGTTAAAAAAAAGTATGGGATGAGAAAGTTAGATAAATATTATTTCTCATGAATTGAAAATCCCCCCTTGTCAAAAGAAAAATAAAAAGAAAAAGAAAAAAAAGAATATATAGATATATAAAGAGAAGGGGATGACAAAAGGAAGTGAGAAATAAAATGGAAAAGAAAGAAAGGTGGAAATGTGAATCAAAACCCAAAAAGGTATTTTAGAAGGTGTCATGCTTTGCAATGCTTGATATTTTGTGTAGCCTTTTGAAATATCCTTTTCTTGGTTTCCCTACCTAACGACTAATCCCATGGCCCCGTTACAACCAAAGCAAAAGACCTCTTGATTCTTAATTATTTTCATTAATAAAGTAGAGATTTGGTTAATAGTCAAGCTTATGGTAGAATTCATTCCTTGAGGAACTTGAGCGAATTGTCATATATCGTTAACCACTTAAGTGAGGTGAGAAAGAGTGCCCGAATCAGTGAGAATATGAGTCTAAGAAACCAAAGCTTCTAATTGGACTTGAAATTGATTATCTCTTGGTGAATTATTTGAAAATGCCTGTTACTTGGATTAGTTTCTACTCGGGTTCTTGGTTCACTATCCATGCTCTAATTATTTATATCTTCTGGCCTTAGTGATTGCTTGAGGACAAGCAAATGAATAAGCTTCGGGTGATTTGATAGTGTGATTTCACATCATATTTTATGTACATTTTTGCATGCATTTTCATATAGTTTAGGCATATTTAAATTGATTTTAGTTAGTTTTTACCTTGGAACGGGTAAGGTGGTTTTGTGGTGTTGTTTTGCAGAAATTAAGGGTTAAATGCCCCAGATGAGCCATAATGGAGCCTGGATTAAGTTGGAGCTTGAAAAGCGAAGATATTGGATGACTCCAATTTAATTTGGAATGGAAATATTTGATGACAATTGACAAAAGTCCAGCAGCAATGTAAGAGGCCTAATTGTTGGATTGGATGATTTGGATATTAATGGCTTACCATAAATGGAGAGATGAATTGATCTTCAATTTATAAATGATAGAAGCTGCAGCAAATCACTGAAGCAAATCACATGAATCAATTTACAATTGATTGAAGAAATTGGCAATTAACATAAAGTAAATTTGGAAAGGGCCAGCAACGTTTATTTTGATTTTGAAAGGCAAATTGATTCTGATAATTCAATGCAATGAGGGCCCACGCCAATTTGTGAAGAAAGAAGGATTGTCTTTGGAAATTAAATTCACTTAAAAAATCTTATTGAAATTCAAATTCAATATGTTACTAAATGCTGACCCCACGTGAGTTCAAGAGAATGAATTGAAATTGCACTTCAATTGCAATTAGAAGAAAGTCAACGCTAGAAGCAATCTGGCAGGGGCGCACGCATTCAAGCCTGATTGATTTTGGAGATTCAAGACCTGCACTATATTTTAGCCACAGCAGCGCCATCAACATGAGACAGACACGGCCACAAATAGAAAAATAGGGACTTTTAACCTAGGAGCACTTTTACCCTAGGAGGACACTTGGGAAGCAAAAAGGGGTGGTTTTTATCTGCTCTTGGATTGGAAGAAGATTGGAGGATTCGTCATGAGTTTTCTTCATCTCTTCTCTCTTTCTCTTTTGTAATTTCTATTACTATGAGTAGCTAAATCCCCTTTTCTTGGGATTAGATGTAGCTTAACTGAATATTATGTAATTGCCTTGATTTATCAATCTATGTTTATGCTTTCTCTATTAGTGTTTAGTTCCCTTGCTTAATGTTTTTTGTGGCTTAGCTACCCATGAACTGATTTTGAGAATTGATTTGCAATGGGGACGTTCTTATTGACTCTTGATCTGGAATTATTCACCTAGTAAACCTAGCATCTAGGAATGGGGTTTGGTTTATTAGTAATCGCGTAATCCTTAATCTTAATGCAAATTCATTAATCTAGGCCACCTAAGGAATTAGGGTCTATTAGTGGATTTAGGCTCTTGTCATCTGAGGAATCAGGGCTTGAGTAATTTCGTGGGTTGATTTTAATATTTGAAGTATAAACTGGATGGGTGGTCTTGGTATTGCATGAGGCTAAGGTTTAGTGAAATTTAATCCCAACACCCCTATTTGCATTACAAGTGTTTGATAAAAATACCCCAAAAAGACCAAAAAATATTTTATTGCTTTTGTTGCTTTACTTTATGTTTTGATCTTTCTTCATTTAGTCTAGATAGTTGTTTGATTTGTGAATTGGTAATTGGCAACTGATCCTCGTGGGAACGATATCGGTCTCACCACCTCGTGGCAAATGCAGTGATTGGACAGGGCCACCCCGTCCATTTGGCAGATGCACTGACTGGACGGGGCCACCCCGTCCATTTGGCAGATGCAGTGAACTGAAGGGGACCACCCCGTCCATTGACAAATGCAAGGGACTGGACGGGACCACCCCGTCCATTGGCAAATGCAATGACTGGACGGGGCCACCCCGTCCATTTGGCAAATGCAAGGGACTGGACGGGACCGCCCCGTCCATTGGCAAGTGCAAGGGACTGGACGGGGCCACCCCGTCCATTTGGCAAATGCAATGATTGGACGGGGCCACCCCGTCCGTTGGCATGTGCAGTGGACTGGACGGGACCACCCCGTCCATTGGCAAGTGCAATGACTGGACGGGACTACCCCGTCCATTGGCAAGTGCAATGACTGGACGGGACCACCCCGTCCATTGGCAGGTGTAATGACTGAACGAGACCACCCTGTCCATTGGCTTGTGCAGTGGACTGGACGGGACTACCCCGTCCATTGGCAGGTGTAATGACTGGACGAGACCACCCCGTCCATTGGCAAGTGCAAGGGACTGGACGGGGCTACCCCGTCCATCGGCAAATGCAATGACTGGACGGCGCCACCCCGTCCATTTGGCAAATGCAATGACTGGACGGGGCCACCTCGTCCATTGTCAAATGCAGTGAATGGACGGGGCCACCTCGTCCATTGTCAAATGCAGTGACTGGATGGGGCCACCCCGTCCATTAGCAAATGCAGTGACTGGACAGGGCCACCCCGTCCATTTGGCGATGCGATGGGATCGACGCGGGGGCCACCCCGCCCATTGGCAAATGCGATGTGGATCGGATGGGGCCACCCCTTCCATTTGGCAGATGCAGTGGACTGGACTGGGCCATTCCGTCCATTGGCAAATGCAAGGGACTGGACGGGACCACCTCGTCCATTGGCAAATGCAATGACTGGACGGGGCCACCCCGTGCATTTGGCAAATGCAAGGGACTGGACGGGACCGCCCCGTCCATTGGCAAGTGCAAGGGACTGGATAGGGCCACCCCGTCCATTTGGCAAATGCAATGACTGGACGAGGTCACCCCCGCCCATTGGCATGTGCGATGGATTGGGCCAGGACCACCACGCCCATTGGCAAGTGCGGATGGGTCGACAGACCACCCCGTCCATTGGCAGGTGTAATGACTTGATGAGACCACCCCGTCCATTGGCAAGTCCAATGCAATGGACTGGCCCGGATCGCGTCCAACAGCAAGTTCAATGCAATGGCGGGACCATCCCGTCCAAAAGCAAGTCCAATGGAATGGTCTGGACGGCGTCCAACAGCAAGTCCAATGGAATGGCCTGGATCGCGTCCAACAGTAAGTCCAATGCACTGGACGGGACCACCCCGTCCAACAACAAATTGATTATGAGCCCACTTCCTTTCTTTATTATTTTCTTTTTCTTCTTTCTCTCTTTATTACTATTATCAGTCTCCTTGAAGCATAATATCATAAAAGACGGACAAAAATGGGTGTTCACATGTTGCTCCTTCTTTACTTGTTGCATACTAGAAGACATGATTAGTCGCGACTTTTCATGTATTGTAGTAATGAACAAGTAAAGAAAAATGAACACACACATTGAGCTTAGAAGAAAACATTGCAATTTGAAAATAAAATTGTTGTGAGCCTTAGAACTCATATGCAGTGAGCCTCGGAGCTCGAATGCAGTGAGCCCCAGAGCTCGAAAATAAAATTGCAGTGAGTGTTGACCGAATCTGGGCAAGTATACCCAGTCGTACAAGTAATACGGTGGTGAGACCAGTTTATCGTATCCACGGGGATTGGATGTCAACTACCAATTCACAAACTCAGCAACTATCTAGACTAAACAGAGAAATCAAATCAAACAAAAGAAAAGAAATAAAATCTTTTTGTCTTTTTGGGGACTTTTAGCAAACACTTGGGGTGCAGAAAGGATATGTTGGGACTAGACTTCACCAAACCTCTGTCTCATGTACTACCAGGACTAGATACCTCCCATTCATGCTTCAGATATTAAAATCAATCCACTAAATTACTCAAACCCCGATTCCTCGGATGGCAAGAGCCTAAATCCACTAATAGACCCTAATTCCTTAGGTGGCCTAGATTAATGAATTTACATTAAGATTAGGGATTACACGATTACTAGCAAACCTAACTCCATTCCTAGATGAAAGGGTTACTAGGTGATTAAATTCAATTCCGGTTCTAATACGAATTTCCCAATTGCATACCAAAACACAAATCATGTCATGGGGGTGCTAGCCACAACAAGCATTAAGCATGGAAAATTAATCACTAATATGAAGGCATGAACACAGAATAATCAGTCAAGGCAAATACATAATAATAAGTTTGATTACATCTAATCCCAACAAATAGGGTTTAGTTACTCATATTTACAGAAAACCAAACCAGGGAAATAGGAAAAGAGGAGAGGAGAGGCTCCATGGGAGCTTTCCTTCTTCTTCATAGCAACCCCTCTCAGCAACTCCCTTCTAGGGTTGAAACACTAGCCCAGCCACAGCCTCCAAGTGCCTCCAAATGCCTCCCTCTGGACCCTTTTTTCTGTCTGCTGCACTCTTATTTATAGATCTGCTGCGCGTCACGGCCGTGATGGCCATCACGGCCAGACCGTGACGCGTTCTGGGGTGGGCGTTCTTGCACAAAATGGGTTCTCGCGAGGCGAGCCCTAGATTCGCGACGCGAAACTTAATTTTCTGGTATATCACGGCCGTGATGCATATCATGGGCAGGCCGTGACAGCTTCTGACTTTTGCCTTCTACTCTGCTTGATCATGGCCGTGATGGTCATCACGGCCAGGCCGTGATGGGCTCTGTTTGGCTCATATTCTTCACTTTTCAAGCTCTATTTCATCCAAGCTCCATCAAGGCTAATTTTGAGCATTTTTACATTAATTCCTGCAAAACAACACCAAGAAACCGCTTCACCCGTTCCAAGGGAAAATCTAACTAAAATCAAATAAAGAATGCCTAATCTATATGCAAAATGCATGCAAAAGTATATAGAAAACATGATGTAAAATCACACTATCAGTGAGCCTCAGAGCTCGAAAATAAGAATGCAGTGAGCCTCGAAGCTCGAAACAGAAAAGATGCAGTGAGCCTTAGAGCTCGAAAATAAAATTGCAGTGAGCCTCAGAGCTCGAAAATAAAAACACAGTGAGCCTCAGAGCTCGAAAATAAAATTGCAATGAGCCTCAGAGCTCGAAAATAAAATTGCAGCGAGCCTCGGAGCTCAAAGATAAAATGCAGTGAGCCTCAGAGCTCGAAATAAAAATGCAGTGAGCCTCAGAACTCAAAAAATAAAATTGCAGTGGAAGGAACCCCCTCGTCCAACAGGAAAGTAAATATGCAATGGACGGAACCTCCTCGCCCAACAGAAAATTAAATGCAATGGACGGAACCTCCTCGTCCAACAGAAAAGTAAACATGCAATGGATGGAACCTCTTCGTCCAACAGAAAATCAAATGCAATGGATGGAACCTCCTCGTCCAACAGAAAAGTAAGTGCAATGGACGGAATCTCCTTGTCCAACAGAAAAGTAAACATGCAATGGACGAAACCTCTTCGTCCAACAGAAAATTAAATGCAATGGACGGAACCTCCTCGTCCAACAGAAAAGTAAGTGCAATGGACGGAATCTCCTCGTCCAACAGAAAAGTAAACATGCAATGGATGGAACCTCTTCGTCCAACAGAAAATTAAATGCAATGGACGGAACCTCCTCGTCCAACAGAAAAGTAAACATGCAATGGAATGAACCTTTTCGTCCAACAGAAAATTAAATGCAATGGACGGAACCTCCTCGTCCAACAGAAAAGTAAGTGCAATGGACGGAATCTCCTCGTCCAACAGAAGATTAAATGCAATGGATGGAACCTCCTCGTCCAACAAAAAAGTAAACATGCAGCGAGCCTTAGAGCTCAGATGCAGTGAGCCTCGGAGCTCGAATGCAGTGAGCCTCAGAGCTCGAAAATAAAATTGTAGTAAGCCTCAGAGCTCGAAAATAAGAATGCATTGAGACTCAGCTCGAAACAGTAGAAATGCAATGAGCCTCAGAGCTCGCAAATAAAAATGCAGTGAGCCTCAGCTCGAAAATAAAATTGCAGTGAGCCTCAGAGCTCGAAAATAAAATTGCAATGAGCCTCAGAGTTCGAAAATAAAATTTCACTGAGCCTCATCTCGAAAATAAAATTGCAATGAGCCTCAGAGCTCGAAAATAAAATTGCAGCGAGCCTCAGAGCTCGAAGATAAAATGCAGTGAGCCTCAGAGCTCGAAATAAAAATGCAGTGAGCCTCTAAACTCGAAAAATAAAATTGCAGTGGAAGGAACCCCCTCGTCCAACAGGAAAGTAAATATGCAATGGACGGAACCTCCTCGCCCAACAGAAAATTAAACGCAATGGACGGAACCTCCTCGTCCAATAGAAAAGTAAACATGCAATGGACGAAACCTCTTCGTCCAACAGAAAATTAAATGCAATGGGCGGAACCTCCTCGTCCAATAGAAAAGTAAGTGCAATGGACGGAATCTCCTTGTCCAACAAAAAAGTAAACATGTAATGGACGGAACCTCTTCGTCCAACAGAAAATTAAATGCAATGGACGGAACCTCCTCGTCCAACAGAAAAGTAAGTGCAATAGGCGGAATCTCCTCGTCCAACAGAAAAGTAAACATGCAATGGACGGAACCTCTTCGTCCAACAGAAAATTAAATGCAATGGAAGGAACCTCCTCGTCCAACAGAAAAGTAAACATGCAATGGACGGAACCTTTTCGTCCAACAGAAAATTAAATGCAATGGACGGAACCTACTCGTCCAACAGAAAAGTAAGTACAATTGACGGAATCTCCTCGTCCAACAGAAAATTAAATGCAATGGACGGAACCTCCTCTTCCAACAGAAAAGTAAACATGCAGCGAGCCTCAGAGCTCAGATGTAGTAAGCCTCGGAGCTCGAATGCAGTGAGCCTCAGAGCTCGGAAATAAAATTGCAGTAAGCCTCAGAGGTCGAAAATAAGAATGAAGTGAGCCTTAGAGCTCGAAACAGTAGAGATGGAGTGAGCCTCAGAGCTCGAAAATAAAATTACAGTGAGCCTCAGAGCTCGAAAATAAAATTGCAGTGAGCCTCAGAGCTCGAAAATAAAATTGCAGCGAGCCTCAGAAAACGAAGATAAAATGCAGTGAGCCTCAGAGCTCGAAAATAAAAATCCAGTGAGCCTCATACCTCGAAAAATAAACCTGCAGTGGACGGAACCCCCTCGTCCAACAGGAAAGTAAATATGCAATGGACGGAACCTCCTCGCCCAACAGAAAATTAAATGCAATGGACGGAACCTCCTCGTCCAACAGAAAAGTAAACATGCAATGGACAGAACCTCTTCGTCCAACAAAAAATTAAATGCAATGGACGGAACCTCCTCGTCCAACAGAAAAGTAAACATGCAATGGACGAAACCTCTTCGTCCAACAGAAAATTAAATGCAATGGACGGAACCTCCTCGTCCAACATAAAAGTAAGTGCAATTGACGGAATCTCCTCGTCCAACAGAAAAGTAAACATGAAATGGATGGAACCTCTTCGTCCAACATAAAATTAAATGCAATGGACGAAACCTCCTCGTTCAACAGAAAAGTAAGTGCAATGGACGGAATCTCCTCGTCCAACAGAAAAGTAAACATGCAATGGACGGAACCTCTTCGTCCAATATAAAATTAAATGCAATGGACGGAACCTCCTCGTCCAACAGAAAAGTAAACATGCAATGGACGAAACCTCTTCATCCAATAGAAAATTAAATGCAATGGACGGAAGCTCCTCATCCAACAGAAAAGTAAGTGCAATGGACGAAATCTCCTCGTCCAATAGAAAATTAAATGCAATGGACGGAACCTCCTCGTCCAACAGAAAAGTAAATGCAATGGATGGAATCTCCTCGTCCAACAGAAAAGTAAACATGCAGCGAGCCTTAGAGCTCGAAAATAAAATTTAATCAGCAATCTGAAACTAAAGGGAATCCTTTCCTTTTGAAGACAGTAGAACCAAATGCTCCATGGAAAAAACTTCCACCAACCAAACCCTTGTTCATCGGCCACTCTGGGACGAGGTATCACTTATTCTTTTAACAACATTGGTCACTCAAGAAATATGATGAATTCTGGATGTTATGTTTGTCCTCCTAAGCTTATTTGCATCATTCTCTTGTCGTCCAGTGCATGCCACCTTTTCCATCGAATTCGAAGTATTGAGTCCTCTTGAATTGGTTTGAACCATTCATTAGTGCTACCATTAGAACTATCAAATCATACTATTAAACTTATATTTACTTTTATTGAGACATGACCATAGTGATTGAACATGAGAGTGAACACGACAGGGGAGTGTGTAAGAAAAGCCTCTCGCCTTAATACGATAATTTAGTTTGTTAAGAGACAAGAACATTATGAGAACAAAATTACAAAAGGGATCATGAAGTTTTAAAAGAAAAGATAAGCAAAGAAAATTACGAGAATCACATAAAATTTGCCCCAGTGTTGGTCCTTTGATTTCCATTTAATTGATTCCCCACAGCCTTTTGATGACACAGATCTTGGCTTCTGTTTCTGATTCCTCAAACACACCTTCTTCGATCCTTCCTTAACAATTTTGCCCCAGTATACTCAGTCGGATAAAATTGCCCCAGTGTGGTGAGAGCTTACAGAAGTGTTGGATCATATCCTCCTCCTAAGCTGCCTTTGCAGGTTTTCAGCCTAAGGTTTCTTTGCCCTAACTTTTGCCTAGGTTGCCCTTTCGGGTTTTCAACTTAGCGGGCCTTTGCTTTTCTTTTGCGTTTTGCCCTAACTTTTTCCTGGGCTACCCTCTCAGGTTTTCAACCTAGCGGGCCTTTGCTTTTATTTTGTGTTTTGCCCTAACTTTTGCCTAGGCTGCCCTCTCGGGTTTTCAACCTATCAGGCCTTTTATTTTCTTTTGTTTTCATTGTTCTTTGCCCTAACTTTTTCCTAGGTTGCCCTTTCGGGTTTTCAACCTAGCGGGCCTTCAAGGGTAGAACTTTTTCACAGCATCAGAGTTTACTGGCCTTGGTAACTCTTCCCCATCCATGTTTTGCAGAATCAAAGCTCCTCCTGAGAATGCTTGTTTGACAATATACAGGCCTTCATAATTTGGTTCCCATTTTCCTCGGGCATCCTCCTGACTAGGGAGGATTTTCCTTAAAACCAGGTCTCCCACGCAAAATTCTCTAGGACGAACCCTTTTATTGAAAGCTCTTGCCATTCTGCTTTGATACAACTGCCAGTGACAGATAGCTTCCAGTCTTTTCTCTTCTATCATGTTCAACTGCTCGTACCGAGTTTTCACCCACTCAGATTCTTCTAAATTTGCTTCCATCAAGACTCTTAGTGAAGGGAGTTCTACTTCGATAGGTGAGACAGCCTCCATCCCGTGCCGGAGAGAAAGGGGTTGCCCCAGTGCTTGATCGTATGTTAGTCCGATAAGCATGTAGAGCATATGGCAGCATTTCATGCCAGTCCTTATAGTTTACAACCATCTTGGCAATGATCTTCTTGACATTTTTGTTTGATGCTTCAAATTCACCATTCATTTGAAGCCTATAAGGAACCGAATTATGGTGTTTGATTTTGAAACCATCGCAAAACTTTTGAATCTCTGTACTATTAAGATTGGCAGCATTATCTGTGATTATCCTCTCTGGGATCCCGTATCTACAGACAACGTCCTTCTTGAGGAACTTGAGAAACACCCTTTGAGTTATGCTGGAATATGAAGCAGCTTCTACCTATGTAGTGAAGTAGTCTATCACCACCAAAATGAAACGATGACCATTGGAAGCCTTGGGATTAATGGGATCGATGACATCTATTCCCCACATTGAAAAAGGCCATGGGGATGCTAAACAGTGCAGTGGAAACGCAGGTGCATTAACCCGGTCTGCATGCATCTGGCATTTTTGGCATTTACGAACATGCTCCATACAATCTGACTCCATAGTAGACCAATAATAACCACTTCTCAAGATCTTCCTAGCCATCATGTGACCATTGGCATGAGTCCCACGGATTCCTTCATGAACTTCGATCGTGATCAATTTAGCTTCGTGAGCATCCACACATCTGAGTAGGGTAAGGGTATCATCATATCCTCTTTTATACAAGACTTCCTTGTTTAAGAAAAAGGCCATAGCCAGTCTTAGGATGGTATTTTTATTTACTTCGCTCGCCTCTACTGGGTATTCCTTGTTCTGAATATATTGCTTGATATCATGGTACCAAGGCTTACCATCAGGTTCTCCTTCCACGTGAGCACGGTACGCCGGTTCGGCGGTTCATCTTGCACTCTAATTTGGATGGGTTGGATATTGATATGGATATCCAGCTTGGTCATGGCATCTAGTGTGGCTAAAGCATCAGCAAATTGATTCTTGTCTCGACTTAAATACGAGAAAGCAATCTCGTCGAACTTTGCAATCAACTGAGTCAAGTACTTCTAATACGGAATCAACTTGGAGTCTTTGGTCTGCCATTCACCATTGACTTGGTAAATGATTAGAGATGAATCCCCGAAGACTTTCAACTGCTTTATACCCAGTTCAAGTGCCATTTACAATCCCCCAGTACATGCCTCGTATTCTGCAATATTATTTGTACATTCGAATTTTAGTTTTACGGCCATCGGGTACTGCTTGCCATTCGGTGAGATAACCACTGCCCCTATGCCGTTACCATGCATATTGACGGCTCCATCAAAATACATTTTCCACACATCTTCTTGTTCCTCATCTTCCTCAAGAGACATTATCTCTCCATCTGGGAACTCGGAATTGACAGGCCATCCATCCTCAAGGGGATTCTCTGCTAAATGGTCAGCAATCACACTTCCTTTGATGGACTTCTGAGTCACATATTTGATTTCAAATTCTGACAATATCACTTGCCACTTCGAGACCCTTAAGGAGATATGAGGGCTTTCGAAGATATACTTCAAAGGATCCATTCGAGAAATTAGCCAAGTGGTGTGATATAACATGTATTGTCTGAGTCTTCTTGAGGTCCATACTAATGCACAACATGTATTGCCTTCTCCTTCTTGCCAGCTTCATCTTGTTGTCCCAGCATTGCCCCCAATGAGGTTGGGAGTATGGTGAGATAGAGTAACAATGGACGTCCTTGAGTAGGTGGTACCAACACTGGGGGATTCAGCAGATATGCCTTTATCTTATCAAAGGCTTCTTGACAGTCATCATCCCATCTTCCTGGATTATTCTTCCAGAGGAGTTTGAAGATTGGCTCGCATGTGCTAGTCAGATTTGCAATGAAGCGCGTAATATAGTTCAATCTTCCAAGAAAACCCCTTACTTCTCGCTCGCTCTTAGGTGCTGGCATGTCACGTATTGCTTCTACCTTGTTAGGTTCCACCTTTATTCCACCCCTACTGACAACAAAGCCAAGTAAATTCCCTGCGGATGCACCGAAAGTACATTTTGCAGGGTTGAGGCACAACTTGTACTTTCTTAGCAACTCAAACAACTTTCTCAAAACTGCCACATGGCTTTCTCCTTCCTTGGACTTAGCCACTATATCATCAACATATACCTCTAGCTCCTTATGCATCATGTCATGGAACAATGCTACCATAGCACGTTGGTAAGTGGCTCCAGCATTCTTTAATCCAAAAGGCATCACTTTGTAACAAAAAGTTCCCCAAGGAGTGATAAAAGTTGTCTTTTCTTTATCGTCGCTGTCCATGAGGATCTGATTGTACCCAGAATACCCGCCCATGAAAGAAAACCTGTGACTTTTGGCTATACTGTCTACAAGTACATCAATATGAGGTAGGGGAAATCATCATTTGGACTGGCCTTATTCAGGTCTCGGTAGTCCATGCACATTCTGACCCTTCCATCCTTCTTTGGTACTGGAACAATATTAGCTACCCATTCTGGGTGTCTAGCTACTTCCGCAAAAGCCAGCCTCTAACTGCTTGGTCACTTCTTCCTTGATCTTCAGCGACATCTCAGGATGCATTCTTCTTAATTTTTGCTTCTTTGGAGCCACATCTGGGTATAAGGGAATTTTATGTGATGCTATCTCAGGATCTAACCCTGGCATGTCTCTGTAGGACCAAGCAAAAATATCCAGATATTCTTTGAATAGTGCGACCATTTCTTCTCACTCTGGGTTATCCACTATTTTCAACTCCTTCTTATCTTCCTCGGTTCCCATATTGATCACCTCTGCAACCTCATCATTTGAAATAATCCCTTCCTATGACCGTTTCACTACTTTTATGAATTCTTCAATGTCTTCTTCTTCCTCATCGGATTCAAGGTTGTATTCATCAGCGGCCGCGAGGGAATCAATAAATGAGTTTTCAAAGTTCCTTTCCGAGGTAATCTTGATGGAAGAAGTATTCCTGGAAGAAAAAGTCAGGAATAGGAGAAGTATAGGCAAGGGTCTTATTTATGACAGAAAAGCTTAAACAAAATAAATAAATGAAAGAGAGAGAAAAGAAACGGTGGAATCAAAAGGAAAACACCAAACAAAGTATTACATTTTCATTCATGTCTCAAAGAAAGTAAACATCAGTTCATAATTAGTACAATAAGATAATTACTTCATGGAAATAACATCAAAAAATGGTTCCGATTGCCAATTGTTGAGAACCTCATTGCTAGCAGGGAGATAGATGACATGGTTCTCGTCCAGCTCCTCTTCAAGTGTGCTGATAGTGAAGTGAGGGGAAAATGACTTTGCGGGACTAATAACTTCAGCAGCTACTTGGAAGGTCCCTGTCAGAAGGAGAAGATACTTTCTCTCGCGCTCTTATTCTTCCTTGTTCCCAAGAGTCATGAATTTCATCCTTCACATCGAGGTTGGGCTGATACCCCAATCTGTGCCTTCCTTCTCTCATAGCCGCTTCAATTGGCCGAGAGATCCCTTGCAGCTGAGGCCCTAGGCCTTTTCCTCTTTGATACCCGTTCTTTTCCATGATGTGGACTACTACTTCATTCACATTCTTCATTGGGGGCTCCCTTTTCTTGTTCTCTGACTTCAATACCTCAAAACTACGCAGTGAGTTATCTTCCATCTGCTCTGTACTTTCCACATAAGGTACTGTGGTGGGCTTTGTCAGCATGATTTCCTCTTCACCACGGACAAGTAATAATGGATCCATCTTGGATATACTTCAAACAACGATCACGAGTCGATGGGACCACTCCTGCTTCATGAATCCAAGGCCTCCCCAGAAGCATAGTGTAAGCTGGTTGGATTTCCATGACCTGAAAGAGGACAGAAAAAGAACTAGGCCCTATTTCAAGGGACAGAGTTATCTCTCCTAAGATCCCTCTTGTTGTCCCATCAAAGGCTCGTACAATCATTTCTTGTGGTGTCAAATTTTCTACTCTTATATTTAGCTGCTCGAGGGTGGACATCAGAACCACATTCAACACCGAACCACCATCTACAAGCACCTTTGCAATTACAAACCCCTTACACTTTAGGGTGATGTGTAAGGCTTTGGTGCTAACGCGGGATTTTGAGGCCACTTCATCTTCCGAGAAAGTAATCATGTTGACATGCCTGATTAGGTCCACCATATTTACCACATTTTCCGGAGTGACGTTAGGTTTGACATACACCTCATTAAACACCTTCAATAATTCCTTGCGATGCAATTCTAATGTCAAGACGAGTGACGAAAGGGATATCCTTGCCGGAGTTTTCTTCAACTATTCCACCACATCATATTCACTTTGCTTCATGATCTTCAGAAACTCTTCTTCTTCTTTCCCTTTTCTTTCATCCATAGTTTTCTCTTCTTCGGCTTCCTTCATCATTTTTTCTTCAGTCGGGGTGTAGCATCGCCCGCTCCTTGTAATGCCTCCAATTCTCACAATATTAGTAACTTGGGCCTTCGAGGTCTTCCCCGCAGCTCCAGTTAGTTCAACATTCTATTCATAATTCCATGGTACAACATGTGTATCTGCATAAGCAAAAGGAGTTGGCTTGCTCACCCTTACGATGACTCTTTCTGGGTCTGAAGGTTTATTCATGGGTGGTACTCGGAGTACAACTTTTTCAACTACATTGACTTCCTCTGCAGCACCTCGTCTGGCTTGAATCACCCCCAAGGTGAGTAACCTCTGAACCTGGACTTTGAAATCCCAACAAGTTTCGATGTCGTGACCCACTTTCCCACGATGATATTCGCACCTTAGATCCTTGGCGTACCCCCTTTCTGCACTTGGGATTTTCACTGGTGCAACAATATTGTATCCCACCTTCTTCAGTTCTTCGAAGATCTTCTGCATTGGCCCTCGTAGTTCCAACACCTTCCTAATTGGGGACCCTATTACCTCCAAATTGTTTACTCGATTTCCATCATTATGATTCAGGATTGGATTCTTAACGATATTAGGCCCGACCTCTTCTTCGAACCCTAGCCTCCCACAAGCAATCAACTTTCTCACTGTCATCTTAAAAGCTTCGCAATCCTCAATAGAATGACCTGTGACATCCATATGATACTTGCAAGTCTGATTTGGATTGTACCAAGCAGGAAATGGTGGTTCTAAGGGACTTAGAGGATTTCCCGCAATCAAGTGGCGATCAAACAATTGTTGGAATAAATCCGCATTAGAGATTGACAATTTCGGGAAGGGTGGCAGATTTGGACTTTGGAAATGTCCTTGGTTTGGGAAATTTGGGCGAGGCGGAGGATAGTTTGGGCGGTTTTGTGGGGGTGCAAACGGGTAACGGGTGTACGATGGGCGGGCGAGGTTATATGGTTGGGGGGAGGGAATATTGCTAATTTGGTTTTGCGGGTAAGCGTTGGTTTGTGAGGATGATTGTAACGGGTAAAGTGGGGTTTGTGTCTGCTATGGGACATGTTGGTTAGGGTTATAGGGTGCTTGGTACTGAGGATTGAAGTTCTGTTGGCATTGTACATAATTCGCCTCAACTTCCTTCTTCTTTGGTTGAAATCCCTTCCGGGATGTACTTCCTTCACCATCATTCATGGGGAGCTTTCCAGCTCTTGCCAAAAATTCAATCCTTTCACCGACGGCGATCAAGTCAGAGAAATCTTTGTAGGCGGCCCCGGCCATGGCCCCTATAAAAGGTGCTCCGAGGGTTCCTAGAAAGTATGAGCACATTTCAGATAAAGTCAACGGGGGCTGAACTTGTGCAGCCAAACTCCTCCACCTTAGGGCATATTGCTTGAAGGGCTCCTCACTTCTTTTCTGCAGTGTAGTCAACTGTTCACGACTCGGGGCTGCATCCAGGTTAAATTTGTACTGTTCCATGAATAAGTCAGCCAATTCCGTCCATCGCGAGATCTTGGAATGGTCCAATTGAAGGTACCATTCTAAGGCCAGGCCCGTCAAACTTTCGTGGAAAAAGCTGATAAGGAATTTGTCATCCTTGGACCGGATTGCCATATTGGTGGCGTAACTAATGAGGTGAAATCGTGGGTTCCCACTTCCATCATATTTGGAGAAGTCAAGAATCTTGAAGTCCTTGGGGATCACGACATCTGTGGCGGGATAGAGTTCTTCTATCTGGAGAGGGCCGTAGGTACTCGGGCCTTTTATCGCTTTTATCTGTTCTCTCATTTTCCCCATCCATTCATATCTCATCTTATCCTTACCAGCCTGGACTCCCGCTGACCGGCTGTGAGTAGATACATGTGGTTGCTCCAATGTTGGCGCGGTGTAGCCCGGGACTTCATGATAGGAATTTTCAAAAGGGGGATATCCTTCTCCAATGGGAAGTGTTATTGGTGCCGTGTGATGTGTCTGGTCGAGTCCAGACACTCCCTGAATGAGACCCGTGCTAATGTTTGAAAACATTGGTGCTGTTACCACAAAAGAAATCCGCTGCCTACCAAGTTCAATTGTATCTCTGTTTACACTAAGCATGCCGAGAGATTCCCTCATATCTTGTAGTATGGATTCTAATCTTGCTTGGGTTTAGTCATCTCGCTTATTCTTCCCCTCACATCATCTATATCAGAGCTTAGGTTTCTTCCTTCCTCATACGCATTGGCAGTCATCCTGGTCCGAGATCTGGTATCGTAAACTCGGGTTTGGTTGGTATTACCTTTCCTAGGTCGCGCAATGGTTCCAGAATCCTCAGAAGGACGTGATTCTGTAAAGCATTTTAAAAAAACTTATTAGCCAATTCGAAATTTTGTGTGCGTGTATGCATGCATGTGCAGATTATCATCCTTCGTTCAATTGCGAGGGTACTCTTAGGAAGACTGTCGTATTACACCTATAGCAAGAAAACCCATCCTGCAATCAAATCTAGTGGTATGGTTCCCTCTAGTTTGAATGCAGTTGGTGTCAAGTCCATGGGAGAATCCACTCCTCGATGAACCACACTCGTACTAGCAACGTCCTCATTTACACAGAAAACACGTCATTTTTAGGGTAAAAAAAAGTTGATGATGTATCCAAGGGAGAATGCACTCCTCGATAGATATCATCTAAAAAACTTTCGACAAACATGGATGAAAACTTCCATTTGATTATAAATATTTCGATACAAATCATGAGTCTTTCATCAAAATAAAAGAGGTACATTGATGGTTTCCATCTTTCTCCGAGATCTACAAATTTCTATGGTAGGAGTCTCATCTTCTTTTTCCTGAACCCTCTGGCAAGTTTCCCAAAATGATTGAAGAATTCGGTCACCTTTGGTGGTAGCTAAAGGAAATGGTTCATACGAATGTGGACGGATGCCTCTTCAAATCGCTCCACCAGCTGGGAAGTGTGATATTGGAGCTTATCCACCATGTCCTCTTATTTTCTCTTCCATGATTCCTTTTCATTCATTACATCCTTCACCACTAATTTCCATCCCTTTACCCATTCTTCATGACATTGCGCTTCAACCCTTTCAGAGTCTTTTATATTGTTTCTGAGCCAATTTTCTCTCATGTTGGCTTCTGCTAGTAGCTCGCGATACTTGGTTGCCTCGTCCCATCCTCGATCAGAGTACTCCTCTGTTTGGGCCAAGGATTCTTGCAAGGATTCAACTCTCTCTTCTAGTACATGTATTGTTTCAACGTGGACCCCTATATTTGTATCGAGCTCTTCTTTCCTTTTCTGAAGTTTGATAAGTATCTTCTCTTGACATCCTATTTTTGCCAGCAGCCCCTTAATTTCTGCCCTTGTCTTTTCTTGCCCTTTTTACACGATTCGGGGATTCATGGGCATCGGCACATTCATCCTTCAAATGCTCAATTTGTAAGCTCAGCTTTTGCACTTGTCTTCGGAGCGTGGTAATGGTTACTTCGGTAGCTTGATCTTTCTCATCAAAAACCCTCATTTGAGCTTTTAAAACTCCGATCTCTTTCAACATTTAATCTTTGGTTAAAGGATTTTTTCCTTATGGAAAGGGGGTGCAGGTCTTGGAGGGAAACCCCTTCTTGCTTCTCTCCATACTTCATATCTTTTTGTGTGAGCTCTGACTCGCCTTCCTAATTCCTCCGGTCCTTTTATATGAATATCATTCCATGCTGACCTTACTGCTATCGTTTGACTCTTGATGCCTTCACCTTCTTGATATAGGAAGAATATCCCATCGAGCAGCTCTTTGGGGGGTTCATCCTGTGTCCACTTGAGTTGACGCATTACCAAAGCTGGTGAGTATGACACACAACCTCTGGGACCCATCAATGGAACATTTCACAAACTTCCACAGCTTAATACGACTGAATCTCCATTATACCATGGACACATCCAACTAAATGACCGAGGGTCGATCTGATCAAACTCTTGTTTCCACTCATATAGCTTATGTGGCTTTAGTTGCATGCGAGTGAATCCTTTCAGCGGGTCATCTGTTCTATCAATTTTATCCCGAGCGTACAAGTGAGTCATGATCCAGACATACAATATTGACGCACAACATCGCAGTTTCCCTTGTTGATTCTGATGACAAACCTGTAGGGAGAGGAAAGTTTCAGCTAAGATAGCAAGGACTGAGTTTACCCCATATTCTTCGACCCTATAGAAAACATCCATGGCTGACTGATCAATCAGATCTGGTACAAAAGGAAAGAGCACCAACCCATATATCATGAAGGCTAGTACTTTGTTGAAAGTAACCCATCGTTGCTGCTGGCCCAGCTTGTTGAGATACACTTCCAAAAATTGCCACTTCAACCCTTTGGTGGTTCCCTTTTCTGCTTTCTCTATCTGTTCCGGTTGAAGCTCCAATAGACTTGCTATTTTCCGGTCTGTCACATGTTGGCCATAATACATGTAGAACCGAGTCTTCTTTTGAATTGGCAGTCTTAGCATATAAGCATACTCTTCCATGGTTCGAGTGATGTCCAAACTAGGCAATTCAAAACATCTCAGAGTTGAGTTCCAATATTAGGCCAATGCACTCAGCGGGAGCTTCCACTGGAACACGCAATAGGTCCAAAATTCTACCATACTTGCTGACAAATTCTGAGCATGCTTTTTCTGGTATTTGCTGGCTGAGTTCACATAATCCCTTCACGTCATTGAGTGTTACATCAATCTTGATATTTTTCATGGAACAACTCGCGTTGCTAGTACTTCTTTCTGAACCAGACTTTTCCATTTTCTTGCTATAAGGTGAATACCAAAATCTTCCAACAAAGAGACACAACAAAAAAATGAATATAGTAAAACAAATATATCTTGCATGATTCATATTGCATGGACCCAATGGGGTTGAAAACCATAATGGGTATGCATTACCTTCATTATGACATAACGCCTATTAGGTGCGTAATATGTCATTCAGGTTTGGGGCAGCAATGTGATGCCCCTAGTTTTGTGAATATTCACGATGAGCATGAATGACAATTTATGCTTATAATGATAGAGAGAGGAAAGAAAAGTACGCCCCCTTTTGCCCTAAGACAAGTAATACATAAGGATGGACACACCCTAAGGTTAGGACTTTAAACAGGTTGGCCACTGGGTCTGCTCTATTAGTGAAAGTTGGGACGGGTCTAAGCCTCTAAAAGTCATGGTCCCCAGATTGCCCCTATAAGGATATGATTCATGAATCTAGCCACAAGTAGGGATATACCCTCTCAATATGACTATTCCATGATCTCATGTACAATCTGAGTGGTGAACTGACAAGTATCAGGGAGGTACAAGACCTCTTCAATAACAATGTTGGAGCACCGTCTAATCCTTGGGTGTTTGAGAAAGCTCGGGTATAAAGCTAAGTGTGTGTGCAATATGTGATAGTGATGTGTGTGAAAGGGGGCATACAAACCTGTGACACTTAAAAGGGAAAAGATAAAAGAGGAGACAAGAAAAACCTGCAAAACAAAAACATAGGTATATATGAAAGTGGTTATAAGTCATCTACCCTATTGTTAAAACATGGGGGAAAATAAAAAAAAGGAGGAGGAAACAAAAACATTGTTAGTGAAACATATATAACAATAACGTGAGTTAAAATGTATGCACAACTGAATCTTCACATTTAAATAAAAGGAAAAACCCAACCAAAAGAACAACCCAAACAGACATCACTAAAAATAAAAACATCTTTTAGTTTTGTCATATAATTATTATAAGGAGAAAACAGCAAGATATAATCATAAGAGGTAAAACAAATAAGCTACAAGTTACTAAAAATTTGCAAAACCAATTTTTATGGGCTTGACTCTCTTAAGAAGTCCCCAGTGGAGTCGCCATCTGTAGCGACCGGAAAAAGACTAGTTTTTCCTTTTAGAGAGAAAAACATTGAGTCTCCACCAACTTTATTTAATTTCAGGGAAGTTGGAAAACCTTTTTAGAACAAGCTTTTGGGTTCGGGAGTCTATTATGTCTAGGGAAGGCATGGAGATTTATCCCCATGGCACCCTAGAACATCCTTGAAATGGTTACCCAAAATTAGTTGTACAAATTATTAATAACTTTGGAAATACTTGTTTTACCCAAGAATTGTCTTTTAAGAAAGAAACATCTTAAGTTGTGAAGTTTTTTATTGAACCTATGTGAGGTTGAACACGGCATATAAGTCCACAGAGCAACCTCAAAATCTGAAGGGTTGAACATGACACTTGTCATAGGGCAACCCAAAAAAGATTGTTTTAATCAAGTGATCATCCTCTACTTTTATGTAAAATAAATGATTTTACCTATTGAAGATAGGAGAGAAATGAAACGTAGAAATGAAACCTTTTATTAACTTATTCGGTGAACAGAAGCATAGAAAAATAAGAATGTCAAGAGAAACTTATGAATAATATCAACAAAGAGAATAAGGATTACCAAATGAGAGCAGAATAACAATGACTTTATTTCCACCTAGTGGTGAGATTTTAAGATCAAAATATTTACATTTCAATCTCACTTGCTCTTTTAACTTTTCCTTCTTAACCACTCTAATAATAGAGAAGAGAAAAGAAACTCAGATTACTAATCTCTTTTCTTCACAAAGAAAATGTTAGACAAAATCTCTCTCCTATTCCTCACTCTTTGTATCTTTCCTCTCTATCTCCTCTCTGATCTTTCGTTCTCTTTCTAAAGAAAATCCTCCTTTCCTTCTTTTTTCCCAAAAGTGTCTCCCTAGAAATCCTCTTTTCTTTCCTTCTTTTTCTCCCCAAATCCCTTCGTCCTTCTTCCAGAAAATACTCTCCCCTTTTATAGATGGAGGGGAGGGCTTCATACTTCTTCTTACCTAGTGTCTTCAAGGTTGGGCTTCACGAAGTCCGGGGCTTGGGTGGTTCTGAGCAGAAGTAGCGTGTGTCCAGATGGGGGGCGGCGTGAGCAGTGGAAAGGAGGTGATTTGATGTGAAGGTTGCGTGTTTGAAGATAGCAGAAGATGGGGGGTTTATGTGATGTGTAAGGTGGTTTTTTAGGGTTAGGAGTGGGGTTGCTAGGTTAAAACGATGGAGGGAATGAGGAAGAGGAAGGACCAATGGGTAGAGGAGGAAAAGATGTCTTGTCTGATGTGTAAAATATTTTTAGGGTTAGAAGTGGAGTAACTTAATCTCCTTTCATTTTTTGTTGGTTGTCTTCTCCTTCTTTTCTTCGTCCTTTCTTCATTACCTTCTTCTTATTCTTTCTTTATTCTTTAGCCTTCGACCTGAAAATAAAATTGCAGCGGACGGAATCTCTTCGTCCAACAAAAACTTAGATATGCAAGAGTAGATATACACTGGACGGACCTCCTTGTCCAACAAAAAGATATTTGCGATGGGCGGGAACCCCCTCATCCAGCATAAATAAAATAATTGAAGTGGACGGGACCACCCCGTCCATTGGCAAGTCCAAAGGACTGGGCCGGGGCTACCGAGAGTCCCACAAAAGTGCAAGGGGATCGGGCGAGACCACCGCGTCCAACAGCAAGTGCATTGATTGGACGGGACCACCCTGTCCATTGGAAAGTTCAAGGACTGGACGAGACCACCTCGTCCAGCAGCAAGTGTAATGACTGGATGGGACCGCCCTGTCCATTGGCATGTGCGGTGGGATCGGCGGGACTACCCCCGCCCAGCCCGATAAGTCGATGGCTCGGCAGGACTACCCCGTCTATTGGAAAGTGCAATGACTGGACGGCACCACCCCGTCCATTGGCAGGTGTAATGACTGGACGAGACCACCCCGCCCATTGGCATGTGCAGTGGACTGGACGGGACTTCCCCGTCCATTGGCAGGTGTAATGACTGGACGAGACCACCCCGTCCATTGGAAAGTGCAAGGGACTGGACGGGGCCACCCCGTCCATTGGCAAATGCAATGACTGGACGGGGACACCCCGTCCATTTGGCAAATACAACGATCGGGCCAGGGCAACCCCGTCCATTTGGCGGATGCAGTGGACTGGACGGGGCCACCCCGTCCATTGGCAAATATAGTGACTGGGCGGGGCCACCTCGTCCATTTGGCAGATGCAGTGGACTGGATGGGACCGCCCCGTTCATTGGCAAGTGCAAGGGACTGGACGGCGCCACCCCGTCCATTGGAAAATCCAATGACTGGACGGGGCCACCTCGTCCATTTGACAAATGCAATGACTGGACGTGGCAACCCCGTCCATTGGAAAATGTAGTGACTGGATGGGTTCACCCCGTCCATTTGGCAGATGCAATGACTGGACGGGGCCACCCCGTTCATTGGAAAATGTAGTGACTGGACGGGGCCACCCCGTCCATTTGGCAGATGTAGTGGACTGGTGTTGACGACTTCGGCAAGTATACCGAATCGTACAAGTAATACAGTGGTGATACCGATATCGTTCCCATGAGGACTGAGACAAGTACTAGCACGTACCAATTCTAATACTATCTAAGCGATTCTTTGGATGGAAGGGAGCTCAATATGACATATCAAGCTCACAAAAGTAAAAATAAACAGAATAAGGAAAACAAACTCTTTTTGTAATTTTCTCAAACACTTGGAAGGCAATAAAAGATGGTTTTCAAATATGATGAACAACGCTGGGATTAGACTTCACTAAACCTTAGCCTCATACAATACCAAGACTACCAATCCAGTTTATGCTTCAAATATTAAAATCAACCCACAAAATTACTCAAGCCCTGATTCCTCAGATGACAAGAGCCTAAATCCACTAATAGACCCTAATTCCTTAGGTGGCCTAGATTAATGAATTTGCATTAAGATAAAGGATTACGTGATTACTAGTAAATCAAACTCTATTCCTAGATGCAAGGATTACTAGGTGAATAACTCCAGTTCTGGTTTTAATACGAATTTTCCAATTGTATACCAAAACACTAATCAAGTCATGGGGGTGCTAGCCACAACAAGCATTAAGCAAAGGAATTAAACACTAAAATGAAGGCATAAACATAGATTCATACATCAAGGCAAATACATGATATTCAGGTTTAGCTACATCCAATCCCAACAAAAAGGGATTTAGTTACTCATAGAGAAAGATAAATCCAAAACAAAAGAAATAAAGATGAAGGAGATAAAGGACTCCATGGGGCTTTCCACAGCAGCCTCTAGCTTAAAAGATTAGGGTAAAAATCTGGTTCTAGGAAAAAGTGCCTTCTATTCTGCCCAAAGGTCTCATTTATAGGTCAGGAGAAATTGCAAGTCACGGCCGTGATGGCCATCACGGCCAGGCAGTGACAGGCTCTGCCAGGGGTGCGCTTCAAATTCTCATATGTCACGGCCGTGACACTCATCACGGTCAGGCCGTGATCAATTCTGACAGTGAGGGTCTGGTTGTCACGGCCGTGATGCTTATCACGGGCAGGCCGTGACAACTTCTGACTTTTGCCTTCTTTTCTGCTCTGCTTGATCACGGCCGTGATGGTCATCACGGCCAGGCCGTGATGGGCTCTGCCTGGGTCATTTTCTTCTCTTTTGAGGCTCTGTCTTCATCCAAGCTCCATCATGGCTATTCTGAGCATTTTTCCTTGAATTCTTGCAAAACAACACCAAGAAACCGCCTCACCCGTTCCAAGGGAAAAACTAACTAAAATCGAATAAAGAGTGCCTAATCTATATGAAAAATGCATGCAAAAGTGTACAAGAAACGTGATGCAAAATCACACTATCAAATCACCCCCAAGCTTATTCAATTGCTTGTCCTCAAGCAATCACTAAGGCCAGAAGACATAGACAAACAGATTACAGATAGTGAACCAAGAACCCGAGTAAATAATTCAAGTAACAGGCAATTCAAACAATTCAGCAAGAGACAATCAGTTTCAAGTCCAATTAGAACTTAGGTTTTCTAGATTCATATTCTCACTGATTTGGGCACTCTTTCTCACCTGTAGCTCACCCCAAGCTTGTTATTTTGCTTGGCTCTCTTTTCTCACCTCACTCAAGTGTTAGGGATATAAGACAATTCGCTCCATTTTCCTCAAGGAAAGACATCTACCATATGCTTGACTATCAATCAATTCTCTACTTTATTAATGAAAACAATTTAGAATCAAGAGGTCTTTTTCTTTGGTTGTAACGGGGCCATGGGATTAATTGTTAGGTGGGGCAATCAAGAAAAGGACATTTCAAAAGGGCTACACAAAACATCAAGCATTTCAAATCATGACACCTTCTAAAATACCCTTTTGGGTTTCGATTTATTGTTCCACCTTTCTTTCTTTCTTTTTCATTTTATTTCTCATTTCTTTTTGCCATCCCCTTCTCTATATATTTTTCTTTTTCTTTTGTTTTTCTTTTATTTGGAGAAGGGGAGATTTTCAGCTCAAGAGACATATTTTTCTGATTCTCTCATCCCATACTTTTTCACTACCTTTTTACCCTTTTCCAATACTTTAGAAGGTATCCTATCAAGTCATTCATCACAATATTTCAAGGTACCAAGAAAAGTATTTTATTTTTCAGGCTCAAAATTGGGCAACTAAGGGTAGCATTTAGTCATTCAAAACTCAGAAGGCCGGAAAAATACCTAGTGCCTCAATCATTTTCAAAAATGTTTTCAAAAATTTTTAAGCTTCAAAATGGTTTCAAGTCAAGTTCTGGAGAAAACAATCCAAGAGGAATAACACTCTAACACAAAGGATGGGGTATATTTGGTGAGTACCCCTTTTGCTCAAAAGCTCACATTTTAGTAGTTCAAAAATCAGTGAGCAACACAAATCTATGAAACCATATGCTAATTATCAACTATCACAGATCATCTCAAGCATTTTCATTTGTAGCCTTATCACAAGAATAAAGAAAATTGGGTTCAACAATTCACTATCTCAAATTATTTGGCACTTAGTTCTCACAATTGGATTCAAATTTCAGGCAAGGGGCAATCTAATCATGTGAACATGCAAAGCTATCATGCAAATCTATATGAATGCAATATGAACAATGCAAATGCAAACTACCTCCACCCCAAGCTTAAGAACTTACATTGTCCCCAATGTAAAGAATTAAACCGTAGGGAGGATAAAATAAAAAAATAAAATAAAGTAAAAATAAAAAGGAAAAAGGAACTCACTGAGGTGGTGGTGGGTACTGGCTCAGATGCCAGTTGTAGAGCTGCTGGAGCATAGCTCTCTGCTCTCGCTGCTCCTCCATAATGCGCTCCTGGTTCGCTAAAATGGTATCGAAAGTGGATGCGAACCGTGCATAGGGGTCATCAGATGACGATCCTGCAGCGGAAGAAGACGGGTGCCCAGTCGGCCTAGCCTGCGGTGGTGGGCTTAACGTCCTCTCTACCCTAATAGGCTGAGGCTCCTCTCCCACCGGCACTTTCCAAGTTGCCGGGTTTGATACATCTAACAGTGGGGGTTAGGAAGAGGAATTGGCTGCCTCAGCCTGGGGTGTTTCAGCCAGTATATGTTCTCCTCCCAGACGATCATCCTCATAGCCTCACAAGCCTGCAAGGTGATACGGGTCCGTCCAGGGGCGGCCACAAAACCATCCAAATCAAAGTTGAAGTGGTGGCAGATGGTGGTGATGAGGCCACCTATGACAATAGTGCCACTTGCACTCTTGGCCACCTTTAAGAGGTGCCTAGCCAAATAGGACCCTGTGTCCACATTGCTCTCAGAGTGGAGCATGGCCCATAATATAAAGACCTCGTCCTGGCGGACGGATCCATCACTCTCGCCACGGCCAAACAGGGTATTGGCTATGACCCTGTGCATATACCTTATGCTAGGGTTAGCAAAGGCTGTGGACTTGGATGTCCGAGGGTCAAACTGCCTGCCCTCATAGTCTATCACCCACCCGGAAGTCATGCGCACTAAACCCCAGGGGGTATCTTCGGTCACCCCCTACTGGCAATCCAAAGATCTCATTAAACTCTTCCAGGGTTAGTGTGAAGTCCTGGTTGAAGAGGCGGAATGTGATCCGCCCTCCCCGGCAACGGCGCCAAAAACTTGTTGACGACTTCGGCAAGTATACCGAATCGTACAAGTAATACGGTGGTGAGACCGATATCGTTCCCACGAGGACTGAGACAAGTACTAGCACGTACCAATTCTACTACTATCTAAGCGATTCTTTGGATGGAGGGAGCTCAATATGACATATCAAGCTCATAAAAGTAAAAATAAACAGAATAAGAAAAACAAACTCTTTTTGTAATTTTCTCAAACACTTGGAAGGCAATAAAAGATGGTTTTCAAATATGATGAACAATGCTGGGATTAGACTTCACTAAACCTTAGCCTCATACAATACCAAGACTACCAATCCAGTTTATGCTTCAAATATTAAAATCAACCCACAAAATTACTCAAGCCCTGATTCCTCAGATGACAAGAGCCTAAATCCACTAATAGACCCTAATTCCTTAGGTGGCCTAGATTAATGAATTTGCATTAAGATAAAGGATTACGTGATTACTAGTAAATCAAACTCTATTCCTAGATGCAAGGATTACTAGGTGAATAGTTCCAGTTCTGGTTTTAATACGAATTTTCCAATTGCATACCAAAACACTAATCAAGTCATGGGGGTGCTAGCCACAACAAGCATTAAGCAAAGGAATTAAACACTAAAATGAAGGCATAAACATAGATTCATACATCAAGGCAAATACATGATATTCAGGTTTAGCTACATCCAATCCCAACAAAAAGGGATTTAGTTACTCATAGAGAAAGATAAATCCAAAACAAAAGAAATAAAGATGAAGGAGATAAGGGACTCCATGGGGCTTTCCACAGCAGCCACAGCAGCCTCTAGCTCAAAAGATTAGGGTAAAAATCTGGTTCCAGGAAAAAGTGCCTTCTATTCTGCCCAAAGGTCTCATTTATAGGTCAGGAGAAATTGCAAGTCACGGCCGTGATGGCCATCACGGCCAGGCCGTGACAGGCTCTGCCAGGGGTGCGCTTCAAATTCTCATCTGTCACGGCCGTGACACTCATCAAGGCCAGGCCGTGATCAATTCCATTTTGTGAGGGTCTGGTTGTCACGGTCGTGATGCTTATCACGGGCAGGCCGTGACAGCTTCTGACTTTTGCCTTCTTTTCTGCTCTGCTTGATCACGACCGTGATGGTCATCACGGCCAGGCCGTGATGGGCTCTGCCTGGGTCATTTTTTTCTCATTTGAGGATCTTTCTTCATCCAAGCTCCATCATGGTTATTCTGAGCATTTTTCCTTGAATTCCTGCAAAACAACACCAAGAAACCGCCTCACCCGTTCCAAGGGAAAAACTAACTAAAATCGAATAAAGAGTGCCTAATCTATATGAAAAATCCAGGCAAAAGTGTACAAGAAACGTGATGGAAAATCACACTATCAACTGGACGGGGCAACCCCGTCCATTGGCAAATGCAAGGTACTGGACGGGACCACCCCGTCCATTTGGCAAATGCAAGGGACTTGACGGGACCGCCCCTCCATTGGCAAGTGCAAGGGACTGGTCGGGGCCACCCCGTCCATTTGGCAAATGTAATGACTGGACGAGACCACCCCGTCCATTGGCAAGTCCAATGCAATGGACTGGCCCGGACCGCGTCCAAACGCAAGTTCAATGCAATGGACGGGACCATCCCGTCCAACAGCAAGTCCAATGGAATGGCCTGGACAGCATCCAACAGCAAGTCCAATACACTGGACGGGACCACCCCGTCCAACAACAAATTGATTATGAGCCCACTTCCTTTCTTTATTATTTTCTTTTTCTTCTTTCTCTCTTTATTACTATTAAGAATCTCCTTGAAGCATGATATCATAAAAGACAGACAAAAATGAGTGTTCACACGTATCTTCTGTTTCGTAGCAAAACGGTATTGAGGTTTTCTCTTCGTTCAGTTATCGATTTTACATTCCGCTTTCGAATTGAGTGTTCTTGACGTTATCTTCTTCCCGTACATGTATCCGGTGAATTTTTGGAGCACCGGAGGTGCTAGAGCAGCGTGGCAGATTCGAGATAGTTCAGGAAGTGTCTTATTTGTAGTTCCGAGCTAGCACATACACCTCCTCCGGTGGGAGAAAAAAAGTATCCTATCGTCCGAAACAGCTAAGTAGTGTAATGTGCAATAATTGTTGTAGGGCGACCTTAACCCTACTAGTGAGTGAGTAACCGGCAATGTCAAAATCACATTGGCGACTACCCTGTAGTACCAATAGTGATTTGGGGATTGTAGATTTTGAAGTTGACACAGGGAAACACAAGAAGGGGGGTTGAATTGTGTTTCTTAACAGATTTTTCAAAATGCTTTCTGAAAACTCTTTTGCAAGCACACTATGTAATAAGCACACAATAAAAACATTTTTCAAAGAGTTAACAAAATCAATATCAAATCCCCACAGTTAGTATATACGAAAACAATAAAGAGAAAGGGATAGCAGACTCACACAAAGCGATTTTATCCTGGTTCACTCTATTCCAACCAAGAGCTACGTCCAGTCCCTTCTACTTGAATGTTTTCTCCACTATAATCCAATAGCTTACAAGTATTCTTTCACTTGTCTCTTCAGGCTTAAAACTCACAGGTATTCAACACCACTCCAGGCACTCAAGTATTATTTTTCAGTCAAGCCTCTTTACTGGGGTCGTCCAGTATTTATAGAAGGAGTGCAGCTTGAGCTCTTTCTTCTTCAACGGTCTTCAAGAAATGTCTGTTTAGAGATAGCATTAAATGCTAGGATCCGTTGAGTCTGATAACTTGATATGTGATCTTCAGAAAAGCACTCTTGCTTATCAGAAATGCTGAAAGTGGTACTGTCATTTCTCTGTTGTACCCGAAAGTTGCCTTTTGTGTTTCCTTCTTTGTACTGAGTCAACTTTGCAGCAACTTATGTCAGAGTACAAAGTATTTGTGTAATCGATGGTACTATGTTTCTCTTACTAAGAAACAAAGTGTAAAAATTTGAAACAAAACATGAAAAAGACATGGAAACAATCGAATTAAATAAACAATCATTTGTATAAAAGCACTGAATAGACGGTTCATAAGCAGTACATCTTTGGATGTGCGTTGAACTAGAGCAACTAGTTAGTCTACTGATATATTGTGTAGTTGTTCTACCGGGTAGTCTAGTTAACTGGTCATCTAGGTTCTATCGGGTAGTCCACTTATAAGATTGTCTAATCTTTTTTCGGGTGAACTACAAGTCTTTGGAATTGCTATTTGTTGGACTTGTTCTTTTAAATGATAAGCTTAGTGACTCGTCTAGCGCTCTTTAGACTTAGTTATTTTTAACGGTTCATCTAGCATTACTCTTTTAGACTAGTTCTTTACTAGATGAGTTTAATTGGCTCGTCTAGCGAACATAGTTTGGACCCGTGATGCTTTTGAACTTTAGACTAGTTCCCTTGTCTAACAATATTCAAAACAATCCTACACACTGGAATAGACGAGTTAGTTCATAACTTACATTTGCCATACAAATTTAATCTTTTTGTTAACATCAAAACTTAAGAGATTATTTAACCATAACCACTTTGGTTCCAACAATGTCCCACTTTTTGATGATGATAAAAACATATTAAATTTGATTGAACAAAGTCTAAGAGAGCCAAAAAGGCTCCCCTAAGACAAAGCATTCAATCATGATATCAAGTCTAATAACAATTAATCAGATATGCAAGACAGATATGTCATGTATCAATCCTTATATACTTAAGCATATAAACAGTTATCAGAGCATTAATACAAAAATGCATGAAACAGAGTATATGCATCAGATCAGATATATACTAAGTTAACAAACATGTTTTCCAAAACTTTTCAAATTTAACTCATCTCTCTATTTCTCCCCATTTTTGTCATCAGACAAAAAAGTAATAGGAGATGGACCATCATTATTAGTTGAAATCAAAACAAAGAGAGACAAATGACTAAAGGGAAGTTTAGGAAGAAGGAGAAGGAGGTGGAGGTGGAGCAGGAGGGTCTTGATTTTGCCTAAATCCCATAGCAAAGAGCATCTGGAACATCTGTTGGAGCAAGGTATTGGTAGGTTGGATAGCCTGTTGAACACTTCTTTCAACTTGTTCTTATACCTGCTTAGCCACTATTTCTTGCCAATTCGATGACCTTGTCCAGGCATATTACTGATGCCAAGAGAATGTTGTGGAGCTTCTGGATGGATAACAGAAAGAGGAACAGGTTGTGAAGCTTGTTTTTCAGACCTCCGGTAAACTTCCTCAGAATCTGCCACATTCTCTGCTTGGTGCTCTTATTGTACTTGTTCTGCAACTTCAACAACTATCTCCTCAATCTCCTTAGCGTATACCTTAGTTTCATGAACTGAAGGCTCTGGCTCAGAATTTGGTTCCACCCAATGGACTTCATCCTCATAGATATATGAACTTCTCAATGGAATGCCCAGAGTGTGTGACTGAATGAATAACCTGACCTCAGAGAAGCCATATTCTCCTCTCACTACTTGATTATCTTCTTTTTCTTCAGCAGAAAGACCTGAGGAGGATGCTTGCTTGGAGCAGATTTTGCTATGAGTCTCTCAATAACCTCGAGCTTCATTCTCAAAATTTTCTCCTTTTTCAGTAAGGTAGATTTCCAAGATATCAGCATTAATCCTTTCATCCTGGCTGACTTCTAGCATGACTTTGTCAGGAATAGGAGAGTCTTCAGAGGAGGTCTGTATTTGTCATCCTTGTCTTTGTTGAGGTCTATCATTGGCAGCCTCAGGTAAATTCTTGGAGGGACCAAGTCAACTCTAGTTTTGGTGGAGTGAAACAACCAGTTGGGGGCACAAAGTTAGTAGCCCTATAGTATCTTGGCATAGAGAACTCAGCTGTGAGATGACCATACATCAGGTGGTCACCAACATCAATCAATGTGCCATACTCCTGTGGATGTTCAAAAGCTTTCCACTTCACTTCTCTACTCAGGATAAATCTTCTGTAGCCATAGGTCCTTGATCTTTTGTACTCAACATTGTCTTCTTTTAATTTGGAGGGAATAGCCCACCAGATAAGAATAATATCCCTATCAACACCATCAATATGGGGATAAAGGGTTCCATTTTGATGAGGTTGGGATAGATTTTCGTAGGTGGGAATTTTTGTTGAGGTTGGTGAGTTAGAAGAGGGCCATTGGCAGTGTAATGTTCATATGGAAGTGGTTCATTATGCTTATAGGGATAACCTATATAGCCTCTGGGAATGGAGGTTTCGGGCTCAAATTCATATTCCAGTAGAGGGTAGAATGCTCTGGGTTCAGGTGTAAGTGGCAATGTATGGTACAGAGTTCTCCAGTTTCTCTTTACTTTGGCCCAACTATCAGCTTGGCCATCATAAAGGGTAGAAGGGTCAGTGTAAGGGAATTAGACTTTGGGTAGTTTGGGGAAGGTGCACCAAGAATAACACCATCATCTGGTCGGTTAAACCAGTGATCATCTGCAGGAATGATGGATGGAAATTGTGGTATAAGTGGAGATGTGTGAATTGGTGAGTGTTCAATTTGGTGTTGGGGTGAGTATTGTGGTTGTTCTTGTATGGATAAGAGATTTTGGCTTGGTTGTAGTGAGTGAATTTGGGTGTGTGGTTGTGATGGTGGTGTGATAGGAATATCCACATATTTAATTACCTCAGCAACAACAGTTTCAATCAGAGTCGGTGGGTGGAGTTACCTCAACAGTTTTGAAAGACTTGGCTGTTACGGCGAGGTTGCCTTGCTCTGGTAGGGACTTCAACAGGAGTAGCAACTTGCTTCTGCTTCTTCAGAGCTAGTCAAATAGGCTGATCATCTTCATCATCCTCATTGTGAGAGAGAATGATCTTTCTTGCCCTTTTCTTCTTCTAAGCAACTTGGGATTCATCAGCACTTGGTTCCCTGATGACAATCCCAGTGGGAGGCTTCCTTGTCCCTGATGGACGAGCAGATTGAGCAGGTCGCGTCTAGCCGGCTTCTTCTGCATGGCTTGACCCTCAGCTTTATTCAGCTCATTTTGTTCTTCCTTAACCCTCTTCACTTGCTCCTTCTTAGCCAACTCCACTTGAATCACCGGATCACGTTTCATCATAACTAAATTCATCCTACCAAATATAGAAGGGGATATGCCACGAGTCTTGAGATAAGTAGCTTGCTCCTCTGGAGTTCCAACTTCCAGCATGGCATAAATTTGATGAGACTTGAGAACCTTGGAGAGGATATGATAATAGGGTATGGCAGTACTCTTCTCCTTGTGTATCACGAAGTTTCTGAACCCGATGAAGAGAAGGTTGGGTAGATTAACAACAGTCTCAGTCATGAGATGGCAAAGGCAGAACTTGTGGACTGAAGAGATGTTATCATTTGACACATTTTTGTGAAGGATTGCTTTGTTGAGGATTTATTGAAGGATTCTAGGTTCATCCGTCATATTGACAAATTTCCACTCAATTGGAACATTTTCTGGTCTCATGAGAAGGGTCCGCAAGACTTCCTGACTACCCATTTCTTGTTCTCATTCATCAATTAGGGTTAACCCGGCTTGGGGACAGTTTATCGCAATTGCGATTGTAGCTTCTAACACTATTACCTAAGTGCTCAAAACATAAGCTTTCACTTCAGTAACCGTTATAGTAGGGTTTCTCCTGTAGCCACCGGACCCCCGGCACACCGGACCCAGCTCCGGCCCCCGGACCACTGGCACAGTCCCCCCCACCACCCCGGCCCAGCCCCCGGACCACCAGACCAGGCCCCAGCCCCTGAACCATGTTACTTTATCCAAATAAGGAATTTTGCAAATGAAAGGAATTCATTTACTTTATCCAAACAAGAAATTTTTCAAATGAAGGGAATTCAATTACTTTATACAAACAAGAAATTTTGCAAATGAAGGGAATTCAAAAGGAGCAATTGGCTTTCCTAGAATTTCAAATTCCTTGGATTTTTCAATTCCCTCATCTAATCGCACCCTACATATATATTTGAACACCAGGGAATCGTGGTTAATGATGTTCAAAATTATGATTAATGACATTCAATTGAGTTAGGAATTTGAAATGGCGATGGAGGAAGAAGAAAGGGAAGGATCGGAACGGTAACGTTTTAGGCATTTAGGGATTTAAACATTAAATGATTTTTTTGTTTTCTATTTTTGTTTTTTGAACAATTTCCAAGCTGGAATATCACAAAAGTGTGTTAACAGTGAACCTCGGCTTGTTAACTGACGTGGGTGGGCAAGATCTAACGGCGGGACTAACTTGACTATGTTTTGTTATTCTCGGAGACTAAATGGTGATTTTTTCTTAGCGACTAAAGATGTACCCTCATTTTTTGTGAAGGACTAATTTGGGTCATTAGTCTATCTTTAATGATGTGTTAATTAATGATTGGTTGACAGTTTAAAAAAGATTACACTAACAATATATAACATCTAAATGCAAAAAATATCATTAAATGGCGACGAAAGCTTTGGCCTTGACTGTGACCGTCACTAACCCCACTAATTGCTTCGATTCCAAGTCGCCACCCAACGCTTCAAAAGTTTCCGTTTTTTCTCTCAGATGCTCTGCCGGAAACCTTATCTTTCCCCATTCCCTTTATATTTGATCAATTTTAAACCCTTTTGGTTTTGCTTGCTATGAAAATTAGTTATTTGAAACTTGAGTTTGTCAATACAAAATAAGAAAATTAATCAATTTGGTTATTTCTCTTTTGTGTAAATGTGCCATATTACATGTTGGGTACTGTTGCCCAAGAGCTTAAACAAATTGATGCAATTTTTTTGCTTGAAACATAGTTAAAGGAGAAAGGCCTTGGAAAAATTCAGATGCTAGACTTGTGACTTGTGTTAGAAGATGGTTCAATCTGGAAAGCAAAATCCTTTGGTGCTTCGGGAACCCAAGTTGGTGAAGTTGTTTTTAATACATCATTGACTGGGTGAGACAAACTATAAAATCTTCGATTTTTTTTCCTCATTGTTTATGGCTTGCATTCCTCATTGCACTCCAGGTATCAAGAAATTTTGACAGATCCTAGTTATGCTGGCCAGTTTGTGTTGATGACGAATCCGCATATTGGGAACACCGGCATAAATTTTACAAAGTATTATATTCTTGTTGTCATGAGTATTGAGTTGTTGTGCTTGGAAGCCATTTAATAACTACCTTTTGATGCACTGCCCTTACAGATGATGAGGAATCAATACAATGCTTCCTTGCTGGTCTAGTAATTAGAAGTTTGAGTATCAGGTTCTGTTCTCATTCTCTGGAAACCTTTTTCGTTGATTGAGCTTATCTACTTGCCCTCCCTCCCTGCGATGTATTCATTCAGTACCTCAAACTGGAGATGTGTGAAAGCTCTAGGTGATTACTTAGCAGAAAGGAATATCATGGGAATTTGTAAGTAATTTGTATAGGACTATAAAAGTTGTTTTTAGAAGAACATCATCTCTGGCCTCTACATAAATTCAGTATCTGCTTTTGACTTTGATGGTAATTTGTGTTGCAACAGATGATGTTGATACACGAGCAATCACACACAGGTTACGGCAAGATGGCAGCCTTATTGGTGTCTTGAGCACTGACAATTCCAAAACAGATGAGGAACTACTTCAGATGTCCCAATCATGGGATATTGTTGGTAAGGATATGAACATGTGGTTTTGTAAAAAAAAATTGAAAGTGGAATTACATTGCGTATGTTTCATATTTGCAGGTATTGATCTAATAAGTGGAGTGTCATGCAAGTTTCCACATGAATGGGTTGATAAAACAAAGCAAGAATGGGATTTTAGTTCCAATAATAGATCTGAAGATTCTTTCCATGTAAGTGCATGCAGTATGCTGTTGGTAATGTCTCTTTCTTTGGGTTGGCTATTAGGTAATCTACATTATGCTTCATGCCAATGAATGAATTGCAGGTAGTTGCTTATGACTTTGGAATCAAACGTAATATACTTAGGTGCCTGGCATCGTATGGTTGTAAAATCACTGTTGTCCCATCTACATGGCCAGCATCAGAAACTCTGAAAATAAAGCCAGATGGGGTCCTTTTCAGCAATGGCCCTGGAGATCCATCCGCTGTTCCTTATGCTGTCGAAACAGTAAAGAATATTCTTGGAAAGGTGCCTGTCTTTGGAATTTGCATGGGCCATCAATTGTTAGGCCGGGCTTTAGGAGGTAAGACCTTCAAGATGAAATTTGGTCACCATTGAGGAAATCATCCTGTTCGTAACCTTCAAACTGGCCATGTTGAAATTAGTGCTCAGGTATGTGAACTAATGAATTCCTTTCTATCACTTTTTATTTTAGTGTGCCACCATAACTATAGTTAAATCCATTTGAATCTGTTTGATGTGCTAGGAGATAGAAAAGAACATTTGTTTTAGACCTTTACTTTGGTCCCTTGTCTTAAGAAGAAGAAAAAATTTAACCAGAAACCGCTATAGTATTAATAGTGACCGTGTTAGTAGAAAAAAACTATTTATGGCAACAGTCTGTATAATAGTGACTGTCTTGTGATGAAGTAGAAAGCAGCATAACAAATTCAATTTATAGCAGCAAACATGTTGAAAGTGAAAAATAGAATGCAGTCTTTTGAGATAGCTTCTTTCATTTTATCACGAAAAAAATTCTCATGTCATATGAGTATTTGTTCTTTTTCTTGTGGCCTTGTATGATCATAAATAAATTTATATATAAATTGGCAGAACCATAATTATGTGGTTGACTCGGTCACACAGCCAGAAGGAGTGAAGGTCACTCATATCAATCTTAATGATGGAAGTTGTGCTGGTCTTGCTTTCCCTGCTCAAAGAATTATGTCTCTTCAATACCACCCTGAAGCATCTCCAGGACCTCATGATTCTGACTATGGTACTACACTTAAGCTTGCACAGCTTATTAAAGAGTTTAGTATGATCACAATCTATTTGGGCATTTCTTTTGAATTAATGAAACAGTACATCCACAAGAAATGTTAGGTTGAAGAGCATGATTATGAATTTTCTAGGATGTCTTAATTGCAACTTACTTGCTTCTTTCATTTCGTGATTCTACTTGAATTTGGATTCGATCAATAGATAGTGATGTGCTTTATTGATAACGCAGCCTTCAGGGAGTTTGTGGAGCTTATGAAGCTGGGAAAAAACAAGACACCCAAGGAAAGAATGAGTGTCTGATAAAAATGTGTGGGTTATTATCATTCGTTTTATATGATTTTGGTAGATGAATTAAACCAAAGTTATTAGCAGGGGTTGTTGGTTGAGGTTTCTAGTTATCTGTAACAAGGGCAAGCATGCCCAATATTGCAGTAACAAGCAACAAATTTTGTCTTAGTAATTGTATAAGTCGAACATTTATTATTTGCTTTGAAGTTTCAAACCCAGTGATCGGTAACACAACAAAAAATTCCCTCCAATTGTGGCCACGAAGGTGGATTAAGAGTTTGATGATAGAGTTTTTCATTTCTACAAGTTTAATTTTGATACTTACACTAACAATCGATTACAAATAATCTTATATGTGATTTTTAAAATAATCATTACAAGAGTCATATATTTAATTACAAATTATCATACCATTAAAAATATTTGCCTTTTATCGTAAGAGTTTAATTTGTATGTACTGTTAGTGCAAAAATTTTACACTGGCAACCAATCAGAAATCTTGAAATTTGTGACTTTTAATATGGTTAGAATAAGAGTAAACATTTTTAATGGTGTATCAACTTCTGATTGATTCATAGTATAAAAAATTTATAATATCAATGTATTTCAATTAAATTATTATCATAATTATTTTAAAAATCACATATAAGATAATCTTTATTTGTATTTAATCATCGGAGCAATATGGTTTTATTGGTTTGAAAATAAAAATGATAAAATAAAAATTAGAAAGAAAGAATTTGGGTAAAAAAAGTTGTTAAAAACATATAAATATTAAGGATTGTTTGGTATGAGATGTAAAAAAAATGAAAAGAAAGAAGAATGGAATTTTTATCCGCTTTTTCGGTACAATGGAAAGTTGATTGTTGAAGAAAAGAAAATATGCTATTTCTTTAATAGACAATTATTTCCCAACCAATAATAATAAGAAAGAAGTACAACGATGAACACGTAAAAATTCTTAAGGCCCAATGAAGTGCTAAAGTACACCTTTAAGAAATATACAAACTAACTCTGAAGTTTATTGAAAATAAAAGGATCATGAAAAACCAGTCTAGCTGAAATGCATATTATAAAAAAATTCAACAGTAATTTTATAAATTATCATCACATTCCAAAAATCAGAAAATTTTAAACAAAGTGAAGTTTCTACGTTCCAGCAGCAGGAATGCAGGAAACACTCAAGACAATAATAATTACACTCATGAAAAATAAAAACAAAATAAACCCAAAACAATTTAGTGTTACAAGAGATTGTTAATAGTAGAATTGCAGTGAGTTTTTACCAAAAATAAAAAAGAAAAATGGATTATAGTGAGTTTAAGAACCACGGAATGTTTTTCGATTCAGCGATGCTGTTTGTTTGCATTGGATTGAATCTTGTTTGAAGAAATGATATTGGTCCAACAAGTGACTCTTCTTTGGTTTTTGATAGCATCGTTCTTTTCAATCCAATGCAAACAAACATGGGAAGAAACGACAAATAAAGGATCTAAATTATAAAAGGGGAAAAAACAAAATCAAATTTGAATTCACCCACAAATAAACAAATAAAGGATCTAAATCTGAACACAAATTAATTCAATTTCAGAACAAGTCATTACATAATTGCCACCACAAAAACATTTCATTTTCGGTGAAATCTTAAAGGGCAATATCAATTTCAGCTTTAATATTCAAACCAACATCTCATATGACCACATCACAACATCCCATTTAGACACTTCACACTAAAACTACTACCTAATTAGGGTTTCACCAAAACCACATTAACCATTATTTCAAACAACCACCCTAAGCCCTCTCTCCTCTAATCCTCCTTGCAAGTTGAATATCCTTAGGCATAATGGTAACCCTCTTAGCATGAATGGCACACAAGTTAGTGTCCTCAAACAAACCAACCAAATAAGCCTCGGCGACTTCTGAAGCGCCGATCTGGCATCGCTCTGGAACTCGAGGTCGATCTTGAAGTCTGAGCGATCTCCCGAACCAGGCCCACTGGAATGGGAGTTTCCTGATCAGAAGTTTCGTGCTCTTACGGTATTTCTGATCTCCCTCGAGCCACCGTGCCGGCACGAGCGGTGGGGCTTCTTCACTCCGCCGGTCGCGGAGGGCTGACTTGCGGGCGGCTTTTGTTGCCAGCTGCTTATGTGGAGCCTTTCCTCCGGTGGACTTGCGAGCAGTTTGCTTCGTTCGGGTCATTGATGCGAACATAGAGAAATTTGAACTGTACAAGGTGAAAAATGAGAGTGAGAGAGAGAATCGGCGTTGTTGATGGAAGTGATGAGTGAGTGAATGACAGGGAATTGGGATATTTATAGTTGAGAGGGTTTGGGTGGAGATTTCAATTTTTGGAAATGCGGTAGTGATTTTCGGTTTTGAAGTTTTCTATTGAAGCGATCTGTGTGAGGTGAATCTGACGGTCGTGATTGAATTGTAGGGATAGCACACAGATTAGCTTCTTATTTTATTTTTTGGTCTCTGCAAAACTTTGGCGCCAACAGACTTGAGTCCTACGTGGCAATGAGTAGGATACTATATTACCCGTTCTCATACTTACGTTTGAAAAAATTATTTGTACCCGAATATATACCTATGTAGGTAGAAATTTTAATACCCTTATCCGTACGCTCTGGATACCTAAGTACCTACATCCGCACTTGTTCTCGCTCTAACTAAGAAAAAACAATAACAAACATAAAGAGCATTTTACAACTCAATTAAAAACCATCCCAAGATCTTTCAAATCTACTCATGAAACATTATAATAAACTTATATGTCCGGAAAGGGAAGAAAAACTAATAAGCGCTAGGTTTAGAATTTTTACATTAATTTTATTCTTAAAATGTATATATAATTATAATTATATATACTAATATAAATAAATAAATATATAATTATTATTATTTTAAGAAAAAAGCTTAATGCATTTCATTAAAAATCAATGAGGAAATACAAAGCGGTGTAACATAATAATCAGATGGATTAGCATTAAATAGTGTCGCCTTAGCCAGATTATGGGCTACATTATTTTGCTTGTCGCCTAACAAAACTCACACTAGAGTTTGGGAAATATGATACAAGAGCATTACAAGCTAAAATAATCTGACTGAAATCAGAAATATCTTCACCCCGGTTTCGAATTGAGTCCACTACAGTTTGACAGTCCACTTCAAAAATAACCTATTGGATACCCAAGCTCTGAACCCAATGGATTGCTTTATAAAGGCAAGTGGCTTCTCCCTCAAGAGTTGGGAGACAAAAAGGAGCCCAATCAGTCCTAGCAACAATAAATTGTCCGACCTCATCCCTAATGCACATACCAAACGATGTCCTACCAAAGTCTTTGAAGAAAGAAGCATCCACATTACATTTATAAAAACCTGGTGGAGGAGCACTCCAAGATGGCTTGCGATCATTTAACCTCCTCTCCGAGTTGTTGTTCAGAATAATTTGGGCTTGCTTCCAATCAGAGAGGAACGAAGCAGCTCTAGAGACATGAGTGCTACAACTTGTACTGTCTCCTTCCCATAACAGTTCATTCTTACCGCACCAGAGGGACCATAGGAGCATGCAAAACTTTTCATGCTGATGATGGTCCAAAACGCGCAACACCCTGAAGAAAAGATCTTTGAAATCAGCAGCTTGCAAAATTGTTGATATATATATATATATATATATATATATATATATATATATATATATATATATGATAGGGTGGGGTGGGTACTAAAGTACCCATATCTGTACCCTCTCTTGTTTGCAGGTAATTATCTATTACCCGAACCCATACTCATAAAACGGGTAATTACCCTACACGTTGTGGGTATTTTTTACGGATACCAATAGGGTATAGTCCAAATTGTCATCACTATTTGTGTTTTTTTTTTCCTTTGACCAATATGAATTTTGTAAAAAAAAATAATACATTCCCTAAAAAAAATTTGCAAAAGGAAGATGGTGCAACCCTGTTGATTTTTTTTGGCACAGACCAATGTATTTTTAGTAGATAAAGAGCATGTTTGGGAAAAAGGTTTTTCCCTCATTTCAGCTGTTTTGTCACCAATAAGTCGTTTTATCAAATAAGTGTTATATTTGGGTAAAATGATTATTGTTTAAAAAAGCATTTAAAAGCAATTACAGTTGTTTTATAAAAAGCTACCAGTATTGACTGTTTTGTGAAACAGCGTTTTATTACCCATGGTCATTCCATTCCTGCCCCCAACCCAGCGTCAATGTAGCGTCCATTACCCACGGCCTTTTTTGTTTTGTAAAAGGCAACTTTATGTTTTTCCTTTCGTTGTGTCTTTTGTCCCTGTGTCAACAACATTTTTGTGCAACATGTCTAAAATAAACACCTATAGTTATTTATTTAATTAAATTCATTATTTATTTCCACTATTTTATTTTTATTTTTTGTTAAAAAATAAATATTTTAATAAGTTTTAATGTTAAAAAGAAAATATAAATATTATTAACATAAACAAATAACTGTATACCTTTTTTCGTAATTTATTATGTAAAAGTGATTTTTTTCATATCATCCAAACGAAATAGATTATCTTTAAACCGTTTTTCAGCAAACATACCCAAACAAAAACTGGTTCTGATTATAATCGATTATCACAATAATCGATTATTTGAAAATAGATTATCAGCATAATCTTTTTTCCAGCTTTCCCAAACACACTCAAAGTTCCTAAGTTTGAATATAAAATAAGCAAGTAAAGATGTATCCATCTTTAATTAACTAAAATAAATTAAAACTATATAATAATTAATCAAGGGTTGATGCATGTTTACTTACTCATTTTAAGTGCAAACCCATGCATTTTAAAGATTTTTTATTTTTTAATGACAATAACTTGGTGTAGTTTTGTCAAATTGTAGGTAATCCATTTTCTTCCCTCTCCAAGGTGATAGCATTACAAATAAATATATAGACAAATTCTAAAGTCCTTCAAATACATTAGCTACTACGTGAATGCAATAACCAAAAGTAATCGACGTGCCCATTCAATCTAAATTTTACACTAACTTTGGTTCAGTCTCCAAATCTATATCTATAATTTATAATATATCATTTGCAACTCATTTCTATTGCAAGTTTTTATAGGTGTCATCTTATCGTGCATTATCTTCTCCTATACTCTTCTTCAAGACTTCTATTTTTGGTAACTTTTATCCTAATATATTTATATTGAATGCCAGCTACCACCATTTATTATATTCATTTTTTTAGAAATATATTTAACCATAAAATATATGTTTTCTACATATTACGATGCTACCTAATTAATATTGACAATTACCAACAATACATGTATTTATCATTATACTAATTTAAAAAAAATGCATCAATTTGTCTGTTCTACTTCCCGTGTTGCCTACCTTAGAATGTTAAACGTTTTGACCTTTGCTCTCTCTTCGCTATCGTCTTCAATTGTTCTGCCCTTTGCGTCGTCCTGAGGTAATGTAATCGTTTAATAATGCGTTGGAATGCAACCACTAATACATGTATGCATTCAATGTTGAATTTTTTCCAATATGTTTATTCAGATTGTTAAGAAAACCCTAATCGTATTTGCTTTTCATCTGCTTATTCTTTCCAACATTAATTGAACAATTTCCAACTTTAATTGTATTTCCCACATTATTCTTATTGTTAAGAAAACCCTAATCATATTTCCAACATTAATTGAACAATTTCGTTCTTTCTAATCGTATTTGATTTTCATCTGCTCATTATTTCATAATGTCTTACAACTTTGATTCCATCTTGGACATCACCCGGCCAAGGAAACTTGGACGATTTTGGCTAGGGTAATTCAAATTTGGAAGTTCTGGACTTTACCAAGCCAAAAAAAAATTCCTTCCGATGGAAATGGTCCTGATGGACGATAAGGTATGTTGAAGTGCAATTTATTCTTTCCACTATATGTGTTTATTGTTTTTCTTATTTGGTTATAGTATATATATATATATATATATATATATATATATATATATATATATATATATATATATATATATATATATTGTTTCCATAATTTGTGTAATTATGAACATCTCTTCCTATTTTAGGGAGATAAAATGCAGGCATCAATTAGGATGACTTTCATTTAGAAGTTTGATAACGATGTCTTGGAAGGTTCTGTTTATTCAATTCATTATTTTGGGGTTGCTGCTAATGTGGGTAATTTCTAGACTACGCCTCACACTTATGAGTTGAATTTCCAATTTGCTACAAAGGTATCTGCGGTCGAACCCCGTGTTTATGCTTCTGTCCCCTTCAAGACTTTTGCTTTAGTGTCCCAATTTCTTGGTTATGTGGAGGAGATTATGACACTGACTATTTAGTTTGTAAGTTGATCATAATGCTTGATTTTTAGTAATTCAGCAATATTTATTTCTTTGTCTTTTTGTCCCAATAATAATAACTTCATTTTGGTATTCACTTAAATTTCAAGTGTTTAGATGTCATGGGGTTGTTAAGTGGAGTGGGAACCAAGAATAGGCTTATCCGGAATGGTACTACGACCAAGAAACGTGTCAATGCTCTTGATGCGGACAGGTAGTGTTTTTGTTAGTTTTTCTTATGTAGTTATGTTGTTATTGTTTTTGGTTGATTTGTGATACAAGTGTGGTTTTTTCTGTTTTGTTTTTTAAACTAGATATTCGATTCAATGCATATATTTGGATCTTGTGTTGATGGATTGGACAAGTTCCTTGATTCTGGTGAGCTTCACAATAATGTTGTTGTTGTTGTTGAAATTGCCAAGGCGAAGTCCTTCCAAGGTTTTCTTCTTCTTTGGTTGTTCAATTTTTTGTTCGGATCTTTATGTCATTGCTTTAATCTCGTGATTTTTCTTGTTTTTAGGCAAAATCGTTATTCAGAATACCAAATTGTATTTCAATCCTGATTGCTCTGAAGCTGTTAGCCTAAGGAATCGGTATTTTAATATAACCTCTTTGACTTCTTTGTTTATGACTCTTTTTATGCTTTCATCTTGAGATGTCATTTGTTATTATTCTTTCTTGGATGTTAGGTGTGGTGCTGCAGCCTAAGATGTCAACTCTCTGAAATGAATAGATATAAAACACGAGAAGGGGGTCGAATTGTGTATTAGTTAACTTTTCAAAAATCACAAAGTTTTCTTTCTAATAAGCGATCAAACACAAAGAGGCTTCTGATGTAAAACAGAAAATATGAAAACTTAACACTTTGAACCCAGTTAGCACAGTGAATATAAAATAAACTTTAAGAAATAAGATAAGAGAGTTAACACAGATTTATACTAGTTCACCCCAAACCTTGGGCTACGTCCAGTCCTTTGTTTCCCAAGTATTATCACTATAACTGATCAGGTTACAAAAGGGTATTGTTTGCACATCTAGCCTCCATAGGCTCAACTAACAAGAATTGTTTGCACACCTAGCCTCTTCAGTCTCAAACAAGTATTCTTTCATCAAGACTCTTCAGGATCTACAAATGATAAGAGTTGAATGAAGTAGCAGCTTCACGGATTACAACTTTGCAAGTCAACCGAGTAACACTAAATGAGTGAATAAGTATTTAAGGTTGGTATGACCGTAATAAAGACTTCTCAATAAATAAAAATGATTGAGCAAAGAAGTTTTCTAAGAAGAACTTAAAAGAGCTTTGAATTCTAAGAGAGTATTGAATGCTTGAGTAAGTTCGTTCGGGTATGTGTGTTCAATAGTCTTCAATGTCTTCTATTTATACTCAATAGTAATAAATTTGTTGAGGAGGATTCTTCAGATGAGTAAACTTTTGTTCTTCGATCATTAATGCCAAAGAGTCATTCTGAACTTGTATTTAATGTTTATGGTCCTTGGAGAGCTTCAAGACAAGTTGAACGTATATGTTGGCATTGCTTTATCAAAGTGCAGCTTGATTCAAAGTAGTGTATGTTGCTTTTCAGATTTGGGCAGCGCGACTTTCCTTATTTGTGCAACGCGGGTCTGCGACCGAGTAAAGGTCATTTTGCCTTTTGCAACCAAAAGAATTTTAAGCACGGGTTGATGCTTTTAGCTTCTGAATTTGAAGTTCTCGATATGAAAATGCAAGGGAATATTCTTTGCTATCGAATAGAAGTGAAGCGAAGAACTTCCAGTCAGTTTAGAGAGTAGGACGCATTTTCATGGCTTGTATGAACTGAGTCTTTCTTCAGACGCATCGTAACACAAACGCATCTTTAAGACTTGTATGCCCTTGCTTTATGATCTGCACACTTAATACACATATTAGTGGATTTCAAGAGGTTCACTTAAAATCATCTTTTTGTTTGTATTCATCAAAATTAAAGATGTCAAAAACTTAGACTTAACAATCTCCCCCGTTTTGATAATGACAAACATATACTTCTGTTGTAGATTTTGCTTCCTAAAACCACGGTTCCCTACCATAGCATTGCTCTCACCCCCGGATTTTTTTGCTCCACATGCGGGCTTCCAAACTTTCTTCACTTCAATCCAATCTCCATGCAGGTCCCCCCAACCAGTATCTTCGGGATTCTGATTCATGTTTGTTATGTTCGGATTTGGAGTGGGCTCCACATTCTCGTGCTCCACCCTATCGCCACCAGGATCCACCGTCGCCGCCCCCATGTTTGCAACCGATGTATTCTCCTTTACACCAGTACAATTTCACCAATATGAGCATGGAGACCACATTTTTTACACAACATGTGAATCCCCTCGTATTCCACATTAAACCACCTATTCCTGAACCAGAACTTCCCCACCACTGGCTTAACCAACTTAACTTCGACACAGACCCGAGTAAACTTGCCTTTGGATGCATCAATTGTTCTTATATCAACCCTCACCGGAACACCTACAGCAGAAGCTAGAGCCAGCAAGACACTTTCATCATAATATTCCATGCCCAAACCAGGGAACCTAATCTACACCAACGTTTTATTAATCTTAACCTCGGATGCCACAAAGTCAGGTTACCATGATATCACCGCGACACAATGATCAATAACCATCATGGGCCCCCTGAGATCACCTTCTCCCCGTCAGTCTCAAGACCAAATTTAACCATGAATAAACCATGGCCAATATCCACCATGTCCATGTCCCTAGTCGGCTTCCACACTGCCATCATTCTGTCTCCCATTGCCAAAAAACCAATGCTCTTACCCAACAATCACTACAAAAAATCAACTGTTAAACTTTCTAATTCGGTCGCTATTTAATTTAGCGACCGAATTAGCGACCGATTAATGGTTGTGGCTGATAACCTGGTCGCTAAGATTTTAGAGACCGAAACATTAATTCGGTCTCTAAATGACGACCGTAATTTCGGTCGCTAAATAATAAAAAATGGTCGCTGCATGGTTGGTCGCATTCTTTGGGTAACCATTTTTAGTGACCGCTAATCGGTTACTAGTTCGATCGCTAATGTTGGTTACTGTTTACATATATTAGGGATCGATTTTCGGTCGCTAGACCACAATCTTTTAATGTTAACTAAAGTTTAGCGACCGAATTATTGGTTTCTAATTCGGTCGCTAAACTGGATTTTATTAATTTTTTTAAAAATTTAATTTTTAAAATAATAATTTTTTTTTTGTTTTTCTTTAAAGTTTAGAAAAATTACTAATAAAACACATCAAATTACTAATGAAATATACAATCATAAGAAATAATGAATATATATATAAAAAAATAATCCAGAGTGTCGTACAAGAATCATTTAAAGTCAAAAAATGAAAAAAAAAATCAGTCATGATGAGGGGGAGGTGGAGGAACCCAATCATCCTCAGCGTCCGTCTGCAGCCGACGTCCGCTGCTCGATCGTCCTCTGCAAGAATGACATCGATGGCGACGGCGGAACTGGAGGAGCGGCAACAGGTGGCATAACCGTCAGAGCATCACCCTAAGCAACTGGAGTCTGGATCCTCATCTGCTCCAACACCAGTCGTAGTGTCTGGACCTGCTCGATGCTCGTCTACATCAGTTGCTGGTGTGCCTGAGTCAACTGTGCAATCTGGTTCGCCATCTGCTGCTTTCTCTCGCTCTTCTCCCGAAGCTCCGCGTTCAGCTGAGTGATGGTGTCCTGCATTTGGTTTAACTGCTTCTGAGGGACGGTATCGGCTTAGGAAGGAGCAGGCGTGTCGGATGATGAAGCAATAAACTCGCCTCCCAGGTGTCCGAGGCCATACACGTGCCCCTTCTTGTTCCTGCCCCCGACGACCCCCAAATAAATGGCATTATCGTCGACGGAGATAGGAGAGTTGGGCCCATCACCAATCAAGGCCTCATCTTGTGACTGTGAGTCACGTGATATGACATCGTCCTTCTTCTCGTTTAAGCCCACCTACAAAGTATAGATGAAGAGATTTAGTTAAAATTATAATCAATATTAACAAATCATTTATAATAAATTACGAGTAAACACTAAATTGTTTTTTTGCTTACAGCATAGTTACGGGCCTTGTCGTTGACCCATGTCCCCGACTTCAACTTCTTCGTCTTCTCCACCAACTCCATAGGAGTGGGTGGCCGCCGTTTCTGTGCTTTCTGCACAGAAAAATATAATCTTAAATTCATAAGAATATTTAAAAATGAAAACTCATTAAATATTATATTAAGTCAAAAGTTTGATGTATTACCAGCTCGTCGTAGTGGGCGGCGGCTGATTTAGACCCGCCGGTCCAAGCACATGCGCCACCATCAGAAGCTCGATTACGTCGAGTTGTGGCCTGGATCTCCTGGAACTTCCCAGTAGCCCAGTACTGGTCCAGCTGCCTCCTGATCTAAGGATCCACCCACTTCCCCTTATTCTTACCCTTCCTCGGCTTGTTCGTTAGATTCTTCATGACCAGTGAGCCTTTATGCTCAAATATATCCCTGACGAGACCCTCTAAAGCTACGTCCCACCTATTCTCTTTCTGCAACTTACAGTTGTTAGGAAATTCGTGTATGGATATATAATGTAAATTTAATTTAAATAACTTAATAAATTTTTACCTTAAATAACTTCTTGCATATTGTAGTCGGATTTGATACTCAACCATTCCATGCACATCGACAACTCCGTGTACTCCCGACATCCTTCCCACAATGGAGATCGTGCAGCACTCAGCATATCATAGAATCTTTGTGCTTTGGGATTTGGATTCTCCTCTATGTATTGGGAACCCATTCCACTATCTTATCCCCCATCTTGTTCTTGTACACCACCAACCGATGGTCCAGCATGATCCATTATCATCTGCTCGTATGGATTCAATTCTTCCCTCCGGTCACCACTTCCATAGTACGAACCTTCAAACACAATCGGGTTTAAATCAGGCAACGTCTCACCATGGTTATTCCACCAATAGTAATCAGGCATGAAGCCCTTCTCATAAAGATCGGCTACAACTCCATCCACGCTTTTGAAAGATTGACACTTGCATCTTTTGCAAGGACACCTCAAATGATCACCGCCCAGCCGTATAAATCTCTCCTGGCTAACAACAAACTCTATAAACTCACCCACTCCAACTCTATACTCTTCCCTAAGACGTTTATTCCGATCCAACCTACGATACATCCATTTCTGATTCTCCGGAATATCCATTGCTGGCAATTAAATAGCCTGGCCAACCCTACAATAACACATATATATTATGGTTCATTCCAATAACTCCATCAATCTCGTTCTTATGACAAGGTATGAACCTATCCCATTCGAGAAGAAACCTTTGCCACACTCGGCTAATAATAGTTATTCCCTTATTCAAATACCTTATACTTAACAAAATTTCGGCAGCATTTTCCATCGGTCTCCAAGTACACGACTCGAGCACGGTGAGAATCACCGCGATCAAGTATGCACCAGGAGAACAAAAGGAAATGCATCAGACCGAGATTTCAACAAGTATATAAGGCATTTGAACATGGAAATGACTATTGTACGAGTGTGAAAAGGTTTTTTCCCAAACTGTCCCACTTGGACAATTCAAGATTCAATACAATGAGCATGCGTACCCTGATAAGGTATGCATGCTCATTAATATTGAATCTCAAATAGGAAACTAAGGCTTTCGTAACTTAATAATTAATTCTAGTAGAAAATAAAATTATTGACTTGTAAGGATTGCAGCATACTTCAATAAATATATATTGAAGCATAATTCAATACAAACTTAGATAAAATATAGTAGCAAACATCCTATTGAGCTCCGCTCTCCACTAACAAGTAACACATAATTGTCAAACATATGAATAACTTCTAAATTAGCAACACACAACAAGCATCCCGCCATTTTGACAGGATCACATCCTATTGAGCTCTGCCTCCACTAACAAACAACACATAATTGCAAATACATGCATAAATATTAAATTATCAGTACACAATCAGCATCTTGCCTTTCAGGAAGGATACCTTCCTATTGAGCTCATCTCTTCACTAACAAACAACGAGATATATAATTCACATAACACATTACAAGCACCACACAATCAGAACCTTTTAGACAAAGCAGAACCTTAAAATAGAGTATTGAGAGAACTTACCTATGCGACAAAATGCAAAAACAAGTAAGGATAAGGGGAGGAGCCGCAGACAAGAAGATCAGGAACTGATAAATATAATAAGATAATATCAAAGAAAATTAATATCCTTAGAGCCAACACTACTACAAAAAAAGGGCTTTAATAGCACACATTCAATAGCTTTTTAATAAGAAACGCTACTTAAAAATAGACAGAAGGCTTTTAATAGCGTTTTGTCAAGGAAGCGTTATTTATTCCTTATCCTAAGACAACGCTCCCTAAAGGAAGCGCTATTGAATGTTTATGGATAGGAATAGGTAGCGCTTCCTTGAAGAAGCGCTATCTTAGAGTAATGAATAGATAGCGTTTCCCCAAGGGAGCGCTATCTATTCCTTATCAAAGATAGCGTCTCTCTGAGTAAACGCTATCTATTCCTTTCCAAAAATAAAAAACCCGTTCCCTCCCACTCATCTTTTCCCCCTCGTTCTAAAAAGGAGTATAAACCCTCACAAGTCGTCTCCCACAGCCACAAGAGTCTCTTTCTCTATCATGGCGAAACAGGGCAAGAAGCGCTTCTCTCTCACCAACTGCACTGACGAAGCTGGTATCCTCTTTAGGGTTTCCAACTCCACCGTCTCTCGCCACTCCAAGCAAGCTGCCTCGGACGCCACCTTCGTAACCTGAATCGAAGCCATGGCCATGGCTCTCTTTCCGAAGCTCCCATTTCTCTCCTCATCTTGATCGTCGTCTCTTCTTCCCTCACCACCACCTCTGAATCCAACAACGATCTGGTTACCGAACTCCTCTCCTTATAATCCACATCAAAATCCAGCATGATCCACCTCAACGACCAATCCCTCTCTCACTTCCTCACCTTCGTCAACACCCCACGCCCCTACTCCCTCATCCTCTTCTTCGATGCCATCCATTTAGAGGTATGATACATGCTAACAAAAACCCTGTCATTACGTGCTCAGAATTTCTAGGTTTCTTTGTTTTCTTTAAATGTTCTTTTCTCCTTTTGTTTTCTTCAAACATTAGGGAACACCATACAGTGCAAAAAAATATGACACATTGGATCATTTTTTTTCCCCTCTTCTTTTGTTGCAAGGAGCTGGGGTGTTATTTGCAGCATATAGATTAACTGAGAGGATAGGTCTTTTACTCTACAGTGGAGATGTTCCTAGCACATATTCATCTATAGCATCAAAGTCCCATGATTGCTTTGGGTTCTTTCATCATGGATCAAGGTATCAGCTTATTTCTGATTGACTACAAATTAAATTTCATAGCTAGATTCGCTACTGATCTTAGAAAAACTTAGAAGGGTTACTGAACTAACATGGATAATTTGTCATTGGATAATTTCCCTCTTAACAGGTTGCTACCGTATATCATGCATCAGTGTTGTAGGTCATTTCCCCCTTGCTTAAGAGCTTTTCTATTGAGAAAACTAGTGAGCACTTTACATATCCTTCTGTTGGAGGTCCCAAAGTCTAGTTGATGAGCCTCTGGCTCATCTAGTTTCCAGCTAGAAAAGGGTATATTTTGTGCCTAATTGAGCGAGTCAACCTAGCTAATCTCCCAAATTGGCCTTGTTTTGTTCCTAAGTTAGAATTTGATTCGTTTAATGCATTTTTAGTAGTTTTTAGTTCATTTTGAGTAGAATTACGCTTTTCGTTTCCTTTTATTGTTTCAGGGTAAAGGTGAAGCTCTTAGAGTCAAAGAAAATGAAGGAAACAGTGGAAAAGCAATTCTGGAAGTTTCGCCTCGCAAAACAGGATCTAGCCTCGCGAGCCTGAAGACCAGCCTGAACAGCAACAGTCAATCAAGATGGAGCCAAAACTGAATTTTGCCTCGCGAATCAGGTCTCGCCCCGCGAGCGGGCAAGACCCATAACCTCTATTTATAGGCTGTTTTAGGTCAGATTGAAAACCTTTTTTGTTCACCACTTGTTTTAGATCGTTTTTGAGAGACGAATCTTTATTCTCTGGAGCTGCGTCTCCCTATGTTCTTTTCCTATTTGACAATTATGATGAACTCCAATTGTTTGTGCGTTGTTACAAGCATGAGGAACTAATTCCCTTGTCTAACGGATCAATGAAACCACCCATGACGGTGTAGCATTCAATGTGATGTATGTTTCCCTCCTTTACCTCAATTCATGTTTTCCAATTCTGAATTTATTGTGTTGATCATAAGCATGCATGATTGAATAGTTAACATGATGAGGCTTGATAGGCAATTCGCGTTTAGAACTTGAATTGGGATCATTGATTGAATATTGCACGAGAGTGAGTAGGAGATCGGTGCAACCTTATAGGGAACAAGATTTAATAGAGTTTGATGATTGGGTTATGAGACCGTAGCAAGTAATTAACTCAATCGTTGAATATGTCCTATTGAGCACGATAGTGTCATTAGGAGAATTTGGGGGTCCTGGTTGACATTGCAATTGAACTTAGGGAGAGGATCATCATCACTTGGGTACTATGCATGACTGGGTAGGTGGATTTGTGATCTTAGATGTTTAATCCAGATTTTAATTCTCATCTTATCTTATCGCTACCTACTTTATCTCTAATTAGTTTGTTGATTTAAATTGCGATCATGTTTTCTCTCTCTTCTCAACCACTTGCTTTTACATGGTCAAACGTATCGAATTTCTTGTACATTGGTAGAATTGGTAGCCCAATCCCTGTGTCCGACCTCGGTAATTACTTACCGTGTTTATTACTTACGACGACCCGGTACACTTGCCGGTGACTCAACAAGTTTTTGGTGCCATTGCCAGGGATTGGCACAACCAATTTTCCCCAATTTTTGGGAAGTTTGATTATTTGGTTAAGTTATTTTTATTTTTATTTTCTGTTATTTATTTACTATTATTTCTCTCTAATTCTTTGATTCCACTTGGTCTTGCCTAGTTTTTGTATGCGAGGTACCCTTTCACAAGAGGACCTGTTATTTGATTCGGAGATCACCAAGACCGAGAAGCGATTAAGGAAAGAAGCTAGAGAACGAAAGAGACTTGAAGCAATTAATTTTGAGGGGATGGCCGAAGCAAACCCTCCTCCTCCTCCTCTGTACAAGCCTCTCTTCGAGTACAATCTACTCAATTTGGATGATTGTGCTTCTTCTATCGTGAGGGGAAACCTCAATACAGATTCCTTCAGAGTGGAAGGATATGTCACAGCCCATATCCGTGAGAATCAATTTGATGGGGGTGGCAAACAAGACCCTCATAGACACATCACTCGCTTCCTTGTAGCTTGTGACATGCAGAAGACAAGAGGAGTTTCTCAAGTTGAGTTTCGCTTGCGGCTATTCCTTCTCTCTCTTAGGGATGCCGCTCGCGATTGGTTTGACAGCTTGGATCGCAACAGTATCACAACATGGGAGCATTTGGCCCAAAAGTTCCTCATTAAATATTTTCCTCCTAAGAAAGAGGCACAAGCAAGAGTAGCCGTCACATCTTTCAGACAGACATGATGAATCTTATAATGAAGCTTGGGAGAGGTATAATGTGCTCTTGAGAAGATGTCCTTCGGCTTTCTTTGACCCGGTCTCCAAGGTTCAACATTTCTTTAACGGGTTAAGGGGGCGCTACTAGATGAATTGTGATGCCGTAGCGGGCGGTTCTTTTTCTTATTTATCAGCTGAGGATGGATGGGCGTTATTGGAGAAGATGTCGAACAATGATTACAACCGTGGTAGGGAAACCTCAATTGGAGTCAGTTCTGCAGCAATAGAAGCCATTCTAGAGCAGAATAAACTGTTGAAGATGCAAAATGCGGCATTGTCTGGGAACAAAAGGGTTAATGTGATACACGAAGGAATGCCTACGGGTTGTGATAATTGTAATGGAGATCATGACATTCAGAGTTGTCCGTTCAACTTCTCTCAAGAACATGTGGACTCATGCCACAATTTCTATGACAACGTGCCCCAAAACAACTATCAGAGGAACAGACAGAATGATTACAGTCAGAATCAGAATAGGGGTTATATGAGGAGAGTCCATCCGGGTTTCACTTAGAGTAATGCTAGTGGTGGTCTAGCCGGGCAACAACAACCTCAATAGAATCAGAGGCCAAACTATGGAATCCATCAACGCAATACTCAGCAGGCTCTTCCAGGGCATAATCAATTGCAAACAACAAATGGTGGAAGGCAACCTTGGGAGTTGGCTATAGAAAAGACGAATGAGGCAATTGAGAATTTTTCAATCAATACAAGCACAACCATTGACAAGTTGTCAACTCATATAGGGTCGGCAATTCAGAATCTAGAGACGCAGATAGCTCAGCTCGCAAAGCAACTAAATGAGCGTCTACCAGACACTTTCCCAGGTGATACCGAGAACAACCCTAAGAACCAATGCAAAGTCGTAGCAACTAGAAGCGGTAGGGTGTTGGGATCTAACAGGGGTGCAACTAGTTCTCAGGAAGCTGAGGCCTCGGAACAACCACATGTTGAGGAAGAGCAACCTAAGAAAGAAGAGTTGGCAAGTGACAAGGCACTGGAGCAAGGGGGAAGGTTAAAACTTGTAGATGAAGAGTTCCGAAGAAAGAAGTGGGTTGAACCCAAAGACCTCCCGCCCTTCATGAAGGTACCATATCCTGAAAGATTGAAGAAGCCTCAACAAGATAAACAGTTCAATAAATTCATTGATGTCTTCCGCAAACTTCAAATTAACATTCCATTTGCGGAAGCCTTGGAACAAATGCCATCTTATGACCGGTTTATGAAGGAGCTTCTCTCCAAGAAGTGGAAAATAGTGGATAAGGAAACGGTTGCTTTGACCGATGAGTGTAGTGTCATTCTTCAAAGAAAACTACCTCCAAAGTTGAAGGATCCCAGTTCTTTTTCTATACCATGCACCATTGGGGAGATGACTCTAGGAAAGGCGTTGTGTGATCTAGGGGAAAGCATCAACTTGATTCCCCTCTCTATGATGAAGAAGTTGGGGATCAAAGAAGCCAAAGATACACGGATGTCGCTCCAACTAGCCGATCATTCTATAAAATATCCTTATGGGGTGGTCGAAGATTTTTTAGTGAAGGTGGACAAGTTCATATTTCCGGCGGATTTTGTGGTGCTTGATATGGATGAAGACGCCGAGATCCCTCTCATATTGGGTAGGCCCTTCTTGGCCACTGGACGTGCTTTGATAAATGTGCAACAAGGGAAACTCACCCTAAGGGTGCAAGATGAGAATGTAGTCTTCAATGTCTTTGAAGCAATGAAGCACCCCGCTGAGAGGTCGGATGTGTATCGAATGGATATGGTGGACTCAATTGTCAAGGCAAAGGCCACTAGAGAAGCCCATGGTTCTTCACTTGCACAAGTGTTGGTAGAATCCCATGATGATGATGGTGAGGAAGAAGACCCTTTGGGGGATGAGGACTATCTTGAGTGCTTAAAAAATATGGAAGCCTTACCGAGTCTCCCAAAGGATGAATGTGCAAAGGAGAAGCTCAACAACGAAGGAATGGAAGAAGATAACAAAGCACCGGAGTTGAAGCAACTCCCAACCCACTTAAGGTATGCATTCTTGGGGGAGAAGGGACAACATCCGGTAATCATTAGCAATGCCTTGAAAAAGGATGAAGAAGAAAAGCTATTGAGAGTTCTTAGGGAACACAAACCCGCCATTGGGTGGAAGATTTCGGACCTAAAAGGTATAAGCCCTTCCCTATGCATGCATAAGACTTTGATGGAGGATGATTATAAGCCGGTGGTTCACCCACAAAGACGGTTAAATCCCATCATGAAGGAAACTGTGCGTAAGGAAGTGATTAAACTTTTAGATGCCGTAATCATCTATCCAATCTCGGATAGCAATTGGGTTAGTCCAATTCATGTGGTCCCAAAGAAAGGTGGCACAACCGTGGTGGTCAATGAAAGCAATGAATTGATCCCAACAAGGACCATCACGGGGTGGAGAGTATGTATCGATTATAGAAGGCTAAATGAGGCAACAAGGAAGGATCACTTCCCTCTTCCCTTCATGGATCAAATGCTTGAAAGGTTAGCCGGATATGAGTACTGTTGTTTCTTATATGGTTACTCCGGCTATAATCAAATTGTGGTGGATCCTCAAGACCAAGAGAAGACGGCCTTCACTTGTCCCTATGGAGTCTCTGCCTATAGGAGGATGCCCTTTGGATTGTGCAACGCTCCTGCTACTTTCCAAAGGTGCATGCTTTCTATTTTCTCGGACAGGGTGGAGAAATGCATTGAGGTGTTCATGGATGACTTCTCGGTCTTTGGGACCTCATATGACAATTGCTTGAAGAACTTGACTTTGGTGCTTAAAGGGTGCCAAGAGACTAACCTTGTGCTCAATTGGGAGAAATGCCACTTCATGGTCAAGGAAGGTATAGTCTTGGGGCACAAAATCTCCCAAAGGGGGATTGAGGTTGATAAAGCCAAGATTGAGTTGATTGAGAAGCTTCCCCCACCAACCAATGTAAAGGGGGTGAGGAGTTTCTTGGGTCATGCCAGGTTCTACCGGAGATTCATCAAGGACTTCTCCAAAATCGCAAAGCCGCTTTGTGACCTTCTTGCGAAGGATGTATCTTTTGAGTTTAATGCTTCTTGTTTAAATGCTTTCACTATTTTGAAAAATATGCTTGTCACTGCACCCATAATCACTGCACCTAATTGGAATTTACCATTTGAAATCATGTGTGATGCTAGTGATTATGCGGTGGGGGCTGTTTTGGGACAAAGGGTGGAAAAGTTAGCTCATGTCATTTATTACGCAAGTAAAGTTTTGAATGAGGCACAAGCTAATTATTCCACCACTGAAAAGGAACTACTTGCTGTGGTTTTTGCTTTAGATAAGTTTAGATCCTATATTGTGGGGTCTAAGATTGTTGTTTTCACCGATCATGCGGCCATAAAACACTTGATGACAAAACAAGAGGCCAGACCTAGATTAGTTCGGTGGATTCTTCTTTTGCAGGAATTTGATCTAGAGATTAAGGACAAGAGGGGATCCGACAATGGTGTGCCGGACCACTTATCTAGGTTGGTCAATCCCGACACCGAGGAGGAATTGTTAGACTTCAAGGAAGAATTTCCTGATGAAAAACTGTTTGCACTCATTGAAAATTTCTCTCCTTGGTTCGCGGACTTGGCCAACTTCAAATCTTCAAATGTGGTTCCGCAAGGTTGGACTAACCAACAAAGGAAGAAGTTCTTCTCGGATGCAAAGTATTATGTATGGGAGGACCCCTATCTTTTCAAGCAATACTCGGATGGGATCCTAAGAAGGTGCATTCCCCATGACCAAATCGGAAACGTGTTGTGGCATTGTCATAGCTCGGATTATGGTGGGCATTATGGGGGAAAGAAGACCGCAGAAAAAGTCCTCCAAAGCGGGTTTTATTGGCCAATGCTCTTCAAGGATGCCCACACCTTTGTTGAGAACTGTGATCGTTGCCAAAGAGTTGGCAACATCTCTAAGCGGCATGAACTCCCCTTGAATTGCATGCCTGAAGTAGAGCTCTTTGATGTGTGGGGGATAGATTTCACGGGACCATTCCCACCATCTTTCTCCTATCAATACATTTTGGTGGCGGTGGACTACGTGTCAAAGTAGGTAGAAGCAATCCCAACAACTACGGATGATGCGCGGGTAGTCATGGAATTCCTAAGGCGCAATATCTTCTCGAGGTTTGGGGTCCCTAGAGTGTTGATTAGTGATATGGGATCCCACTTTTGCAACAATCAAATGCACAAGCTTCTTGAGAAGTATGGGGTCAACATAGGGTCTCTAATCCTTATCATCCCCAAACAAATGGGCAAGAGGAGGTATCCAACCATGAGTTGAAGCGTATTCTTGAGAAAACCGTCAACTCCTCACGGAAGGATTGGTCAAAAAGGTTAGATGATGCTTTATGGGCTTATAGGACCGCCTTCAAGACTCCAATTGGAAGGTCTCCTTAAAATTTGGTGTTTGGAAAGGCATGCCACTTACCGGTGGAATTGGAGGAAAAGTCTTATTGGGCAATTTGAGAACTCAACTTTGATTTGACGAAGGCCGGTGAAAAAAAGATTTTGGACTTAAATGAGTTGTCCAAGATCCGCATGCAAGCATATGAAAATGCAAGAATCTACAAAGAGCGGACTAAGGCATGGCATGACAAGCACATCTTGCCTAGGAGGTTTGAGCCCGGACAAATGGTACTTCTTAATAATTCAAGGTTGAGACTCTTTCCTGGAAAGCTAAAATCAAGGTGGTCGGGACCATCAAGGTCCTCCAAGTTTTTCCACACGGAGCAGTAGAACTAGAAGGGGCCTCTGGCAACTTCAAGGTAAATGGCCAAAGGCTAAAGCATTACCATGGGGAATCAATCCCAAATGGCAAGCAAGTTCTTCTCCTGGATTAACCCTTAGGGGTGACTTGAGTCAAGCTCGGGCCGTTAAACAAGTGCTACTTGGGAGGCAACCCAAGCTAGATATCCTTTATTTTTTTAAAAGTTTCTATCATTTTCTCCTCTGAAAAAAATAATAAAAATAAAAAAATATATAAAAAAACCATATTCGCCCCGCGAATCCACAGTGGCCTCGCGAGACAGAAGCCCTGAATCTCAGAGGCTTGCTCACGCTTCTATCTCGCGTCGCGAGAGCCACTTTCGCCTCGTGAATCTGGGCATCATCAGCTGTTGGAATTCCAGATTCACCTCGCACGCTATTACTCGCCTTGCGATTCTGGAAAGTTTGAAGAACAATTTTTCCAGATTCGCCTCGCGAGTGATGTTTCGCCTCGCGAATCTGCAATTAGGGTTTTCAATTTGGGGGGAAATTTAAAATTCACGTCGCGAGAAGTCTCTCACCTCGCGAAAGCTGGAATGTTTATCAGCCCCACGAGCGGATCGCGAAGCATTTTCGCGACCCTTCACTGTTCTTTCCCTCTCTCGCGTGGGTTGAACCCCTACCCACTCATTTCATTGCCTCACTCACTCTCACCCTCACGCATTCGCACTCCTTCATCTCTACAAGGTAAGTAACATCTCACTTGACTTCCCTCTGCGCTTGTTTATGCTTTGTGGAATTCAAATAGTCACGACCACACACTGTGCACTACCTGTCTGTTATAACCGGTAGTAGGGTAGACGCCATGATCATGACCTTGTCTAGCCTAGGGAGTGTTACTGCTCATTGTCATCTGATCTGAGTAAAACGATGAATGTTGATCATGAAGGCTTAGAGTCCTTTAATATTCCACGAATGCCATTTGAAACTAACTGCCTAATGATTGATCTGAGTATTATGGTTAGTTGTGTTAGGAATATAGTGGGGATGATGTCCGGGTATTCGTTGCATATTTGCATGTTAGTGGGACAGTGGGGTGAGCAATTGGGATGTTTAGCAGGATAGAATTACACTGAATTTGTGCCTCTGTTATACATATTATGCAATACTGATTTATGAACTGTACTGGGATTTTTCTGATTTTCAGGTTATGGCCCTGCCTAAGAACACCGCTGTCGAAAAGCAGCCGGTTAAGCGCAAGAAGCACGAACCTGCTCAGGGGGACGACATAGAGTTGCCTTCAGGGTCGGGTGCCTCCTCTAGGGCCACCTCCTACTCTCCCAGGTTCCGCTCTCCTGATCACAGGACGCATTGGGACCTGGTGATATGAAAGGAGATGGTCCTAGAGCGGCGTGTGTCCCTGGTGGGCAACAACTACGCCAGCGTCTCCGAGCAGATACGCAACCGAGGTTGGGAGGTGTTGGCTGATCTTCCTCACCAATAAGATATCAAATCGGTACAGGAATTTTACGCCAACGCTCTCAAACTCGAGGTTTCAGACTCGAGTTGTGTGACGGAGGTTCAGGGGGTCCCCATTACATTCACTGCATCGGATATTAACTCATGCTTGGGGATTCCCATCGGAGAGGAGGCCTGCGAGTATGAGCAGCTCCCCGTGGTGCAGGCCCTAGATCAGGCCATCGTCGACACCTGCTGTGTCCAAGGAGCTGCCTGGGAGATGGGAACGTCGGGGAACCTCTTGAGGTTGAGGAGGCAGGACCTCACCCCGAATGCCAAGGTTTGGTCGGCGTTCTTACACGCCAACCTTCGAGTGAGCTCTCTGATAAGCCTTCGGCTTATCTAGTTTTATAACTAGATGGACCGTGGTTTTTGTGCAAATTATTCGAGTTCAATCTCGTTTTCGCCCAAATTTGCCTTGTTTTGTTCCTAAGTTGGACTTTGACTCGTTTTACGTCTTTTGTGTAGTTTTTAGCTTCTTTTGGATAGAATTACGCTTGTGGTTGCTTGTGTTGTTTTCAGGTCAATAAGTGAAGCTGAGAATTAAGGAAAGTCAAGAAATAGTGGAGATTGCCATTCTGGAGATTCTCGCCCCGCGAGAGGAAGATCGCCTCGCTAGAGTTTGAAGACCCGGGAAGACAAAGACCATCACGGCCTAGCCGTGATGTATATCACGGCCGTGACCTAAAAGCCACACAAGTCAGAGACCATCACGGGCCGTGAAAAGAAGGCTCGCGTCTCGAGACATCCTTCGCGTCGCGAGGGTTTAAATTCCAGAAGTGCGCCAGAAACAGAAGCCGTCACGGCCTAGCCGTGATGACCATCACGGTCGTGACGCGTGGCCTCCCTATAAATAAGACAGTGCAGATCAGATTTAGAGGAATTTTGCATCAGAACTTTTTGTAGATTTTTAGAATCCTTATTCTGGGGCTGTGTTCCCCTTTCTCTTTTCTTTTTATTTTACGATGGTGGTTATTTCCGATTGTTTGTCTATGAGCATGAGGAACTAATCCCCTCGTCCGAGGGAACGATGAAGCCACCCATGGCGATGTAAATCCGATATGATGTATGTCTTTCTCCTTTAATTCAATTCTTGTTTTCCAATTCTGATTTGATTGCGTTGATCATATGTTTTGCGTGATTGACTTGTTAAACGTGTTTGAGGCCGAACGGCGATTCGCGTTTTAGAACTTGAATTGGGATCACTAATCGAATATTGTACGAGAGTGAGTAGGAGATTAGTGCAACCTTATAGGGAACAAGAATTAATCAAATTCGAGATTAGGATTATGAGACCTAGTAAGTAATTAATCCAATCGTCGAATACGTCCTAATGAGCACGACAGTGGATTTAGGAGAAATTAGGGGTCCCGGTTAACATCGTAATTGAACTTAGGGAGGAATTCATCATCACTTGGGTATACATATTGGGTAGGTGGATTTGAGATCTTGGATATTTTAATCTCAGATTTTTCGTTAATTATTTCATTAGATTTGATAATTTGAATTCGATCCTATCTTCTCTCTCAACCACCTTCTGTAACTTGACCAAACGTATCGGATTTCCCGCGGATTAGTCGAATTGGTAGCCCAATCCCTAAGTTCGACCTCGGTAATTACTTACCGTGTTTATTTTATTACTTGCGACGACCCGGTACACTTGCCGGCGTTCACAACAAGTTTTTGGCGCCGTTGCCGGGGATTGGCACAACCAATTTTCCTAATTTTTTTTAGGGAAGTTTGATTATTTGGTTAAGTTATTTTTGTTCTTATTTTTATTTTTATTTTTATTTTTTTCTTTTTATTTTCTACTATCTCTCTCTACTTCTTTGATTCCATTTGGTCTTGCCTTGTTTTGTATGCGAGGTACACGAGGGAATGCTTCCGGGTTGCGAATATTGTAATGGGAACCATGACACTTGGAGTTGTCCGTTCTACTTCCCTCAAGAATATGTGGAACCATGGCATAATTTCTATGACAGCGTGCCCCGGAACAACTATCAGAGTCAGAATCAGTATTGGGGTGATATGAGTAGAGACCATCCGGATTTCGCTTGGAGTAATGCTGACGATGGTCTAGTCTAGCAACCACAACCTCAACAAAATTGGCAACCACAACCTCAACAGAACTGGGAACAACAACCTCAACAAAATTGGCAACCACAACCTTAGGAGTTGGCTCTTGAGAGGTTGAGTGCGACACTTGAGAAAGTGTCAATCAATACAAATGCAGTCATTGACAAGATGGCCACATCATTTGAGAAGGCGAATGCGGCATTAGAGATGAAGATTGCCCAACTCGCAAGGCAACTAAATGAGCATCCCCCAGAGACTTTCCCAGTTGATACCGAGAACGACCCTAAGAACCAATGCAATGCCACAACAACTAGAAGCAATGGGGTGTTGGGATATGACTGGGATGTAACTAGTTCTCAGGGAGTTGAGGAAGAACTACCACATGTTGAGGAAGAACAACCGGAGGAAAAGGAATTGACAAGCGACAAGGCCCAGGAACAGCCACATGTTGAGGAAGAGCAACCTAAGGAAGAGGAGTTGGCAAAGGACAAGGCACCGGAGCAAGGGGGTAGAGAGCAAAATGAAGATAAAGTGGTAGAGGATTTCACCATGCTTGCCAAGCAACCTGATTTTGATGCGTTAAATAAATATGTTGGCTTGCATGCATGTGTGGACACCGGTAAGTTAGACCCTCCCACTTGTCTGGCACACTTCCTCGAGAAAACACCATTTGACCCGAGAGGAAGTGAGTTCATAATTACAGTGGTCAATGGAGTTTTCACACTCAGGCTTGGTGGAAGTATGGATAGAGTCGTATTGCTCCTGCGAGGGCCACTTCATAAACCATGGGATCCGGGTGGAGGATCTCACATGATGAGCGTCTCTTGGCCCTTGTTTCACAGGCTATGGGATCCAGGTGGATGCTTCTTAATAAGTCAAGCTCGGGACGTTAAACAAGCGCTTCTTGGGAGGCAACCCAAGCTAGGTATCCCTCTCTTCTCCTAACTTTTGTTTTGTTTTTGTTTTGTTTTTGTTTGTCACTCTTGAATAATTTGAGAAGATCAAGAGTTGTTGTATGAATGTCGTGTCGGCAAGCTTGTTGGATTTTGATTGAATTTAGCATAGATTGATTGCATGTATTATTTTGACCATTGATGATTTCCCCCTAGGTTCTGAAAATAGAAAAGTTTATCCCCACTTAAAAATTGAAAACTGAACTTTGAGAATTTTATTGTGATTACTTGATTTATGATAAGTTTGGGGTGAGGGGGTGCACACACTAGGAATTGTATCTCGGTCAAACAATTTGCAAAATGTCCAGGTGAGGATTTGAGCCTCCAACTTTGTTTTTGATTGTGTGAATCACTGTTAAGTTGCACTTTCCCGAATTTGCTTGAATCTCTATATGGTTTGCATGTTTATGTGTTGCATCAAATGATTTAGGCAATTTTCTTTGAAAAACTACTTGGCCTAAAAAGAACCATCCCGAATGCATGTTCCCTAGTTAGCCACATTGAGCCTATTTAGCCTATTGTTTCTTGATGACCCTATATTACAAGCCGAAAATATGAAAAAACCATGTTAACCCGATCTTAGGATTAGGAGAGCATGGAAATGAGCAAGAGAAAGGTTGTGAGAAACTAAGTTGGGGTGGCTACGAGGTGATATGTCATATTGGGATGAGAAAAAGAAAATAAAGGTTGACCCAAGGCAAAAAGAAAAGAAAAGAAAAGAAGAAAACAAAAATTGCCAAAAGAAAAGGGGCAAAACAAAAAGATTAGCAAGGAAAAGGATGTAGTCACCCGAGCCCAAATGAAAAATGGAAAAAGGAATTTGAGTGGAAAAAGTGTCAAAATGCTCATGCTCTCTTAGTTCATAGGGACTTAAGCCTAAATATCCTTCATTATCCTACCCTTAGCCAGGCCCCATTACAACCTTTGAAAGACCTATTGATGTTGCATGCATGTTTTCGTGGGAACTATATTTGAGATGAAAATCAAATTCATGGGAAGTGCTCTTGATATGTGAAATTGAGGGAAAAGTTGATAGCCTAGACGAAATTGAGCGAATGAGTGAAATTTTACATACCCTTGTGAGGAAGGCGATTGCTTGAAATCGGTGATCTTCCTTTTATGTGTGACTCTGATCCTCAACTTAGATTAATGATTGCATGAATGATGAAATTCTCAATTGTTAAAGTAAATGAATGTGGGGATTACATTGATGTAAGGGGGGAGGTCATTGGAGAAAAACTGTTTTGATTGCATGAAATTTGTGCGAAATCGATTGATTCCTTTAGGCTTGCCAAGTCTTGAGTCGTTTTTGAGTTTTAAGCTTGCTTGGGGACAAGCAAGGTTTAAGTTTGGGGTGTTTTGATAAGCCTTCGGCTTATCTAGTTTTATAACTAGATGGACCGTGGTTTTTGTGCAAATTATTCGAGTTCAATCTCGTTTTCGCCCAAATTTGCCTTGTTTTGTTCCTAAGTTGGACTTTGACTCGTTTTGCGTCTTTTGTGTAGTTTTTAGCTTCTTTTGGATAGAATTACGCTTGTGGTTGCTTGTGTTGTTTTCAGATCAATAAGTGAAGCTCTGAGAATTAAGGAAAGTCAAGAAATAGTGGAGATTGCCATTCTGGAGATTCTCGCCCCACGAGAGGAAGATCGCCTCGCGAGAGTTTGAAGACCCGGGAAGACAGAGACCATCACGGCCTAGCCGTGATGTATATCACGGCCGTGACCTAAAAGCCACACAAGTCAGAGACCTTCACGGCCTAGCCGTGATTCACATCACGGGCCGTGAAAAGAAGGCTCGCGTCGCGAGACATCCTTCGCGTCGCGAGGGTTTAAATTCACGTGCGCGCCAGAAACAGAAGCCGTCACGGCCTAGCCGTGATGACCATCACGGCCGTGACGCGTGGCCTCCCTATAAATAAGACAGTGCAGATCAGATTTAGAGGACTTTTGCATCAGAACTTTTTGTAGATTTTTAGAATCCTTATTCTGGGGCTGCGTTCCCCTTTCTCTTTTCTTTTTATTTTACGATGGTGGTTATTTCCGATTGTTTGTCTATGAGCATGAGGAACTAATCCCCTCGTCCGAGGGAACGATGAAGCCACCCATGGCGATGTAAATCCGATATGATGTATGTCTTTCTCCTTTAATTCAATTCTTGTTTTCCAATTCTGATTTGATTGCGTTGATCATATGTTTTGCGTGATTGACTTGTTAAACATGTTTGAGGCCGAACGGCGATTCGCGTTTTAGAACTTGAATTGGGATCACTAATCGAATATTGCACGAGAGTGAGTAGGAGATTAGTGCAACCTTATAGGGAACAAGAATTAATCAAATTCGAGATTAGGATTATGAGACCTAGTAAGTAATTAATCCAATCGTCGAATACGTCCTAATGAGCACGACAGTGGATTTAGGAGAAATTGGGGGTCCCGGTTGACATCGTAATTGAACTTAGGGAGGAATTCATCATCACTTGGGTATACATATTGGGTAGGTGGATTTGAGATCTTGGATATTTTAATTTCAGATTTTTCGTTAATTATTTCATTAGATTTGATAATTTGAATTCGATCCTATCTTCTCTCTCAACCACCTTCTGTAACTTGACCAAACGTATCGGATTTCCCGCGGATTAGTCGAATTGGTAGCCCAATCCCTGAGTTCGACCTCGGTAATTACTTACCGTGTTTATTTTATTACTTGCGACGACCCGGTACACTTGCCGGCGTAACAACACTCTCATGAGTCCACAGTCACCGCCGCCAGAGCCCATCTCCTCTACGGCATACTGACGGGCCGCACGATCAACGTCGGGGGAGTCATCGCCACAGATATCCAGATGAAGGCAAACTCCCAGGCGCTGAAGGAGAGCCTGGGGCATGGGCTGCTGATCACCGAGCTCATCCGCCGGGCGGGGGTGCCGGTGAGTACAGTGATGGAGAAGGTCCTGCGGCAGCCCATCGACCAGGAGTACATCCGGCGTTTCTGTTACTTAGCCCTGGCCCCACCTAGGAGGCCGCCACCCCTACCCACTCAGAGGCCACGATCAGCGGACATGGCTCTGCTCTTGCAGAACCAGCAAGCGATGAGGCGGGATCAGGAGGTGCTGCGGGAGTTCTTCCGGGAGATGTCATTGGCCCAGCAGGAGGGTCGGGTGCCCGTATACCCCTCTGAGGAGGATTTGTCCCCTCAGCTTGGGTGGTAGGACTACCCTGGGGACCAGGGTGCTATGCCACAGGGGGGGTGCCCGAGGGACCAGAGGATGAGGAGGCATCGGAGGACCAGGGTGACCCAGCGGACGACGTTGATTTTGATCAGTGATCCGGGCCCCTGCATTACTTTATTTAGAGTTCTAGCTAGTAGTTTCGATATGGTTGTACACTGATAGCTAGCTAGAAACTCTGTCTACTGACCTTTTACTGGCAAACTTGGATAGCTGTATATATTTACTTTTTTTATGTTATTGCTTTAACTTTCGTGTTTGCTTGTGAATGGATCAACATGGAGAGCCCGGAATATCATGGGCCAACCAATTGGATGAGGATGAGGCCGAAATTAGCCGCGCTGTGAAGCGGGGTAGTAGAGAGATGAAAAGAGGCAAGGCAAGGCAATCAACTGAAAGCATGGGGTCCACTCGGACCCCCTTGAGATAAAAATTTCTTATCCTTTCTTTTATTCTTTCCCTTTTTCCATTTGTTTTTGAATTTCGCTCTTGAATAATTTGAGAAGATCAAGAGTATGTGTGTGAGTTTTGTGTCGGCAAGCTTGGTAGATTTTAATTAAGTTTAGCATAGATTGACTGCATGAATTATGTTGACCATTGACGATTTCCCCCTAGGTTCTGAAAATCGAAAATTTGATCCCCATGTGAAAAATTGAAAATTGAACTTTAAGAAATTTTATTGTGATTGCTTGATTTATGACAAGTTTGGGGTGAAGGGGTGCACACACTAGGAATTGTATCTCGGTCAAACAATTTGCAAAAATGTCCAAGTGAGAAATTTGAGCCTCCAACATGTTCTTAATTGTGTGAATCGCTTTTAAGATGCACTTTCTCGGATTTGCTTGAATCTGTGCATGGTTTGCATATTTATATGTTGCATCAAATGATCTAGGCAATTTTTCTTTGAAATAACTACTTGGCCATAAATTGAACCAACCTTGATGAATGATCCCTAGTTAGCCACATTGAGCCTTGAAGCCTATTGTTCTTGATGACCTTACATTACAAGCCATTAACTCAGAAAAACCATGATTTTCCCCTATACTAGGATTTAGGAGAGCATGGAATTTTAGCTTTGTGAGTGTTGTTGTGGAACTAAGTTTGGGGTGGCTACAAGCTCATGAATCATAGTTGAGAAAAATAAAAGCAAAATTAAAGGCCGAAGGCTTGAGAAAAAAAATGTGATGAGAAGTATTGAATATATGCCAAAAAGGGCAAGGCGAAAAAGTATAAAAAGGAAGAGGTTTGTAGCCACCCAATGCAAGGAATAGAATAATAATATGAGAGTAAATTCAATTGTTGCAATGGTAGTTTCATGCTCTCATTGATCCTAGGGACTAAGCATCTATCCTTTGAATATCTTACCTTGAGCCAGGCCTCATTACAACCTATGAAAGACCTTTTGATGATGCATGCATGTTTTCGTGGGAACCTTGATTGAGATGAAAATCAAATTCATGGGAAGTGCTCTTGATATGCGAGATTGAGTGAAAAATTGGTAGCTTCGACAAATTGAGCGAATGAGTGAAATATTAAATGCCCTTGTGAGGAAGGCAATTGTTTGAATTCGGTGATCTCCCTTTTGTGTGTCATTTGGATCCTCAACTAAGATTACTGATTGCATGAATGATGGAATTATCAATTGTTTAAAGTAAATGAATGTGGGGATTACAATGTTGCAAAGGGGGAATACATTGAAGAAAATTTGTTGTGTTAAATTGCATGAAATCTGTGCAAAAATTGATTGAATCCTTTAAGCTTTCCAAGTGTTGAGTCTTTTTGAGTTTTAGTTTGCTTGGGGACAAGCAAGGTTTAAGTTTGGCGTGTTTTGATAAGCCTCTGGCTCGTCTAGTTTCCAGCTAGAAAAGGGGTAGATTTTGTGCCTAATTAAGCGAGTCAACCTCGCTAATCTCCCAAATTGGCCTTTTTTTGTTCCTAAGTTAGAATTTGATTCGTTTAATGCGTTTTTAGTAGTTTTTAGTTCATTTTGAGTAGAATTACGCTTTTCGTTTCCTTTTATTGTTTCAGGGTAAAGGTGAAGATCTTAGAGTCAAGGAAAATGAAGGAAACGGTGGAAAAGCAATTCTGGAAGCTTCCCCTCGCGAAACAGGATCTAGCCTCGCGAGCCTGAAGACTAGCCTGAACAACAACAGTCACCCTTTCTGTCTCGCCTCGCGAGCCTGAAATCCTGACTGTGCCAGAGATGTCACCCTTTCTGTCTCGCCTCGCGAATCACCATCTCGCCTCGCGAGTATTCAAATCAAGATGGAGCCAAAACTGAATTTCGCCTCGCGAATCAGGCTCGCCCCGCGAGCGGGCGAGACCCAGAACCTCTATTTATTGGATGTTTTAGGCCAGAATGAAAACCTTTTTTGTTCACCACTTGTTTTAGATCGTTTTTGAGAGACGAATCTTTATTCTCTGGAGCTGCGTCTCCCTATGTTCTTTTCCTATTTGACAATTATGATGAACTCCAATTGTTTGTACGTTGTTACAAGCATGAGGAACTAATTCCCTTGTCTAACGGATCAATGAAACCACCCATGACGGTGTAGCATTCAATGTGATGTATGTTTCCCTCCTTTACCTCAATTCATGTTTTCCAATTCTGAATTTATTGCGTTGATCATAAGCATGCATGATTGACTAGTTAACGTGATGAGGCTTGATAGGCAATTCGCGTTTAGAACTTGAATTGGGATCATTGATTGAATATTGCACGAGAGTGAGTAGTAGATCGGTGCAACCTTATAGGGAACAATATTTAATAGAGTTTGATGATTGGGTTATGAGACCGTAGCAAGTAATTAACTCAATCATTGAATACGTCCTATTGAGCACGATAGTGTCATTAGGAGAATTTGGGGGTCCTGGTTGACATTGCAATTGAACTTAGGGAGAGGATCATCATCACTTGGGTACTATGCATGACTGGGTAGGTGGATTTGTGATCTTAGATGTTTAATCCAGATTTTAATTCTCATCTTATCTTATCGCTACCTACTTTATCTCTAATTGGTTTGTTGATTTATATTGTGATCCTATTTTCTCTCTCTTCTCAACCACTTGCTTTTACTTAGTCAAATGTATCAAATTTCTTGCACATTGGTAGAATTGGTAGCCCAATCCCTGTGTCCGACCTCGGTAATTACTTACCGTGTTTATTACTTACGACGACCCGGTACACTTGCCGGTGACTCCACACTAGTGTAACTTTTTTTTTCTTTTCTGAAATTAGTAAAGCTTTATGATGGTTTTGTTTCAAAACTTAAATAGAATTGTGGATACCTTGTTTAATTCTGATGTATCAGTGAGGGTTATAACATGTAATGTTGACAATTGGAGTGTGCTATAAGGTGTGCTTTGTTCCTTCTCTTTATGCTTTCAAGTGACACTCATGAGTCATGACATTAAGTATTTGCACCTTATGCCTTTGTTTTCTCCCCCATATTTTTCACCTTGCACCTTTGCTATTTTGAACAGTATATAAACAAACTTTGCTATCACAGTTTCCTTATTTAAGAATGAATTAGTTTAACCAATTACATATAATCAGGTTTAATCTTTTTCATTCATGTCAATAATCACAATTCTTTGTAACTCATAGATTTAGAGACTACAAGCTGCACTGGGTCAGCAGACAGAAGTTAAAAAATTTAGCCAGGAGGAATATGAAAGACTTCAAAATGTAACATTCTCAATCTTGGTTGATTATTTTTTGCACTATGAAAATGTGAACCACCAAGTTGCATAAGTACTTAAGTACATTATCAAATCAACTTTTTATCAAGCATCATCTTCAATTTCATCGGTCAATTAGGGCCTGCTTGAATGCATGCTTTTTGTTGGAAAAGGGGAGAAGGGTAGGGTTGATAATGTTTGCCTTAATATGTGTTATCAATTTCTGGTTTGATTTCACTGAATTTAGAACTGATTTGAAACTACCAGATTGGGGAAAAAATGGTTAATTGAAATTGAATATTTGTCTTAAATTATTAGGATTTATTTTTGGTCTATCAAAACTTGATAATGATTGAAATGATAATTTAGTTTCATGATTTATTGTTTCACTTGATTGATAATTTTAATTTTTATAGGCTCATGACCTGACTGCAGAAGAAAAATATTATTGAAATTTGAGCGGAGCATCACTTTCAATTACTGAATTTGGGTCTAGATTTCAATAAATTAAATTATCCTTCTCTTTAACCTTCGCCTCTTCTCAATTTTTGCTGTATTGCCTTCTTTTTACAATACGATATATATTAATTATTTAATAGAGTAAGACAACAATTTTCTCAATTATAAGTTTGCATTATATGACCCCTTACTAATATTTTTGTTCATTTTGCTTGAACGACTGTTAAACCATATCATTATCTAACACATTTCAAATTGATTGACAAAACAATCAGGATAAGATCTTATGTAGGGTGTGCTTTGAAGAACAGATTAATGTGGTCCTGCTTCCTTGCAGGCATCACATTATATGCAGGTAAGAGCCCTGGCATTGCTCCTCCAGTGTTCCACTCTTCTCCCACTGTTCCCTTTAGTATCATGTAATTAGTTTTTCTAACCTAAATCCTACAGAAAAGGAATAGGCTACATTTTAAGTATTACCACTCTCCAGTCTTCTCGCAAAATAATAATTTAATATAGATGCAGCAAGTTTGGCACTATATTTTTTTGACAATTATATCGCCTTTTTACAAGGAAATTTGCAGCAGGGTGCTGTTTTTAAAAGAATATATTTGTTAAAATGCATGTTGTTATTATTATTATGATTGTTACAGTGTTAAACAAATATCTTATCAGAGACTTACGCTTTGATATCTGAAGAATAGAAGTTTGTTTCAAAATACTGAAAATAGTATAAGAGAAGTTTGTTTGAAGTATATAAACTATTGATCACTTCAAAAGTAGTGAGTATCATTATGCACCGTGGGACAACTTTTTCCTGGTTAACATTGCATAAGGTTCTTTAGTATGATCTCTGTTATGTTGGTGAATTTGTTGATTTCTGTCCAACAACATTTCGAAACTAACTAACTAACTAGTCTCAGTTATTTCTTAATTGATCCATTTTTTATTTGTTAGATCCCAAAATATCTTATGGGATCTCTAACTTGTTTCTCTTGGTTCTGAATTTATGGTTTTCCCCCCTAAAGACAAATCTTTGATTCAATTATGTATATTGTGTGTGTCTGCACATGTGTATACCTTAGTATGTTAACATTGGTGCATTTATTTAGCATACGGTACTTTGTTTACACGGTTTGTTTTGCAAGCTCACGATAATATTATGAACCTTCCGGTAGCGAATGGTTGGGGTGAAAAACATCGTCTTTTTGTGAAATGGAAGTATGTTGAAGCCAAGGTTTGCCTTTTTCCCCTCTTACTTATTTTCCTTTTGCTATTTAATTATTATGTCTTATGGTATGGTAATGAGTAGGGTGGAATTTTCTGGTGTACTCATTCCACGCCAGTAAGTGCAGATGAAAGTAAAAATGGATTCAAGTAATTGATTCTTATGATAAAAATATGGAATTGCGTCGAAACATGAGAAGTTGAGGGATTAAATCTTTATGTTTCTTAGGCAACCACATTTAGTTGGAAGTGGCTATAAGGACATTTGGCACTCCTGTTCTTACATTGTTAAGCTGTAATTTCTTTATGGCACTCCTTATTTGGGCGTAGTTGGTGAATGTTGGGTGTGTTCTAGGTCCTTGGACCAATTTTTGTTTGTTAGTTTTCATGCTTTTGGTAGAAGCAAAGAGGATAAATTTGTTTGGCAACGTGCAATCTATGCTACACCTATGCTACAATATTTGGTTAGAGCAGAACTCTTGTATTTTTATGGAGGTTCTTACACACATCATTTCCTTTTGGAAAAGATTATGTGGTGGCGTCTGTTTGGTGCAAAGCTCACGGCCTTGATCACAGGGTTTCTCTGACATATATGTTGAGGGATTGGGAAGCTTTGTTGCACTGAGTTTATCTTTTTTCATGTTTTTGTTACGTTTTGTTCTTTTGTTTAGGAGGATTCCTTATCCTCCTCAATCTTTGCAATTCTTTCTCTTCTTCGTAATGAAATTCTTTTTTTATACAACAACAACCAAGCCTTTTCTCACTAGGTGGGGTCGGCTATATGGATCAAATGATGCCATAATGTTCTATCATAAATCATGTCCATGATAAAGAAAAAAATGTTTTCATAAAAGAATAGAAGGGGCAACATGAAACATGTTTTCTTTGGAAAAAAATGTCATTGACTTGACAACGAGTTTTAGCTTGATTAATGAAATGCACAACTGCTACTAGTCTCTGACAATATTATGTTGTGTTTCTTAACCGAGTTCTCTTTGCCTATGAGGTACTGAGTATGATTAGGACATTAGACAAATTATCCACACAGTGGATCGTGGTGTGACTGCAAATGCTGAAGTAATCTGATTTATTCTTATTTTTTATGCCCTTAATCTTACTTGATGAAACATAGAGCACCACAGCTACTGGCCTATATGGTTTCTTCTACTTTCAGCATTTTCATGTATAATTTAGGAATGAGTATAGAAGATGTCTTCAGCACAAGCAAGTGATGTGAAGTTCTTGATATGTTTTTGTAATGATCTACCAGGCTGCAGCATATTATTATCACGGTTTGATTCTTGATGAGGGAAATACAGAGAAATCTCATGGGATGTCTGTAGCTGCTTTCCAAGCAGCAGATGAGTATTTCAAAGAAAGTAAGAAGCTATGCGAGGCATTCAATGTAGCACCTCCACTGTCAAGGTTATCCATTCTATTCCATTTTACACATTGACACATTGTGATGTTGGTATTTTATCTGTTCTCAGAAAAGCGGTTTTCACTTTTCACTTTTAATTTTTCTCAAGCTCCACGAGCCATTTTATAACAATGGTCATTTTATAACAATGGTCACCACCTCATAAGTGAGGTCATTTTATATTCTTATGTTAAAACTCTTTCACATGTACTTTCTATATGCTTTTGAAGAGCATTTTTAAGGCACAATTCTAATTGCCCTATTTATGAGCTGAGCCTAGTCATTGCGATCCTCGGATGACTATGGTTTTGATTTATTTATCATCCTTTTAGTTCTCTTGAAGAAAATTAGTATTTTTTTCTGGTAATATGATTTTTACAGTCCATGTAACTATCAGTTATTGTGCATAAATCCACCACTTTGGGGGACCATGAAATATCTCTCTGAGAAAATTCCTAAGGATACTTCAAGCAAGGTGCGAATAAACCGTGATTTGTACACTTATGAGAGGTAAACTCTAGAGTACATGAGTAAATTGCTGCCTAACTGTAGTTACATAAATATTCTTGTGTAATGAAAAGAGGTAGAATGACTAATAAATCATATGTTTTCTTGTCAATGTTTATTACAGAATCGTGGAGACAGCACCAACATTGCTTGATTTTGCCTTGGCCTTGAAACCAGATGAGTATCAACTTCCTTCAGTGGCTCCCTCTTGGAGAATAGAAAATGTGGCACCCTTTGTTTGGTACAGTGTATGTCCGTTGTGCCACTGGATATATTCAGATAGGTGATTGCAGGTGTGACAGGGTTCATGTCAGCAACATTTGTTGCACTTAACCTTTGGGCACATATCAAGTCAACAGGTGAAAGGTGGTTTTTGATTGTTGCTGGCATTTTTATATTGCAGCTGGCCTTTGTTGTTGTACTAAAGATATACCTCTTCACAGTGTAGTTTAAGAGATATATAACAAAGAAATAGCTTTTTGGATTCGTAGGTTATACAGATTTATTTATTTCTGTTCCTAGGTGGATTTGTGTAAGGACTCTGTAATGGCAATGATGGGCAATTTGGAGTGTAGCATTTTAGTTACAGTGGTTCTTCCTTATGTTGTTGGGTTATTATTGTATACGGGTTGGGGTACCCCTTGTACCATTTAATCAATATACTTTTAGCTTACCGAAAAAAAAAATATTGTATTTAAGCTTTTGTATGTAAATGTATGGTTTGTTGAGTTTTGCTAAGTGCAATGGAATGGATAAACTGTTTAATGTCTTAGTTTTGCTGAGTACAGGTGGGAAATATAGAAAAACAATGTAAATAATTTTAAAAAAAAGGGAATAGGTAGCATTTTCTTGAAAAAATGCTGCCTAAAGTTAAAAATAGATAGCGCTTCCTTGAGAAAGCGCTATCTATTGCAAACTTTAGACAGCGCTTCCTTAAGAAAGCGCTGTCTAAAGTATGTAATAGATTGTCTTATTACGAACTTTAAACAGCGCTTTCTCAAGGAAGCACTACCTATTCCTACTTTCAGTAGCGCTTTTTTAAGTGTTATTGAATCTCTCCCACCTTCAGTAGTGGGTGAATAGATAGCGCTTAGAAGCGCTACTAAAGGCTAAAAAAAAGTGCTATTAAAGCCCTTTTCTGTAGTAGTGCAACTTAATTGTATTCAAGTTAGTAATATAAAAGTTCAACAAATTGCCATTACGACCGATTGATTACCTGTGGAGATGGAAAGGGAACGAAGGGACTCGGTTTCAACTCACGAGAAATAGAGCAATGACCTATAATGCATAAATAAGATTAATCCTGTCAAATACTAACATTTAATAAACTAACATTTAAGAGTTTGTTGAAAGCCATTAGACCTTTTACTTTTGTCCTCTCTTTCTGTGTTTTTTAAATCATTGCTATATTGGGTCTTGAACTAGATAACCATGTAAAAAATAATATATCATCAATGACTTAATGCACCACTTATAATATTTAAGTCGTGAAGTATATACCACTTGGGTGTGGAGCATAAGGCTTGGTGAAACAGCCATACTTCCTAGCAAGATGGTTTGTTTATACAATACAATATATATCAAACAAGTTCAATGTAGAGTTTACCATTCAAGTCCAGACCGTACTTCAGATTATAACTATTTAATACAAAAAATAGTTACTTGATAACCTACCAACAACTAACATGTCAAATACTAACATTTCAACAAATTGACAAATATTTGATCGGTAGGTGTCTGCTTGTTCCTTGAATGCTTGTTATTGTAGTTATAGGTCACAAGCATCTAAGTCAATACTTATATTTATAATAATCTATTCTGATATCTAATTTCTTATCAATTTGTCATTGACTTGGTCTTCAAACTCATATTAACATAGTCTTCCTTATGTCTAATACAATGTGCCTGTAATTTACTAATTACATTCTTGGCTTCATATTTGCTTATTTTATGCAGGGATGGCCATGAAACTTATAGTAGTCCTACTTCCAAGCATTACAGTCTTAGAGATAGTGAATCAAGAGGAAGCTTTAATACAAAAAAATAGTTACTTGATAACCTACCAACAACTAACATGTCAAATACTAACATTTCAACAAATTGACAAATATTTGATCGGTAGGTGTCTGCTTGTTCCTTGAATGCTTGTTATTGTAGTTATAGGTCACAAGCATCTAAGTCAATACTTATATTTATAATAATCTATTCTGATATCTAATTTCTTATCAATTTGTCATTGACTTGGTCTTCAAACTCATATTAACATAGTCTTCCTTATGTCTAATACAATGTGCCTGTAATTTACTAATTACATTCTTGGCTTCATATTTGCTTATTTTATGCAGGGATGGCCATGAAACTTATAGTAGTCCTACTTCCAAGCATTACAGTCTTAGAGATAGTGAATCAAGAGGAAGCTTTAATACAAAAAAATAGTTACTTGATAACCTACCAACAACTAACATGTCAAATACTAACATTTCAACAAATTGACAAATATTTGATCGGTAGGTGTCTGCTTGTTCCTTGAATGCTTGTTATTGTAGTTATAGCTCACAAGCATCTAAGTCAATACTTATATTTATAATAATCTATTCTGATATCTAATTTCTTATCAATTTGTCATTGACTTGGTCTTCAAACTCATATTAACATAGTCTTCCTTATGTCTAATACAATGTGCCTGTAATTTACTAATTACATTCTTGGCTTCATATTTGCTTATTTTATGCAGGGATGGCCATGAAACTTATAGTAGTCCTACTTCCAAGCATTACAGTCTTAGAGATAGTGAATCAAGAGGAAGCTAACTTATATTATCTATCCAATAAGTTATTTAAATCAATATACCCCTACTGTCAGAATTTCTCTACTCTGGATTTCACTAGAACAACATCAATGATTAATTTGACAGCATAAATACCCATACTGACAGAACTTCCCTAAACCCTAACCTGAGACAGAACTGATGAGAGGAGACTGTGGGGGTGGTGGTCGCGCGAACAGAACCCCTTGAGATGGTGGTGGTGGTCGGAGGAGGAAGAGACAACACCTGAGAGAGACATAGAGAGAAACTGAGACAAAGAGAACCGAGCAAGAGAGAGAGAGAGAGAGAGAGCGAGATACACATAGAGAGAGGAGAGGAGACCTTACCAAAGGAGGAGGTCACGGTGCTACAGTGGTGGTTATGGTGGCACGGTGTTGTTGGGAGGAGGAAGAGAGAGTGAGAGATAGAGAAGGAGAAACACAATGAGAAGGTTAAGAGGAGAACCTTACCAAGTGGTGGTCGGAGGAGGACGAGACGATGAGAGGTGATGATGCGCGACTGGAACAGGGAAGGGGGAGGAGCTGCGCTTGGGAGAGAAGAGAAGAAATGAGAGAAATGGGGGAAGAAAGGAAGGAAATCGCGATTTAGCGATTTTATTTTTAACGACCGAATTATTCGATCGCTAAATCGGTCACTAACTGGGTTAATTTGAAATTTGAATTCATAAATTTAGCGACCGATTTTAAATCGGTCGCTAACACGCTCTATTTTAATTTTTTTACGATCCATTTAGCGACCGAATTAATATCGGTCTCAAATATAAATAAAATTTAACCGTAGCATTTAACTTGGTCGCCAGTTTGGTCGCTAAAAAGTCAACAAGTTTTGACTTTTACTTTCCTTTATTTAGCGACCAAAATAGCGACCGATAACTCTGGTACGGTCTATTTCGGTCGCAGTATCAACTATAACCAGTGTTTCATGTAGATCCTACAATCGGTCGCTATTTCGGTCACAAACAGCAACCAACAAATTCGGTCACTATTTTCGGTCGCTAAATAACCTTTTTTTGTAGTGAAAGTCACAATCACAACATCCTTCCATGGCTTCCATAGCTCCTCCAAAATCTCTTCTTTGATGTAGCATCTAGGCTTCAGCCTATCTCCATTATCCCATTCAATCTTAAACAGCTTATTCACCAAGAGGTCAACCTTCTGTCTCCTTGAAGGGGTTCCTGAGCCCCCAGTAGTTTATCTCTTAAAGAAACTCTCGCACCATCCCCTCCTCCTCCACCATCTGGCAGCTTTAGAGGTGGATGCACTCCATGGCTGCTTTGATCTCCTCCCACTTTGTCCATTTATTTTCAACAAAAAAAATATATTTAACTTTTATAATAACTATTTCAAAAGTCATATATAATTCATATTTAATTGACGTTACAGAAAAATTTATAACGACAATATATCAACATTAAATTTTAGAAATTCATTCAATTAAAAATTATTCAAGCTTCTAAAAATATCTTAATGTCAGTGTCAACACATAGGGAAACAAAATCATACATTCATCTAAGGATGAAGAGGGAGCTTTAGGGATATTCACCGCCAAGCCACCAGCACAAGCCGCCATAGGCATTAGCACTTCTCCCCATTGCAAATTGCAAATTACACTTGCCAAGGATGAAGAGGAAGATGATTTCAGTATGTAACGTGATTCGTGAAGGTCCAATCTAGCAGAAAATAACAAATGAAGGATCAAGGGAAAATTGGGTTAGAGAAACGACATTATTCTGTGAACAAAACTGAGTCATAACCATCCATATCCGAACCTTTCTCATTTAGAAAAAATAAATTGGTACATACCATAAGCACCCAAGACATACTTATACATGGTACGTGTACACTGGCTAAAATATTTCTACGTATGCTTAAGAGATTTTTATCAACAATTTATAAATCTTAGTTCACCAATGATCCTTCCATCCATATTTTTATTTATTTTCAAACAATCCTACCATCCATGTTAATAATTCTCAAACTACAGAAATTGAGTCAGATTTAAATTAATCGCATAATCGTACGAGGTACCAAAAACAAAACAAGATATGCGTAGAAGCACTACATCTTTTTCTTTTCTTGAGGAATGACCTATTTTGGTCCCTCGAATTTTTCATGTATCCCAGTTTGGTCCCTGAAAATACAAAGGAACAATTAGGAACCCCAAATTTTATTACGGGAGACAGTCTAATCCCCTCATGCATCTAACGGAAGGACAAAAGTGTCTCCCATAATAAATTTTGGGGAACCAAATTGTCACTCTTTTTTCAGAGAACACACCGGTCTACTAAAAAAATTTAAAAGATCAAAATACGCCTTTACTTTTTTTTTATCACCAGAAGCACTACATCTCTTCTTCAAAGATAGAAGAAACATTCATATCAATAAACCGACTCTTGTTTGAACTGCAATAGAGATTTGACTTAGAGTCTGCAACCTTTCATAAAAAAAATAAAAAAAATAATGATCCATTCTGAACTTTAACTATGATAAATGGTAATATCCATGTGATGCAATTTAAATTTCAGATCAAGTCATTACATAATTGCCACCTCAAAAATATTTCACCTTCCGTGAAATTTTAAAGGGCAATATTAATCTCAGCTTTAATATTCAAACCAACATCTCATATGACCACATCACAACATCCCATTTAGACACTAAACCCTGAAACTACTAACTAATTAGGGTTTCACCAAAACCACATTAACCATTATTTCAAACAACAACCCTAAGCCCTCTCTCCTCTAATCCTCCTTGCAAGTTGAATATCCTTAGGAATAATGGTAACCCTCTTAGCATGAATGGCACACAAATTAGTATCCTCAAACAAACCAACTAAATAAGCCTCCCTAGCTTCCTGAAGTGCCGATACGACACTAATCTGGAACCTGAGGTTGGTCTTGAAGTCCTGAGCGATCTCACGAACCAGATGCTGGAATGGGAGCTTCCTGATCAGAAGCTCAATGCTCTTCTGATACTTCTTGATCTCCCTCAGAGCCACCATACCCGGTTTGAAGCAGTGGGACTTCTTCACTCCACTGGTCGCCGAAGCTGACTTGTGTGCGGCTTTTGTTGCCAGCTGCTTACGTGGAGCCTTTCCTCCGGTGGACTTGCGAGCAGTTTGCTTAGTTCTGGTCATTGATGCGGACAGGGAGTAATTTGAATGGTGAGAAATGAAATTGGAGAGTGAGAGAGTGAATTGGTGTTGTTGACGGAAGTGATGAGTGAAAGAGAGGGAATTGGGGTATTTATTATAGGTGAGAGGGTTTGGGGTGGAGATTTCAATTTTGGAGATGCGAGAATGATTTTCGGTTTTGAAGTTTATAATGGGAGTGATCCGTGTGAGGTGAATCTGACGGTAGTGATTGGGTTATGCGTATAGCACACGGATTAGCTTCTTTTTTTATTTTTTGGGCTCCGTGATACTTTGGCGGCTACAAACTTAAGGGCTTTGTGTTTTTTTTTCTTTGACCAATATGAATTTTGTAAGAAAAAGAATACTACATTCCCGAAAAAAAACTTGCACAAGGAAGATGGTGCAACCCTATTTAATTTTTGGTTAAAATGCAATTTTCGACTCTCATGTTTTTTAATTTGGCGAAATTCGTCCCCCAACTTTTTTTTGAGTTATTTTAGTCCTTCGCTCTTTTCAATTATGCAAAAATAGTCCCTCCGTTAGGATGTCATCCAAAAGTTAACCGAAGTTGATGACATGACACTCATCTAGCCACATGGTATGCTCCAATTGGCAGCAAAAATAATTAAAATAATAAATAACATAAAAAATATTATAATAATATAATAAATATAAAAAAGGAATTGTCACATGCAGAACTCGTGACTCATGCTTCATCTCCTTCCTCTGAGTTGTGTGAGTGTTGGACGGGAACCATGACTTCTTCTGCTACACACCAATCAATCTTCAAGTTGCCACACCAGTCCCACCATCCCCTTCGTTTTAATCAATTTATGGGATAAAAACTCAAACTTTGTATGTATTTGTTTTTGCTGTGCTTTTGTGTTTAGAAATTTGAACCTCTTATGGGTTTAGCGTTTCGACAAATAGCTTCTGGGCATGAAACATTGTAGGTGAAGTACCGCTCAATCAATTTTGGCATAACATCTATCTGAAGAACATCAAAATCCACCAACACCATATTCTTAATCCCAAAAATCCACCAACACCCGGATTCTTAATCCTAAAACCCAAAACTCATAATACCCTAACTCAAATTTGGAGTTTGCTGCAGGAGCTTTGCAGAGTACACTAGCTTAGTTCCCTCAGATCTCAAAGCTCGTAAAAGCCAAAATGGTTCGTATTCTCCACCTGCTCGTTGTGGTTTTTGATGGTTTTTTAAATCTTATCTCAAAATGGGTTTCAACCCTTTTTTCCCACTTTTTACTTGAATTAATCTTCAACAATGGCATCTGTTGATCCGTCTTCTATTATATTTGAACTTAAAGTTTGGTGCTTTGCAATCATAGTGATAGTTCTATATGTTTAGATCACTGATTTTAAATTTTAGTGTTTCTATTCCTTTAATATTCGTTTGAATGCTAACGGTTGGACATGGGGCTTCTTTAGATTTTACTTTTCAAAACATGAATTGTGTCTTTTGGACTCAACCGAAGAAAGCTGGAATTTTTAATATAATCTGTTCTTTGAAGGACACAACCAGGACAGAACATAGAACTTGGAGGTAGGAGATGAAGCATAGCATGTGACAATTTTTTTGCTATATTTAAATATTTATTATATTATTTGTTATTTGATTATTTTAATAATTTTTGCTGCCAATTGGAGCATGCCATGTGGTTAGATGTATGTCAGGTCATCAACTTCCGTTAACTTTTGGATGACAACTTAATAGAGGGACTATTTTTGCACGATGGAAAAAAGTGAAGGACTAAAATCGCTCAAAAAAAAGTTGGGGGACGAATTTCGCCAAATTGAAAAACATGAGGGACGAAAATTACATTTTAGCCTTAATTTTTTTGGCACATGCCAATGTATTTTTAGTAGATAAAGTTTCTCTAAAATGAGTGTGAATATAAAATAAGCAAGTAAAGATGTATCCATCTTTAATTATTTAAAATAAACTAAAACTATATTATAATTAATCAAGGGTTGATGCATGTTTACTAACTCATTTTACGTGCAAACCCATGCATTTTAAAGATTTTTTAATTTTTAATGACAATAATTTGGTGCAGTTTTTTCAAATTGTAGATGATCCATTTTCTTCCCTTTCCAAGGTGATAACATTACAAATAAATATACAGACAAATTCTAAGGTCCTTCAAATACATTAGCTACTTAGGGTGAGTACCAAACCAAAAAAAAAAAAAAAACATTAGCTACTATGTGAATGCAATAACCAAAAGTAATCAACGTGTCCATTCAATTTAAATTTTACACAAAGTTTGGTTCAGTCTCCAAATCTATATCTATAGTCTATAAAACATCATTTGCAACTCATTTTTATTGCAAGTTTTTACAGGTGTCATCTTATCGTGCATTATCTTCTCCTATACTCTTCTTCAAGACTTCTATTACGATGCTACCTAATTGATATTGACAGTTACTAACAATACATGTATTTATCTATATTTATCATTATACTAATTTAAAAAAAAAACGTATCAATATGTCTGTTCTGCTTCCTGTGTTGCCTGCCTTGGTATGTTAAATGTTTCAACCTTTGCTTTCTCTTTGATGTCGTATTCAATTGTTCTACCCTTTGCGCCGTCCTTAGGTAATGTAATCGTTTAATACTGCATTGGAATGCAACCACTAATACATGTATGCATTTAATGTTGAATTTTTTCCAATATGTTTATTTTGATTGTTAAGAAAACCCTAATCGTATTTACTTTTCATCTGCTCATTCTTTCCAACATTAATTGAACAATTTCCTACATTAATTGTATTTCCAACATTATTCTTATTATTAAGAAAAACCTAATTGTATTTCCAACATTAATTGAACAATTTCGTTCTTTCTAATCGTATTTGTTTTTCATCTGCTCATTATTTCATAATGTATTACAACTTTGATTCCATCTTGGACATCACTCCTGCCAAGGAAACTTGGACGATTCTGGCTAGGGTAATTCGAATTTGGAAGTTCCGAAATTTACCAAGCCAAAAATTCCTTTCGATGGAAATGGTCCTGATGGATGATAAGGTATGTTGAACTGCAATTTCTTCTTTCCACTATATGTGTTGATTGTTTTTATTATTCGGTTATAGTACATACATATATATATATATATATTGTTTCCATAATTTGTGTAATTATGAACTTCTCTTCTTATTTTAGGGAGATAAAATACAAGCATCAGTTTAGATGACTTTCATTTATAAGTTTGACAACGATGTCTTGGCAGGTTCTGTTTATTTGGTTCATTATTTTGGGGTTGCTGCTAATGTGGGTAATTACAAGACTACGCCTCACATTTATGAGTTGAATTTCCAATTTGCTACAAAGGTATCTGTTGTCTAACCTAGTGTTTATGTTTCTGTCCCCTTCAAAACTTTTGCTTTAGTGTCCCAATTTCTAGGTTATGTCGAGGATGTTATGACATGGACTATTTAGTTGGTAAGTTGATCATAATGCTTGATTTTTAGTAATTCAACAATATTTATTTCTTTGTCTTTTGTCCTGATAATAATAACTTTATTTTGGTATTCACTTAGATTTCAAGTGCTTAGATGTCATGGATTGGAGTGGGAACCGTGAAGGAGCTTATCCAGAATGGTACTAAGACCAAGATGCGTGTCATTGCTCTTGATGCAGACAGGTAGTGTTTTTTGTTAGTTTTTCTTATGTAGTTAAGTTTTTAATGTTTTTGGTTGATTTGTGATACAAGTTTTGTTAGTTTTTCTTGTGTTGATGAATTGGACACGTTCCTCGATTCTGGTGAGCTGCACAATGTTGTTGTGTTTGTTGTTGTTGTTGTTGTTGTTGTTGTTGAACTTGCCAAGGCGAAGTCCTTCCAAGGTTTTCTTCTTCTTTGGTTGTTCTATTTTTTATTTTTATCTTTATGTCATTGCTTTAATCTCGTGATTTTTCCTGTTTTTAGGCAAAATCGTTCTTCAGAATGCTATGAGTTTTACCAAATTGTATTTCAATCCTTATTGCTCTGCAGCTGTTAGCCTAAGGAATCGGTATTTTAATATAACCTCTTCGACTTCTTTGTTTATGACAATTTTGTTGCTTTCAACTTGAGATGTCATTTGTTATTATTCTTTCTTGGATGTTAGGTGTGGTGTTGCAGCCTAAGATGTCAACTCTTTGAAATGAATAGATATAAAAAATGAGAAGGGGGGTTGAATTGTGTTTTAGTTAACTTTTCGAAAATCACAAAGTTTTCTTTCTAATAGCGTCGATCAGACACAAAGAGGCGTCTGATGTAAAACAGAAAATATGAAAACTTAACACTTTCAACCCAGTTAGCACAGTGAAAATAAAGCAAACTTTAAGAAGTAAGATAAGAGAGTTAACACAGATTTATATTGGTTCACCCCAAACCTTGGGCTACGTCCAATCCTTGGTTTCCCAAGTATTATCACTATAATTGATCAGGTTACAAAAGGGTATTGTTTGCACACCTAGCCTCCACAGGCTCAACTAACAAGTATTGTTTGCGCACCTAGCCTCTTCAAACTCAAACAAGCATTCTTTCAGTAAGTATCTTCAGGCTCTACAAATGATAAGAGTTGAATGAAGCAGCAGCTTCACATATTATAACTTTGCAATTCAACCGAGTAACACTCAATGAGTGATTAAGTATTTAAGGTTGGTATGACTGCAATAAACAATTATTAATAAATACAAATGATTGAGCAGAGAAGTCTTCTAAGAAGAACTTAAGAGAGCTTTGAATGCTAAGAGAGTATTGAATGCTTGAGTAAGTTCGTTCGGGTGTGTATGTTCAACAGTCTTCATAGTTTTCTATTTATACTCAATAGTAATAAATCCGTTGAGGAGGATTCTTCAAATGAGTAAACTTTTGTTCTTCATTCATTAATGCCAAAGTGTCGTTCTGAACTTGCATTTAATGTTTATGGTCGTTGGAGAGCTTCAAGACAAGTTGAACGTATATGTTGACATTGCTTTATCAGAGTGCAGCTTGATTCAGAGCAATGTATGTTGCTTTTTAGACTTGGGTAGCGCGACTTTTCTTGTTTGTGCAACTCGGGTCTGTGACCGAGTAAAGGTCATTTTTCCTTTGGTAACAAAAAGAATTTTAAGCACGGGTTGATGCTTTTAGCTTCTGAATTTGAATTTCTCGATATGAAAATGCAATGGAGTATTCTTTGCTATCAAATAGAAGTGAATCGAAAAACTTCCAGTCAGTATAGAGAGTAGGACGCATTTTCATGGCTTGTAGGAACTGAGACTTTCTTCAGACGCATCTTTATGACTTGTATGCTCTTGCTTTATGATCTGCACACTTAAAACACATATTAGTGGATTTCAAGGGTTCACTTAAAATCATCCTTTCGTTTGGATTCATCAAAATTAGAGATGTCAAAAACTTAGACTTAACAATCTCTCCCTTTTTGATGATGACAAACATATCCTTCTGTTGCAGATTTTGCTTCTTAAAACTACGGTTCCCTCCCATAGCATTACTCTCACCCCCGGATTTTTTTGCTCCACGTGCGGGTTTCATGACTTTCTTCACTTCAATCCAATCTCCATGCAGGTCCACCCCGACCAAGATCTTTGGGATTCTGATTCATGTTTATTATGTTGGGATTTTGAGTGGGCTCCACATTCTCGTGCTCCATCCTATCGCCACCATGATCCACCGCCGCTGCCCCCATGTGTTGCAGCTGATGTATTCTCCTTTACACTGGTACAATTTCACCAATATGACCATAGAGACCACATTTTTTACACAACATGTGAAGCCCCTCGTATTCCACATTAAACCACCTATTCCTGAACCAGAACTTCCCCACCACCGGCTTATCCAACTCAAATTCGACACAGACCCGAGTAAACTTGCCTCTGGATGCATGAAATGTCCATATATCAACCCTCACCGGGACACCAACAGCAGAAGCTAGAGCCAGCAAGACACTTTCATCATAATATTCCATGCCCAAACCAGGGAACCTAATCCACACCAAGGTTTTATTAATATTAACCTCAGATGCCACAAAGTCAGGTTCTCATGATCTCACCGCGACACAATGATCAAAAACCATCCATGGGCCCCCTGATATCACCTTCTCCCTGTTAGCCTCAAGATTAACCATGAAGAAACCACGACCAATATCCACCATATCCATGTCACCAGTCGGCTTCCACATTGCCTTCAGTCCGTCTCTAATTGCCAAAAAACCATTGCTCTTACCCAACAATGTCACAATCACAACATCCTTCCATGGCTTCCATGGCTCCTCCAAAATCTCTTCTTTGATGTAGCATCTAGGCTTCAGCCTATCTCCATTATCCAATTCAATCTTAAACAGCTTATTCCCCAAGAGATCATCCTTCTATCTCCTTGGAAGGGGTTCCTAAGCCCCCAATAGTTTATCTCTAAAAGAAACTCTCGCACCATCCACTCCTCCTCCGTCGTTTGCCGGCTTTGGAGGTGGATGCACTCCATGGCTGTTTTGGTCTCCTCTAGGGATGTCAACGAGGCGGGGCGGGCACGGATACTGGTTACCCGCTACCCGCCCCGTTGGATAAAAAATCTACCCGTACCCGCCCCATACCCGCACGGATACCCGCTTAACGGGTTTTAAACGGATTCGCGGGTTTTCACGGGTATCTGTGGATATCCATGGATAGTTATGAAAAACAAACAAAACTTTTTTTTAATTAAAAAAAAATACACAAAACTTAAACAAACCACCACATTAATATCTTCCGATATTTGAACAAAATAGCACCTACAAATTAATACATCGCACTTAAAATATCCATGAAACAATACAATAGATGAAAATTATCTATGAAATGATATAAGAACTTTGAGAGTAGATATATATAATAAAGGGTATTATAGTAATTAAGTAACGGGTGCGGGTATCCGTGGGCACGGATAGTGTGATACCCTCCCCCGCCCCGTTTATAGACGGGTATTGGAATTACCCGTTTATTTTACCCGCGGGTACCCGTTTAACTACCCGCCCCGTGCCCGTTGCGGATTTTATCCGCGAGTATCTGCGGGTACGGATAAAATTGTCATCCCTAGCCTCCTCCCACTCTCTCCATTTATTTTCAACCAAAAAAAAATTTTAACTTTAACAATAACTATTTCAAAAGTCATACATATTTTATATTTAATTGACGTTACAAATTTTTTTTAAAACAACCATATATCAAAATTAAATTTTAAAAATTCATTCAATTAAAAATTATTCAAGCTTCTAAAAATGTCCCAATGTCAGTGTCAACACATAGGGAAACAAAAGAGTTATATTATTTGAACATAAATTTTGGATAACATATCTCTATCACTTACTTACTTTTTATCTTCTTTGTATACACGTTTCTCGAAAATACAATAAAACAACAAAAGGGACACATTTTGGTGTCCCCATTTTGTGTAAAAAAACATTGCCCAAACAAAATCATACACAGGGTGCTATCTAAGGATGAAGAGGGAGCTTTAAGGCTATTCATCGTCATGCCACCAGCACAAGCCGCCATAGGCATTAGCACTTCTACCCATTGAAAATTGCAAATTACACTTGTCAAGGATGAAGAGGAAGGTGATTTCAGTGTGTAACATAATTCGTGAAGGTCCAATCTAGCAGAAAATAACAAATGAAGGGGAAAGGGAAAATTGGGTTCGAGAAACGACATCATTCTGTGAACAAAACTGAGTCATACCCATCCATATTTCTACGTATGCCTGAGAGATTTTTATCAACATTTTATAAATCTTAATTCAACAATGATCCTTCCATCCCTGTTTTTATTATTTTTTAATCAACCCTACCATCCATGTTAGTAAATCTCAAACCGAAGTACAGAAATTGAGTCAGATTTAAATTAATTGCATAATCGTACAAGGTACCAAAAACAAAACAAGATATGCGTAGAAGCACTACATCTCTTCTTCAAAGATAGAAGAAACATTCATATCAATAAACAGACTCATGTTTGAACCGCAATAGAGATTTGACTTAGAGTCTCGCTACCTTTCATGAAATAAAAATAAAATAAAAAGGATACATTCTGAACATTAACTATGATAAATGGTAATAACACTCGATGCAATTTCAATTTCGGATCAAGTCATTACATAATTGCCACCGTAAAAATATTTCACCTTCCATGAAATTTTAAAGGGCAATATCAATCTCAGCTTTAATATTCAAACCAACAACTCATACGACCACATCACAACATCCCATTTAGACACAAAACACTAAAACTACCAACTAATTAGGGTTTCACAAAAACCACATTAACAAGATTATTTCAAATAACAAACCTAAGCCCTCTCTCCTTCTATTTTGGTTTAGCATGTCCAGATGATCATTAAGACAAAGCAAATTGATGTGATGATGTCTTTGTTGCTTGATTGTTCGGTTTGAGTTCATTTGTAGCAAATGAGTATCAAACCGACTGATGTCATGTCACGTATATTCGATACAATTCCAATCTTTCTTTGAAAAGAATCAATATGCACATTTTTGTTTATGAAAAACAAGGCATAAAACAAACTAGAAACCCCTGGGGAACCAAGTTCCTGCTACATCAGCCCTTGCACATTTTGTTTGTGATGCTATAACTCGTGGATGTGGTAAAATCTAGTGAATAAAGATCTTTTAAGCTTGCTCACTCTATTTGCTTATGTGATTGTTGTGATGCTTGGTAAATAGATGCATGTTTGAAAAATGAAACATGGACTACAATGCTGATTTGATTGGTTTATTTGTTGTACATTTAATTATGAGAATGCCTTTTGTCCTTCGGTGAATCATGAAAGGTACTTCTGTAGTTTGCCTTTCTTGAATTAGTATTTCTGTTTTGAACATATCTTCTTGAGAGTGTGCAAATTTGTTGGTTGTTCATCCCTATACTGTGTTTAGTGTGTTACGGTGTCTCCTAATTGAGTTTGGATGATTGTTGAGTTGCTTAAGTAAGTCACGTGCATAATGAAGTTCATTTTCACATGTTGTGTTCTCCTAGCATCAGATCATAGTTTGTGTTGTACCCTTGTACACATCAGAGTTCAGTTTTGTTTGACACAAGGTGCAAATAATTTATTGATTTCTTAGCAATTTGGACACAATTGTCGTTTGAAACTTATGGCGGTTTTGCATCTTTTTTGTTCTGACATCAGATACTCTTAGAGGTATATACAATTCCAAATGAGGCTCCTTTTTTAAAAAAAACAAACACATAATTCGTTAAATTGTAAACAATCCAAGTTGAAATTCATTATGAATTAATGATATTTTTTTCAATAAATTATCATATAGTCTAATCTAATATAGATTACAAGTTGGTATTATAAATAATGTACAGTTTTTCCTCAAAAAAGGATGCTATAGAGTGATGCTTGTCAAATGACTTGTGATTTTTTTTTTTAAATAGACATAAATAAAATTAGTCATTGAAAATATAGTATTTTTGTTTTAGGTCTTTATTTGTATTTTTGTTTTGGTCTAATTTTTTCAAGTATATTGGTTGTAATCACTGTCGGCAGCAACATCACACCCAACAGTAGCAGCATGACCAACAGCGACGAGACTCTCCGAAGTATTCAAATTATTAGTTTCTTTATTAATGAGAAACATATTAGATACTAATCAAGTACTTGACATTAGAATATTTTTATATATGAATTGTGTACACTTGATATAATTTTAAATAGCTCAGAGACCTGTGCTAAACATCAGTATGACAATGTTAAATATTTTAAAGAAGTGTAATTTTTTTTTTAGTATCTAAAAGTGTAAAGGATCATTTGGATGCTGCTTATCAAAATAATGTCATCATTTTGTAACAAAAAAAAAGTATGACATTGTACGTTTGATTTAGACTGACTATAACCTTCACGAAAAGATTTTTGCCTATTTTCTTTAACTGTTTTTGTAATAGATAAGAAACATAATTTAGCTAATGTAAAATACTGGAAGGTTTGCCGTGGAAAGTATGAAAGAATACTCCATCAATTAATTATTAAAATTAAGACAAGAGAACTATATATCATAAAATAAACTTGATTATACATCACCATAAAGGCTATGTACCTCTACATTAGAGAACATTTTTTATTTTACATCATCGGATACTTTTTAAAGAGTTAGATATATATTAAAGTGATTTTTTAATTGACAATGTCTCAACCAACATATCAACTTTCTATAAAAGAAACATACATTCGACATAGAAATCACATTTTGGCAAAGGATTTCCTCTATTACTCAAAAATGAGAAGTAGGGGGATTATTCTTTTGAGTTTCCCAACATTGAAAACATAAGAGCCAAAAATATTACTACCAATATTGTAGTGACAATATTCAAGTATTCATGACTACACAAATGGCTACATGTGAGTTTAAAAAGTAAAAAATATGAGACTATATAAACTCGCATAGATCTTGTAATGGCAATTTATATAAACAACTGTCACCTTAAAAGGTAGGATCTTTGGCACTTCAACTAGTCTTAAGCTTCAAAATTGGAGCAAGTGTCATAGATTTATAATCTATCTTCTCTAAGACAATGTGAAAAAAGTCTATAATATAATTTAAAGGATAAAATAAATAAAAGAGAGTATTTTTACTAAATGTGGAAAGCTTACATATTTGATGAAAAGAGGTATTAAAATAAAGGAAGAAAACCCATGATTTTATTGGTTACAAAATAAGAAACAAAGGTTATTGGAAGAAAATGAAAAAAAAAAAAGACATTATGATCCAAGGTAAATTTGATGTTTTAAAAAATATATTGTAGTGGGCACTGTAGCGACATTGGATCAGATTTAATTATAGTATAGATTATAACTAAGTTATATTTTATGAGAAGTTATTTATATTTTACTTATAATGTAAATGATTTATATATAAAATGAAATAATTTATTAAAATATAAAAAATATTACCACGGAAATTATGCTGTTAACGTTTTCATGAGCATTTTGATGGATGTTTCCATCAATAATGCATAAAAACATAACCGGTGGAGTTTTCCATCGGTAAAATTACCCCACGGTTTTTTTTTTGTCGGTAACATGTGAAATTTGTTGGTGACTGTTTTACGTGTTAGCGATGGATTTTTCCATCGGTAAATGTCACCCTTATCTATGGCTCTTTTTGACGAGCAGACCATCGGTAACTTATCGACAGATCTGAAAATTCGTTGGCAACTGTTTCAGATGAGCCTTTTACCTACTGATTTTTTTGTTGGTAAAAACTCGATAAATCCTCATTACCGATGCTTTTTTTGGGATATCGATGGATTTTATACGTCGATGATAAGGAGACCTTGATTGCTATGTAGAACACTTAATCGAGTTTCACATAGAAACTAAAATCAAACAGTTTAAAAAAGTTAGATGCAAACAAAAAGAATGTAATAAAAACCTAAAATAAAACATCTTATAATTCAAAGGATCAAAATAATTTTAAGTATAAAATAAAATAAAATAAAATAAATCAATGCATATTTCAATCCATATTTGTATTTGTATGTCATCTTATTCTCCGCTTTTGTTTTAGAGAAAACTAAGAGTTGAGATTTTATATCAATGTATCATCTATTAATTATTGGTGAAATGGGTGTAACATCCATGTTTTAGGACCTTGGTTATGTGTTTAAGATGTATGTTTAAGTGTTTGGAACCTTGCTTGAAAGATACGCGATCAATCAGCTTCGAATTGAACAAGTATGCAGCACGCTTAAGCGTGCAGTGACCCCACGCTCTAGTACGGAGCACGCTCAAGTGTGACAGACACGTGTGGAGCAGTGGCATGAGGAGCAAAACATGTGGCGACGAAACCGCATCGTGGAGACATTAACCAGTCTCCATGCTAAAGTGTTGGAGTGCTAGAGCGCGGAGCTCCCCACGCTAGACCGTGGACAGTGAGACTTGGAAAAATGCAAAGGGTTGCATATGCCCATAATAGAAAGAAGACAGACCAGAGAACGTGAGTAGGGATGTCAATTTTATCCGTACCCGCGGATACCCGCGGATAAAATCCGCAACGGGTACGGGGCGGGTAGTTAAACGGGTACCCGCGGGTAAAATAAACGGGTAATTCCAATACCCGTTTATAAACGGGGCGGGGGCGGGTATCACACTATCCGTGCCCGTGGATACCCGTACCCGTTACTTAATTACTATAATACCCTTTATTATATATATCTACTCTCAAAGTCCTTATATCATTTTCTAGATAATTTTCATCTATTGTGTTGTTTCATGGATATTTTAAGTGTGATGTATTAATTTGTAGGTGCTATTTTGTTCAAATATCGGAAGATATTAATGTAGTGGTTTGTTTAAGTTTTATGTATTTTTTTTAATTAAAAAAAAGATTTTTTTAATTAAAAAAGAGATTTTTTTTTATAACTACCCACGGATATCCGTGGATACCCGTGAAAACCCGTGGATACCCGTGAAAACCCGTTAAACGGATATCCGTGCGGATACGGGTAGTTTTTTTATCCAACGGGGCGGGTAGCGGGTAGCCAATATCCGTGCCCGCCCCGTTGACATCCCAAAACGTGAGAGAGAGAGGGGGGGGAGATGTTCGAGGTTCCGGAGCTCGGTACGACTTAATCGAGTATCGTTAAGCGAAACTGATATCACCGTTGTGTTTGTAGCATCGTCATCTTCATAACCGCATCTTCTATTTCGTAGCAAAATGGTATTGAGGTTTTCTCTTCGTTCGGTTATCGATTTTACGTTACGCTTTTGAATTAGGGTTACTGACGTTATCTGCTTCATGTACATGCATCCAGGTGAATTTTCGAAGCACCGGAGGTGCTTAGAGCAGGCGTGGCAGATTCGAGATAGTTCAGGAAGTGTCTGTTTCGTAGTTCCGGAGCTTGCTACATACACCTCAGGTGGGAGAAAGTAGCATCCTATCGTCGGAAACAGCTAAGTAGTGTAACGTAAAATAATTATTGTAGGGCGAACTAAACCCTACTAGTGAGCGAGTAACCGGCAATGCCAAAATCACATTGACGACTACCCTGTAGTACCAATAGTGATTTGGGGATTGGAGATTTTGAAGTTGACACAGGGAAACACAAGAAGGGGGGTTGAATTATGTTTCTTAACAGATTTTTCAAAATGCTTGCTGAAAACTCTTTTGCAAGCACACTATGTAGTAAACACACAATAAAAACATTTTTCAAAGAGTTAACAAACTCAATATCAAATCCCCACAGTTAGTATATACGAAAACAGTAAAGAGAAAGGGATAAAAGACTCACAAAAGGCGATTTTATCCTGGTTCACTCTCTTCCAACCAAGAGTTACGTCCTGTCCCTTCGACTTGAAGGTTTTCTCCACTATAATCCAATAGCTTACAAGTATTCTTTCACTTGTCTCTTCAGGCTTACAACTCACAGGTATTCAACACCACTCCCGGCACTCAAGTATTATTTTCCAGTCAAGCCTCTTCAGGCTCTCTCTAATTTAAGAGATGAAAAGATTGATCAAAGAACTCACTATGTGAGAGGGTATGAAAGTTTATGATCAAAGATTACAAAGTAATTAAGATAAGATTTAACAGAGTTTTAGCACTTTCAGATATCAGAGCTTTGTTGTTGTTTCGGTTACCTTCTTTACTGGGGTCGTCCAGTATTTATAGAAGGAGTGCAGCTTGAGCTCTTTCTTCTTAAACGGTCTTCAAGAAATGTCCATTTATAGATAGCATTAAATGCTAGGATCCATTGAGTCTGATAACTTGATATGTGATCTTCAGAAAAGCACTCTTGCTTATCAGAAATGTTGAAAGTGGTACTGTCACTTCTCTGTTGTACCTGAAAGTTGCCTTTTGTGTTTCCTTCTTTGTATTGAGTCAACTTTGCAGCAGCTTGTGTCCAAGTGCAAAGTATTTGTGTAATCGATGGTACTATGTTTCTCTTACGAAGAAACAAAGTGTAAAAATTTGAAACAACACATGAAAAAGACATGGAAACAATCGAATTAAATTAACAATCATTTGAATAAAAGCATTGACTAGACGGTTAATAAGCAGTACATCTTTGGACATGCATTGAACTAGAGCAACTAGGTAGTCTATTGATATATTGTCTAGTTATTCTACCGGGTAGTCTAGTTAACTGGTCGTCTAGGTTCTATCGGGTAGTCCACTTATAAGATCGTCTAATCTTTTCTCGGGTGGACTACAAGTCTTTGGACTTGCTATTTGTTGGACTTGTTCTTTTAACTGATAAGCTTAGTACTCGTCTAGCGCTCTTTAGACTTTGTTATTTTTAACGGTTCGTCTAGCATTACTCTTTTAGACTAGTTCTTTACAAGATGAGTTTAATTGGCTCGTCTAGCAAACATAGTTTGGACCCGTGATGCTTTTGAACTTTAGACTAGTTCCCTTGTCTAATAATATTCAAAACAGTCCTACACACTGGACTAGACAAGTTAGTTCATAACTTACATTTTCCATACAAATTTAATCTTTTTGTTAACATCAAAACTTAAGAGATTATTTAATCATAACCACTTTGTTCCAAACAATCTCCCCTTTTTTGATGATGACAAAAACATATTAAATTTGATTGAACAAAGTCTAAGAGAGCCAAAAAGGCAGACCCTAAGACAAAGAATTCAAACATTATATCAAGTCTAATAACAATTAATCAGATATGCAAGACAGATAGGTCATGTATCAAAGCTTATAAACTTAAGCATATAAGCAGTTATCAAAGCATTAATACAAAAATGCATGAAACATAGTATATGCATCAGATCAGATATATACTAAGTTAAAAGACATGTTTTCCAAAACTTTTCAAATTTAACTCATCTCTCTATTTGTGCCCCCCCCCCCCGTTGTCATCAGACAAAAAGGTAATAGGAGATGGACCATCATTGTCAGTTGAAATCAAAACAAAGAGAGACAAATGACTAAAGGGAAGTTTAGGAAGAAGCAGAAGGAGGTGGAGGTGGAGCAGGTGGGTCTTGATTTTGCCTAAATCCCATAGCAGAGAGCATCTGGTGCATCTGCTTGAGCAAGGTATTGGTAGGTTGGATAGCCTGTTGAACACTTCTTTCAACTTGTTCTTCTATCTACTTAGCCACAATTTCTTGCCAATTCGATGACCTTGTTCAGGCATAGTATTGATGGCAAGAGAATGTTGGGGAGCTTCTGGATGGATAACAGAAAGAGGAACAGGCTGTGAAGCTTGTTTCTCAAACCTTTGGTAAATTCCTCAGAATCTGCCACATTCTCTGCTTGGTGCTCTTATTGTACTTGCTTTGCAGCTTCAGCAACTATCTCCTCAATCTCCTCAGTGTATACCTCGGTTTCATGAACTGAATGCTCTGGCTCAGAATTTGGTTCCACCCAATGGACTTCATCCTCATAGATATATGAACTTCTCAAGGGAATGCTAAGAGTGTCTGAGTGAATGAAGAACCTGACCTCAGAGAAGCCATATTCTCCTCTCACTATTGGAGTCTCTTCTTTTTCTTCGGCAGAGATACCTGAGGAGGATGCTTGCTTGGAGAAGATTTTTCTATAAGTCTCCTAGTAACCTCGAGCTTCATTCTCAAAATTTTCTCCTTTTTCAGTAAGGTAGATTTCCAGGATATCAGCATCAATCCTTTCATCCTGGTTGACTTTTTGCATGACTTTGTCTGGAATGGGAGAGATCCTCTGAGGAGGTCAAAATTTGTCATCCTTGTCTTTGTTGAGGTCTATCATTGGCAGCCTCGGGCAAATTCTTGGAGGGACCATGCCAACTCTAGTTTTGGTGGAGTGAGACAACCAGGTGGGGGCATAAAGTTGGCAGCCCTATAGTATCTTGGCATAGAGAACTCAGCTGTGAGATGACCATACATCAGATAGTCACCAACATCGACAAATGTGCCATACTCTCGTGGATGTTCAAAAGCTTTCCACTTCACTTCTCTGCTCAGGATAAATCTTCTGTAGCCATAGGTCCTTGATCTTCTGTACTCAACATTGTCTTCTTTTAATTTGGAGGGAACAGCCCACCAGATAAGAATTATATCCCTATCAACACCATCAATATGGGGATAAAGGGTTCCATTTTGATGAGGTAGGGATAGATTTTCTTAGGTGGGAATTTTTGTTGAGGTTGGTGAGTGTCGCGATCGTCCCGTCCGGGAGCCGTGAAAAAGAAAGTAAAAACAGTAGAGTCGCCACCAATATTTTATTTGGGAAAAACATTGGAAAAACCATTTATTTTAAGGAAATCGGTCTAAAATAAAGATAGAGATTTGAGTCCGGGAGTCGGTTACGAGTAGGGAAGGTGTTAGCACCCTACATTGCCCGTTTAAAAACGGCACCTCAAGTTAATTGTGCAAACAAATTTTAATAACCTTTGAAAATATTTATTTTACCCTACTTTTTAAATGATAAAAAAAGATAAACACAGCAAGAGGGAAAATTAAATTTTGGCTTGAAAGAATTATTGGTTCTACTCCTACGTATTCTCAGGTGCGATGGGAAACTCAAAGCCACGTAGTTCTTATAGAAAAAAGTTTGATTCATTGGTTGATTTTAATTTTTGGTAAAGATTTTATTTTGATTTTGAAAAGGGATTTTATTTTAAAATTAATTCACTCATGCATAGGGTCCAAGATAGTAGTGTTATATGATAAACCCTTACATATCACACGATACTTGAGGATGAAAATACATCAACGTCATAGATTGTTACATGAATTTGAAAAGATTTGTTATTCATTTTATAAAAATTTATTAACGGTACTTGAAAGCATTTTATTATTTTATGGGAATTCAATCTTGCACAAGGTTAAAGATAGTCAAGCTATACGATAAATCCTTGCAATTCATACAACACTTGAGGATGAGAAATCATACATCAACGTGTAGATTGTTGCGTGAATTCAAAAGGATATATTTTTATTTTTATTTTTTGTTTGCCTTTTTTAAAAAAAGGATTTATATTTTTATTTTATTTTTTTTTGTACTTTTTTTTAAAAAAAAAGGTTTTTGAATCCAAAAGATAACAACTTGAAAATCTTTTTTTTTAAGGTTTTCCTTTGAAATTTATTTTTATTCAAAACCTGACCCTGGCCCAATAAGAAACATCTCCTCTCTAAGCCCAAATCCAAAGAGCTTCTACCTTTTTATTTTGGAAAGAAAACATTTTTGTGAGCATACATCTGGCCCATACAGTGCACCCATGACCCAAAAAGGCCCATTTGACTTTATCAAATCAGAACATAACTTTACGTTAAAAAGAAAATGAAAATAAAAACCTTCTACATAAACATAATAAAATACCAGAGAAAACAAGGAACAGGGATAACCCAAAATGAAAGAGGAGCAGATTGGTGACCCATGCAGTGGCTGAACGACGCAGTGACGATGGTCGGTCGTGGAGGCAGCACGATGAACGGCGGAGCAAAGTGGGGTTGGGATGGTACAAGGCGCCATTGAGGCATAGGTCGTGGATCCACGGATCTGAACCGCGTGGGCCTGGCTGAGACGCTGCTGAGTGACGACTGAAGAGCTCCGCGTCGGCGGCGAGACCAAATAGTGTGCGGCGGTCCGATGCTATGGCGGTGGCTGGTGTGAGTCACGGTCAAGGAGTTATACAGCGGAGACGGTGCGTGACTCGCGGTGGAGGATGCGGCTTGGGTGAATCCATGGCGGAGGTGGTGAGATGGTGCTGAGCAGTGGCTATGGAGGAAATCAAACCTGGGCTGTTCTTCTACCTCAGAAACATATTGTCTTCTCTTGTTGCTTTTCATTGTTTGGTTTTTTGTTTCTTTTTTTTTTTGTTTTTTTTAAAGGAAGAAGAGGAAACATAATAAGTAAAAGAAGGAGTTTGATGAAGATGAAGTGACAAGGGAAGAGAAGAATAGAGGAAAGAGCTCTAAGAATATTTATCTGTTCTTTTTGTTTCTTCTGATAAGAGTCCCCCCCCCCCCCCCCCAAACAAGCTGCTTCTTTATATAGTAACAACAGGGAAGATGGTGTCAAATTTGTTATTGCCGTGCTTTGAGGTGTAGACAAAAAAATGCAGAGGGTGGTACATTTTGTGGGAGCATATCAGTCTTTACTCCATCACATTGCATGGTTGCAATGGTGCAGGGGTAGTACACCATCATTTTTAGAAAAAAAAGCAAAATAAAACAAAGAGGGACCGAGAAAACAATATCTGATCCATACTTGAAAGAGCAAAACGAAAGCTGGCCATTTTTCAAATTTTTTTACTTTTTATTATTTTTTATTTTATTTTAATAACAAATCAAATTAATAATACAAAAACAAATTTTTTAGTTGGGCTTGGATAATGGGCCCAAAAGATATCTTGGAACAAAAACGAAAATGCGCTCCATTTGATGATGTAATGGGCCAAGAATAAAAATGTTTTTAGTTTTTTCATTTTTCTATTTTTTTTTATTTTTTTTGAAAATATTAATTAAAAAAAACATCCGGACAAAATTAGGTGTTCACAGCAAGTTAGAAGAGGGCCATTGGCAGTGTAATGTTCATATGGAAGTGGTTCATTAGGGATATAGGGATAACCTATATAGCCTCTGGGAATGAAGGTTTCAGGCTCAAATTCATATTCCGGTAGAGGGTAGAATGCTCTGGGTTCAGGTGTAGGTGGGAATGTATGGTACAGGATTCTCCAGTTTCTCTTTACTTTGGCCCAACTATCAGCTTGGCCATCATAAATGGTAGAAGGGTCAGTGTAAGGGAATTAGACTTTGGGTAGTTTGGGGAAGGTGCACCAAGAATAACACCATCATCTGGTTTGTTAAACCAGTGATCATCTGCAAGAATGATGAATGGAAATTGTGGTATAAGTGGAGATGTGTGAATTGGTGAGTGTTCAATTTGGTGTTGAGGTGAGTATTGTGGTTGTTCTTGTATGGATAAGAGATTTTGGCTTGGTTGTGGTGAGTGAGTTTAGGTGTGTGGTTGTGATGGTGGTGTGATAGGAATATTCACATATTTAATTACCTCAGCAACAACAGTTTCAATCACAGAGTGAGTGGGTGGAGTTACCTCGGCAGTTTTCAAAGACTTGGCTTTTCTGGCAGGTTGCCTTGCTTTGGTAGGGACTTCAACAGGAGTAGCAACCTGCTTCTGCTTCTTCAGAGCTATTCCAATAGGCTGATCATAGGACTGGACAGAAAACCGAGACACGATAAAACCGAAGAAAAAACATGTGAACGGGTGGGTCGGGTCGGGTCAACGGGTCAAACGGGTGGGAAATTCGGTTTTGTATGAGTTCAATCGGTCGGGTGCGGTTCTGGATTTTTGTATTCGTCGGAATCCGAACCGATCGAACATACGTCTCATATACATGAATTTTTTTATCCATTTCGTTGCCCAAGACTGCTACCTAGTCAGTCAAGTCAGTCCATTTAATATATGCACACTGCACAATATACTGATCCCATACCCCCATACCCTTTATTCTACCCACTACGGCACTCTACCCACACACTAGGCCTAGAAGCTTCAGTTCTCACACCTTCTCCGGCAAGCAGACTCCACGCCGCCACCGTTCACGACCAGCGCTTCACCGTTCATCATCATGATCGCCGCTCTGGACTCGTCCTCTGCGCCTCTCCTTTCCCTCCATCCGACTCCACCTTGCGAGTTGCAAGAACACAGATCCGTCATCGCAGCTTCTTCCTCACCACCGCATCTCTCCCTCGTCTCCCTCCCGTTGCCGTCGAAGCTCCCACATCTCCCCGTCGAAACGCCCTCTCCTCGCCGTCGAAGCTGGGTCTCAAATCTGTATTTTCTTGAATATTTTTATGTTTTATTCTTCTGAGTTATTTGATTTTGTCTCTGATCAGTATAAACAATTTGTTGTAGCCTTTTTCAGCACTCAGATCTTCATATTTATTATTTTCTCTTCTGGATTTGTTGTTGTTTAAATGTTCTGTCTTCTACTCTTCTATTTTTTTATTTATTTAAACAGTGTAAACCCGCCCGTCAACCCGCAAACCGGCTGCCCAACCGACCCGGCTAATCCGAGGCTTCAAACGGTCGGGAATGGGCTAGACATTTAGGGTTTCAGTTTTCCTCAGATTGGAGTTTTTAGGCCCGAAACCGACCGAACCCGCCCGTTGTCCACCCCTAGCTGATCATCTTCGTCATCCTCATTGTGAGAGAGAATGATCTTTCTTACCCTTTTCTTCTTCTGAGCAACTTGGGATTCATCAGCCCTTGGTTCCCTGATGACAATCCTAGTGGGAGGCTTCCTTGTCCCTGATGGACAGGCAGATTGAGCAGGTCGCGTCTAGCCGGCTTCTTTTGCATGTCTTGACCCTCAGCTTTATTCAGCTTATTATGTTCTTCCTTAACCTTCTTCATTTGTTCCTTCTTAGCCAACTCCACTTGAATCACCGGATCAAGTTTCATCATAACTAAATTCATCCTACCAAATATAGCAGGGGACATGCCATGAGTCTTGAGATAAGTAGCTTGCTCCTCTGGAGTTCCAACTTCCAGCATGGCATAAATTTGATGAGACTTGAGAACCTTGGAGAGGAGATGACAGTAGGGTATGGCAATACTCTTCTCCTTGTGTATCGCGGAGTTTCTGAACCCGGTGAAGAGAAGGTTGGGTAGATTAACAACAGTCTCAGTCACGAGATGGCAAAGGCAGAACTTGTGGACTGAAGAGATGTTATCATTTGACACAGTTTTGTGAAGGATTGCTTTGTTGAGGATTTGTTGAAGGATCCTGGGTTCATCCTTCATATTGACAGATTTCCACTCAGCTGCAACATTTTCTGGTCTCATGAGAAGGGCCCGCAAGACTTCCTCACCACCCACTTCTTTTTCTCATTCAACAGTTAGGGTTAACCCGGCTTGGGGACAGTTTATCGCAGTTGCGATTGTAGCTTCTGACACTATTACCTAAGTGCTCAAAACATAAGCTTTCACTTCAGTAGCCGTTACAGTAGGGTTTCTCCTATAGCCATCGGACCCCCGGCACACCGGACCCGGCTCCGGCCTCCGAACCACTAGCACCGTCCCCCGCACCACTGCTGCCCAGCCCCCGGACCACCAGACCTGGCCCCGGCCCCTGAACCATGTTACTTTATCCAAACGAGGAATTTTGCAAATGAAAGGAATTCAATTACTTTATACAAACAATAAATTTTGCAAAAGAAGGGAATTCAAATGGAGCAATTGAATTTCCTAGAATTTCAAATTCTTTGGATTTTTCAATTCCCTCATCTAATCGCACCCTACATATATATTTGAACATCAGGCAATCGTGGTTAATGATGTTCAAAATTATGATTAATGACATTCAATTGAGTTAGGGATTTGAAATGGTGATGGAGGAAGAAGAAAGGGAAGGATCGGAACGATAACATTTTAGGCATTTAGGGATTTAAACATTAAATGATTTTTTTGTTTTCTATTTTTGTTTTTTGAACAATTTCCAAGCTGGAATATCACAAAAGTATGTTAACAGTGAACCTCGGCTTATTAACTGACGTGGGTGGGCGAAATCTAACTGTGGGACTAACGTGACTATGTTTTGTTATTCTCGGAGACTAAATGGTGATTTTTCTTAGCGACTAAAGATGTACCCTCATTTTTTGTGAAGGACTAATTTCGGTCATTAGTCTATCTTTAATGATGTGTTAATTAATGTTGATTGACAGTTTAAAAAAGTTTACATTGACAATATATAATATCTAAATCCAAAAAATATCATTAAAGGTTGGTATTTTTATGTTTTACGAAATATTCAAGAACTACATTATTTCACCTTTTTTATATCAGCAGTATTATTTGAATATTAAAATTGGACAACAAAAATCGAAAATACTTTTTATGATTAATACAGTTAAAAAACGTGGTTAATGAAATATTGAGTTTGGTTAATGGATACGGATATTGAGGTGTCGCAACTCATTAATCATCAACAGTACTTCATTAACCACGATCTAGAACGTCATTAACCATGATTCTCAAGTGTTCAAGGCAATCGTGGTTAATGATGTTCAAAATCATTATTTATGACGTATGAGTTGTGACAACTTAGTATATCCATTAACCAAACTCAACATTTCATTAATCACGTTTTTAAATTACATTAATCATAAAATTTAACGTCAATTCTTGTTATCCTATTTTTGATGTTAAAATAACATTTCACTTATTCAATTTTATGTATCAGTGCAACTTGTTCGGGCAAAATTTCAACTCCATTGGAAATTGCCTTTTTCAGGAGAGTAAAAAAAAAAAAACTAAAGCTAAGTGTAAACAACCTCAGTCTCTAGCACTACTCGAATCTAACGGAGGAAACAAAGAAAAACCTAACTCAACGGAAGGGTATATAAGAAAGAACCACTCCCCTGAGGCGGTGCCGTCGGCTTCAGAGACAAGAAGACAATGGCGACGAATGCTTTGGCCTTCACTGTGACCGTCACTAACCCCACTAATTGCTTCGGTTCCAAGTCGCCACCCAACGCTGCCAAAGTTTCCATTTTTCTCTCAGATGCTCTGCCGGTAACCTTATCTTTCCCCATTCCCTTTATATTTGATCAATTTTAAACCCTTTTGGTTTTGCTTGCTATGAAAATTAATTATTTGAAACTTGAGTTTGTCAATGCAAAATAAGAAAATTAATCAATTTGGTTATTTCTCTTTTGTGCAAATGTGCCATATTACATGTTGGGTACTGTTGCCCAAGAGCTTAAACAAATTGATGCAATTTTTTTGCTTGAAACATAGTTAAAGGAGAAAGGCCTTGGAAAAATTCAGATGCTAGACTTGTGACTTGTGTTAGGAGATGGTTCAATCTGGAAAGCAAAATCCTTTGGTGCTTCGGGAACCCAAGTTGGTGAAGTTGTTTTTAATACATCATTGACTGGGTGAGACAAACTATAAAATCTTAGATTTTTTTTTCCTCATTGTTTATGGTTTGCATTCATTCTAAATAAGTGGGATTTTTACTTTGTTATGTGTGTGCACTCCAGGTATCAAGAAATTTTGACAGATCCTAGTTATGCTGGCCAGTTTGTGTTGATGACGAATCCGCATATTGGGAACACCGGCATAAATTTTGCCAAGTATTATATTCTTGTTGTCATGAGTATTGAGTTGTTGTGCTTGGAAGCCATTTAATAACTACCTCTTGATGCACTGCCCTTACAGATGATGAGGAATCAGTACAATGCTTCCTTGCTGGTCTAGTAATTAGAAGTTTGAGTATCAGGTTCTGTTCTCATGCTCTGGAAACCTTTTTCGTTGATTGAGCTTGTCTACTTACCCTCCCTCTCTCCTTGCGATCTATTCATTCAGTACCTCAAACTGGAGATGTGTGAAAGCTCTAGGTGATTACTTAGCAGAAAGGAATATCACGGGAATTTGTAAGTAATTTGTATAGGACTATAAAAGTTGTTTTTAGAAGAACATCATCTCTGGCCTCTGCATAAATTCAGTATCTGCTTTTGACTTTGATTTGATGGTAATTTGTGTTGCAACAAATGATGTTGATACACGAGCAATCACATGCAGGTTATGGCAAGATGGCAGCCTTATTGGTGTCTTGAGCACTGGCAATTCCAAAACAGATGAGGAACTACTTCAGATGTCTCAATCATGGGATATTGTTGGTAAGGATATGAACCTTTGTAGATCTGAAGAGTCTTTCCATGTAAGTGCATGCAGTATGCTGTTGGTAATGTCTCTTTCTTTGTGTTGGCTATTAGGTAATCTAGATTATGCTTCATGCCAATGAATGAATTGCAGGTAGTTGCTTATGATTTTGGAATCAAACATAATATACTTAGGCGCCTAGCATCATATGGTTGTAAAATCACCGTTGTCCCATCTACATGGCCAGCATCAGAAACTCTAAAAATAAAGCCAGATGGGGTCCTTTTCAGCAATGGTCCGCCGTTCCTTATGCTGTCGAAACAGTAAAGAATATTCTTGGAAAGGAAAGGTGCATGTCTTTGGAATTTGCATGGGCCATCAATTGTTAGTCCTGGCTTTAGGAGGTAAGACCTTCAAGATGAAATTTGGTCACCATGGAGGAAATCATCCTGTTCGTAACCTTCAAACTGGCCATGTTGAAATTAATGCTCAGGAATGTGAATTAATGAATTCCTTTCTATCACCTTTTATTTCTTAGTGTGCCACCATAACTATAGTTAAATCCATTTGAATCTGTTAGATGTGCTAGGAGTACAAAAGAACGTTTGTTCTAGACCTTTACTTTGGTCCCTTGTCTTGAGAAGAAAAGAAAATTTAACCAGAAACTGCTATAGTATTAATAGCGACCGTGTTAGTAGAAAAAAACTATTTATGGCAACAGTAAATCTGTATAATAGTGATTATCTTGTGATGAAGTAGAAAGCAGCATAACAAATTTGATTTATAGCAGCAAACATGTTGAAAGTGAAAAATAGAATGCAGTGTTTTGAGATAGCTTCTCTCATTTTATCAGGAAAAAAAATTCTCATGTCATACGAGTATTTGTTCTTTTTCTTATGGCCTTGTATGATCATAAATTGATATATAAATTGGCAGAACCATAATTATGCGGTTGACCCGGCCACACTGCCAGAAGGAGTGGAGGTCACTCATATCAAACTTAATGATGGAAGTTGTGCTGGTCTTGCTTTCCCTGCTCAAAGAATTATGTCTCTTCAATACCACCCTGAAGCATCTCAAGGAACTCATGATTCTGACTATCTGACTATGGTACGACACTTAAGCTTGCACAGCTTATTAAAGAGTTTAGTATGATCACAATCTATTTGGGCATTTCTTTTGAATTAATGAAACAGTACATCCACAAGAAAAGTTAGGTTAAAGAGCATGATTATGAGTTTTCTAGGATGTCTTAATTGCAACTTACTTCTTTCATTTCGCGATTCTACTTGAATTTGGATTCGATCAATAGATAGTGATGTGCTTTATTGATAACGCAGCTTTCAGGGAGTTTGCGGAGCTTATGAAGCTGGGAAAAAACAAGACACCCAAGGAAAATCTAAACCAACTATCAGCGGCACATGCTTTGGATGCATAATAGCGCTTGAAGTGAGCTGCTACCTACTATAGGTGAAAAGAACCAGTGTCTGATAAAAATGTTTGTTATTATCATTCGTTTTCTATGATTTTGGTAGATGAATTAAACCCAAGTTATTAGCAGGGGTTGGTTGAGGTTTCTAGTTATCTGTAACAAGGGCAGGCATGTCCCAATATTGTCATGACACGAATCTGAATTAATGCATTATTGCAGTAACAAGCAACAAATTTTGTCTTAGTAATTGTATAAGTCGAACATTTATTATTTGCTTTGAAGTTTCAAACCCAGTGATCGGTAACACAGTAAAAAATTCCCTCCAATTGTGGCCACGAAGGTTTTCTTCAGATTAAGAGTTTGATGATAGAGTTTTTTATTTCTACAAGTTTAATTTTGATACTTGCACACATCACAAATTATCTTATATGTGATTTTTAAAATAATCATTACAAGAGTCATATATTTAATTATAAATTTTCATACCATTAAAAATATTTGCCTTTTATCATAAGAGTTTAATTTGTATGTACTGTTAGTGCAAAAATTTTATACTGGCATCCAATCAGAAATCTTGAAATTTGTGACTTTTAAGATGGTTAGAATAAAAGTCAAACATTTTTAATGGTGTATCAACTTCTGATTGATTCATAGTATAAAAAATTTATAATACCAATGTATTTCAATTAAATTATTATCATAATTATTTTAAAAATCACATATGAGATAATCTTTATTTGTATTTAATCATCGGAGCAATATGGTTTTATTGGTTTGAAAAAAAATGAAAAGATAAGAATTAGAAAGAAAGAATTTGGGTAAAAAAAGTTGTGAAAAACATATAAATATTAAGGATTGTTTGATATGAGATGTAAAAAAAATGAAAAGAAAGAAGAATGAAATTTGTATTCGCTTTTTCGGTAGGATGGAAAGTTGATTGTTGAAGGAAAGAAAATGTTATTTCTTTAATAGACAATTATGTCCCTACCAATAATAATAAGAAAGAGGTACAACGATAAACATGTAAATAATGCTTTTTCTCACATCCCTAACTTCCTCATCCGTGAGAAAAAATTTGTATGGATTTCACCTAATTTTTTTCTTCCCTCCATCCTCTCTTGTAAATTGAACAAGAGAATAGTGAATTTTGTTTTATTTCTCCTCTCATTTTCTTTCTAACCAAACACAATGACATTACATTTGGATAGAGGGAAATAAAAGGAAATTTTCTTTAAAAAATATGCTTAGTTCAATTTTATTTTGGAGAGGATGATAAAGGAATGAAGGGAAACAAAATTCATCCTCAATCAATTGACTCATGTTTGAACTGCAACAATGATTACATATAGTTAAAATATTGACCAACAGATGGCAGAAGTTTCAACTAGAGTCCACAACCTTGGCAAATGAACAACCACTGATGATAACCTGTTTCCTACTCTACAATACTGAAGGCGCACTGCAGAATTGAATCATCGCCTTTATTTCCTTTCTTATTCCCTTTATTATGTTACAAGAGAGAGATAAATTCAATTTTGAAAGACAGCATAGATAAAAACAAATTTGATTTTTAATCATGTATCCCATTTACAAAAGAGAACACGAGAGAAAAAAATCCAAATCCAAACTAAATTTAATTCTTAAGGCCCAATGAAGTGCTAAAGTACACCTTTAAGAAATATACAAACTAACTCTAAAGTTTATTGAAAATAAAAGCATCATGAATCAGAAAATTTTAAACAAAGTGAAGTTTCTACGTTCCAGCAGCAGGAATGCAGGAAACACTCAAGACAATAATAATTATACTTACGAAAAATAAAAACAAAATAAACCCAGATATTAAGTGTTAGAAGAAATTGTTAATAATAGAATTGCAGTGAATTGATACCAAAAAAAAAAACAAAAGAATTGCAGTGAGACCACGGAATGTTTTTCGATTCAGCGATGCTGTTTGTTTGCATTGGATTGAATCTTGTTTGGAGAAATGATATTGTTCCGACAAGTGACTCATGTTTGGTTTTTGATAGCGGCGTTCTTTGATAGATTCAATCCAATGCAAACAAACGGGAGGAAAAAACAACCACCCTTAGTTAACCCCAGATAAAAGATCTATATCTGAACACAAATTCAGAATAAGTCAATACATACTTGCCACCACAAAAACACTTCGCTTTCGGTGAAATTTTAAAGGGCAACATCAATCTCAGCTTTAATATTCAAATCAACATGTCATATAACCACATCACAACATCCCATTTAGACACTAAACACTAAAACTACTGACTAACTAATTAGGGTTTCACAAAAACCACATTAACCATTATTTCAAACAACAACCCTAAGCCCTCTCTCCTCTAATCCTCCTTGCAAGTTGAATATCCTTAGGCATAATGGTAACCCTCTTAGCATGAATGGCACACAAGTTAGTGTCCTCAAACAAACCAACCAAATAAGCCTCAGCAGCTTCCTGAAGCGCCGATACGGCACTGCTCTGGAACCTGAGGTCAGTCTTGAAGTCCTGAGCGATCTCCCGAACCAGACGCTGGAATGGGAGTTTCCTGATCAGAAGTTCCGTGCTCTTCTGGTATTTCCTGATCTCCCTCAGAGCCACCGTACCCGGCCTGAAGCGGTGGGGCTTCTTCACTCCGCCGGTCGCCGGAGCTGACTTGCGGGCGGCTTTTGTTGCCAGCTGCTTATGTGGAGCCTTTCCTCCGGTGGACTTGCGAGCAGTTTGCTTCGTTCGGGTCATTGATGCGAACATAGAGAAATTTGAACTGTACAAGGTGAAAAATGAGAGTGAGAGAGAGAATCGTTGTTATTGATGGAAGTGATGAGTGAGTGAAATGAATGGCAGGGAATTGGGGTATTTATAGTTGAGAGGGTTTGGGTGGAGATTTCAATTTTTGGAAATGCGGTAGTGATTTTCTGTTTTGAAGTTTTCTATTCAAGCGATCCGTGTGAGGTGAATCAGACGGTCGTGATTGAATTTTAGGGATAGCACACGGATTAGCTGCTTATTTTATTTTTTGGTCTCTGCAAAACTTTGGCAGACCTGAGTCCATTGTGGCAACGGACAGGGTATTATATTACCCGTTTCCATACTTACGTTTGAAAAAATTATCTGTACTTGGATCTATATCTGTGTAGGTAGAAATTTTAATATCCTTATCCGTACTCTCTGGACACCTAAGTACCCACATCCACACATGTTCTCGCACTTTAACTAAGAAAAAACAATAAAGAACATAAAGAGCATTTTACAACTCAATTAAAAATCATCCCAAGATCTTTCAAATCTACTCATGAAACATTATAATAAAGTTATATGTCCGAAAAATGGAGAAAAAAACTGATAAGCACTGGGTTTAGAACTTTTACATTAATTTTATTCTTAAAATGGATATATAATTATTATTATATATACTAATATAAAAAAATAAATATAATTTTTTTTTATTTTTTTAAAGAAAGAAGCTTAATGCATTTCATTAAAAATCAACGAAGAAATACAAAGCGGTGCAACATAATAATCAGATGGACTAGCATTAAACAGTGTCGCCTTAGCCAGATTATGGGCTACATTATTTGTTTGTCGCCTAACAAAACTCACACTAGAGTTTGGGAAATATGATAAAAGAGCATTACAAGCTAAAATAATCTGACTGAAATCAGAAATATCTTCACCCCGATTTCGAATTGAGTCCACTACAGTTTGACAGTCCACTTCAAAAATAACCTGTTGGATACCCAAGCTCTGAACCCATTGGATTGCTTTATAAAGGCAAGTGGCTTCTCCCTCAAGAGTTAGGAGACAAAAAGGAGCCCAATCAGTCCTAGCAACAATAAACTGTCCGACCTCATCCCCAATGCACATACCAAACGATGTCCTGCCAAAGTCTTTGAAGAAAGAAGCATCCACATTACATTTATAGAAACCTAGTGGAGGAGCACTCCAAGATGACCTGCGACCATTTGACCTCCTCTCTGAGTTGTTGTTCGGAATAATTTGGGCTTGCTTCCAATCAGAGAGGAACGAAGCAGCTCTAGAGACATGAGTGCTACAACTTGTACTGTTTCCTTCCCATAACAGCTCGTTCCTACCGCTCCAGAGGGACCACGGGAACATGCAAAACTTTTCATGCTGATGATGGTCCAAAACGTGCAACACCCTGAAGAAAAGATCTTTGAAATCAGCAGCTTGCAAAATATGTTGATATATATATATATATGCTGGTGCGGGGCGGGGTGGGGTGAGTACTAAAGTACCCGTACCCGTACCCTCTCTTGTTTGCAGGTAATTACCCATAACCCGAACCCATACTCATAAAACGGGTAATTACCCTACACGTTGTGGGTATTTTTTGCGGGTATCCATAGGGTATGGTCCAAATTGTCATCCCTATTTGTGTTTTTTTTCTTTGACCAATATGAATTTTGTAAAAAAAAAAAAGAATAATACATTCCCTAAAAAAATTTGCAAAAGGAAGATGGTGCAACCCTGTTGATTTTTTTGGCACATGCCAATGTATTTTTAGTAGATAAAGAGCATGTCTGGGAAAAAGGTTTTTCCCTCATTTCAATTGTTTTGTCACCAATAAGTTGTTTTATCAAATAAGTGTTATGTTTGGGTAAAATGATTATTGTTTAAAAAAGGTTTAAAAGTAATTACAGCTGTTTTATGAAAAGCTACCAGTATTGAGTGTTTTGTGAAACAGCGTTTTATTACCCATGGTCATTCCATTCCTGCCCCCAACCCAGAGTCAATGTAGCATCCATTACCCACGGCCTTTTTTGTTTTGTAAAAAGCAACTTCATGTCTTTCCTTTCGTTGTGTCTTTCGTCCATGTGTCAACAACATTTTTGTGCAACAACATGTCTAAAATAAACACCTATAGTTATTTATTTAATTAAATTCATTATTTATTTCCATTATTTTATTTTTATTTTTTGTTAAAAAATAAATATTTTAATAAGTTTTAATGTTAAAAAGAAAACATAAATATTATTAATATAAACAAATAACTGTATACATTTTTTTTCCTAATTTACTATGTAAAAGTCATTTTTTCATATCATCCAAATGAAATAGATTATCTTAAAACCGTTTTTCAGCAAACATACCCAAACAAAAACCGATTCTGATTATAATCGATTATCACAATAATCGATGATTTGAAAATAGATTATCAGCATACTCTTTTTTTCCAGCTTTCCCAAACACACTCAAATTTCCTAAGTTTGAATATAAAATAAGCAAGTAAAGATGTATACATCTTTAATTAACTAAAATAAATTAAAACTATAGAATAATTAATCAAGGGTTGATGCATGTTTACTTACTCATTTTAAGTGCAAACCCATGCATTTTAAAGATTTTTTAATTTTTAATGACAATAACTTGGTGTAGTTTTGTCAGATTGTAGGTAATCCATCTTCTTCCCTCTCCAAGGTGATAGCATTACAAATAAATATATAGACAAATTCTAAAGTCCTTCAAATACATTAGCTACTACGTGAATGCAATAACCAAAAGTAATCGACGTGCCCATTCAATCTAAATTTTACACTAACTTTGGTTCAGTCTCCAAATCTATATCTATAATTTATAATATATCATTTGCAACTCATTTCTATTGCAAGTTTTTACAGGTGTCATCTTATCGTGCATTATCTTCTCCTATACTCTTCTTCAAGACTTCTATTTTTGGTAACTTTTATCCTAATCTATTTATATTGAATGCCAGCTACTACCATTTATTATATTCATTTTTTTAGAAATATATTTAACCATAAAATATATGTTTTCTACATATTACGATGCTACCTAATTAATATTGACAATTACCAACAATACATGTATTTAATTATCATTATACTAATTTAAATAAACGTATCAATTTGTCTGTTTTGCTTCCCATGTTGCCTACCTTAGAATGTTAAACGTTTTGATCGTTGCTCTCTCTTCGCCGTCGTCTTCAATTGTTCTGCCCTTTGCGCCGTCCTCAGGTAATGTAATCGTTTAATAATGCATTGGAATGCAACCACTAATACATGTATGCATTTAATGTTGAATTTTTTCCAATATGTTTATTCTGATTGTTAAGAAAACCCTAATCGTATTTGCTTTTCATCTGCTCATTCTTTCCAACATTAATTGAACAATTTCCAACATTAATTGTATTTCCCACATTATTCTTATTGTTAAGAAAACCCTAATTGTATTTCCAACATTAATTGAACAATTTCGTTCTTTCTAATCGTATTTGCTTTTCATCTGCTCATTATTTCATAATGTCATACAACTTTGATTCCATCTTGGACATCACCCTGCCAAGGAAACTTGGACGATTTTGGCTAGGGTAATTCAAATTTGGAAGTTCCGGACTTTACCAAGCCAAAAATTCCTTCCGGTGGAAATGGTCCAGATGGACGATAAGGTATGTTGAAGTGCGATTTCTTCTTTCCACTATATGTGTTGGTTGTTTTTGTTATTCGGTTATAGTATATATATATATTTATTGTTTCCATAATTTGTGTAATTATGAACATCTCTTCCTATTTTAGGGAGATAAAATGCAGGTATCAATTAGGATGACTTTCATTTATAAGTTTGATAACGATGTCTTGGAAGGTTCTGTTAGTCAATTCATTATTTTGGGGTTGCTGCTAATGTGGGTAATTTCTAGACTACGCTTCACACTTATGAGTTGAATTTCCAATTTGCTACAAAGGTATCTGCGGTCGAACCCAGTGTTTATGCTTCTGTCCCCTTCAAAACTTTTGCTTTAGTGTCCCAATTTCTTGGTTATGTGGAGGAGATTATGACACTGACTATTTAGTTTATAAGTTGATCATAATGCTTGATTTTTAGTAATTCAGCAATATTTATTTCTTTGTCTTTTTGTCCTAATAATAATAACTTCATTTTGGTATTCACTTAGATTTCAAGTGTTTAGATGTCATCGGGTATTTATGTGGAGTGGGAACCGAGAATAAGCTTATCCGGAATGGTACTACGACCAAGATGCATGTCAATGCTCTTGATGCGGACAGGTAGTGTTTTTGTTAGTTTTTCTTATGTAGTTATGTTGTTATTCTTTTTGGTTGATTTGTGATACAAGTTTTATTTTTTTCTGTTTTGTTTTTTAAACTAGATATTCGATTCAATGCATACATTTGGATCTTGTGTTGATGAATTGGACAAGTTCCTTGATTCTGGTGAGCTGCACAAAAATGTCGTTGTTGTTGTTGAAATTGCCAAGGCGATGTCCTTCCAAGGTTTTCTTCTTCTTTGGTTGTTCAATTTTTTGTTTGGATCTTTATGTCATTGCTTTAATCTCGTGATTTTTCTTGTTTTTAGGCAAAACCGTTCTTCAGAATACCAAATTGTATTTCAATCCTGATTGCTCTGAAGTTGTTAGCCTAAGGAATCGGTATTTTAATATAACCTCTTCGACTTCTTTGTTTATGAATCTTTTTATGCTTTCATCTTGAGATGTCATTTGTTATTATTCTTTCTTGGATGTTAGGTGTGGTGCTGCAGTCTAAGATGTCAACTCTCTGAAATGAATAGATATAAAACACGAGAAGGGGGTTGAATTGTGTATTAGTTAACTTTTCAAAAAATCACAAAGTTTTCTTTCTAATAAGCGATCAAACACAAAAAGGCTTATGATGTAAAACAGAAAATATGAAAACTTAACACTTTCAACCCAGTTAGCATAGTGAATATAAAATAAACTTTAAGAAATAAGATAAGAGAGTTAACACAGATTTATACTGGTTCACCCCAAACCTTGGGCTACGTCCAGTCCTTTGTTTCCCAAGTATTATCACTATAACTGATCAGGTTACAGAAGGGTATTGTTTGAACACCTAGCCTCCACAGGCTCAACTAACAAGAATTGTTTGCACACCTAGCCTCTTCAGGCTCAAACAAGTATTCTTTCAGCAAGCCTCTTCAGGATCTACAAATGATATGAGTTGAATGAAGCAGCAGCTTCACGGATTACAACTTTGCAAGTCAACCGAGTAACACTAAATGAGTGAATAAGTATTTAAGGTTGGTATGACCGCAATAAAGACTTCTCAATAAATACAAATGATTCAGCAGAGAAGTTTTCTAAGAAGAACTTAAAAGAGCTATGAATGCTAAGAGAGTATTGAATGCTTGAGTAAGTTCGTTCGGGTATGTGTGTTCAATAGTATTCAAAGTCTTCTATTTATACTCAATAGTCATAAATCTGTTGAGGAGGATTCTTCAGATGAGTAAACTTTTGTTCTTCGATCATTAATGCCAAAGAGCCATTCTGAACTTGTATTTAATGTTTATGGTCCTTGGAGAGCTTCAAGACAAGTTGAACGTATATGTTGGCATTTCTTTATCAAAGTGCATCTTGATTCAGAGTAGTGTATGTTGCTTTTCAGATTTGGGCAGCGCGACTTTCCTTATTTGTACAACGCGGGTCTGCGACCGAGTAAAGGTCATTTTGCCTTTTGCAACAAAAAGAATTTTAAGCACAGGTTGATGCTTTTAGCTTCCGAATTTGAAGTTCTCGATATGAAAATGCAAGGGAATGTTCTTTGCTATCGAATAGAAGTGAAGCGAATAATTTCCAGACAGTTTAGAGAGTAGGACGCATTTTCATGGCTTGTATGAACTGATTCTTTCTTCAGACGCATCGTAACACAAACGCATCTTTAAGACTTGTATGCTCTTGCTTTATGATCTGCACACTTAATACACATATTAGTGGATTTCAAGAGGTTCACTTAAAATCATCTTTTTGTTTGTATTCATCAAAATTAAAGATGTCAAAAACTTAGACTTAACAATCTCCCCCGTTTTGATGATGACAAACATATCCTTCTGTTGCAAATTTTGCTTCCTAAAACCACGGTTCCCTCCCATAGCATAGCTCTCACCCCCGGATTTTTTTGCTCCACATGCGAGCTTCCTAACTTTCTTCACTTCAATCCAATCTCCATGCAGGTCCCCCCAACCAGTATCTTCGGGATTATGATTCATGTTTGTTATGTTTGGATTTGGAGTGGGCTCCACATTCTCGGGCTCCACCCTATCGCCACCAGGATCCACCACCGCTGCCCCCATGTTGCAGCTGATGTATTCTCCTTTACACCGGTACAATTTCACCAATATGACCATAAAGACCACATTTTTTACACAACATGTGAATCCCCTCGTATTCTACATTAAACCACCTATTCCTGAACCAGAACTTCCCCACCACTAGCTTATCCAACTCAACTTCGACACTGACCCGAGCAAACTTGCCTCTGGATGCTTCAATTGTTCTTATATCAACCCTCACCGGAACACCTACAGCAGAAGCTAGAGCCAGAAAGACACTTTCATCATAATATTCCATGCCCAAACCAGGGAACCTAATCCACACCAAGGTTTTATTAATCTTAAAGGTTCCCATGATATCACCGCGACACAATGATCAAAAACCATCCATGGGCCCCCTAAGATCACCTTCTCCCTGTCAGACTCAAGACCAAATTTAACCATGAAGAAACCATGGCCAATATCCACCATGTCCATGTCACTAGTCGGCTTCCACACTGCCATCATTCTGTCTCCCATTGCCAAAAAACCAATGCTCTTACCCAACAATCACTACAAAAAATCAACTGTTTAGCGACCGACATATTCGGTCGCTAAACTTTCTAATTCGGTCGCTATTTAATTTAGCGATCGAATTAGCGACCGATTAATAGTGGTGGCTGATAACCTGGTCGCTAAGATTTTAGAGATCGAAACATTAATTCGGTCGCTAAATGGCGGCCGTAATTTCGGTCGCTAAATAATAAAAAACGATCGCTACACGATTGGTCGCATTGTTTGGGTAACCATTTTTAGCGACCGCTAATCGGTTGCTAGTTCGGTCGCTAATGTTGGTTACTGTTAACATATGTTAGCGACCGATTTTCGGTCGCTAGACCACAATCTTTTAATGTTAACTAAAGTTTAGCGACCGAATTATTGGTTTCTAATTCGGTCGCTAAACTGGATTTTATTAATTTTTTTAAAATTTATTTTTTAAAATAATAAAAAAATTGTTTTTCTTTAAAGTTTAGCAAATTTCCTAATAAAACACACCAAATTACTAATGAAATATACAATCATAAGAAATAATGAATATATATATATAAAAAAATAATCCAAAGTGTCGTACAAGAATCATTTAAAGTCAAAAAAAAATGAAAAAAAATCAGTCATGATGATGGGGAGGTGGAGGAACCCAATCATCCTCAGCGTCCGTACCGCCGACGTCTGCTATCTGATCGTCCTCTGCAGTAGCAACACCAGTAGCTGGCGGCGGAACTGGAGGAGCGGCAACAAGTGGCATAACCGTCAGAGCATCACCCTGAGCAACTGGAGTCGGTATCCTCATCTGCTCCAACACCAGCCGCAGTGTCTGGCCCTGCTCGATGCTCGTCTGCATCAGCTGCTGGTGTGCTTAAGTTAACTATGCAATCTGGTTCGCCATCTGCTGCTCTCTCTCGCTCTTCTCCCGAAGTTCTGTGTTCAGCTACGTGATGGTGTCCTGCATTTGGTTGAACTGCTCCTGAGGGACGGTATCGGCTTAGGAAGGAGCAGGCGTGCCGGATGATGAAGCGATAAACTCGCCTCCCAGGTGTCCGAGGCCATACACGTGCCCCTTCTTGTTCCTGCCCCCGACGACGTCCAAATAAATGGCATTATCGTCGATGGAGATAGGAGAGTTGGGCCCATCACCAGTCAAGGCCTCATCTTGTGACTGTGAGGCACGTGATATGACATCGTCCTTCTTCTCGTTGAAGCCCACCTACAAAGTATAGATAAAGGGATTTAGTTAAAATTATAATCAATATTAACAAATCATTTATAATAAATTACAAGTAAACACTAAATTGTTTTTTTGCTTACAGCATAGTTACGGGTCTTGTCGTTGACCCATGTCCCCGACTTCAACTTCTTCGTCTTCTCCATCAACTCCATAGCAGTGGGGGCCCGCTGTTTCTGTGCTTTTTGTATAGAAAAATATAATCTTAAATTCATAAGAATATTTAAAAATGAAAACTCATTAAATAGTATATTAAGTCAAAAGTTTAATGTATTACTAGCTCGTCGTAGTGGGCGGCGGCTGATTTAGACCCGCCGGTCCAAGCACATGAGCCACCATCAGAAGATCGATTACACCGAGTTGTGGCCTGGATCTCCTGGAACTTCTCAGTAGCCCAGTACTGGTCCAGCTGCCTCCTGATCTCAGGATCCACCCACTTCCCCTTATTCTTACCCTTCCTCAGCTTGTTCGTTAGATTCTTCATGACCAGTGAGCCTTTATGCTTAAATATGTCCCTGACGAGACCCTCTAAAGCTACGTCCCACCTATACTCTTTCTGCAACTTACAGTTGTTAGGAAATTCGTGTGTGTATATATATATAATGTAAATTTAATTTAAATAACTTAATAAATTGTTGCCTTAAATAACTTCTTGCATATTGTAGTCAGATTTGATACTCAACCATTCCATGCACATCGACAACTCCGTGTACTCCCGACATCCTTCCCACAATGGAGATCGTGTAGCACTCAGCATATCTTAGAATCTTTGAGCTTTGGGATTCGGATTTTCCTCTATGTATTGGTAACCCATTCCACTATCTTATCCCCCATCTTCTTCTAGTACAACACCAACCGATGGTCCAGCATGATCCATTATCATCTGCTCGTATGGATTCAATTCTTCCCTCCGGTCACCACTTCCATAGTACGAACCTTCAAACACAACCGGGTTTAAATCAGGCAACGTCTCACCATGGTTACTCCACCAATAGTAATCAGGCATGAAGCCCTTCTCATAAAGATCGGCCACAACTCCATCCACGCTTTTGAAAGATTGACACTTGCATATTTTGCAAGGACACCTCAAATGATCACTGCCCAGCCGTATAAATCTCTCCTGGCTAAAAACAAACTCTATAAACTCACCTACTCCAACTCTATACTCTTCCCTAAGACGTTTATTCTGATCCAACCTACGATACATCCATTTCCGATTCTCCGGAATATCCATTACTGGCAATTAAATAGCCTGACCAACCCTACAATAACACTTATATATTACGGTGCATTCCAATAACTCCATCAATCTTGTTCTTATGACAAGGTATGAACCTATCCCATTCGAGAAGAAACCTTTACCATACTCGGCTAATAATAGTTATTCCCTTATTCAAATACCTTATACTTAACAAAATTTCGGCAGCATTTCCCATCGGTCTCCAAGTACACGACTCGAGCACGGTGAGAATCACCGCGATCAAGTATGCACCAGGAGAACAAAAGGAAATGCATCAGACCTAGATTTCAACAAGTATATAAGGCATTTGAACATGGAAATGACTATTGTACGAGTGTGAAAAAGGTTTTTTCCCAAACTGTCCCACTTGGACAATTCAAGATTCAATACAATGAGCATGCGTACCCTGAGAAGGTATGCATGCTCATTAACATTGAATCTCAAATAGGAAACTAAGGCATTCGTAACTTAATAATTAACTCTAGCAGAAAATAAAATCATTGACTTGTAAGGATTGTAGCATACTTCAACAAATATCTATTGAAGCATAATTCAATACAAACTTAGATAAAATATAGTAGCAAACATCCTATTGAGCTCCGCTCTCCACTAACAAGTAACAAATAATTGTCAAACACATGCATAACTTCTAAATTAGCAACACACAACAAGCATCCCGCCTTTTTGATAGGATCACATCCTATTGAACTCTGCCTCCACTAACAAACAACACATAATTGCAAATACATGCATAAATATTAAATTATCAGCACACAATCAGCATTTTGCCTTTCAGGCAGGATACCTTCCTATTGAGCTCATCTCTTCACTAACAAAGAACAAGATATATAATTCACATAACACATTACAAGCACCACACAATCAGAACCTTTTAGACAAAGCAGAACCTTAAAAGAGAGTATTGAGAGAACTTACCTATGCGACAAAATGCAAAAACAAGTAAAGATGAGCCGCAGACAAGAAGATCAAGAACTGATAAATATAATAAGACAATATGAAAGCAAATTAATATCCTTAGAGCCAACTTAATTGTATTCAAGTTAGTATTATATATGTTCAAGAAATTGCCATTACGACCAATTGATTACGTGTGGAGATGGAGAGGGGACGAAGGGACTCGGTTTCAACTCACGAGAAATAGAGCAATGACCTATAATGCATAAATAAGATTAATCATGTCAAATACTAACATTTAAGAAACTAACATTTAAGAGTTTGTTGAAAGCCATTAGACCTTTTACTTTTGTCCTCTCTTTCTGTGTTTTTTAAATCATTGCTATATTGGGTCTTGAACTAGATAACCATGTAAAAAATAATCTATCATCAATGATTTAATGCACCACTTATAATATTTAAGTCGTGAAGTATATACCACTTGGGTGTGGGGCATAAGGCTTGGTGAAACAGTCGTACTTCCTAGCAAGTTGGTTTGTTTATAGAATACAATATATATCAAACAAGTTCAATGTAGAGTTTACCATTCAAGTCCAGACCGTTTGATAATCAGGCTTCAGATTATAACTATTTAATACAAAAAATAGTGACTTGATAACCTGCCAACAACTAACATGTCAAATACTAACATTTCAACAAACTAACAAATATTTGGTCGTTGGTGGGTGTCTGCTTGTTCCTTGAATGCTTATTATTGTAGTTATAGCTCACAAGCATCTAAGTCAATACTTATATTTATAATAATCTATTCTGATATCTAATTTGTTATCAATTTGTCATTGACTTGGTCTTCAAACTCATATTAACATAGTCTTCCTTATGTCTAATACAATGTGCTTGTAATTTACTAATTACATTCTTGGCTTCATATTTGCTTATTTTATGCAGGGATGGCCATGAAACTTATAGTAGTCCTACTTCCAAGCATTACTATCTTAGAGATAGTGAATCAAGAGGAAGCTAACTTATATTATCTATCCAAAAGTTATTTAAATCAATATACCCCTACTGTAAGAATTTCTCTACTCTGGATTTCACTAGAACAACATCAATGATTAATTTGACAGCATAAATACCCAAATTGACAGAACTTCCCTAAAACCTAACCTGAGACAGAACTGATCAGAGGAGACTGTGGGGGTGGTGGTCGCGCGAACAGAACCCCATGAAATGGTGGTGGTGGCCGAAGGAGGAAGAAACAACACCTGAGAGAGACATAGAGAGAAACTGAGACAAAGAGAACCGAGCAAGAGAGAGAGAGAGAGAGTGAGATACACATAGAGAGAGGAGAGGAGACCTTACCAAAGGAGGAGGTCACGGCACTACAGTGGTGGTCGTGGTGGCACGGTGCTGCTGGGAGGAGGAAGAGAGAATGATAGACAGAGAAGGAGAAACACAAAATGAGAAGGATAAGAGGAGAACCTTACCAAGTGGTGGTCAGAGAAGGACAAGACGATGAAAGGTGACGATGCACGACCGGAACAGGGAAGGGGGAGGAGCTGCGCTTGGGACAGAAGAGAAGAAATGAGAGAAATGGGGGAAGAGAGGAAGGAAATCGCAATTTAGGATTTTATTTTTAGCGGCCGAATTATTCGGTCACTAAATCGGTCGCTAACTGGGTTAATTTGAAATTTGAATTCATAAATTTAGCGACCGATTTGAAATCGGTCGCTAACACACTCTATTTTAATTTTTTATGTATCATTTAGCGACCGAATTAATATCGATCGCAAATATAAATAAAATTTAACCGTTGCATTTAACTCGGTCGCCAGTTCGGTCGCTAAAAAGTCAACAAGTTTTGACTTTTACTTTCCTTTATTTAGGGTCCGAAATAGTGACCGATCACTCTGCTACGCTCTATTTCGGTCGCAGTATCAACTATAACTAGTGTTTCATGTAGATCCTACAATCGGTCGCTATTTCGGTCACAAACAGCAACCAACAAATTCGGTCACTATTTTCGGTCGCTAAATAACCTTTTTTTGTAGTGAAAGTCACAATCACAACATTTTTCCATGGCTTCCATAGCTCCTCCAAAATCTCTTCTTTGATGTAGCATCTAGGCTTCATCCTATCTCCATTATCCCATTCAATCTTAAACAGCTTATTCACTAAGAGGTCAACCTTCTGTCTCCTTGAAGGGGTTCCTAAGCCCCCAGTAGTTTATCTCTTAAAGAAACTCTCGCACCATCCCCTCCTCCTCCACCGTCTGGCGGCTTTAGAGGTGGATGCACTCCATGGCTGCTTTGATCTCCTCCCACTTTGTCCATTTATTTTCAACAAAAAAAATATATTTAACTTTTATAATAACTATTTCAAAAGTCATGTATAATTCATATTTAATTGACGTTACAGAAAAATTTATAACGACAATATATCAACATTAAATTTGAAAAATTCATTCAATTAAAAATTATTCAAGCTTCTAAAAATATCTCAATGTCAGTGTCAACACATAGGGAAACAAAATCATACATTGGGGGACTATCTAAGGATGAAGAGGGAGCTTTAGGGCTATTCATCGCCAAGCCACCAGCACAAGCCGCCATAGGCATTAGCACTTCTCCCTTTGCAAATTGCAAATTACACTTGTCAAGGATGAAGAGGAAGATGATTTCAGTATGTAACGTGATTCGTGAAGGTCCAATCTAGCAGAAAATAACAAATGAAGGATCAAGGGAAAATTGGGTTAGAGAAACGACATTATTTTGTGAACAAAACTGAGTCATAACCATCCATATCCGAACCTTTCTCATTTAGAAAAAATAAATTGGTACATACCATAAGCACCCAAGACGTACTTATACATGGTACGTGTACACTAGCTAAAATATTTCAACGTATGCTTAAGAGATTTTTATCAACATTTTATAAATCTTAGTTCACCAATGATCCTTCCATCCATGTTTTTTATTTATTTTCAAACAATCCTACCATCCATGTTAATAAATCTCAAACTACAGAAATTGAGCCAGATTTAAATTAATCGCATAATCGTACGAGGTATCAAAAACAAAACAAGATATGCATAGAAGCACTACATCTTTTTCTTTTTTTTGAGTAATGACCTATTTTGGTCCCGCAAATTTTTCATGTATCCCAGTTTGGTCCCTGAAAATACAAAAGAACAATTAGGTCCCCCAAATTTTATTACGGGAGACAGTCTAATCCCCTCATGCATCTAACGGAAGGACAAAATGTCTCCCGTAATAAATTTTGCGGAACCGAATTGTCACTCTTTTTTCAGAGAACACACTGGTCTACTAAAAAAATTTAAAAGACCAAAATACACCTTTACTCTTTTTTTTTATCACCAGAAGCACTACATCTCTTCATCAAAGATATAAGAAACATTCATATCAATAAATCGACTCTTGTTTGAACTGTAATAGAGATTTGACTTAGAGTCTGCAACCTTTCATAAAAAAAAATAATAAAAATAATGATCCATTCTGAACTTTAACTATGATAAATGGTAAAATCCCTGTGATGCGATTTAAATTTCAGATCAAGTCATTACATAATTGCCACCTCAAAAATATTTCACCTTCCATGAAATTTTAAAGGGCAATATTAATCTCAGCTTTAATATTCAAACCAACATCTCATATGACCACATCACAACATCCCATTTAGACACTAAACACTAAAACTACTAACTAATTAGGGTTTCACCAAAACCACATTAACCATTATTTCAAACAACAATCCTAAGCCCTCTCTCCTCCAATCCTCCTTGCAAGTTGAATATCCTTAGGCATAATGGTAACCCTCTTAGCATGAATGGCACACAAGTTAGTATCCTCAAACAAACCAACTAAATAAGCCTCCGCGGCTTCCTGAAGTGCCGATACGACACTGCTCTGGAACCTGAGGTCGGTCTTGAAGTCCTGAGCGATCTCACGAACCAAACGCTCGAATGGGAGCTTCCTGATCATAAGCTCAGTGCTCTTCTGGTACTTCTTGATCTCCCTCAGAGCCACTGTACCCGGTCTGAAGCGATGGGGCTTCTTCACTCCACCGGTAGTCAGAGCTGACTTGCGTGCGGCTTTTGCTGCTAGCTGCTTACGTGGAGCCTTTCCTCCGATGGACTTGCGAGCGGTTTTCTTAGTTCTGGTCATTGATGCGAACAGGGAGTAATTTGAATGGTGAGAAATGAAATTGGAGAGTGAGAGAGTGAATTGGTGTTGTTGACGGAAGTGATGAGTGAAAGAGAGGGAATTGGGGTATTTATTATAGATGAGAGGGTTTGGGGTGGAGATTTCAATTTTGGAGATGCGGGAATGATTTTCGGTTTTGAAGTTTATAATGGGAGGGATCTGTGTGAGGTGAATCTAACGGTAGTGATTGGGTTATGCGTATAGCACACGGATTAGCTTCTTTTTTTATTTTTTGGGCTCCGCGAAACTTTGGCGGCTACAAACTTGAGTGCTTTGTGTTTTTTTTCTTTGACCAATATGAATTTTGTAAGAAAAATAATAATACATTCCCGAAAAAAAACATGCACAAGGAAGATGGTGCAACCCTATTTAATTTTTGGTTAAAATGCAATTTTCGTCTGTCATGTTTTTTAATTTGGCGAAATTCATCTCCCAACTTTTTTTTGAGCTATTTTAGTCCTTCGCTCTTTTCAATTGTGAAAAAATAGTCCCTCCGTTAGGTTGTCATCCAAAAGTTAACCGAAGTTGATGACATGACACTCATCTAGCCACATGGTATGCTCCAATTGACAGCAAAAATAATTAAAATAATAAATAATATAAAAAATATTATAATAATATAATAAATATAAAAAAGGAATTGTCACATGCAGAACTCGTGACTCATGCTTCATCTCCTTCCTCTGAGTTGTGTGAGTGTTGGACGACAACCATGGCTTCTTCTGCTACACATCAATCAATCTTCAGGTTGCCACACCAGTCCCACCATCCCCTTCGTTTTAATCAATTTATGGGAAAAAAACTCAAACTTTGTATGTATTTGTTTTTGCTGTGCTTTTGTGTTTGGAAATTTGAACCTCTTCTGGGTTTAGCGTTTCGGAAAATAGCTTCTGGGCATGAAACATGGTAGGTGAAGTACCGTTCAATCAAGTTTGGCAAAACATCTATCTGAAGAACATCAAAATCCACCAACATCAGATTCTTAATCCCAAAAATCCACCAACACCCGGATTCTTAATCCTAAAACCCAAAACTCATAATACCCTAACTCAAATTTGGAGTTTGCTGCCGGAGCGTTGCAGAGTACACTAACTTAGTTCCCTCGGATCTCAAAGCTCGTAAAAGCCAAAATGGTTCGTATTCTCCACCTGCTCGTTGTGGTTTTTGATTGTTTTTTAAATCTTATCTCAAAATGGGTTTCGACCCTTTTTTCCCACTTTTTACTTGAATTAATCTTCAACTTGCATGAAATGGCATCTGTTGATCCGTCTTCTATTATATATGAACTTAAAGTTTGGTGCGTTGCAATCATAGTGATAGTTCTATATGTTTAGATCACTGATTTCAAATGTTAGTGTTTCTATTCCTTTAATATTCGTTTGAATGCTAACGGTATGAATTCAAGCCTCTGAATGTGCACATGGGGCTTCTTTAGATTTTACTTTTCAAAACATGAATTGTGTCTTTTGGACTCAACTGAAGAAAGCTGGAATTTTTAATATAATCTGTTCTTTGAAGGACACAACCATGACAGAACATAGAACTTGGAGGTAGGAGATGAAGCATAGCATGTGACAATTTTTTTGCTATATTTAAATATTTATTATATTATTGGTTATTTGATTATTTTAATAATTTTTGCTGCCAATTGGAGCATGCCATGTGGTTAGATGTATGTCAGGTCATCAACTTCCGTTAAATTTTGGATGACAACTTAACAGAGGGACTATTTTTGCACGATTGAAAAAAGTGAAGGACTAAAATCGCTCAAAAAAAAGTTGGGGGACGAATTTCGCCAAATTGAAAAACATGAGGGACGAAAATTACATTTTAGCCTTAATTTTTTTGGCACATGCCAATGTATTTTTAGTAGATAAAGTTTCTCTAAAATGAGTGTGAATATAAAATAAGCAAGTAAAGATGTATCCATCTTTAATTATTTAAAATAAATTAAAACTATATTATAATTAATCAAGGGTTGATGCATGTTTACTAACTCGTTTTACGTGCAAACCCATGCATTTTAAAGATTTTTTAATTTTTAATGACAATAATTTGGTGTAGTTTTTTCAAATTGTAGATGATCCATTTTCTTCCCTTTCCAAGGTGATAACATTAGAAATAAATATACAGACAAATTCTAAGGTCCTTCAAATACATTAGCTACTTAGGGTGAGTAGCAAACCAAAAAAAAAAAAAAACATTAGCTACTATGTGAATGCAATAACCAAAAGTAATCAACGTGCCCATTCAATTTCAATTTTACACAAAGTTTGGTTCAGTCTCCAAATCTATATCTATAATCTATAAAACATCATTTGCAACTCATTTTTATTGCAAGTTTTTACAGGTGTCATCTTATCGTGCATTATCTTCTCCTATACTTTTCTTCAAGACTTCTATTACGATGCTATCTAATTGATATTGACAATTACTAACAATACATGTATTTATCTATATTTTTCATTATACTAATTTAAAAAAACATATCAATTTGTCTGTTCTGCTTCCTGTGTTGCCTGCCTTGGTATGTTAAACGTTTCAACCTTTGCTTTCTCTTTGATGTCATCTTCAATTGTTCTGCCCCTTGCGCCGTCCTTAGGTAATGTAATCGTTTAATACTGCATTGGAATGCAACCACTAATACATGTATGCATTTAATTTTGAATTTTTTCCAATATGTTTATTCTGATTTTTAAGAAAACTCTAATCGTATTTACTTTTCATCTGCTCATTATTTCCAACATTAATTGAACAATTTCCTACATTAATTGTATTTCCAACATTATTCTTATTGTTAAGAAAAATCTAATCGTATTTCCAACATTAATTGAACAATTTCGTTCTTTCTAATCGTATTTGCTTTTCATCTGCTCATTATTTCATAATGTATTACAACTTTGATTCCATCTTGGACATCACTCCTGCCAGGAAAACTTGGACGATTCTGGCTAGGGTAATTCGAATTTGGAAGTTCCGAACTTTACCAAGCCAAAAATTCCTTTCGATGGAAATGGTCCAGATGGACGATAAGGTATGTTGAACTGCAATTTCTTCTTTCCACTATATGTGTTGATTGTTTTTATTATTCGGTTATAGTATATACACACACAGATATATATATATATATATATATATATATATATATATATATATATATATATATATATATATTTTCCATAATTTGTGTAATTATGAACTTCTCTTCCTATTTTAGGGAGATAAAATACAGGCATCAGTTTAGATGACTTTCATTTATAAGTTTGATAACGATGTCTTGGCAGGTTCTGTTTATTTGGTTCATTATTTTGGGGTTGCTGCTAATGTGGGTAATTACAAGACTACGCCTCACATTTATGATTTGAATATCCAATTTGCTACAAAGGTATCTGTTGTCTAACCTAGTGTTTTTGTTTCTGTCCCCTTCAAAACTTTTGCTTTAGTGTCCCAATTTCTAGGTTATGTGGAGGATGTTATGACACGGACTATTTAGTTGGTAAGTTGATCATAATGCTTGGTTTTTAGTAATTCAACAATATTTATTTCTTTGTCTTTTGTCCTGATAATAATAACTTTATTTTGGTATTCACTTAGATTTCAAGTGTTTAGATGTCATGGGGTTGTTAATTGGAGTGGGAACCGCGAAGGAGCTTATCCAGAATGGTACTAAGACCAAGATGCGTGTCATTGCTCTTGATGCGGACATGTAGTGTTTTTTGTTAGTTTTTCTTATGTAGTTAAGTTGTTATTGTTTTTGGTTGATTTGTGATACAAGTTTTGTTAGTTTTTCTTGTGTTGATGAATTGGACACGTTCCTCGATTCTGGTGAGCTGCACAATGTTGTTGTGTTTGTTGTTGTTGTTGTTGAGCTTGCCAAGGCGATGTCCTTCCAAGGTTTTCTTCTTCTTTGGTTGTTCTATTTTTTATTTTGATCTTTATGTCATTGCTTTAATCTCATGATTTTTCCTGTTTTTAGGCAAAACCGTTCTTCAGAATGCTATGAGTTTTACCAAATTGTATTTCAATCCTGATTGCTCTGAAGCTGTTAGCCTAAGGAATCGGTATTTTAATATAACCTCTTCGACTTCTTTGTTTATGACAATTTTGTTTCTTTCAACTTGAGATGTCATTTGTTATTATTCTTTCTTGGATGTTAGGTGTGGTGTTGCAGCCTAAGATGTCAACTCTTTGAAATGAATATATATAAAAAACGAGAAGGGGGGTTGAATTGTATTTTAGTTAACTTTTCGAAAATCACAAAGTTTTCTTTCTAATAAGCGATCAGACACAAAGGCGTCTGATGTAAAACAGAAAATATGAAAACTTAACACTTTCAACCCAGTTAGCACAGTGAAAATAAAGCAAACTTTAAGAAATAAGATAAGAGAGTTAACACAGATTTATACCGGTTCACCCCAAACCTTGGGCTACGTCCAATCCTTGGTTTCCCAAGTATTATCACTATAATTGATCAGGTTACAGAAGGGTATTGTTTGCACACCTAGCCTCCACAGGCTCAACTAACAAGTATTGTTTTCGCACCTAGCCTCTTCAAACTCAAACAAGTATTCTTTCAGCAAGTATCTTCAGGCTCTACAAATGATAAGAGTTGAATGAAGCAATAGCTTCACATATTATATCTTTGCAATTCAACCGAGTAACACTCAATGAGTGATTAAGTATTTAAGGTTGGTATGACTGCAATAAATACTTCTTAATAAATACAAATGATTGAGCAGAGAAGTCTTCTAAGAAGAACTTAAGAGAGCTTTGAATGCTAAGAGAGTATTGAATGCTTGAGTAAGTTCGTTCGGTTGTGTATGTTCAACAGTCTTCATAGTTTTCTATTTATACTCAATAGTAATAAATCCGTTGAGGAGGATTCTTCAAAAGAGTAAACTTTTGTTCTTCATTCATTAATGTCAAAGAGTCGTTCTGAACTTGCATTTAATGTTTATGGTCGTCGGAGAGCTTCAAGACTAGTTGAACGTATATGTTGACATTGCTTTATCAGAGTGCAGCTTGATTCAGAGCAGTGTATGTTACTTTTTAGACTTGGGTAGCGCGACTTTTCTTATTTGTGCAACTCAGGTCTGTGACCGAGTAAAGGTCATTTTGCCTTTGGTAACAAAAATAATTTTAAGCACGGATTGATGCTTTTAGCTTCTGAATTTGAATTTCTCGATATGAAAATGCAATGGAGTATTCTTTGCTATCAAATAGAAGTGAATCGAAAAACTTCCAGTCAGTTTAGAGAGTAGGACGCATTTTCCTGGCTTGTAGGAACTGAGTCTTTCTTCAGACGCATCTTTATGACTTGTATGCTCTTGCTTTATGATCTGCACACTTAAAACACATATTAGTGGATTTCAAGGGTTCACTTAAAATCATCCTTTCGTTTGGATTCATCAAAATTAGAGATGTCAAAAATTTAGACTTAACAATCTCTCCCTTTTTGATGATGACAAACATATCCTTCTGTTGCAGATTTTGCTTCCTAAAACTACGGTTCCCTCCCATAGCATTACTCACACCCCCAGATTTTTTTGCTCCACGTGCGGGTTTCCTGACTTTCTTCACTTCAATCCAATCTCCATGCAGGTCCCCCCGACCAAGATCTTCGAGATTCCGATTCATGTTTGTTATGTTGGGATTTTGAGTGGGCTCCACATTCTCGTGCTCCACCCTATCGCCACCAGGATCCACCATCGTCGCCCCCATGTTTGCAGCTAATGTATTCTCCTTTACACCGGTACAATTTCACCAATATGACCATAGAGACCACATTTTTTATACAACATGTGAAACCCCTCATATTCCACATTAAACCACCTATTCCTGCACCAGAACTTCCCCACCACTGGCTTATCCAACTCAACTTCGACACAGACTCGAGTAAACTTGCCTCTGGATGCATGAATTGTCCATATATCAACCCTCACCGGGACACCAACAACAGAAGCTAGAGCCAGCAAGACACTTTCATCATAATATTCCATGCCCAAACCAGGGAACCTAATCCACACCAAGGTTTTATTAATCTTAACCTCAGATGCCACAATGTCAGGTTCCCATGATCTCACCGCGACACAATGATCAAAAACCATCCATGGGCCCCCTGAGATCACCTTCTCCATGTCAGCCTCAATATTAACCATGAAGAAACCACGACCAATATCCACCATATCCATGTCACCAGTCGGCTTCCACACTGCCTTCGGTCTGTCTCTCATTGCCAAAAAACCAATGCTCTTACCCAACAATGTCATAATCACAACATCCTTCCATGGCTTCCATGGCTCCTCCAAAATCTCTTCTTTGATGTAGCATCTAGGCTTCATCCTATCTCTATTATCCAATTCAATCTTAAACAACTTATTCGCCAAGAGATCATCCTTCTATCTCCTTGGAAGGGGTTCCTAAGCCCCCAATAGTTTATCTCTAATAGAAACTCTCGCACCATCCACGCCTCCTCTGCCGTCTGGCGGCTTTGGAGGTGGATGCACTCCATGGCTGTTTTGGTCTCCTCACACTCTCTCCATTTATTTTCAACCAATTTTTTTTTTAACTTTTACAATAACTATTTCAAAAGTCATACATAATTTATATTTAATTGACGTTACAAATTTTTTTAAAACAACCATATATCAAAATTAAATTTTAAAAATTCATTCAATTAAAAATTATTCATGCTTCTAAAAATGTCCCAATGTCAGTGTCAACACATAGGGAAACAAAAGAGTTATATTATTTGAACACAAATTTTGGATAACGTATCTCTATCACTTACTTACTTTTTATCTTCTTTGTATACACGTTTCTCGAAAATACAATAAAAAAACAAAAGGGACACATTTTGGTGTCCCCATTTTGTGTAAAAAAAACATTGCCCAAACAAAATCATACACAGGGGCTATCTAAGGATGAAGAGGGAGCTTTAAGGTTATTCATCGTCATGCCACCAACACAAGCCGCCATAGGCATTAGCACTTCTCCCCATTGAAAATTGCAAATTACACTTGTCAAGGATGAAGAGGAAGATGATTTCAGTGTGTAACGTAATTCGTGAAGGTCCAATCTAGCAGAAAATAACAAATGAAGGGGAAAGGGAAAATTGGGTTCGAGAAACGACATCATTCTGTTAACAAAACTGAGTCATACCCATCCATATTTCTACGTATTCCTGAGAGATTTTTATCAACATTTTATAAATCTTAATTCAACAATGATCCTTCCATCCATGTTTTTATTATTTTTTAAACAATCCTACCATCCATGTTAATAAATCTCAAACCGAAGTACAGAAATTGAGTCAGATTTAAATTAATTGCATAATCGTACAAGGTACCAAAAACAAAACAAGATATGCGTAGCACTACATCTCTTCTTCAAAGATAGAAGAAACATTCATATCAATAAACAGACTCATGTTTGAACTGCAATAGAGATTTGACTTAGAGTCTGTAACCTTTCATAAAATAAAAATAAAATAAAAAAGGATACATTATGAACATTAACTATGATAAATGGTAATAACACTGATGCAATTTCAATTTCAGATCAAGTCATTACATAATTGCCACCGCAAAAATATTTCACCTTCCATGAAATTTTAAAGGGCAATATCAATCTCAGCTTTGATATTCAAACCAACAACTCATATGACCACATCACAACATCCCATTTAGACACAAAACACTAAAACTACCAACTAATTAGGGTTTCACAAAAACCACATTAACAACATTATTTCAAACAACAAACCTAAGCCCTCTCTCCTTCTATTTTGGTTTAGCATGTCCAGATGATCATTAAGACAAAGATCAAATTGATGTGATGATGTCTTTGTTACTTGATTGTTCGGTTTGAGTTCATTTGTAGCTAATGACTATCAAACCAACTGATGTCATGTCACGTATATTCGATACAATTCCAATCTTTCTTTGAAAAGAATCAATATGCACATTTTTGTTTATGAAAAACAAGGCATAAAACAAACTAGAAACCCCTGGGGAACCAAGTTCCTGCTACATCAGCCCTTGCACATTTTGTTTGTGATGCTATAACTCGTAGATGTGGTAAAATCTAGTGAATAAAGATCTTTTAAGGTTGCTCACTCTATTTGCTTATGTGATTGTTGTGATGCTTGGTAAATAGATGCATGTTTGAAAAATGAAACATGGACTACAATGCTGATTTGATTGGTTTATTTGTTGTACATTTAATTATGTGAATGCCTTTTGTCCTTCGGTGAATCATGAAAGGTACTTATGTAGTTTGCCTTTCTTGAATTAGTATTTCTGTTTTGAATATATCTTCTTGAGAGTGTGCAAATTTGTTGGTTGTTCATCCCTATACTGTGTTTAGTGTGTTATGGTGTCTCTTAATTGAGTTTGGATGATTGTTGAGTTGCTTAAGTAAGTCACATGCATAATGAAGCTCATTTTCACATGTTGTGTTCTCCTAGCATCTGATCATAGTTTGTGTTGTGTACCCTTGTACACATCAGAGTTCAGTTTTGTTTGACACAAGGTGCAAATAATTTATTGAATTCTTAGCATTTTGGACACAATTGTCGTTTGAAACTTATGGCTATTTTGCATCTCTTTTGTTCTGACATCAAATACTCTTAGAGGTATATACAATTCCAAATGAGGCTCCTTTTTTTAAAAAAACAAACACATAATTCGTTAAATTGTAAACGATCCAAGTTGAAATTCATTATGAATTAATGATATTTTTTTCAATAAATTATCATATAGTCTAATCTAATATAGATTACAAGTTGGTATTATAAATAATGTACAATTTTTCTTCAAAAAAGGATGCTATAGAGTGATGCTTGTCAAATGACTTGTGCTTTTTTTTTAAATAGACATAAATAAAATTAGTCATTGAAAATATAGTATTTTTTTTAGATCTTTATTTGTATTTTTGTTTTGGTCTAATTTTTTCAAGTATATTGGTTGTAATCACTGTCAGCAGCAACATCACACCCAACAGTAGCAGCATGACCAATATCGACGAGACTCTCTGAAGTATTCAAATTATTAGTTTCTTTATTAATGAGAAACATATTAGATACTAATCAAGTACTTGACATTAGAATATTTTTATATATGAATTGTGTACACTTGATATAATTTTAAATAGCTTAGAGACCCGTGCTAAACACCAGTATGACAATGTTAAATATTTTATAGAAGTGTAATTTTTTTTAGTATCTAAAAGTGTAAAGGATCATTTGGATGTTGCTTATCAAAATAATGTCATCATTTTGTAACCAAAAAAAGTATGACATTGTACGTTTGATTTAGACTGACTATAACCTTCACGAAAAGATTTTTGCCTATTTTCTTTAACTGTTTTTGTAATAGATAAGAAACATAATTTAGCTAATGTAAAATACTGGAAGGTTTGCCATGGAAAGTATGAAAGAATACTCCATCAATTAATTATTAAGATTAAGACAAGAGAACTATATATCATAGAATAAACTTGATTATACATCACCATAAAGGCTATGTACCTCTATATCAGAGAACATTTTTTATTTTACATCCTCAGATACTTTTTAAAGAGTTAGATATATATTAAAGTGATTTTTTAATTGACAGTATCTCAATCAACATATTTAGCACCGAACATGGAAGTCAACTTTCTAGAAAAGAAACATACATTCGACATAGAAATCACATTTTGGCAAAGGATTTCCTCTATTACTCAAAAATGAGAAGTAGGGGGGATTATTCTTTTGAGTTTCCCAACATTGAAAACATAAGAGCCAATAAGATTACTACCAATATTGTAGTGACAAGATTCAAGTATTCATAACTGTACAAATGGCTACATGGCTACATGTGAGTTTAAAAAGTAAAAAATATGAGACTATATAAACTCGCATAGATCTTGTAATGGCAAGTTATATAAACAACTTTCTCCTTAAAAGGTAGGATCTTTGGCACTTCAACTAGTCTTAAGCTTCAAAATTGGAGCAAGTGTCATAGATTTATAATCTATCTTCTCTAAGACAATGTGAAAAAAATCCATAATATAAAGGATAAAATAAATAAAAGAGAGTATTTTTACTAAATGTGGAAAGCTTACATATTTGATGAAAAGAGGTATTAAAATAAAGGAAGAAAACCCATGATTTTATTGGTTACAAAATAAGAAACAGAGGTTATTGGAAGAAAAAAAAACATTATGATCCAAGGTAAATTTGATGTTTTAAAAAATATATTGTAGCAGGCACTGTAGCGACATTGGATCTGACTTAATTATAGTATAGATTGTAACTAAGTTATATTTTATGAGAAGTTATTTATATTTTACTTATAATGTAAATGATTTATATATAAAATGAAATAATTTATTAAAATATAAAAAATATTACCACGGAAATTTTGCTGTTAACGTTTTCATGAGCATTTTGATGGATGTCTCCATCAATAATGCATAAAAACTTAACCGGTGGAGTTTTCCATCGGTAAAATTACCCCACGATTTTTTTTTGTCGGTAACACGCGAAATTTGTTGGTGACTGTTTCACGTGTTAGCGATGGATTTTTCCATCGGTAAATGTCACCCTTATCTATGGCTCTTTTTGATGAGCAGACCATCGGTAACATATCGACAGATCTGAAAATTCGTTGGTAACTGTTTCATATGAGCCTTTTACCTACTGATTTTTTTGTTGGTAAAAAGTCGATAAATCCTCATTACCAATGCTTTTTTTGGGATATCGATGGATTTTATACGTCGATGATAAGCATATTTCTTTTAGTGGCATATGACATTAGCAAAGGAGACCTTGATTGCTATGTAGAACACTTAATCGAATTTCACATAAAACTAAAATCAAACAGTTTAAAAAAGTTAGATGCAAACAAAAAGAATGTAATAAAAACCTAAAATAAAACATCTTATAATTCAAAGGATCAAAATAATTTTAAGTATAAAATAAAATAAAATAAATCGATGCATATTTCAATCCATATTTGTATTTGTATGTCATCTTATTCTCCGCTTTTGTTTTAGAGAAAACTAGGAGTTGAGGTTTTATATCAGTGTATCATCTATTAATTATTGGTGAAATGGGTGTAACATCCATGTTTTAGGACCTTGGTTATGTGTTTAAGATGTATGTTTAAGTGTTTGGAACCTTGCTTGAAAGATATGCGATCAATCAGCTTCGAATTGAACAAGCATGCAGCACGCTTAAGTGTGCAGTGACCCCACGCTCTAGCATGGAGCACGCTCAAGCGTGGCAGACACGTGTGGAGCAGTGGCATGAGGAGCATAACATGTGGTGATGAAACCGCATCGCGGAGACATTAACCAGTCTCCACACTAAAGCGTTGGAGCGCTAGAGCGTGGAGCTCCCCACGCTAGAGCGTGGACAATGAGACTTGGAAAAATAAAAAGGGTTGCATATGCCCATAATAGAAAGAAGACAGACCAGAGAACGTGAGAGAGAGAGAGGGGAGATGTTTTGAGGTTCCGGAGTTCAGTATGACTTAATCGAGTATCGTTAAGCGAAACTGATATCACCATTGTGTTTGTAGCATCGCCGTCTTCATAACCGCATCTTCTATTTCGTAGCGAAATGGTATTGAGGTTTTATCTTCGTTCGGTTATCGATTTTACGTTACGCTTTTGAATTAGGGTTACTGACGTTATCTGCTTCATGTACATGCATCCAGGTGAATTTTCGGAGCACCGGAGGTGCTTAGAGCAGGCGTGGCAGATTCGAGATAGTTCAGGAAGTGTCTGTTTCGTAGTTTTAGAGCTTGCTACATACACCTCAGGTGGGAGAAAGTAGCATCCTATCGTCAGAAACAGCTAAGTAGTGTAATGTAAAATAATTATTGTAGGGTGAACTAAACCCTACTAGTGAGCGAGTAACTCGCAATGCCAAAATCACATTGGCGACTACCCTGTAGTACCAATAGTGATTTGGGGATTGGAGATTTTGAAGTTGACACAGGGAAACACAAGAAGGGGGGTTGAATTATGTTTCTTAACAGATTTTTCAAAATTCTTGCTGATAACTCTTTTGCAAGTACACTATGTAGTAAGCACACAATAAAAACATTTTTCAAAGAGTTAACAAATCAATATCAAATCCCCACAGTTAGTATATACGAAAACAGTAAAGAGAATGGGATAGAAGACTCACACAAGGCGATTTTATCCTGGTTCACTCTCTTCCAACCAAGAGCTACGTCCCGTCTCTTTGACTTAAAGGTTTTCTCCACTGTAATCCAATAGCTTACAAGTATTCTTTCACTTGTCTCTTCAGCCTTACAACTCACAGGTATTCAACACCACTCCAGGCACTCAAGTATTATTTTCCAGTCAAGCCTCTTCAGGCTCTCTCTAATTTAAGAGATGAAAAGATTGATCAAAGAACTCACTATGTGAGAGGGTATGAAAGTTTATGATAAAAGATTACAAAGTAATTAAGAGAAGATTTAAGAGAGTTTTAGCACTTTCAGATATCAGAGCTTTGTTGTTGTTTCGGTTACCTTCTTTTCTGGGGTTGTCTAGTATTTATAGGAGTGCAACTTGAGCTCTTTCTTCTTCAAAGGTCTTCAAGAAATGTCCGTTTATAGATAGCATTAAATGCTAGGATTCGTTGAGTCTGATAACTTGATATGTGATCTTCAGAAAAGCACTCTTGCTTATCAGAAATGTTGAAAGTGGTACTGTCACTTCTCTGTTGTACCTGAAAGTTGCCTTTTGTGTTTCCTTCTTTGTATTGAGTCAACTTTGCAGCAGCTTGTGTCAAAGTGCAAAGTATTTGTGTAATCGATGGTACTATGTTTCTCTTACTAAGAAACAAAGTGTAAAAATTTGAAACAACACATGAAAAAGACATGGAAACAATCGAATTAAATTAACAATCATTTGAATAAAAGCATTGACTAGACGGTTCATAAGCAGTACATATTTGGATGTGCATTGAACTAGAGCAACTAGGTAGTCTATTGATATATTGTCTAGTTATTCTACCGGGTAGTCTAGTTAACTGGTCGTCTAGGTTCTATCGGGTAGTCCACTTATAAGATCGTCTAATCTTTTCTCGGGTGGACTACAAGTCTTTGGACTTGCTATTTGTTGGACTTGTTCTTTTAACTGATAAGCTTAGTGACTCGTCTAGCGCTCTTTAGACTTTGTTATTTTTAACGGTTCGTCTAGCATTAGTCTTTTAGACTAGTTCTTTACAAGATGAGTTTAATTGGCTCGTCTAGCAAACATAGTTTGGACCCGTGATGCTTTTGAACTTTAGACTAGTTACCTTGTCTAATAATATTCAAAATAGTCCTACACACTAGACTAGACAAGTTAGTTCATAACTTACATTTTCCATACAAATTTAATCTTTTTGTTAACATCAAAACTTAAGAGATTATTTAATCATAACCACTTTGGTTCAAACAATCTCCCCTTTTTTGATGATGACAAAAACATATTAAATTTGATTGAACAAAGTCTAAGAGAGACAAAAAGGCAGCCCCTAAGACAAAGAATTCAAACATTATATCAAGTCTAATAACAATTAATTAGATATACAAGACAGATAGGTCATGTATCAAAGCTTATAAACTTAAGAATATAAACAATTATTAGAGCATTAATACAAAAATGCATGAAACATAGTATATGCATCAGATCAGATATATACTAAGTTAAAAGACATGTTTTCCAAAAAATTTCAAATTTAACTCATCTCTCTATTTCTGCCCCCTTTTTTGTCATCAGACAAAAAGGTAATAGGAGATGGACCATCATTGTTAGTTGAAATCAAAACAAAAAGAGACAAATGACTAAAGGGAAGTTTAGGAAGAAGGAGAAGGAGGTGGAGGTGGAGCAGGTGGGTCTTGATTTTGCATAAATCCCATAGCAGAGAGCATCTGGAACATCTGCTTGAGCAAGGTATTGGTAGGTTGGATAGCCTGTTGAACACTTCTTTCAACTTGTTCTTCTACCTACTTAGCCACTATTTCTTGCCAATTCGATGACCTTGTCCAGGCATAGTACTGATGGCAAGAGAATGTTGGGGAGCTTCTGGATGGATAACAGAAAGAGGAACAGGATGTGACACTTGTTTCTCAAACCTTTGGTAAATTCCGCAGAGTCTGCCACATTCTCTGCTTGGTGCTCTTATTGTACTTGCTTTGCAGCTTCAACAACTATCTCCTCAATCTCCTCAGTGTATACCTCAGTTTCATGAACTGAATGCTCTGGCTCAGAATTTGGTTCCACCCAATGGACTTCATCCTCATAGATATATGAACTTCTCAAGGGAATGCCAAGAGTGTCTAAGTGAATGAAGAACCTGACCTCAGAGAAGCCATATTCTCCTCTCACTACTGGAGTCTCTTCTTTTTCTTCAGTAGAGAGACCTGAGGAGGATGCTTGCTTGGAGCAGATTTTGCTATAAGTCTCCCGGTAACCTCGAGCTTTATTCTCAAAATTTTCTCCTTTTTCAGCAAGGTAGATTTCCAGGATATCAGCATCAATCCTTTCATCCTGGCTGACTTCTTGCATGACTTTGTCTGGAATAGGAGAGGTCTTCTGAGGAGGTCTAAATTTGTCATCCTTGTCTTTGTTGAGGTCTATCATTGACAGCCTCAGGCAAATTCTTGGAGGGACCATGCCAACTCTAGTTTTGGTGGAGCGAGACAACCAGATGGGGGCATAAAGTTGGTAGCCCTATAGTATCTTGGCATAGAGAACTCAGCTGTGAGATGACCATACATCAGATAGTCACCAACATCGACAAATGTGCCATACTCTTGTGGATGTTCAAAATCTTTCCACTTCACTTCTCTGCTCAGGATAAATCTTCTGTAGCCATAGGTCCTTGATCTTCTGTACTCAACATCGTCTTCTTTTAATTTGGAGGGAACAACCCACCAAATAAGAATTATATCCCTATCAACACCATCAATATGGGGATAAAGGGTTCCATTTTGATGAGGTTGGGATAGATTTTCTTAGGTGGGAATTTTTTTTGAGGTTGGTGAGTGTCGCAACCGACCCGTCCGAAAGCCGCGAAAAAGAAGGTAAAAATAGTGGAGTGGCCACCAATATTTTATTTGGGAAAAACATTGGAAAAACCATTTATTTTAAGGAAACTGGTCTAAAATAAAGATAGAGATTTTAGTCTGGGAGTCGGTTACGAGTAGGAAAGGTGTTAGCACCCTACATCGCCCGTTTAAAAACGGTACCTCAAGTTAATTGTGCAAATCAATTTTAATAACCTTTTAAATATTTATTTTACCCTACTTTTTAAATAATAAAAAAAGATAAACACAGCAAGAGGGAAAATTAAATTTTGGCTTGAAAGAATGATTGGTTCTGCTCCTACGTATTCTCAAAGCGATGGGAAACTCAAAGCCACGTAGTTCTTATAGAAAAAAGTTTGATTGATTGGTTGATTTTAATTTTTGGTAAAGATTTTATTTTTATTTTTATTTTGAAAAGGGATTTTATTTTAAAATTAATTCACTCATGCACACGGTCCAAGATAGCAGTGTTATACGATAAACCCTTACATATCACACGACACTTGAGGATGAAAACCATACATCAACGTCATAGATTGTTACAAGAATTTGAAAAGATTTGTTATTCATTTTATAAAAATTTATTAAGGGTACTTGAAAGCATTTTATTATTTTATGGGAATTCAATCTTGCACAAGGTTAAAGATAGTCATGCTATACGATAAACTCTTACAATTCATACAACACTTGAGGATGAGAAATCATACATCAACGTGTAGATTGTTGCGTGAATTCAAAAGGATATATTTTAATTTTAATTTTTTCTTTACCTTTTTTAAATAAAGGATTTATTTTTTTATTTTATTTTTTTGTACTTTTTTAAAAAAAAAAGGGTTTTTGAATCCAAAAGGTAACAACTTGAAAATCTTTTTTTTAAGGTTTTCCTTTGAAATTTATTTTTATTCAAAACATGACCCTGGCCCAATAAGAAACATCTCCTCTCTAAGCCCAAATCCAAAGAGCTTCTACTTTTTTTTTTGGAAAGAAAACATTTTTGTGAGCATACATCTGGCCCATACGGTGCACCCATGACCCAAAAAGACCCATTTGGCTTTATCAAATCAGAACTTTACGTTAAAAAGAAAAAGAAAATACAAACCTTCTACATAAACCTAATAAAATACCAAAGATAACAAGGAACAGGGATAACCCAAAATGAAAGAGGAGCAGATTGGTGACCCACGCAGTGGCTGAACGACGCAGTGATGATGGTCGGTGGTGGAGCGCGATGAACGGCGGAGCGAAGTGGGGTTGGGATGGCACAAGGCGCCATTGAGGCGTGGGTCACGGATCTGAACCACCTGGGCTTGGTTGAGACGCCGCAGAGCGATGACTGAAGAGCTCCGCGACGGCGGCGAGACCAAATGGTGCGCGGCGGCCCGATGCTACGGCGGTGGCTGGTGTGTGTCACAGTCAAGGAATTATACAGCGGAGACGGTGCGTGACTCGCGGCGGAGGATGCGGCTTGGGTGAATCCATGGCGGAGGTGGTGAGATGGTGCTTAGCAGTGGCTATGGAGGAAATCAAACCTGGGCTGTTCTTCTACTTCAGAAACATATTGTCTTCTCTTGTTGTTTTTTGTTGTTTGGCTTTTTGTTTCTTTTGTTTTTTTTTTTTTTGTTTTAAAAAAGGAAGAAGAGGAAACAGAATAAGGAAAAGAAGGAGTTTGATGAAGATGAAGTGACAAGGGAAGAGAAGAATAGAGGAAATAGCTCTAAGAATATTTATCTGTTCTTTTTGTTTCTGCTGATAAGAGTCCCCCCCCCCAAACAAGCTGCTTCTTTATATAGTAACAACGGGGAAGATGGTGCCAAATTCGTTATTGTCGTGCTTTGAGGTGCAGACAAAAAAATGCAGAGGGTGGTACATTTTGTGGAGAGCATATCAGCCTTTGCTCCACCACCTTGCTTGGTTCAAGGGTGCAGGGGTAGTACACCATCATTTTTAGAAGAAAAAAAAAAGCAAAAGAAAACAAAGAGGGATCGAGAAAACAATATATGATCCATACTTGAAAGAGCAAAGTGAAAGCTGACCATTTTTCAAATTCTTTACTTTTTATTATTTTTAATTTTATTTTAATAACAAATCAGATTAATAAAAAAAAAATTTAGTTAGGCTTGGATAATGGACCCAAAAAATATCTTGGAACAAAAATAAAAATGAACTCCATTTAATAATATGGGTCAAAAATAAAAATACTTTTAACTTTTTCATTTTTCTATTTATTTGTTTTTATTTTTAAAAAAATATTAATTAAAAAAAATCCGGACACAATTAGTTGGAAACAAAGAAAACAACCTCAGTCTCTAGCACTACTCGAATCTAACGGAGGAAACAAAGAAAAACCTAACTCCCCTGAGGCGGTGCCGTCGGCTTCAGAGACAAGAAGACAATGGCGACGAATGCTTTGGCCTTCACTGTGACCGTCACTAACCCCACTAATTGCTTCGGTTCCAAGTCGCCACCCGACGCTGCAAAAGTTTCCGTTTTTTCTCTCAGATGCTCTGCCGGTAACCTTATCTTCCCCATTCCCTTTATATTTGATCAATTTTAAACCCTTTTGGTTTTGCTTGCTATGAAAATTAGTTATTTGAAACTTGAGTTTGTCAATGCAAAGTAAGAAAATTAATCAATTTGGTTATTTCTCTTTTATGTGAATGTGCCATATTACATGTTGGTACTGTAATTTTTTTGTTTGAAACATAGTTAAAGGAGAAAGGCCTTGGAAAAATTCAGATGCTAGACTTGTGTTAGAAGATGGTTCAATCTGGAAAGTAAAATCCTTTGGTGCTTTGGGAACCCAAGTTGGTGAAGTTGTTTTTAATACATCATTGACTGGATGAGACAAACTATAAAATCTTCGATTTTTTTTTTTCCTCATTGTTTATGGCCTGCATTCATTCTAAATAAGTGGGGTTTTTACTTTGTTATGTGTGTGCACTCCAGGTATCAAGAAATTTTGACAGATCCTAGTTATGCTGGCCAGTGTGTGTTGATGACGAATCCGCATATTGGGAACCCCGGCATAAATTTTGGCAAGTATTATATTCTTGTTGTCACGAGTATTGAGTTGTTGTGCTTGGAAGCCATTTAATAACTACCTTTTGATGCACTGCCCTTACAGATGATGAGGAATCAGTACAATGCTTCCTTGCTGGTCTAGTAATTAGAAGTTTGAGTATCAGGTTCTGTTCTCATGCTCTGGAAACCTTTTTCGTTGATTGAGCTTGTCTACTTACCCTCCCCTCTCCTTGCGATGTATTCATTTGCGATGTATTCATTCAGTACCTCAAACAGATGTGTGAAAGCTCTAGGTGATTACTTAGAAGAAAGGAATATCATGGGAATTTGTAAGTAATTTGTATACGACTATAAAAGTTGTTTTTAGAAGAACATCGTCTCTGGCCTCTGCATAAATTCAGTATCTGCTTTTGACTTTGATTTGATGGTAATTTGTGTTGCAACAGATGATGTTGATACACGAGCAATCACACGCAGGTTACGGCAAGATGGCAGCCTTATTGGTGTCTTGAGCACTGACAATTCCAAAACAGATGAGGAACTACTTCAGATGTCTCAATCATGGCATATTGTTGGTAAGGATATGAACCCTTGTGGTTTTGTAAAAAAAATTTGAAAGTGGAATTACATTGCTTATGTTTCATATTTGCAGGTATTGATCTAATAAGTGGAGTGTCATGCAAGTCTCCACATGAATGGGTTGATAAAACAAAGCAAGAATGGGATTTTAGTTCCAATTGTAGATCTGAAGAGTTTTTCCATGTAAGTGCATGTTGTATGCTGTTGGTAATGTCTCTTTCTTTGTGTTGGCTATTAGGTAATCTAGATTATGCTTCATGCCAATGAATGAATTGCAGGTAGTTGCTTATGATTTTGGAATCAAACATAATATACTTAGGCGCCTAGCATCATATGGTTGTAAAATCACCGTTGTCCCATCTACATGGCCAGCATCAAAAACTCTGAAAATAAAGCCGATGGGGTCCTTTTCAAAGCAATGGCCCTGGATATCCATCCGCCGTTCCTTATGCTGTCGAAACAGTAAAGAATATTCTTGGAAAGGTGCCTGTTTTGGAATTTGCATGGGCCATCAATTGTTAGGCCAGGCTTTAGGAGGTAAGACCTTCAAGATGAAATTTGGTCACCATGGAGGAAATCATCCTGTTCGTAACCTTCAAACTGGCCATGTTGAAATTAGTGCTCAGGTATGTGAACTAATGAATTTCTTTCTATCACTTTTTATTTCTTAGCGTGCCACCATAAGTATAGTTAAATCCATTTGAATCTGTTAGATGTGCTAGGAGATACAAAAGAACGTTTGTTTTAGACCTTTACTTTGGTCCCTTGTCTTAAGAAGAAAAGAAAATTTAACCAGAAACCGCTATAGTATTAATAGCGACCGTGTTAGTAGAAAAAAAACTATTTATGGCAACAGTAAATTTGTATAATAGTGACTGTCTTGTGATGAAGTAGAAAGCAGCATAACAAATTCGATTTATAGCAGCAAACATGTTGAAAGTGAAAAATAGAACAGTCTTTTGAGATAGCTTCTTTTTCTCATGTCACGTGAGTATTTGTTCTTTTTCTTATGGCCTTGTATGATCATAAATAAATTTATATATAAATTGGCAGAACCATAATTAAGCGGTTGACCTGGCCACACTGCCAGAAGGAGTGAAGGTCACTCATATCAATCTTAATGATAGAAATTGTGCTGGTCTTGCTTTCCCTGCTCAAAGAATTATGTCTCTTCAATACCACCCTGAAGCATCTCCAGGACCTCATGATTCTGACTATGTTTCGACACTTAAGCTTGCACAGCTTATTAAAGAGTTTAGTATGATAACAATATATTTGGGCATTTCTTTTGAATTAATCAAACAGTACATCCACAAGAAATGATAGGTTAAAGAGCATGATTACGAGTTTTCTAGGATGTCTTAATTGCAACTTGCATCTTTCATTTGGTGATTCTACTTGAATTTGGATTCGATCAATAGATAGTGATGTGCTTTATTGATAACGCAGCTTTCGGGGAGTTTGCGAAAAATCTAAACCAACTATCAGCGGTCCATGCTTTGGATGCATAATAGCGCTTGAAGTGAGCTGCTACCTACTATGGGTGAAAAGAACCAGTGTCTGATAAAAATGTGTGGGTTATTATCATTCGTTTTCTATGATTTTGGTAGATGAATTAAACCCAAGTTATTAGCAGGGGTTGGTTGAGGTTTCTAGTTATCTGTAACAAGGGCAAGCATGTCCCAATGTTGTCATAACAGGAATCTGAATTAATGCATTATTGCAGTAACAAGCAACAAATTTTGTCTTAGTAATTGTATAAGTCGAACATTTATTATTTGCTTTGAAGTTTCAAACCCAGTGATCGGTAACACAGTAAAAAATTCCCTCCAATTCTGGCCACTAAGGTTTTCTTCAGATTAAGAGTTTGATGATAGAGTTTTTTATTTCTACAAGTTTAATTTTGATACTTACACAAACAATCGATCACAAATTATCTTATATGTGATTTTTAAAATAATCGTCATAAGTGTCATATATTTAATTATAAATTATCATACCATTAAAAATATTTGTCTTTTATCGTAAGAGTTTAATTTGAATGTATTGTTAGTGCAAAAATTTTATACTAGCAATCAATCAGAAATCTTGAAATTTGTGACTTTTAAGATGGTTAGAATAAGAGTCAAACATTTTTAATGGTGTATCAACTTCTGATTGATTCATAGTATAAAAAATTTATAATATCAATATATTTCAATTAAATTCTTATCATAATTATTTTAAAAATCAGATATATAATAATTTTTATTTGTATTTAATCATAGGTTCAATATTGTTTGATTGGTTTAAAAAAAAAATGAAAAGATAAGAATTAGAAAGAAAGAATTTGGATAAAAAAAAGTGAAGTTTAAACAAAGTGAAGTTTCTACGTTCCAGCAGCAGGAATGCAGGAAACACTCAAGACAATAAGGATGCTTGAGGATGAGAAATCATACATCAACGTGTAGATTGTTGCGTGAATTCAAAAGGATATATTTTTATTTTTATTTTTTGTTTGCCTTTTTTTAAAAAAGGATTTATATTTTTATTTTATTTTATTTTTTTTGTACTTTTTTTTTAAAAAAAGGTTTTTGAATCCAAAAGATAACAACTTGAAAATCTTTTTTTTTAAGGTTTTCCTTTGAAATTTATTTTTATTCAAAACCTGACCCTGGCCCAATAAGAAACATCTCCTCTCTAAGCCCAAATCCAAAGAGCTTCTACCTTTTTATTTTGGAAAGAAAACATTTTTGTGAGCATACATCTGGGCCATACAGTGCACCCATGACCCAAAAAGGCCCATTTGACTTTATCAAATCAGAACATAACTTTACGTTAAAAAGAAAATGAAAATAAAAACCTTCTACATAAACATAATAAAATACCAGAGAAAACAAGGAACAGGGATAACCCAAAATGAAAGAGGAGTAGATTGGTGACCCATGCAGTGGCTGAACGACGCAGTGACGATGGTCGGTCGTGGAGGCAGCACGATGAACGGTGGAGCAAAGTGGGGTTGGGATGGTACAAGGCGCCATTGAGGCATAGGTCGTGGATCCACGGATCTGAACCGCGTGGGCCTGGCTGAGACGCTGCTGAGTGACGACTGAAGAGCTCCGCGTCGGCGGCGAGACCAAATAGTGTGCGGCGGTCCGATGCTATGGCGGTGGCTGGTGTGAGTCACGGTCAAGGAGTTATACAATGAGACGGTGCGTGACTCGCGGTGGAGGATGCGGCTTGGGTGAATCCATGGCGGAGGTGGTGAGATGGTGCTTGGCGGTGGCTATGGAGGAAATCAAACCTGGGCCGTTTCTTCTACCTCAGAAACATATTGTCTTCTCTTGTTGCTTTTCATTGTTTGGTTTTTTGTTTCTTTTTTTTTTGTTTTTTTTTAAAGGAAGAAGAGGAAACATAATAAGTAAAAGAAGGAGTTTGATGAAGATGAAGTGACAAGGGAAGAGAAGAATAGAGGAAAGAGCTCTAAGAATATTTATCTGTTCTTTTTGTTTCTTCTGATAATCGTCCCCCCCCCCCCCCCAAACAAGCTGCTTCTTTATATAGTAACAACAGGGAAGATGGTGTCAAATTTGTTATTGCCGTGCTTTGAGGTGTAGACATAAAAATGCAGAGGGTGGTACATTTTGTGGGAGCATATCAGTCTTTACTCCATCACATTGCTTGGTTGCAATGGTGCAGGGGTAGTACACCATCATTTTTAGAAAAAAAAGCAAAATAAAACAAAGAGGGACCGAGAAAACAATATCTGATCCATACTTGAAAGAGCAAAACGAAAGCTGGCCATTTTTCAAATTTTTTTACTTTTTATTATTTTTTATTTTATTTTAATAACAAATCAAATTAATAATACAAAAACAAATTTTTTAGTTGGGCTTGGATAATGGGCCCAAAAGATATCTTGGAACAAAAACGAAAATGCGCTCCATTTGATTATGTAATGGGCCAAGAATAAAAATGTTTTTAGTTTTTTCATTTTTCTATTTTTTTTTATTTTTTTTGAAAATATTAATTAAAAAAAACATCCGGACAAAATTAGGTGTTCACAGCAAGTTAGAAGAGGGCCATTGGCAGTGTAATGTTCATATGGAAGTGGTTCATTAGGGATATAGGGATAACCTATATAGCCTCTGGGAATGAAGGTTTCAGGCTCAAATTCATATTCCGGTAGAGAGGGTAGAATGCTCTGGGTTCAGGTGTAGGTGGGAATGTATGGTACAGGATTCTCCAGTTTCTCTTTACTTTGGCCCAACTATCAGCTTGGCCATCATAAATGGTAGAAGGGTCAGTGTAAGGGAATTAGAATTTGGGTAGTTTGGGGAAGGTGCATCAAGAATAACACCATCATCTGGTTTGTTAAACCAGTGATCATCTGCAAGAATGATGAATGGAAATTGTGGTATAAGTGGAGATGTGTGAATTGGTGAGTGTTCAATTTGGTGTTGAGGTGAGTATTGTGGTTGTTCTTGTATGGATAAGAGATTTTGGCTTGGTTGTGGTGAGTGAGTTTAGGTGTGTGGTTGTGATGGTGGTGTGATAGGAATATTCACATATTTAATTACCTCAGCAACAACAGTTTCAATCACAGAGTGAGTGGGTGGAGTTACCTCGGCAGTTTTCAAAGACTTGGCTTTTCTGGCAGGTTGCCTTGCTTTGGTAGGGACTTCAACAGGAGTAGCAACCTGCTTCTGCTTCTTCAGAGCTATTCCAATAGGCTGATCATAGGACTGGACAGAAAACCGAGACACGATAAAACCGAAGAAAAAACATGTGAACGGGTGGGTCGGGTCGGGTCAACGGGTCAAACGGGTGGAAAATTCGGTTTTGTATGAGTTCAATCGGTCGGGTGCGGTTCTGGATTTTTGTATTCGTCGGAATCCGAACCGACCGAACATACGTCTCATATACATGAATTTTTTTATCCATTTCGTTGCCCAAGACTGCTACCTAGTCAGTCAAGTCAGTCCATTTAATATATGCACACTGCACAATATACTGATCCCATACCCCCATACCCTTTATTCTACCCACTACGGCACTCTACCCACACACTAGGCCTAGAAGCTTCAGTTCTCACACTCAGACTTCACAACTACACAAGAAAGAAAAAACCTCTCTTCTTCTCTTCACTCTCATCCTCAAATCTCCTTCTCCGGCAAGCAGACTCCACGCCGCCACCGTTCACGACCAGCGCTTCACCGTTCATCATCATGATCGCCGCTCTGGACTCGTCCTCTGCGCCTCTCCTTTCCCTCCATCCGACTCCACCTTGCGAGTTGCAAGAACACAGATCCGTCATCGCAGCTTCTTCCTCACCACCGCATCTCTCCCTCGTCTCCCTCCCGTTGCCGTTGAAGCTCCCACATCTCCCCGTCGAAGCGCCCTCTCCTCGCCGTCGAAGCTGGGTCTCAAATCTGTATTTTCTTGAATATTTTTATGTTTTATTCTTCTGAGTTATTTGATTTTGTCTCTGATCAGTATAAACAATTTGTTGTAGCCTTTTTCAGCACTCAGATCTTCATATTTATTATTTTCTCTTCTGGATTTGTTGTTGTTTAAATGTTCTGTCTTCTACTCTTCTATTTTTTTATTTATTTAAACAGTGTAAACCCGCCCATCAACCCAAGCAAACCGGCTGCCCAACCGACCCTGGCTAATCCGAGGCTTCAAACGGTCGGAATGGGCTAGACATTTAGGGTTTCAGTTTTCCTCGATTGGAGTTTTTAGGCCCGAAACCGACCGAACCCGCCCGTTGTCCACCCCTAGCTGATCATCTTCGTCATCCTCATTGTGAGAGAGAATGATCTTTCTTACCCTTTTCTTCTTCTGAGCAACTTGGGATTCATCAGCCCTTGGTTCCCTGATGACAATCCTAGTGGGAGGCTTCCTTGTCCCTGATGGACAGGCAGATTGAGCAGGTCGCGTCTAGCCGGCTTCTTTTGCATGTCTTGACCCTCAGCTTTATTCAGCTTATTATGTTCTTCCTTAACCTTCTTCATTTGTTCCTTCTTAGCCAACTCCACTTGAATCACCGGATCAAGTTTCATCATAACTAAATTCATCCTACCAAATATAGCAGGGGACATGCCATGAGTCTTGAGATAAGTAGCTTGCTCCTCTGGAGTTCCAACTTCCAGCATGGCATAAATTTGATGAGACTTGAGAACCTTGGAGAGGAGATGACAGTAGGGTATGGCAATACTCTTCTCCTTGTGTATCGCGGAGTTTCTGAACCCGGTGAAGAGAAGGTTGGGTAGATTAACAACAGTCTCAGTCACGAGATGGCAAAGGCAGAACTTGTGGACTGAAGAGATGTTATCATTTGACACAGTTTTGTGAAGGATTGCTTTGTTGAGGATTTGTTGAAGGATCCTGGGTTCATCCTTCATATTGACAGATTTCCACTCAGCTGCAACATTTTCTGGTCTCATGAGAAGGGCCCGCAAGACTTCCTCACCACCCACTTCTTTTTCTCATTCAACAGTTAGGGTTAACCCGGCTTGGGGACAGTTTATCGCAGTTGCGATTGTAGCTTCTGACACTATTACCTAAGTGCTCAAAACATAAGCTTTCACTTCAGTAGCCGTTACAGTAGGGTTTCTCCTATAGCCATCGGACCCCCGGCACACCGGACCCGGCTCCGGCCTCCGAACCACTAGCACCGTCCCCCGCACCATCGCGCCCCCCCGACCACTGCACTCGGCCCCTACCCGAACCATGTTACTTTATCCAAACGAGGAATTTTGCAAATGAAAGGAATTCAATTACTTTATACAAACAATAAATTTTGCAAAAGAAGGGAATTCAAATGGAGCAATTGAATTTCCTAGAATTTCAAATTCTTTGGATTTTTCAATTCCCTCATCTAATCGCACCCTACATATATATTTGAACATCAGGCAATCGTGGTTAATGATGATCAAAATTATGATTAATGACATTCAATTGAGTTAGGGATTTGAAATGGTGATGGAGGAAGAAGAAAGGGAAGGATCGGAACGATAACATTTTAGGCATTTAGGGATTTAAACATTAAATGATTTTTTTGTTTTCTATTTTTGTTTTTTGAACAATTTCCAAGCTGGAATATCACAAAAGTATGTTAACAGTGAACCTCGGCTTATTAACTGACGTGGGTGGGCGAAATCTAACTGTGGGACTAACGTGACTATGTTTTGTTATTCTCGGAGACTAAATGGTGATTTTTCTTAGCGACTAAAGATGTACCCTCATTTTTTGTGAAGGACTAATTTCGGTCATTAGTCTATCTTTAATGATGTGTTAATTAATGTTGATTGACAGTTTAAAAAAGTTTACATTGACAATATATAATATCTAAATCCAAAAAATATCATTAAAGGTTGGTATTTTTATGTTTTACGAAATATTCAAGAACTACATTATTTCACCTTTTTTATATCAGCAGTATTATTTGAATATTAAAATTGGACAACAAAAATCGAAAATACTTTTTATGATTAATACAGTTAAAAAACGTGGTTAATGAAATATTGAGTTTGGTTAATGGATACGGATATTGAGGTGTCGCAACTCATTAATCATCAACAGTACTTCATTAACCACGATCTAGAACGTCATTAACCATGATTCTCAAGTGTTCAAGGCAATCGTGGTTAATGATGTTCAAAATCATTATTTATGACGTATGAGTTGTGACAACTTAGTATATCCATTAACCAAACTCAACATTTCATTAATCACGTTTTTAAATTACATTAATCATAAAATTTAACGTCAATTCTTGTTATCCTATTTTTGATGTTAAAATAACATTTCACTTATTCAATTTTATGTATCAGTGCGACTTGTTCGGGCAAAATTTCAACTCCATTGGAAATTGCCTTTTTCAGGAGAGTAAAAAAAAAAAACTAAAGCTAAGTGTAAACAACCTCAGTCTCTAGCACTACTCGAATCTAACGGAGGAAACAAAGAAAAACCTAACTCAACGGAAGGGTATATAAGAAAGAACCACTCCCCTGAGGCGGTGCCGTCGGCTTCAGAGACAAGAAGACAATGGCGACGAATGCTTTGGCCTTCACTGTGACCGTCACTAACCCCACTAATTGCTTCGGTTCCAAGTCGCCACCCAACGCTGCCAAAGTTTCCATTTTTCTCTCAGATGCTCTGCCGGTAACCTTATCTTTCCCCATTCCCTTTATATTTGATCCATTTTAAACCCTTTTGGTTTTGCTTGCTATGAAAATTAATTTTCTGAAACTTGAGTTTGTCAATGCAAAATAAGAAAATTAATCAATTTGGTTATTTCTCTTTTGTGCAAATGTGCCATATTACATGTTGGGTACTGTTGCCCAAGAGCTTAAACAAATTGATGCAATTTTTTTGCTTGAAACATAGTTAAAGGAGAAAGGCCTTGGAAAAATTCAGATGCTAGACTTGTGACTTGTGTTAGGAGATGGTTCAATCTGGAAAGCAAAATCCTTTGGTGCTTCGGGAACCCAAGTTGGTGAAGTTGTTTTTAATACATCATTGACTGGGTGAGACAAACTATAAAATCTTAGATTTTTTTTTCCTCATTGTTTATGGTTTGCATTCATTCTAAATAAGTGGGATTTTTACTTTGTTATGTGTGTGCACTCCAGGTATCAAGAAATTTTGACAGATCCTAGTTATGCTGGCCAGTTTGTGTTGATGACGAATCCGCATATTGGGAACACCGGCATAAATTTTGCCAAGTATTATATTCTTGTTGTCATGAGTATTGAGTTGTTGTGCTTGGAAGCCATTTAATAACTACCTCTTGATGCACTGCCCTTACAGATGATGAGGAATCAGTACAATGCTTCCTTGCTGGTCTAGTAATTAGAAGTTTGAGTATCAGGTTCTGTTCTCATGCTCTGGAAACCTTTTTCGTTGATTGAGCTTGTCTACTTACCCTCCCTCTCTCCTTGCGATCTATTCATTCAGTACCTCAAACTGGAGATGTGTGAAAGCTCTAGGTGATTACTTAGCAGAAAGGAATATCACGGGAATTTGTAAGTAATTTGTATAGGACTATAAAAGTTGTTTTTAGAAGAACATCATCTCTGGCCTCTGCATAAATTCAGTATCTGCTTTTGACTTTGATTTGATGGTAATTTGTGTTGCAACAAATGATGTTGATACACGAGCAATCACATGCAGGTTATGGCAAGATGGCAGCCTTATTGGTGTCTTGAGCACTGGCAATTCCAAAACAGATGAGGAACTACTTCAGATGTCTCAATCATGGGATATTGTTGGTAAGGATATGAACCTTTGTAGATCTGAAGAGTCTTTCCATGTAAGTGCATGCAGTATGCTGTTGGTAATGTCTCTTTCTTTGTGTTGGCTATTAGGTAATCTAGATTATGCTTCATGCCAATGAATGAATTGCAGGTAGTTGCTTATGATTTTGGAATCAAACATAATATACTTAGGCGCCTAGCATCATATGGTTGTAAAATCACCGTTGTCCCATCTACATGGCCAGCATCAGAAACTCTAAAAATAAAGCCAGATGGGGTCCTTTTCAGCAATGGTCCGCCGTTCCTTATGCTGTCGAAACAGTAAAGAATATTCTTGGAAAGGAAAGGTGCATGTCTTTGGAATTTGCATGGGCCATCAATTGTTAGTCCTGGCTTTAGGAGGTAAGACCTTCAAGATGAAATTTGGTCACCATGGAGGAAATCATCCTGTTCGTAACCTTCAAACTGGCCATGTTGAAATTAATGCTCAGGAATGTGAATTAATGAATTCCTTTCTATCACCTTTTATTTCTTAGTGTGCCACCATAACTATAGTTAAATCCATTTGAATCTGTTAGATGTGCTAGGAGTACAAAAGAACGTTTGTTCTAGACCTTTACTTTGGTCCCTTGTCTTGAGAAGAAAAGAAAATTTAACCAGAAACTGCTATAGTATTAATAGCGACCGTGTTAGTAGAAAAAAACTATTTATGGCAACAGTAAATCTGTATAATAGTGATTATCTTGTGATGAAGTAGAAAGCAGCATAACAAATTTGATTTATAGCAGCAAACATGTTGAAAGTGAAAAATAGAATGCAGTGTTTTGAGATAGCTTCTCTCATTTTATCAGGAAAAAAATTCTCATGTCATACGAGTATTTGTTCTTTTTCTTATGGCCTTGTATGATCATAAATTGATATATAAATTGGCAGAACCATAATTATGCGGTTGACCCGGCCACACTGCCAGAAGGAGTGGAGGTCACTCATATCAAACTTAATGATGGAAGTTGTGCTGGTCTTGCTTTCCCTGCTCAAAGAATTATGTCTCTTCAATACCACCCTGAAGCATCTCAAGGAACTCATGATTCTGACTATCTGACTATGGTACGACACTTAAGCTTGCACAGCTTATTAAAGAGTTTAGTATGATCACAATCTATTTGGGCATTTCTTTTGAATTAATGAAACAGTACATCCACAAGAAAAGTTAGGTTAAAGAGCATGATTATGAGTTTTCTAGGATGTCTTAATTGCAACTTACTTCTTTCATTTCGCGATTCTACTTGAATTTGGATTCGATCAATAGATAGTGATGTGCTTTATTGATAACGCAGCTTTCAGGGAGTTTGCGGAGCTTATGAAGCTGGGAAAAAACAAGACACCCAAGGAAAATCTAAACCAACTATCAGCGGCACATGCTTTGGATGCATAATAGCGCTTGAAGTGAGCTGCTACCTACTATAGGTGAAAAGAACCAGTGTCTGATAAAAATGTTTGTTATTATCATTCGTTTTCTATGATTTTGGTAGATGAATTAAACCCAAGTTATTAGCAGGGGTTGGTTGAGGTTTCTAGTTATCTGTAACAAGGGCAGGCATGTCCCAATATTGTCATGACACGAATCTGAATTAATGCATTATTGCAGTAACAAGCAACAAATTTTGTCTTAGTAATTGTATAAGTCGAACATTTATTATTTGCTTTGAAGTTTCAAACCCAGTGATCGGTAACACAGTAAAAAATTCCCTCCAATTGTGGCCACGAAGGTTTTCTTCAGATTAAGAGTTTGATGATAGAGTTTTTTATTTCTACAAGTTTAATTTTGATACTTGCACACATCACAAATTATCTTATATGTGATTTTTAAAATAATCATTACAAGAGTCATATATTTAATTATAAATTTTCATACCATTAAAAATATTTGCCTTTTATCATAAGAGTTTAATTTGTATGTACTGTTAGTGCAAAAATTTTATACTGGCATCCAATCAGAAATCTTGAAATTTGTGACTTTTAAGATGGTTAGAATAAAAGTCAAACATTTTTAATGGTGTATCAACTTCTGATTGATTCATAGTATAAAAAATTTATAATACCAATGTATTTCAATTAAATTATTATCATAATTATTTTAAAAATCACATATGAGATAATCTTTATTTGTATTTAATCATCGGAGCAATATGGTTTTATTGGTTTGAAAAAAAATGAAAAGATAAGAATTAGAAAGAAAGAATTTGGGTAAAAAAAGTTGTGAAAAACATATAAATATTAAGGATTGTTTGATATGAGATGTAAAAAAAATGAAAAGAAAGAAGAATGAAATTTGTATTCGCTTTTTCGGTAGGATGGAAAGTTGATTGTTGAAGGAAAGAAAATGTTATTTCTTTAATAGACAATTATGTCCCTACCAATAATAATAAGAAAGAGGTACAACGATAAACATGTAAATAATGCTTTTTCTCACATCCCTAACTTCCTCATCCGTGAGAAAAAATTTGTATGGATTTCACCTAATTTTTTTCTTCCCTCCATCCTCTCTTGTAAATTGAACAAGAGAATAGTGAATTTTGTTTTATTTCTCCTCTCATTTTCTTTCTAACCAAACACAATGACATTACATTTGGATAGAGGGAAATAAAAGGAAATTTTCTTTAAAAAATATGCTTAGTTCAATTTTATTTTGGAGAGGATGATAAAGGAATGAAGGGAAACAAAATTCATCCTCAATCAATTGACTCATGTTTGAACTGCAACAATGATTACATATAGTTAAAATATTGACCAACAGATGGCAGAAGTTTCAACTAGAGTCCACAACCTTGGCAAATGAACAACCACTGATGATAACCTGTTTCCTACTCTACAATACTGAAGGCGCACTGCAGAATTGAATCATCGCCTTTATTTCCTTTCTTATTCCCTTTATTATGTTACAAGAGAGAGATAAATTCAATTTTGAAAGACAGCATAGATAAAAACAAATTTGATTTTTAATCATGTATCCCATTTACAAAAGAGAACACGAGAGAAAAAAATCCAAATCCAAACTAAATTTAATTCTTAAGGCCCAATGAAGTGCTAAAGTACACCTTTAAGAAATATACAAACTAACTCTAAAGTTTATTGAAAATAAAAGCATCATGAATCAGAAAATTTTAAACAAAGTGAAGTTTCTACGTTCCAGCAGCAGGAATGCAGGAAACACTCAAGACAATAATAATTATACTTACGAAAAATAAAAACAAAATAAACCCAGATATTAAGTGTTAGAAGAAATTGTTAATAATAGAATTGCAGTGAATTGATACCAAAAAAAAAACAAAAGAATTGCAGTGAGACCACGGAATGTTTTTCGATTCAGCGATGCTGTTTGTTTGCATTGGATTGAATCTTGTTTGGAGAAATGATATTGTTCCGACAAGTGACTCATGTTTGGTTTTTGATAGCGGCGTTCTTTGATAGATTCAATCCAATGCAAACAAACGGGAGGAAAAAACAACCACCCTTAGTTAACCCCAGATAAAAGATCTATATCTGAACACAAATTCAGAATAAGTCAATACATACTTGCCACCACAAAAACACTTCGCTTTCGGTGAAATTTTAAAGGGCAACATCAATCTCAGCTTTAATATTCAAATCAACATGTCATATAACCACATCACAACATCCCATTTAGACACTAAACACTAAAACTACTGACTAACTAATTAGGGTTTCACAAAAACCACATTAACCATTATTTCAAACAACAACCCTAAGCCCTCTCTCCTCTAATCCTCCTTGCAAGTTGAATATCCTTAGGCATAATGGTAACCCTCTTAGCATGAATGGCACACAAGTTAGTGTCCTCAAACAAACCAACCAAATAAGCCTCAGCAGCTTCCTGAAGCGCCGATACGGCACTGCTCTGGAACCTGAGGTCAGTCTTGAAGTCCTGAGCGATCTCCCGAACCAGACGCTGGAATGGGAGTTTCCTGATCAGAAGTTCCGTGCTCTTCTGGTATTTCCTGATCTCCCTCAGAGCCACCGTACCCGGCCTGAAGCGGTGGGGCTTCTTCACTCCGCCGGTCGCCGGAGCTGATTTGCGGGCGGCTTTTGTTGCCAGCTGCTTACGTGGAGCCTTTCCTCCGGTGGACTTGCGAGCAGTTTGCTTCGTTCGGGCCATTGATGCGAACAGAGAGAAATTTGAACGGTACAAGGTGAAAAATGAGAGTGAGAGAGAGAATCGTTGTTATTGATGGAAGTGATGAGTGAGTGAAATGAATGGCAGGGAATTGGGGTATTTATAGTTGAGAGGGTTTGGGTGGAGATTTCAATTTTTGGAAATGCGGTAGTGATTTTCTGTTTTGAAGTTTTCTATTCAAGCGATCCGTGTGAGGTGAATCAGACGGTCGTGATTGAATTTTAGGGATAGCACACGGATTAGCTGCTTATTTTATTTTTTGGTCTCTGCAAAACTTTGGCAGACCTGAGTCCATTGTGGCAACTGGCAGGGTACTATATTACCCGTTTCCATACTTACGTTTGAAAAAATTATCTGTACTTGGATCTATATCTGTGTAGGTAGAAATTTTAATATCCTTATCCGTACTCTCTGGACACCTAAGTACCCACATCCACACATGTTCTCGCACTTTAACCAAGAAAAAACAATAAAGAACATAAAGATCATTTTACAACTCAATTAAAAATCATCCCAAGATCTTTCAAATCTACTCATGAAACATTATAATAAAGTTATATGTCCGAAAAAGGGAGAAAAAACTGATAAGCACTGGGTTTAGAACTTTTACATTAATTTTATTCTTAAAATGGATATATAATTATTATTATATATACTAATATAAAAAAATAAATATTATTTTTTTTATTTTTTTAAAGAAAGAAGCTTAATGCATTTCATTAAAAATCAACGAAGAAATACAAAGCGGTGCAACATAATAATCAGATGGACTAGCATTAAACAGTGTCGCCTTAGCCAGATTATGGGCTACATTATTTGTTTGTCGCCTAACAAAACTCACACTAGAGTTTGGGAAATATGATAAAAGAGCATTACAAGCTAAAATAATCTGACTGAAATCAGAAATATCTTCACCCCGATTTCGAATTGAGACCACTACAGTTTGACAGTCCACTTCAAAAATAACCTGTTGGATACCCAAGCTCTGAACCCATTGGATTGCTTTATAAAGGCAAGTGGCTTCTCCCTCAAGAGTTAGGAGACAAAAAGGAGCCCAATCAGTCCTAGCAACAATAAACTGTCCGACCTCATCCCCAATGCACATACCAAACGATGTCCTGCCAAAGTCTTTGAAGAAAGAAGCATCCACATTACATTTATAGAAACCTAGTGGAGGAGCACTCCAAGATGACCTGCGACCATTTGACCTCCTCTCTGAGTTGTTGTTCGGAATAATTTGGGCTTGCTTCCAATCAGAGAGGAACGAAGCAGCTCTAGAGACATGAGTGCTACAACTTGTACTGTTTCCTTCCCATAACAGCTCGTTCCTACCGCTCCAGAGGGACCACGGGAACATGCAAAACTTTTCATGCTGATGATGGTCCAAAACGTGCAACACCCTGAAGAAAAGATCTTTGAAATCAGCAGCTTGCAAAATATAAATATAAAATTTTTATTTTTTTAAAGAAAGAAGCTTAATGCATTTCATTAAAAATCAACGAAGAAATACAAAGCGGTGCAACATAATAATCAGATGGACTAGCATTAAATAGTGTCGTCTTAGCCAGATTATGGGCTACACTATTTGCTTGTTGCCTAACAAAACTCAAACCAGAGGTTGGGAAATATGATAAAAGAGCATTACAAGCTAAAATAATCTGACTGAAATCAGAAATATCTTCACCCTGGTTTCGAATTGAGTCCGCTACAGTTTGACAGTCCACTTCAAAAATAATGATGAGTGTGATTTCAATGCATATTTCATTATCGTTTTGCATGCATTTTTCATATAGTTAAGGCATGATTAGTTTGATTTTGGATAGTTTTTACCTTGGAACGGGTAAGGCGGTATTGTGTTGTTTTGCAGGAATTAATGATAAAATGCTCTAAATCGACCATGATGGAGCTTGGATGAAGATAGAGCTTGAAAGGTGAAGAAATGAGCCAAGCAGAGCCCATCACGGCCTGGCTGTGATGACCATCACGGCCATGATCAAGCAAAGCAGAAGGCAAAAGTCAGAGCTCATCCCGGCCTAGCCATGATGCCCATCACGGCCGTGACAGACCAATTGGTGAAGACAGAAGCGATCACGGCCTAGCCGTGATGAGTGTCACGGCCGTGACAGATCAAAATTTGAAAGCACGCCTAAGGCAGAACACGTCATGGCCTGGCCGTGATGGCCATCACGGTTGTGACGTGTGCCCAGTCTATAAAAGAGGTCCAGCGCAGAACAGAAAGGGGAATCCTGGAGGCTAACTCTTAGAACTTTTAGACCTAAAAAAGGAGACTTGGAGCTGCTGAAGGGGGCTGCGACCCAGATGGCTGCAAAGAGGGATTCTTAACCCTAAAAGAGAGCTGCTGAGAGGGGCTGCGGTGACGACTGTGAAGAACTTCAATGGAGTTCTTTCTCTCCGCTTCTTCTATTTCTCTGGTTTTGGTTTTCTTTCACTATGAGTAGCTAATCCCTTTTGTTGGGATTAGATGTAACTAAAATAAATATTATGTAATTGCTTTGATTTATCAATCTATGTTTATTCCTTCGTATTAGTGTTTAATTCCCTTGCCTAATGCTTTTTGTGGGTTGGCCATCCATGAACTGATTTTGAGAATTGATTTGCAATGGGGACGTTCTTATTGATTCTTGATCTGGAATTATTCACCTAGTAAACCTCGCATCTAGGAATGGGGTTTGGTTTATTAGTAATCGCGTAATCCTTAATCCTGATGCAAATTCATTAATCTAGGCCACCTAAGGAATTAGGATCTATTAGTGGATTTAGGCTCTTGTCATCTGAGGAATCAGGGCTTGAGTAATCTCGTGGGTTGATTTTAATAGTTGGAGCATAAACTGGATTGGTGGTTTTGGTATTGCATGAGGCTAAGGTTTAGTGAAGTCTAGTCCCAACAAGAATCCCCTTTTCGCACTCCAAGTGCTCGACAAAAATACAAAAATATTTTGTTTGTTTTATTCTGCTTACTTTGATTTTTCTTCATGTCATATCTTAGTCTAGATAGTTGCTAAACTTGGGAATTGGTACTTGGCAACCAATCCTCGTGGGAACGATATCGGTCTCACCACCGTATTACTTGTACGACTAGGTATACTTGCCTAGATTTCGTCCAACAAATAACCCGTTGGATACCCAAGCTCTGAACCCATTGGGTAAAGGATGTGGAAATTCCTAATCATATTCATTGGGCAAAGGATGTCCCTGAGCCAGTTCTACAATATGCCTCTACCTCAGCTTCAACCTCATCCTCTGAGCATACAACAGAAGAATTAGTTGTAGAAGGCCCTGAGCTGAATGTTGAAATCTTATCAAAACCTGCTTCTGAACCTTCAACTCCCTTAGTTGATGTCGTTGTTGTTGCTACTGTTGAGCCAACTCTGACAGAGCAGTCTGATGAGTTCTGTGCTTCTAAGGAAGGTGTTGAGTCTGCTAAGACATATTCTCAACCATTAGCTCTTGCTATGGTTCATCCTCCAGCCCAAGCTCAAGACACTGTCTCAGACTCTGCTGAGAGCTCAAGACAATTATCCTTGCCACCAAATCTTGAGGACATCATTGGCAGAATTGTTGATGATAAGGTTAGTAACATAGTTGAAGAGAAGACAGAGCATATGGCACAACAGATTGAGGAAATAGTACAAAAGCAAGTTCAAGATACCTTGGCCCCTACAAATGCAATGGTGACTCAAATGCTGGCCTTATTAATGGATTTTCAGAAAAGCCAAAATCCAAATCAAAACCAACCCCCTCCACCACCTTCTTCTGCCTAAATATTTTCTTTCTTTCTTATTAGTTTTGCTCACAGTGATGATCCTCTCCTTTTTTTTTTACCTTCTTGACTAATAACAAAAAGGGGGAGAAAGGAAAAGAAAGAGAATTATATATATAAATCAGTTGCTGAAAAGCTCTTATATGTTTGCAATTGCATATTCTTTTCTACTTGATATATTACTCTGATATACTTGTGTTTATATAGATTCTAAGAATGATAAGTGTTTGTACCTGTCTGTTAGTTTTTTTTAAAAGTCTGCTTAAGTATTTAAATGCTTTGTCTTAGGGGGAGCCCTGCAAGCTCTCTTAGACTTTGCTTTTCAAATTTAATTAGTTTTGTCATCATCAAAAAGGGGGAGATTGTTGGAACCAAAGTGGTTTTGGATTTAATAATCTCTAAGTTTTGATGATAACAAAAGGATTAAATTTGCTTGGCAAAGTATTAGTTGAGATCTAACTAGTGGTTTCAGTTATGCATGAATGCTTTTATAAGGAAAATAAACTTGGGCTAAGTTTCAATTGAAAAATATGCATCCACCCCTGTAGACGGGCTGCTCAAGCACTGTGCTAAAGTTACCTTGTTGTTTAATTAAGTAAACTGGCTTTCTTTAGTAGACGAGGCTATAAATACCTAAATAACTTGTTAGGTACAACAAGTCCAAATACATGAAAATAAGCGCGTCCATAGTAGCCATGTCAGCAGACGAGTGCTCTCTTTGAAACTCAAATATACATCCATAGTGTCTAACTAAAATTCAGTAGACATCCATAATGACACGCCATTGGACGGAGTTTCTCTAAGGACTTAGCAAGTCGAAAGACTTATGTGGACGAGTGCTTCTACCACATCAGTGGACGAGCAGAATAAAACCTTGTGTAGACGCTTTCTAAAACTGAATGCCTGTAGACGGTTCTACATCTTCTATATCTTTACTACCTTGAACATGATTTAATGCAATTTGGACCACATTGAATTTATTTCAAATGATTGATATTTATTTCAAAGGAATATATGTTCTTTATAATTATTAACATCTTGTTCCTTTGTGAGATAGTACTATCAAGGAAATACAAAAAGCAAATAATACAATTGAAATTGCAAAACGATCTATACGATGACATCTTTACTGCTGGACAAAAGCTGGGTTATACATAAAGGAGGAAAGAAAGTTTTTAAGGTACAATTGCTCACAACGGTGAGCCTCCATTTTGTGATTTTCTGACAACCAATGATGCTTTTCAACATGGCCAAAATCAAGCTATTAGTCTCAACGGATATTATGCATTTAATGCTATCTCTATAACGGGACTATTAAAATAACCGTTGAAGATTTACAAGAGAAGTTGAAGACTACTATATATGTAGAAGGTCTCAAACACTAAAAAATAACTTTTGCCATTTGAATTTTTACAAGATATTCAAAAACTTATATTCCCTTTGTAAAGAAAAAGTATGTAATTCTTAAGTATTAAATATTTGTGAAAAAATTCAGTAGATCTTAAACCTTCATACCCTCACATATAGTGAGTTAGAAAGATCTTAGAAAAATTTCCGTGATAGAGTTAGAGCCTGAAGAGGCTTGGCAAGAAAGCAATACTTGTAGCCTGTAGAGGTGAAGAATACTTGTTGTAGAGACCATTTGAAAATAATGGAGAAAATCTTTCAAGCAGAAGGGACTGGACGTAGCTCTTGGTTGGAAGAGAGTGAACCGAGATAAAATACCTGAGCGAATTTTCTATCCCTTATCTTTTACAGTTTTATTTATTTTTACTAACTGTGGGATTTGATTTTGGTTTTGTTAATATTTTAAAGGATTTCTTGTGTGCTTAATCTTTTTATCTTCTGCTTGTGAAAAGGTTTTCTCAAAAAGTGTTTTTGCGATAATAATTAACAAACACAATTCAACCCCCCTTCTTGTGTTTGCTCGTGCCAACTTCAAACAGCTCGTTCCTACCACGCCAGAGGGATCACATGAGCATACAAAACTTTTCACGCTGATGATGGTCCAAAACGCGCAACACCCTGAAGAAAAGATCTTTGAAAGCAGCAACTTGCAAAATATGTTGATATATATATATATATATATATATATATATATATATATATATATATATATATATATATATATATATATATATATATATATATATATATATATATATATATATATATATGCTAGGGCGGGGCGAGGTGGGTACTAAAGTACCCGTACCCTCTCTTGTTTGCAGGTAATTACCCATAACCCGAACCCATAGTCATAAAGCGGTAATTACCCTACAAGTTGTGGGTATTTTTTGCGAGTATCCATAGGGTAGGGTCCAAATTGTCATCCTTATTTGTGTTTTTTTTTCCTTTGACCAATATGAATTTTGTAAAAAAAACAATAATACATTCCCTAAAAAAAATTTGCAGAAGGAAGATGGTGCAACCCTATTGAATTTTTTTGGCACATGCCAATGTATTTTTAGTAGATAAAGAGCATGTTTGGGAAAAAGGTTCCCTCATTTCTTTTGTCACCAATAAATTGTTTTATCAAATAAGTGTTATGTTTGGCTAAAATGATTATTGTTTAAAAAAGCTTTTGAAAGCAATTACAGTTGTTTTATAAAAAGCTACCAGTATGGACTGTTTTGTGAAACAACGTTTTATTACCCATGGCCATTCCATTCCTACCCCAACCCAGTGTCAATGTAGCGTCCATTACCCACTGCCTTTTTTGTTTTCTAAAAAGCAACTTTACGCTTTTCCTTTCGTTGTGCCTTTCGTCCATGTGTCAACAACATTTTTTGTGCAACATGTCTAAAATAAACACCTATAATTATTTATTTAATTAAATTCATTATTTATTTACATTATTTTATTTTTTAGTTTTTGTTAAAAAATAAATATTTTAATAAGTTTAAATGTTAAAAAGAAAACATAAATATTATTAAGTGGAGTGGGAACCGAGAATAAGCTTATCCTGAATGGTACTAAGACCAAGATGCGTGTCATTGCTCTTGATGTGGATAGGTAGTGTTTTTGTTAGTTTTTCTTATGTAGTTATGTTGTTATTGTTTTTGGTTGATTTGCAATACAAGTTTTGTTTTTCCTGTTTTGTTTTTTAAACTAGATATTCGATTCAATGCATATATTTGGATCTTGTGTTGATGAATTGGACAAGTTCCTTGATTCTGGTGAGCTGCACAATAATGTTGTTGTTGAAATTGCCAAGGCGAAGTCCTTCCAAGGTTTTCTTCTTCTTTGGTTGTTCTATTTTTTGTTTGGATCTTTATGTCATTGCTTTAATCTCGTGATTTTTCTTGTTTTTAGGCAAAACCGTTCTTCAGAATGCTATGGGTTTGGGTGGAGATTTCAATTTTGGAGATGCGGGAGGGAGTGGTTTTCGGTTTTGAAGTTTTCGATTGATGCGATCAGTGTGGGCTGAATCGACGGTCGTGATTGGATTGTGTGGATAGCACACGGATTAGCTTCTTTTTTTATATTTTGGGCTCCGCAAAAATTTGGGGCCTACAGACATGAGTGTGGACTGAGGTTTGTGGAGTACTTTGCTTCTTCTTTTTTTTTTTTTGACCCATATGAATTTTGTAAAATAAGAATAATACATTCCCTAAAAAAAACAATTTGCGGAGGGAAGAGAGTGAAACCCTATTTAACTTTTTGGTTTAACTATTGAGTAGGTCCCTGAATTATTTTTAGAATTTTCAAATAGGTCCCTATATTAAAAAAATTGTAATTGGCTCATCGAACTTTTATAAAGTTTTCAGTTGGGTCCCTGAACTAAAACATAAATCGGGGAAGGAATGAACTATTTGTTTAGATAGAGGAAAAGCAATCGCAGGTCATATTTTGATTTTCTGGCCCAACATTTTGGTCTCTTGCAACCCTAAATACAAATTTGGGGGAATTACATGTCACGTTTCACATCAGCAGACTTAAAGACCTCTTCACGGAGCCTGCCCTAGGGACTCCATTGAAAATTTTATATAAGTTCGGGGACTCAATTAGAAATATTTTTAATATAGGGACCCATTTGAAAACTTTATAAAAGTTCGATGACCCAATTACAGATTTTTTTTAGTATAGGTACCTGTACTGACCGAGGATATAAGGCCGAGGATTGTCAACAAGACTGAGCTCATTCTTGTGAGTGGGCCGTGACCCGAACTCCCATAAAGCCGAAGACTATTAGTCCACTTAACACCCGAGGATAACAACTCGGGCCTACTCCTCAGCAGGCCACGGATGAAGATATCTCGGCCCCGAGCTATCCAGTCACAACTGACTGGGCCGAATATCTCACTGGTCCTAATATCTCTCCGAATAACTCGGAGCCTTATCCATATTATTATCTAACTACAATAACAATCCGATCCTAACAAATAGGATCTCAATAACCGTCTTACTCAAACGGCTGCATTGAAAACATCTATAAATAGGGGCTCAACCCCCTCACTTAGAACTATGTTTGCTTTGATTCCCATTTGGATACATAGGAGCAGAATTCACATTCTGTCAAGCTAATTCCAAAACACTCCCACTAGACTTTCTCCGGTCGAGTATCTCCTATCTGAGATATTCGGACGGAACATTTGGCGCCGTCTGTGGGAATCGAAGCAAAAATTTCCCATACCACAAACCATGGTGAGAACAAGGAGCGGGAACTGCAGGAGAGAGGAGCCAGAGAATGCTAACAACGGAGATAATGGGGAACGGTCCATAAACCCGGCTATAACGACCGACAACCCCATTATCCAAGAACTCCTCGCACAGATTGTCATGCTGAGAAGGGAGAATGAGGAGATTCAACGGCAGAACAGTCGTCGCGAACAAGGACAGAGCAGAGAAAGGTCTGCCTCTTTTCCTCCCGAGAGAGAGCGTCGGACAGCTGAGAATGAAGGATCCAGAAACACGTGCAGGGAAGGAGGCCCACAACTCCGGGCTTCTCATCATATGGACCGAGCAGACGAGGGGGAATTTCCTAGGCAGGTCCCTGAACTTTCACTTCAGGCAAATAGGCCTAATGAAAGGACCGGCGTGCGGAGGCCGAGACATCCCTTCACAAACGTCATCATGGAGGTTCCCCTACCAGCCAACTACAAACCAATAAGCATTGACAGATATGATGGCACCTCGGACCCGGAGCATCACCTAGATGCTTTCACTACTCAGATGTACCTCTTTACCGATGATGATGCTGTCATGTGTAAAGTCTTTCCAACTACTCTGAAGGATGCTGCGTTGAGCTGGTACACCCAGCTACCGCCAGCGTTGGTTGGCTCCTTTGACACATTCATGACTAAGTTCAATGCTCAGTTTGCCACGAGCCGAGCTCATCAAAAAACCTCGGCCTCGTTGGTAAACTTTAAGCAAGAAAGGAATGAGTCTCTACGTGATTTCATGGCCAGATTCAGCAAGGAGACTGTCCTCATCCGGAATCTCAGTGCCGATGTTGCACTACACACTATCTTGACCGGGTTACGGCCTGGCCCTTTCGCCAGACACTTAGCTCGGAAGCCACCAACCAGTATGGATGAGTTAAGGAGAAAAGCTGCGGGATTCATTAATATGGAGGAGATTGAGGAGTCTAAGAAAAGGTAGAGAACTGATGATCTTGTGATTTGAGAAGGGAGAGAGAAGAGGAGGGCTGGAGGTGATAAGCCGAAATTCAAAGGCCCATCCGAGCATTTGCATAGGGGACCGAAGTATGAGCACTATACTCCCATCAACACAAACCGAGCTCGAGTGTTTGAGTAAGTATACAACGCGGAACTTTTGCAGCTCCCCAACCGTGGCCACACGCCCCAGAATGCTGATCGACAGAGACATTGTCGGTACCATCGTAATTATGGGCATACCACCGAGGAGTGCTGGGTCTTGCGAGATAAGATTGAAGAGTTGGTGCAAGCTGGCCATCTCAATAATTTTGTTCGGAGAAACCACAACAATGGCCAGGGGCGTGGCAGAAGTAGAAGGAGAGGAGGTGACCAAAGCCCGAGAAGGGGCGGCGGTCGACAAAATAATGAAAGAACAGAGACCAGAGAAGGCCATAATGAAAGGCGAGAGGAGGATAATGTGGTCCGAGGTGTGATAAACACTATTTCAGGCGGATTTGCAGGGGGAGGCACAACAAGTTCAGCTCGGAGAAAGCACCTGCGGGCTATTCGGGCTGTCAACTAAGTATCCGGCAAACCCCCGAGGATTTCCCCACCTATTATCTTTTCTGACGAAGACTTCGTGGGGGTGGATCCTAATCAAGATGACCCTATGGTAATCACAGTGCAGTTGACTAATTTATCGGTCAAAAGAACTCTTGTCGACCAGGGGAGCTCGGCGGATATCTTATATTATTCAACATTTCAGAAGCTCGGGATCCCAGAGAAATCTATTCAACCATACGACAGTAAGCTCGTCGGCTTTGCAGGGGAACAAGTGGATACACGAGGATACATTGACCTCCTGACTACTTTTGGGGATGGCAAAGCATCCAAGACTATCACGGTCAGGTACGTGTTGGTTAATGCAGTAACATCGTACAATATCCTGATCGGAAGACCTTCTCTGAACGAGTTAGGAGCTGTGGTCTTTACTCCCCACCTCACAATGAAATTCCCTTCCAACTCGGGAGACATAGTTGCTGTCCGGGCTGATCAGAAAATGGCCAGACAGTGCTATGCTGATAGTCTGCGAGTAAGCAAACTCAAACCTACACCAGCAGAAACACTAGACAGGGGAAAGGACAAGTCTGTGAATTCTGTTAACTCTGTTGAACTGGATCCGAGAATGGACATGCAGGAACAACGACCACAACCCATTGAGGAGTTAGAAAAGTTCCAGCTCGGTTCACAGCCCGATCAGTGCACCAACCTCGGCGGTCAACTTGAGCCGAATTTAAAAAAGAAAATAAAAGAAGTGCTTCACAGCAACGCTGACTTATTCGCCTGGACCACGTCAGACATGCCGGGAATTGATCCCGACTTCTTGTGCCACAAACTGGCAATTTGTCCCGAGGTGAAACCAGTAGCCCAAAGGAAAAGGAGACTTGGTGAGGAAAGGAGAAAGGTTGTGGAAGAGGAAACAGCGAAGTTGGTCAAGGCCAACTTTATTCGAGAAGTAGAATACACTACCTGGCTGGCCAACGTTGTTCTGGTCAAAAAAGTAAATGGCAAGTGGCGCATGTGCACCGATTACACAGATTTGAATAAAGCTTGCCCAAAGGATTCCTATCCTTTGCCGAGTATTGATAGACTGGTGGATGGAGCCTCCGGATATAGAATTTTGAGTTTCTTGGATGCATACTCGGGGTACAATCAGATCCGAATGTATCCTCCAGATGAGGAGAAAACAACTTTCATAACTGAAGGCTCGAATTACAGTTACCGGGTAATGCCATTTGGACTGAAAAATGCTGGAGCTACGTACCAAAGTCTCATGGACAGGGTGTTCAAAAAACAAATCGGAAGGACTATGGAGGTTTATGTGGATGACATGGTCGTAAAATCTGATGACCCCGACAGCCACCCAAAAGATCTGGAGGAAATTTTTCAGCAGCTTAGAAAGTATAATATGAGGTTGAATCCGGAGAAATGTGTTTTCGGTGTCCACGGTGGGAAGTTCCTCAGCTTCATGTTGACACACCGGGGAATTGAAGTCAACCCTGATAAATGACGGGCTGTGATTGAGATGCGAAGCCCACAAAATATTAAAGAGGTGCAACGACTTGCAGGGCGGCTGGCATCATTATCTCGGTTTCTCCCCAGGTCTGCGGAGAAAGCTCGGCCTTTCTTCAGATTATTAAAGAGGCCTCAAACCTTCACGTGGACCGAGGAATATGAGAAGGCCTTCGTCGATTTCAAGACCTTTTTGTCTGCACCACCGATATTAACTCGACCCATCCCTGGCAAAGAGTTGTACTTATACCTGTTAGCCACCGAGCATGCCATCAGTGCAGCCATTGTACAAGAGGTAGAGAAAGTTCAAATGCCGGTGTACTTCATCAGTAAGGTCCTTCATGATGCCGAAACCCGGTACCAAGTCATAGAAAAGCTGGTTTTGGCCCTGGTAACTACAGCTCGGCGATTGCGTCCGTATTTCCAAAGTCACCAGGTGATTGTCAAAACTGATCACCCGATTAAGCATATTCTCAAAAAGCCCGAGTTGGCAGGACGTATGATTGCTTGGTCGGTAGAGTTATCTGAGTTCGGTCTGAAATACGAGTTGAGAGGCCCTCTGAAAGCTCAATGTCTCTCCGACTTCGTAGCCGAGCTCAATCCGCAGCCGATAACCGAGGATATCTGGTGGAATTTGTATGTGGATGGATCCTCGAATGTCAAGGGCAATGGAGCTGGGGTGATTCTGGAAGGCCCGGGAGATCTGATCCTGGAACAGTCACTAAAGTTTGAGTTCAAAACCTCAAACAACCAAGCCGAATATGAAGCCTTGATAGCAGGATTAATGCTGGCAAAGGAAATGGGGGCGAAGGCTGTTAGATGCCGGAGTGATTCACAGCTAGTCACAGGGTAAATATCTGGAGGGTATCAAACGAAAGAGCCTCATCTTACCAAGTATTTATGTAAGGTCAACCAATTAATCTCCAGCTTTGAGAAATTCGCTATTGAGCACATTCCCCGAGAAGAAAATACTCGGGCCGATCTGCTGTCCAAATTAGCCAGTACAAAGAAGCCGGGCCACCATAGAACAATTATTCAAGAAACCCTAAATGAACCGAGTGTCGCGTTTGGGGAGGTGATGGCCAACGAGCCGGTTGACCGAGAATGGATGACACCCATATGGGAGTATTTATCTTCAGAAACTCTGCCCCCAGATCACGTTGAGGCCAGGAAGATCAGGGCTCGAGCAAGTCACTTTGCTATTGTTTCGGAGAATTGTTTAAACGGGGATTCTCGATGCAGTTTGCTAAAATGTCCGACAAAGGCACAATCAAAATACGTCATGGAAGAGGTTCACGAGAGGAATGTGGTTTTCATCTGCGGGGCGAGATCAATGGCCTCCAAGGTAGTCCGAGCAGGTACTATTGGCCTGCCATCCGAGCAGATTGCATTGAGTGGACGAAGCAATGTGATGAGTGCCAAAGATTTTCCAATGTGAGTCGTACCCCTCCCGAAGGACTTCACACGTTAAACTCGCCTTGGCCTTTTGCTATGTGGGGAATGGATATACTTGGGCCATTCCTCGTGGCCAAAAGGTCAAGTCAAATTCCTCCCGGTAGCAAGTGGACTACTTTACAAAATGGATTGAAGCAGAGCCTTTGGCGAAAATTACTGCCGAGAAGGTACAAAAGTTTGTGTGGAAAAGCCTCATCTGTAGGCACGGAATTCCCTTTGCAATCATCACAGACAACGGAAGACAGTTTATAGATAAGACATTGCAAGAATTCTATGCCAACCTCGGTGTTAAACACCACGTCACGTCGGTTGAACATCCTCAGACCAATGGGCAAGCCGAGGCAGCCAACAAGGTCATTCTCGGAGAATTAAAGAAGAGAGTGGGAAAATCCAAAGGAGCTTGGGCAGAAGAATTGCCCAGTATCCTCTGGGCCTACCACTGCACGCCTCAATCCACTACTTAAGAAACACCCTTCAGGCTGACATATGGAACAGACGCCATGATCCCAGTGGAGGTTGGTGAGTCGTCTTTCCGGCGTATGCAACATGAGCAGAATGATAATGAAAGCAACTTAAGGGTCGAACTTGAATTGGTAGAGGAAATCTGGGAGGAGGCTAAAATTAGGGAGGAAGCTTGCAAACAGAGAGCAACTAGGAGGTATAATTCAAAATTGAAATCGAGGAGTTTCCTGCGTGGAGACTTGGTGCTGAGAATAAAAGGAGAAGCAAGGAAGGATCACACGGAAGGCAAGTTGGCAGCAAACTGGGGAGGGCCATTCCGGGTGATAGAAAACTTGGGAAACGGAGCATATAGGTTAGAAGAGTTGTCCGGGAAGCCTATCCCGAGGACATGGAATGCTTCGCATTTAAAATTTTATTATAGTTGATGTATATAGTTAGGTGATGTACTCTTTTTCCTACCTCGTTATTTTGTCCCCAAAAGGGTTTTGACCGAGAAGGTTTTAACGAGGCACACCGTGGACTTCCTTTTTATCCAATAAAAGAATTTATTGTGAACATTGTTTTGTTTTCTTAATTTGCCGATGTATGTGTTTCGCGAACATTAAATTGTTTAAGGCCAAGTTTGAGCCTAAAGGCCGAGTACGATCCATTAAATTGTTTAAGGCCAAGTTCGAGCCTAAATGTCGAGTACGAGCCATTAAATTGTTTAAGGCCAAGTTTGAGCCTAAAGGCCGAGTTCGAGCCAATTAAATTGTTTAAGGTCAAGTTTGAGTTGAGCCATTAAAGTAGGCAAGTTCGAGCCAATTAAATTGTTTAAGGCCAAGTTTGAGCCTAAAGGTCGAGTACGAGCCATTAAATTGTTTAAGGCCAAGTTCGAGCCTAAAGGCCGAGCACGAGCCATTAAATTGTTTAAGACCAAGTTCGAGCCTAAAGGCCGAGTACGAGCCATTAAATTGTTTAAGGCCAAGTTCGAGCCTAAAGGCCGAGTACGAGCCATTAAATTGTTTAAGGCCAAGTTTGAGCCTGAAGGCCGAGTACGAGCATTTGAAATTACCTAAGTGAAATAAAATACGAGCAGTAAGGAGAATAAAATTGTAATCTAAAGGCCGAATCCGAGCCATTAAAATTTATTGATAATACCGAGTACAATGTCGAAAGTAAAAACAAGGTACGAGTCGAGTACTAGAAAGTACTACGACCTACATAAAGAGCTGAAATTGAAAATAAGGCCCCCCCGGCTTGCCAGTCGTCCCCCCAATTTGGGTAGGGGCAAGATCAGGTGGCCAGTAGTCTCTCCAATCGGACACCACGACTTTCCCTCATGGGGGAAAGTAATCACTTCCCCCTACGAAAGCTGGACGATGAGGTGCTCGGCCCGCTCCAGGAGTAGACGGCCTCTACCCCTTTCTCGACGCCCTAAGACTGCCATTCTCCCAGTTAACATCCTTCTTGGAGGATTGAATTGTAAAAGGAATTTTGGATCCCATCTCCCACTTACATCCTTTTTGGCAGCTATGAAACTCAAAAAAGGATGTTAACTGGGAGAGGGGAGCGTAAACCCCTAACACTATCATAGAACTACTCGGGTTGAAGGAAGACGAATTTGGCTGGTGGGAAAGAATGAAGAATGAGTAAGTGGAGCAGTGAAACATCCTTATTTATAAGGGGTGAAAGGCGTTGGAAAGGAAGAAATATGCGCTGGGAAAAGGTTTGTTGGAAAAACAAATATCGAAACTCAGCAAAAAACAGTAATTGCATGAACCCACTGCGGTTTCCAAAGCATATAATGCGTGCCTGCATGCGTAAAGCGTGAATCATGTGTTTCACGTGTGACAACTACCGTCCGTTTTTTATACGGACGGTAGAATACCTCGGTCTTAACCAAAGATTTGTTTAAACAGGCCGAACACAACGTCGGAAGATAAAAAATACTTCAAGTGTATCTCGGCCAAACAAGAGGCTACAAGAAAAAGGGGAAGTCATCAAAATGGTAACAATTTTCATTAAGTAAAACAAAGTTACAAGGGCACAAGCCCAGTACAAGGGATGAAGAAAACAAAACACTAAGTTACTCGTCCCTATGACTCTCCTCGGCCTCAATATGATCCTCGGGGGAATCTTCAGCCCCTTCCACCTCTTCTTCCTCTTCGGGAATTATGGGAACAAGTTCCCCGTTCAGTACCTCTTTATTGACATCTACTCCCGAAAGATCAACCCCCGGGGCAAGAACCTCAACTTGAGCAATGGCCTTGTCAAAACCTTTCCGATGCTCGACAATAATGCAGTTAGTGGCCTCTTTTACATCCTCCTGGAGCTCCATCCTGGCCTTGGTCTCGGCCTCCAAGGCAGCTTTAAGTTGCTCAATTTCAGCTTGAGCCTCTTTGAGCTCCTCTTCAGCACGAGCTCTACCTTCTTCAGCCCGAGCTTTACTCTCCTCAGCAAATTTTGCTTTGGTGTTAAGCTCGGAGTTCTGGCCATTCAACTCAGTGATGGTAGTGTTCAGGAGATTATTAGCCTTGGCCAGCTCGTCACGCTCCGTGGAGGTCCGGGAAAAATCCCCCTTCAGCTTCTCAATAGAAGCCAGTTCGGCTTCCAGTTGCCGAGACTTCCTCTCAGCCTCCACTAAATCTCGGCTGCAAAAGCGGGCCAAGGCAGCAGCTCGGATGCAGTAGGTTGAGAGAGCCTCCATGCTAGATTGAGCCCCTTGTTGCCTCATTAGCCGGAGATCTGCGGGCTTTAGGAAGGTTGAGTCGAAAGAAGGGAAGGGGTTGAAGTCTTCACCCCAGAGGTATGAGGTCCCTGCCTTTAGAGAAGTGTTGTACCATTTCAGCTCGGTGGATGGAGGGGGTTCTTCTCGCCCCGCGGTTCCTGCCTCGTGAGTAGTAGGGTGTGGGGGACTTGAACGAGGAGGGGAAGAATCTTCGGTGTCAACTACCACCTCTACCCTCTTTCTTTTTTGAGGGGCGGATGATGAAGTTCCCTTCGCAGAGGCCTTGGTGGGAGGAGGTATTTCCTTCTTCTTCTCGGTTGAGGAAGGACCCTGACCCTCTTTCGCAGCAGCCTTTAAAAGCTTGGAGAAGTCAAATTTCCCCATGATGACTGCCAAAAAGAAAGAACTATTAGTACAGCAACACATACAGAAAAGATTTAAAAACTAAAATGCCGAACACTTACTCTTTAAGTCGGTTCTCGGAGTAGATGAGAAGGGGAGTTTCAGGAGACGCCCACAATGGAGAGGCCGAGGAAGTTTTTCTAATATATCTATGTCTCGCTTGTCCTCGGCGGGAAGGGATTGGTATTCAAAACCAACGAACTTGGTGGGGGACGATTGCCAATATAAAGGAAACTTGGCGCATCTATTTTCGTAAAAGAAGTGGGAAGAGTGAGAACCCGAGGGGAGAACTCGGAAGAAGCCGACCTTGAAGTCTTTATACGATGATGTGTATAAGCTAATCAGACCTCTTCGGTTCAGCCCATTAAGGGAAATCCATCCCGTTTTCTCACCAAACCTTGTTTGGTAAAAATACAAAATTTTTGGAGTAGTGGGCTCCATCCCGAGGTATTTACACAAAATTTGAAAGGCTTTCATAAAAGCCCAACTATTGGGATGAAGCTGAGTGGGCGCGACATTCATGGTTCTCAGAACGTCACACTCGAACTCGGTGAAAGGAAGAGAGACGCGCAGCTGGGCAAATAGTGTCTTGTACATATATGTGAAAGGGGGCTCGGAAGGACGAGCCCTGAGAAAGACACACTCGGTACCCGAGCATGGGGTACAGATAAACTCGGATTCGTCTCCCGATGCCGAGATATTAATCTGGGACCGAAGTTGAGCAATTGAATCTGAAGTCTGAAAGTCAGAGAAAAACGTCCCAACCTCGCCTTTAACCCAGGTATACCCAGGAAGGGTAATATCGGGAGCAGGGACTTTTGGAACCCTTAGACGTTGTTTGCGAACGGCGGGTTTGGAAACTTGGGGAGAGGGAGAGTCAGACCCAGAGGAATCAGACCCGGAGGAGGACGGTTCCCCTTCTTCGATGTTCAATTCCTGTGAAGGAATCGAAGAAGTGGAAGGAGAACCCCCAATGGGGGAAACCTCGCGCTCAATTAGAGGCGAGGTATTTGACTCAGAGGACTTGGATGAACTCATATCTGATAAGCAGAAATTAAACTTAGAAGCACGAAGGAGAGAAGGAGACTGGGCGTACCTGAAGAGTGACAGGCAGAAGAGTGGTGGCAGAAACTTGGAAGACGAAGGTGAAGGGCGTAGGAGGATAAGCAAGGTAGAAGGGAGTTGGAGTAGGAGGGGATATTTATAGTTGCAGTTGATTATACAATCAACGGCCCACGTTTGAGGAAGCCCAACGGCGCGACTTTTGATTTTCCCCTTATTAAATGGGCGCGGAACTCTAGGGTTTCTTACTTGAAGCGTGCCGCAGAAGTATTAGGGGGAATGATTGCCTTCTCTGACAAGAGGAAATATTTGATTGAAATGACAGTTGGGAATGCGGAGGTCTCTGTGGCCGAAGAATAAGCTCGGTTTAATACTTGTCAGCTCCTTCGCTTATCTAAGCTCGGAGCTCGGGGGGCTTGTGTACTGACCGAGGATATAAGGCCGAGGATTGTCAACAAGACCGAGCTCATTCTTGTAAGTGGGCTATGACCCGAACTCCCATAAAGCCGAAGACTATTAGTCCACTTAACACCCGAGGATAACAACTCGGGCCTACTCCTCAGCAGGCCACGGATGAAGATATCTCGGCCCCGAGCTATCCAGTCACAACTGACTAGGCCGAATATCTCGCCGGTCCTAATATCTCTCCGAACAACTTGGAGCCTTATCCATATTATTATCTAACTACAATAACAACCCGATCCTAACAAATAGGATCTCAATAACCGTCTTACTCAAACGGCTACATTGAAAACATCTATAAATAGGGGCTCAACCCCCTCACTTAGAACTACGTTTGCTTTGATTCCCATTTGGATACGTAGGAGCAGAATTCACATTCTGTCAAGCTAATTCCAAAACACTCCCACTAGACTTTCTCCGGCCGAGTATCTCCTATCTGAGATATTCGGAGGGAACAGTACCTATCTGAAAATTCCTAAATAGTTTAGGGATTTACTCAATAGTTAAACCTAACTTTTTGGCACAGAGCAGTGTATTTTTAGTAGATAAAAGTTCCACTAGATGAGTTTGACTTTAATTAGCTAAAATAGATTAAAATGTTAATATATTATAATTAATCAAGTGTTGATACATATTTATTTGCTCATTTTACATTCAAACTCATTTTACAGATTTTTTTTTTAATTTTTAATGACAAGAACTTGGTGTGGTTTTGTCAAATTGTAGATGATCCATTTTCTTCCCTCTCCAATGTCATAATATTACAAATAAATATATCGACAAATTCTAGGGTCCTTCAACTATGTCTAGTTTCATGATATGTGAGGCTCCCGGCCGCCCATTCAATTTAAATTTTACTCTATGTTTGGTTTAGAAGAGAAAGTGAGAGGAAAGAAAGTGGAAGAAAAGACAAATGAAGGAGAGAAAAAAAAAATGAAAAATGAGATGGTTGTTGAGTGCATGTTTGTTTAAGATTTTGGGCATCCCAAATTTAATTCTAGTGAAAGTAAAAGTGAGTTTAGGAATTTGAGGGTGTTTGTTTACCAAACTACGTTAAAAAAAATTGATTATGTTAGTTAGAATTGATTCTAGGAGAAACAAGAATTTCTATTTTTTTCGTTGAGAAGAATTGATTCTATGTGCAGGACCTACAAATGTCTTTATATTTACACATCAAAAATGACTTTACTTTATCATGCAAACAAAATCAATTCTTCTAAACTCACTTTTAAAATATCATTACCAAACACAAATCAATTATTTTAAATTTGGTTTTTTTAAAAATCAATTCTTTTAGAATTAATTCTTTCAAAATCAATTTCATCAAAATCTAAAACAAACGAACCCTTAGTTGTTCGGTATGAGAGAAAATAAAAGGAAAGAAAACTAAAATCATTCTCTCCTCTTGTTTAAATGTGTAGAAAGTGGGAGAAAAGAAAAGAACATATTTTTAAAATAACATAAATATCCTTATCCCATAATGGAATGTAATAAATAAAATAAAAATGTAAATATAATTTCACTCGTACAAAAAGAAAAAATAAACATCAATAAGAACACAAGATAAATTAAAAAAATACTATTAATTTAATAATATCTATTTTCTCTTAAAATAAAATAAAAGAATGAGCAGCGTAAATTAAAAAATAAATTAGTTGCAAACAAATGATTTTAAAAAATGATTATTGTTTAATTGAGGTTCAACCAAGATAACAAAAAGCTAGAGAAAAAAAAAATTAAGGAAGTAGTAAAGTAAAATAAAACCCACTGTCTTCTTATTCCGTTTTTTACTCATAATTTCATTCTCCAAATTTTTATCTGTAATCTATCTATAATATATACTTTTGCAACCCATTTCTATTGCATATTGCAAGTTTTTCCGGGTGTCATCTTATCGTGCATTAGCTTCTTTTATAAATATATTTAACCATAAAATATATGTTTTATGCATATTATGATGCTACCTAATTAATATTGACAATTACCAACAATATATGTATTTATTTGTATTTATAATTTATAATAATTTTAAAAAATGTATCAAATGATTTGTTCTGCTTCCCGTGTCGTCTGCATTGGTATGTTAAACGTTTCGGCCTTTACTCTCTCTTCGCTGTCATCTTCGCTTATTCTGCCCTTTGTATCGTCCTCAGGTAATGTAATCGTTTAATATTGCGATGGAATGCAACCACTGATGCATGTATGCATTTAATGTTGAATTTTTTCCAATATGTTTATTCTGATTGTTAAGAAAACCCTAATCGTATTTGTTTTTCACCTGCTCATTCTTTCCAACATTAATTGAACAATTTTCAGCATTAATTGTATTTTCAACATTATTCTTATTGTTAAGAAAACCCTAATCGTATTTCTAACATTAATTGAACAATTTCGTTCTTTCTAATCGTATTTGCTTTTCATCTGCTCATTATTTCATAATGTCTTGCAACTTTGATTCCATCTTGGACATCACTCCTTTCAAGGAAACTTAGGACGATTCTGGCTAGGGTAATTCGAATTTGTTAAGTTTCAGACTTTACCAATCCAAAAATTCCTTTCGATGGAAATGGTCCTTGATGGACGATAAAAAACGGGGGACTAAAAAAGTACGTTTTCCAAACGGGGGACTAAAACCGAAATTTTATAAAAAAATGAGGGACTAAAAACATATTTAACCATATATATATATATATATATATTTGGTTACCATGACATAGGTGCGAAGTATCCACCAGCTTCGCCGATGACTAATCTCCGCCGAGAAACCTGGCTGGCCACCTTTAGTGGGGTCTCCCCTCCCAACCACGTTTTTCCATCCACAAGGCTCAAACTCGAGACCTTGCTTAAGGGGTCCGAGCTCAGTTCCACTCGGACCAACGTAATGTTGGTATATATATATAGTTTCCATAATTTGTGTAATAATGAACTTCTCTTACTATTTTAGGGACATAAAATACATGCATCAATTAGGATGACCTTCATTTATAAGTTTGAGAACGATGTCTTAGAAGGTTCTGTTTATTCGATTCATTATTTTGGGGTTGCTGCTAATGGGGGTAATTTCAAGACTACGACTCACAATTGTGAGTTGAATTTCCAATTTGCTACAAAGGTATATGGGGTCGAACCCAGTGTTTTTGCTTCTGTCCCTTTCAAAACTTTTGCTTTAGTATCCCAATTTTTAGGTTATGCGGAGAAGATTATGACACTGACTATTTTAGTTGGTAAGTTGATCATAATGCTTGATTTTTAGTAATTCATCAATATATATTTCTTTGACTTTTGTCCCAATAATAATAACTTCATTTTGGTATTTACTTAGATTTCAAATGTTTAGATGTCATAGGGTTGTTAAGTGGAACGGGAACCGAGAAGGAGCTTATCTGGAATGGTACTGAGACCAAAATGCGTGTCATTGCACTTGATACAGACGAGTAGTGTTTTTGTTAGTTTTTCTTGTGTAGTTATGTTGTTATTGTTTTTGATTGATTTGTGATACAATTTTTTTTTAAACTAAATATTCGATTCAATGCACATTATTTGGATCTTATGTTGATGAATTGAACACGTTCCTTGATTCTGGTGAGCTGCACAATGTTGTTGTTGTTGTTGAGTTTACCAAGGTGAAGTCCTTCCAAGGTTTTCTTCTTTTTTGGTTGTTCTATTTTTTATTTAGATCTTTATATCATTGCTTTAATCTCGTGATTTTTCCTATTTTTAGGCAAAACTGTGAATGCAATGAGTTCTACCAGATTGTATTTCAATCCTGATTGCTTTAAAGCGGTTAGCCTAAGGAATCAGTATTTAAATATAACCTTTTCGACTTCTCTGCTTATGACTTTTTTATGCTTTCATCTTGAGATGCCATTTGTTATTATTCTTTCTTGGATGTTAAGTGTGGTGCTGCAACCGAAGATGTCAACTCTCCAACCCCCGCTTTGAGCCAACTGACTAATCCTGCAGGAATTTCTCCAAAGCAATTTTTTTTACAAATCACAAAAGGGAAACTATCGAGGCTTTAAAAGATGGTAAAGAGGTCCACTCTTTTGATGAATCATTCAATTCCTAAATATTTCTTCATTGTCCACTATTTGTATACATTTTTAACTTACCGTTTAAAATGTTTATTTTTCATGTTAAACCAGGAGTCGTGTTATGTTGTTCTTGGTACCATTAATTATATTGTGGCCCATGATTGGTGGTACGTAGCTTGCACTTGCTGTAAATCTTTAATCAAAGAGCCTACCATGTTCTTTTGTGAGAAATGTAACAAGCATGTCTGGAATGTTTTTTTTTTTTTTTGATCCAAAGCATGCCTGGAATGTTGATCCAAAATAAAATTGACGTTACATATTTCATTCATAAATAATTGCTAATAAAGAAAAAATCTCTTATGAGAAATAAACAAAAAAATGATAGGTTTACCAAAATTTACATTTAATCACTCATTTTTAAACAAATATACTTACAACAAATTACCTGCATTTTTACAATTTTAATTATGTCCACACCCACTCTTTTTCTCATGTACTGCATCGCACGGGTAACACGCTAGTTCTATACATTGGGTGCACGAAGGAGTAACACACGTGAGGACACAACAAATCAAGAAGAAGATGGCTACAAAACAAATTGTCATTCGGTACCACTGGACACTGTTCAACATACTCAAACTGAAGTACTGGAGAGGGTATTTATGTCTTTTAAGCCCGAATTGAAGCCTTTCTTGTTGTTTTCTGCCCGATCTACGAGGAAACAAATTTTACCGTGGGTCCTACAGATTTATTCTCTCCTCTCTTTATCTTTTGAGAACCAAACGAAAGAAAATGGTCTTTTCCTCCCTCCCCTTTTCTTTCCTCCCCTTTTCAATAGAATCAAATGTAATGTTAAAGTCCTGTGCTTAATATTAATCGCATTCATGGTAGGGCTATTTATTTTACTTCTCTTAAAATCAATTTTAAACATTAGAATTGTTTTCTTTAAGGTTGTGACTAGATTAGGTATGACAGAATTTAAGAAAAATTAAAATGTAAAAATCCAACAATTTAATTCCATTCATTTTTTAGAGGATGGGAAGAGTGAACTTTTGCGAAATAAATATACATAGATTTTCGGAATTAAAAGTTACCTAAAAGTCATGTGACCACTTAAAAATGTTATATGCATTTATGGTATAATATCGACCATTCAAATAAGATCCAAGGTCAATTATGTCTTCTCACATGATATGATTGTTGATTCACCAAGTATCTGATGTGCATTTACATTTAGTTTTGATGGATCCAAACACTATTAATGACTTACGTGAATCTATTGAATATTGCAAGATTACTAACTCTAAGTAAAGTTCTTATTAAAAGAACTGACCAAGCGTATGCTCAAGTTAAACAATCCGTAGTGTCTATTTCACTAAAAGACATGAATGAAGTTCTCTTTAAAGTTTTAAAAGGACGAATGATGAGTGTGATTTCACCTCATATTTGCTTATCATATTGCATGCATTTTCATAGAGTTTAGGCATTTTTTTTATTTGATTTTGGTTAGTTTTTATCTTGGAACGGGTAAGGCAGTTTTGTGGTGTTGTTGTGCAGGAATTAAGGATCAAAATACTCAACATTAGCCATGATGGAGCTTGCATGAAGATGGGGCTTGAAAAATGAAGAAAATGAGCCAAACAGAGCCCATCACGGCCTAGCCGTGACAGCTATCACGACCTTGATCGAGTAGAGCTTAAAAAAAAGAAGGCTAAAGTCAGGACCGGTCACGGCCAGCCCATGATTCCCATCACGGTCGTGACATGTCAGCTGAACAAGACCCTCACAGGCAGAACTGATCACGGCCTAGCCGTGATGGTGGTCACGGCCGTGACAGACCAACCAGTGAAGCAACCTCCAAGGCAGAATCCGTCACGGCCTGGCCGTGATGGCCTTCACGGCCGTGACGCGTAATATTTGGATATGAAGAAACTGATTTGATCTGAATTTATGTTTGATTCGGGTTCAAATTTCCCCTAATCTATAAATATGGCAATCAGGTAGAGACTAAGGAGGACTTTTGGCTGCTACTCTTAGGCAAATTTTTAGGATCTCTCTTCTTCTTCTTCTTCTCCTCTTTTAGGCTTTATTTTATGTTCTTGTTAATCAAGCTTGTCATCACCATGGCAATGCTTGAGTAGTAGCTTTATTTCTAGGAATTGAGGCTATGCCCAAGATCTGTTTTTATGTTGTGAATTGATGTTTTACCTTTGTTAATTTCGATTTTGCTTTAGATCTAATTTCTATTGTTTTAATTACTCGTAAATTCGGTGGCCACTTATTTGCGTGTCGTAGATATTCTAAGGAGGAACCTAGTGGTGAACTTAGGTATCAGACCTATAGAATCAGACTTAGGACTTAAATCACGAGAGTTAGAAGCGGTCCTCCAAGGATTAACGAATTGTCACAAAGCGTAAATGGTTCAATCTAGATTCAACTACCACGAGAGTAGGGGTTGGTTTAATTGGGCACGGTTTTTGTAACCCGAGAGGGAGCATTAACTTATTTAGGATAAATTCGCCTTCAAAGCAATTTCGATAATTAACAAGGGGTAGTCAATTTAGTAACATAAACAATCTTGTTGGTAACCCAATTCCTAGGAATCCCTTTAGATTTGAAAAACCCTAAATTGATTTACTTCTCTGTTTTAATTAGTTGCGACATTAAATTTGATTGCTACTTGATTCTTATTTCAAAAACCAAAACCTTTTTAAAATCCTTTTTATATATAGTCCAGTTTAATTGATTTGATAATTAGTTGTGATTTGAGATCACGGTCTCTGTGGGATCGATATCTTTTTATTACTTGGTGACGAATCCGGTACACTTGCCGGAATCCAGCACATCAAGTTTTTGGCGCAGTTGCCGGGGACTGTGCTTCCTCGAATCTCAATTTAATTTTTAAATTGATTTTGCTGGACTTTTTCTTTTTAATTATTTCCTTTTTTAATTTTTTTTCTTTTTTTCGTTTATCTCTTTTTCTTCCTAGAGTATCTATCTCTCTGTGTTTTTCTCTTCTATGCAAAGATCCCTAAGTCTTGGAAACCTTATTGAGGTTGACCACGAAATCGAGAGGGCCTTTCATAGACGTAGGAGACTACAAAGAGAGAGAGAGAGGTTGATCCCCATTCCACTCATGGCGAATCTATCGGATACCAAACCACTGAAGGACTATGCAGCCCCAAATGCGAGGGGTTTACGAACTGGGATTGCTAGGCCATAAATCGAGGCGGAGAACTACACTATACCACCTATGCTAATTAGCATGATTAGGCAACATCAATTCGGAGGATTGCCCTCGGAGGACCCGACTGATCATGTGGAGATATTCTTGGAGTTCACCGATGCAATTAGAATTCATGGCACCCCGATCGATGCTATACGTTTAAGGTTATTCCCCTCCTCTCTGACTGGAAAGGCAAAAGCTTGGCTGAAGCAAGTGCCCGCTAATACCTTGTCGACTTGGGACCAACTGGAGCAGGCATTCTTGGAGAAATTCTTCCCTCCATCCAAGACGGCTTACCTACGAACCCAAATCACCGACTTCTTCCAAAAGGACGGAGAATGCTTATCCGAAGCTTGGGATCGCTACAAGGGATTGCTGGAGTCTTGCCCACATCATGGACTCGAGAGGTGGTTATTAGTGCATACCTTCTACAACGGACTGGATTGCTCTTCGAAGGTGTCACTTGACTCCGCAGCTGGTGGGGCCTTTATGAATAGGCCTCTGATTGAGGCATTCAATATCATTGAAAACGTAGCCACCAACTACCACCAGTGGGGTTCGGAAAGAGGTAATAACCCGAAAAAGATTTCGGGGGGTAAATTTGAAATGAATAGCACTGATCTTATTATGTCTAAAATTGACTTACTGAATAAACACTTTAATCAGCTTGAAAAGGCTAATGTGAGTTCAATAGGTGCTACTAATATTGTTTGTGAGATTTGTGGAATGCAGGGACATGACATAATAGAGTGCCCACGTGGTATTGCTCATGGATCCGGCGCTTCGGGGGAACAAGTGAACTCTTGTCACAACTTCTACGACACGAACCCGAAGTTGCCAAACTATGTTCCCCCAAATTCTTACAACCAAGGAAGGAAGAACAACCCTTACCTCTCCTACGGGAAGTACAACAACACGCTGAACCATGAATTCCAAGAAGGCCAAGGTAATAGGAAACCCGCATCGGGGTATCCTCAGGTACAAAAGTCTAAACTTGAGTCTCTTTTGGAAAGTTTTGTTGAAACTCAAACAAAACAAAATGAAGAGTTTAGGCAACAAGGTAGGGCAGTAAATGAGGCAATAAAAGAGTTAGCATCTAAGGTAGATAGCTTAGCCCTCCATAATAAGATGTTAGAAACTCAGATTGCCCAACAAGCTAGTACATATTCTAGACCTAAAGGTACGTTTCTGGGACAGCCCGAAGTTAATCCCAATGAACATTGTAATGACATATACTTGAGGGATGATAAGCTTAGGGTAGTTAAAAAGGATGTGGAATGTGAGGAGGACATGAGCGAATATGAAGAGATAGAGCCAAAGTATGTCCCTCCACCACCTTACCAACCCCCAATACCTTTCCCACAAAGGTTGGTCAAGAGAAAGGAAGTAGAAATAGAAACTAAGAGCTTAATTGAGGAGCACAATGTCATGATAAAAACTAATATGCCTCCTAAACTAAAAGATCCAGGTAGTTTCTCTATTGCTTGCTCAATTGGAGAAGTGAAAATAGACCAAGACTTATGTGACTTAGGGGCTAGTGCGAGCTTGATGCCGCTTACTATCTTGGAGAGGTTGGGAACCAAGGAATTGAGTCCATCCAAATTCTCTTTACAATTTGTGGATGGCTCAACTAAAACTCCTCTAGGTATACTAAAGAATGTTCCCATAAAAGTAGGGAAATTTTACATCCCTACCGATTTCATGGTATTGGATATGAACGGGAATTCCAAATTCCCTATCATTCTAGGAAGGCCATTCTTGGCCACAACTGGAGCAATAATAGACGTAAAAAATGGCAAGCTCTCTTTAAATGTAGAAGAAGGTAAGGTAGATTTTTATTTGACTAACTCATATAACAACCCTCCTTTTGAGAGTCATGTGTGCAGGATCGATATAATGTCTCCAGAGGTGAAGGATGAGCTTAACATGGAAGCAACTCCGAAGACTTGCATGACGAATGATGCGCCCAAGGGTGATGAAGTAGGAGATGCCCATCATGTGGAGATAAACCCCCCGCCGAGAGGGAGTAGGGCCATGAAGTTCGGAGTGAAGAGAGCGAAGCGAAAGTGCAATTGGCCCTATGAACAAAATTGGCTCTTTGAAGGACTTCCATGGAAGAGAAGTATTCTTGCACTTCCAAGCCCAGCCGATCCCGGTTGATTGAAAGAAGCATGGTCAAGCTTAAGACCATAAATAAGCGCTTCTTGGGAGGCAACCCAAGTTTTCTTTCCCTTTTCCATTTGTTTTTGAATAATTTGAGAAGATAAAGAAAAGAAAGATCACTAATTGATGGATTTGCCAAGTATTTTCAGGTTATGAAGGAAGGAAGAGCAAAAAGGCAAGGAAAAATAAAGTCAGAAGTCATCACGCCCGGGCCGTGACTGTGGTCACGGCCGTGATTAGCTAACCAAAGAATATCAGAAAGGATCACGACCCAGCCGTGATATCCATCACGGGCGTGATGAGAAGGACCCTGAAGATCAGAATGTATCACGGCCTAGCCGTGATGGAAGTCACGGCCGTGACAGGCCAGCTCCTATAGACCAGAGCTGATCACGGCCTAGCCGTGATGAGCATCACGACCGTGACACATTTTCCAGCATCTCTTTGGCTAGGCATGTGAACCAGCACCCGCTACCACCTCGGTGAGTTGTTCCATTTTTCTCCTCTCTCTGACTTGATTATTTACATTGGTGACATGTACGTTTTTAAGCTTGGGGTGGGGGTATTTTTGAAATTTTTTGCATTTTTGTATTTTTCATGTTGCATCCATATAGGCATAGTTTTGCATGATCACATGATTAGATTGCCCCTTGCTTAAATTATGCATCCAATTGTGAGAACTTGGTGCCAAATAAATTGAGACAGTGAATTTTTGAACCCAATTTTTTATTCTTGTGATAGGCTAAAAATAAAAATGCTTGAGATGATCTTTTGATAGTTGATAATTAGCATGTGGTTCCTTAGATTTGTGTTTCTCACTGATTTTAAACTACTAAATGTGAGATTTTTTAGCCTAAAAGGGGTACTCACTAAATCTACCCCATTCTTTGTGATAGAGTGTTTTATTCCTCTTGGATTGTATTTTCTAGAACTTGACTTGAAACCGTTTTGAAACTTAAAAAAAATTGAAAACGTGTTTGAAAATGATTGAGGCACTAAGTTTTTTTTTTCCGGCCTTCTGAGCTTTGATTGATTAAATGCTACCCCTTAGTTGCCCAATTTTGAGCCTAAAAGAATAAAATACTTTTATTGGTACCTTGATTTATTTTGATAAATAATGCTTGGTATGACGCCTTTTAAAGTATTGCACAAAGGGTAAAAAGGTAGGGTGAAAAATAAATTGTGGGATGAGAAAGTTAGAAAAATATTTCTCTTGAATTGAAAATCTCCCCTTCTCCAAATAAATTAAATAAAATAAACAAAAAAAAATGGAGAAGGGGATGATAAAAAGAAAGTGAGAAATAATAAAATAAAAGTAAAAAGGAAGAAAGAAAGGTGGAAAAGTCAACTAAAACCCAAAAAGGTATTTTAGAAGGTTGTCATGCTTTGCATTTTTGATATTCTGTTTAGCCTTCTTGAATTTTCCTTTTCTTGATCTTTCCACCTAACAATTAAACCCATGGCCCCATTACAACTAAAATAAAAGACCTCTTGATTCTTATGTGTTTTTATTAATAAAGTAGAGATTTGGTTAATAGTCAAGCTTATGGTAGAATACCTTCCTTGAGGAAATTGAGCGAATTGTTATATATACTTAAACACTTGAGTGAGGTGAGAAGAGTGCCCGAATCAGTGAGAATATGAATTTAGGAAACCTAAGCTTCTAATTGGACTTGAAATTGATTGTCTCTTGGGTACTTATTTGAATATGCCTGTCACTTGGATTGGTTACTCGGGTTCTTGATTCACTATCCATGCTCTAATTGTTTATCTTGTCTGGCCTTAGTGATTGCTTGAGGACAAGCAAAATCTTAAGCTTGGGGTAGTTTGATGAGTGTGATTTCACCTCATATTTGCTTATCATATTGCATGCATTTTCATATAGTTTAGGCATTTTTTTATATTTGATTTTGGTTAGTTTTTACCTTGGAACGGGTAAGGCGGTTTTGTGGTGTTGTCGTGCTGGAATTAAAGATCAAAATGCTCAAGATTAGCCATGATGGAGCTTGCATGAAGATGGGGCTTGAAAAGTGAAGAAAATGAGCCAAACAGAACCCATCACGGCCTAGCCGTGACAGCCATCACGACCATGATCGAGTAGAGCTTAAAAGAAAGAAGGCAAAAGTCAGGACCGGTCACGACCAGTCCGTGATGCCCATCACGGCCGTGACATGTCAGCTGAACCAGGCCCTTACAGGCAGAACTGATCACGGCCTAGCCGTGATGGTGGTCACGGCCGTGACAGACCAACCAGTGAAGCAACCTCCAAGGCAGAATCCGTCATGGCCTGGCCGTGATGGCCATCACGGCCGTGACGCGTAATATTTGGATCTGAAGAAACTAATTTGATCTGAATTTGTGTTTGATTGGGATTCAAATTTCCCCTAATCTATAAATATGGCAATCAGACAGAGACTAAGGAGGACTTTTGGCTGCTACTCTTAGGCAAATTTTTAGGATCTCTCTTCTTCTTCTTCTCCTCTTTTAGGCTTTATTTTATGTTGTTGTTAATCAAGCTTGTCATCACCATGACAATGCTTGAGTAGTAGCTTTATTTCTAGGGATTGGGGCTATGCCCAAGATCTGTTTTTATGTTGTGGATTGATGTTTTACCTTTGTTAATTTCGATTTTGCTTTAGATCTGATTTCTATTGTTTTAATTACTCGTAAATTCGGTGACCACTTATTTGCGTGTCGTAGATATTTTAAGGAGGAACATAGCGGTGAACTTAGGTATCGGATCTATAGAATCAGACTTAGGACTTAAATCACGAGAGTTAGAAGCGGTCCTTCGAGGATTAACGAATTGTCACAAAGCGTAAAGGGTTCAATCTAGATTCAACTACCACGAGATTAGGGGTTGGTTTAATTGGGCACGGTTTTTGTAACCCGAGAGGGAGCATTAACTTATTTACGATAAATTCGCCTTCAAAGCAATTTCGATAATTAACAAGGGGTAGTCAATTTAGTAACATAAACAATCTTGTTGGTAACCCAATTCCTAGGAATCCCTTTAGATTTGAAAAATCCCAAATTGATTTACTTCTCTGTTTTAATTAGTTGCGACATTAAATTTGATTGCTACTTGATTCTTATTTCAAAAACCAAAACCTTTTCAAAATCCTTTTTATATATAGTCCGTTTTAATTGATTTGATAATTAGTTGTGATTTGAGATCACGGTTTCTGTGGGATCGATATCTTTTTATTACTTGACGACGAATCCGCTACACTTGCCGGAATCCAACGAACACTTGTATCTAAGCATACTGTGTTAAATTTTAATGTGTATAATATGTGGATTAGCATTAATTGGTTATTAAATTATAATTAAATTATTAATATATCAGTTATAAAATTATTTCTTAATTACGTAACCAATTGGTGAAATTGTTGTTGGGTATTTACTAAAGAGTGACCCTATGATGGGATGGGTCATTCTAATGTTAACCCGTTGAGAGGTCCCTACTCTCTGCTGGTGGGTTATAAGAATAGCCTCCCCATTAGGCATTCTAACAGACAGAAACACAAAACCAAAAACCAACCAGAAAGAGAGGAGTAACCCTCTCACCTTCTCCAACATTCTGTTTCATCTCCCTCTCACCCTCTGATCTGCTGTGATGGATTCTGCGAATCTCCAAGGTATGAAATTCTTCTCTTTCCTTTGATTAACATGAATCACATGCTATGATTTGTATCTGTATGGTATTTAGAATTATAGGTTTTCCTTCAATTGGTATCAGAGCCAGGTTATATACATGTTATAGCTGTTCTGAAAATTATATGAACCCTAATTTATGTTTTTCAATCAAGATACAAAATTTGTTAGGGATATTCATATCATGTTATATCAATATCGTAAAATTTTTGCTTGCCCAGAATTTTTTTCCTTCAGCAACTTTCGTTTTCATGCTTTGTTCTTCAAAATTCGAAACTATGATTCTGGCCAATGATTTCGAAAATTGTTTAAGGGCTTTTCTTCCCACATGTTATTCGAGTAACATACTCGAAAATCGTTGGATTTCATCAAATAAAACGTGAGAAATCGATGTTTTTTCGTTTCCCTTTTGCGTGAAACTGGTTCGATCGCCCCGCGAGTTTTGCTCGCCTCGCGATTCTGGGCATCAGCAACAGTTGGAATTCCAGATTCGCCTCGCGAGATTATTCATGCCTCGCGAACCTGAAAGCCAGCAGAACAGTGAAATTGTCATCCTCTCTGGGTCGCCCCGCGATTACGTTTCTCGCCTCGCGACCCCGAAGGCTGACTGTTCTAGGAAAATGAAAGGTCTCTGGGTCGCCTCGCGACTACGCTCCTCGCCTCGCGACCCCGAAGGTTGACTGTTCTAGGAAAATGAAAGGTTTCAAGGTCGCCTCGCGAACACTTGATTCGCCTCGCGAGTACCCGCGAGAAGACCAAACGTTGCTGACTTTTCACAAGATTCGCCTCGCGAGATACCTCTCGCCTCGCGAATATTTTATGTGAATTAAGTTGTGTGTTCTATGCTGCATTTGTTATACAATATAATTTTTCTAATGTATAATTGTAGCATGACTATTGATATTTTGTATAGTTATGAACTCACCTATCGTGGGTATAATTATACAAAATTTGTGTTGTTAAACAATTAATTATTCTAATGTGTTATATTTGTATTATATTAATAATAATTATACCCTATCGGTGTACTATTATTAATGTAATTCGTTATTATACATCGTACTATTGTCTTAAGCTTATGTCAATTATGGTTTCAAGTACCCTATCGGTATTAGAAATTTTGGTGATGTAAGTTACTGTACATTGTATTATTCTTCTTATTGTATTTCTTATTTATTATGATTCGGGACCCTTAGGCGGAATTATAATGAATAAGAAATTTGTATTATGGGCAAGATTGGCTGAACATATATATATGGAATCATATTGCCTTCAACTCTTAATGATTCCTTATTCTCTGTTTTATATCAGCCTCCTTCCCAAATTCTCAAAACTCTGAATGGGAAAAACTATGAGGACTGGAAAGAGTCTCTAGATCTCTACTTAACTATTGCTGACTTGGATCGGCCTTAAGGGAAGACAAGCCAGCAGCTCTCACCGATGAATCTACTGCAGCACAGAAGATTGCTTATGAGAAATGGGAACACTCTAATAGAGTGTGCCTGAAAGTGATGAAGTATACTATGGAGAAATCCATCAGGCAGAGTATCACGAGACCAATAATGCTAAAGAATATCGAGAAAGCTGTTGGGGAGAAATTTATGACTTTTGAGAAGGCTCGGAAAAGTCGAGTATCTTTCCTTGTTTGACAAGACCAAATATGATGGGGTCGAGTGGTGTGCGTGAGCATATCATGAAGTCGATGCACTATTACAACAAACCGAGATCTCTTAAAGTGGAAATTGGCGAAAGTACTTTAATTTACTGGGTTCTTGAATCTCTTCCTTCACAATTCGATGTAATGAAGACTTCTTACAATACACAGAAGGCTGAATGGACAGTGGATGAGATGATTGCCATTGTTACACAACAAGAAGAGTCCATTAAAAAGGGTAAATCTCACAGTGCTCATTTTGTTGCATCTGATCCAAATCAAACTTCTAAGTCAGGTTCAAGATTTGTGAAGAAAGATCAAAAGGGAAAGAAGAAAAATGCAAAGCAAAGATCTGCAGGCTAAGAAAAGTTTCTTCAAGGGTAACTGCAAATATTGTAAGAAGTATGGCCACAAGGTAGATGATTGCTATTTCTTGAAAAAGAAACAAGAGAAGCAAGGTATATTCCTGGCTTTAACATGCTTTGAATCCAATGTCATTGATGTTCCTCCAAATACTTGGTGGTTAGATTCAGTGCAACCATTCATGTTGTGAATTCCTTGCGGGGGTTCACAAGCCCGAGGAAACCAAGTGATGCTTGAGTCCAAGATTATTATGGGAGATGGAGCTGGAGTTTCATTATTGACATTGGAATTGTTTCTTTACTTTTGCCTTCTGGACATAATTTGCTTTTAAGAGATGCTGTGTATGCACCTTCTATGAGAAGGAACTTGATTTCTGTTTCTGCTTTGGATAAATGTGGTTACACCTTTAAGTTTGGTAGTGGGAAATTGATTGTTTATTCAGATTCTATTTCCGTTGGTTCAGGAGTTTTACGTGATGGCCTTTATATGTTAGATCTACATGACATGTCATCACACCCTGCTGTTGGAAACAAACGCAGTAGGATTAATGAACATTCTTCTATGTTATGGCATCGACGTTTGGGGCATATTTCTAGGCCCCGTATTGAGAGGCTAGTCAAGGAAGGTATTCTCCATGATCTAGACTTCTCCGATTTTGATACATGTGTTGATTGCATCAAGGGCAAATTTACTGCCAAGGTTAGGAATAAAGCAGCAAATAGGTGTGACGATGTGCTACAGTTGATTCACACCGACCTGTGTGGACCTATTACACCCACTGCCATGGGTGGATATGGGTATTTCATTACCTTTATAGATGATTTCTCGAGATATGGATGGATAGATCTTCTTCAAGAAAAGTCTAGTTCTCTAGATGCTTTCAAATCCTTTAAAAGTTTCTTTGTTGAGTTGAAAACAGGTAGGAAAATAAAATGTGTAAGATCTGACAGAGGTGGAGAATTCTATGGTAGATATAATGAGACGGGTAGAAACCCATGACCTTTTGCCAGATTTCTTGAGGAATGCGGTATTGAAGCTCAATACACTATGCCTGGTACTCCTGAGCAAAATGGAGTTGCAGAGAGGCGGAACGGCACACTTATGGAGATGGTAAGATGTATGTTGAGCCATTCATCATTGCCAGACTTTCTTTGGGGAGATGCCTTAAAAACTGCTGTCTATATTCTAAATCAAGTACCCAGCAAGTCTGTACCAAAAACTCCATATGAGCTCATGAGTGGAAAGAAGCCGAGTTTGAAACATTTTCATGTATGGGGTTGTAAGGCAGAAGTTAGACCTTATAATCCTCAGTCTAAGAAGCTTGATCTTAAGACTGTTAGTGGCTTCTTTATTGGCTATTGTGAGGGTTCCAGAGGTAGCAGATTCTATTGTCCATCTCATTCTATGCGAGTCGTCGAATCTGATCGAGCGGTTTTCTTTGAGGATGACTTGGATAGTGGGAGTGATATACCACGACCAGTTACTCTTAAAGAAGATCGCACCATTGTTCCTATACCAGCTGTTCCTTTTCCTACGAAGTTTTGATTCCAGCTAATGATGTTGATCGAATCTTCAACATGAAGATGGTGTGGCGAAGACCGCTTGTAGATGAACAAGAACATGATCTTATTGTTGATGAAATTCCACTGAGACGATCTCAAAGAGTGCGCAGACCTTCCATACCAGATGATTATGTTGTATATCTTCAAGAACATGAGTTTGACCTCAATGATGATGATGATCCTATTACCTTTAAGGAGGCAATTTCTAGCTCTCATGCTTCTGATTGGTGAATGCTATGCATGATGAGTTGTCTTCTATGTCTCATAATGGTGTTTGGAGTCTAGAGGAATTACCAATTGGTTGTAAACCTGTTGGATGCAAATGGGTTTTCAAAACCAAACGTACTCCAGATGGTAAAGTTGAAAGGTACAAAGCCAGACTAGTAGCTAAAGGCTATAACCAAAGAGAAGGCATTGACTATAAGGAGACTTTCTCACCAGTCTCTACAAAAGATTCATTTCGAGTTGTCATGGCCTTGGTAGCTCATTTTGATCTAGAACTTCACCAGATGGATGTGAAGACGGCCTTTCTGAATGGAGACCTTCATCAAGATGTTTACATGGTTCAGCTGAAGGTTTTACTTGAAACAGGCAAAGAGCACTTGGTTTGCAAGCTGAATAAGTCTATTTATGGACCAAACAGGCCTCCGGACAATGGTATTTGAAGTTTGATCAGGTTGTCACTTCTCTTGGCTTCAAAGAAAATGCCTCAGATCAGTGCGTTTACTTGAAGACTTGTGAGGGTGAATTCATCATTCTCGTTCTATATGTTGATGATATACTTCTTGCTAGCAGTTGTGTTAAAATCCTGACCGAGACAAAACTCATGTTGAGTAGCCACTTTGATATGAAAGACCTTGGTGATGCTTCTGTTGTTTTAGGCATCCAGATTTATCGTGATAGGTCACGTGGTGTTCTTGGATTGTCTCAAAAAGATATATTGAAAAGGTCCTCAAAAGGTTTAATATGCATTCTTGCTCCCCATGTGCTGCACCTGTTCAAAAGGGTGAAGAAAAATTCTCTAAATCTCAATGTCCTCAAAATGATGTAGAAATAAATGAAATGAAAAAGGTCCCATATGCTTCCGTTGTTGGCAGTTTAATGTATGCTCAAGTTTGTACTCGTCCCGACATTGCTTTTCTTGTAAATGCTTTAGGGAGATACTTGAGCAACCCAGGTTTAGGTCATTGGAAAGCCGTAAAAAAGGTCATGAGATATTTGCAGGGAACCAAAGATTATATGTTGACCTATAAGAAGTCTGATCAACTTCAGGTCACTGGTTATTCTGATTCTGATTTCGCAGGTTGCCCTGACGACCGAAAATCTACTTCTGGCTTTATCTTTATGATGGCAGGAGGAGCTATTTCTTGGAAAAGCGTCAAACAGACGCTTACAGCTACTTCTACCATGGAAGCAGAGTATGTTGCTTGCTATGAGGCTACTTGTCAAGCCATGTGGCTGAAAAATTTGATTTCGGCTTTCATATTGTTGAAAGCATATCTCGGCCACTTGTGATATATTGGGACAATACTGCTGCTGTGAACTTCTCTCATAACAATAGAAGCTCTTCTCGCACTAAGCATTTTGATGTGAAATATTTGTTCGTTAGAGAGAAGATTCAGGAGTTTCAGACTCGTATTGAGCATATTGATACAGGAAACATGCTTGCTGATCCACTAACCAAAGGCTTAACTGTTGGAATATTCCGGAATCATGTAAATCATATGGGATTAGTTAAGTCTTTTGATGTATTGGATTAGTGGGAGTCTGAAACCATTATTTGCCCATTATCGTTTTTTTTATGAGATATGTAAATTGACGTCATTCTTGGTTTCATATCTCTTATAGCATTTTAAGATGCTTGGACCATTTTTTGAATTGCATATTTCTCTTTATTAATTATATGCAATTTTATATTCATCAATCTTTATGTGAAATATGAGTCTTTAGCATGTATGATTTACTTCCCTATCGGATACTATTTCTGCATTGTTAAAGCTTGTATTTCTTATACTGTTGGTTAACGTGTGCTTTGATCGTAACTGGTATTTCTCTTTAATAATTGATTAATGCTATCCAAGTGGGAGAATGTTAAATTTTAATGTGTATAATATGTGAATTAGCATTAATTGGTTATTAAATTATAATTAAATTATTAATATATCAGTTATAAAATTAATTCTTAATTACGTAACCAATTGGTGAAATTGTTGTTGGGTATTTACTAAAGAGTGACCCTATGATGGGATGGGTCATTCTAATGTTAACCCGTTGAGAGGTCCCTACTCTCTGCTGGTAGGTTATAAGAATAGCCTCCCCATTAGGCATTCTAACAGACAGAAACACAAAACCAAAAACCAACCAGAAAGAGAGGAGTAACCCTCTCACCTTCTCCAACATTCTGTTTCATCTCCCTCTCACCCTCTGATCTGCTGTGATGGATTCTGCGAATCTCCAAGATATGAAATTCTTCTCTTTCCTTTGATTAACATGAATCACATGTTATGATTTGTATTTGTATGGTATTTAGAATTATAGGTTTTCCTTCATACTGGAGAATGAAAGTCAATTGAAGACTTTGGGAACAATGTTGCTATTTAGAATCTATGTTTCACATTTTAAGGAAGCAACAAAAGGGTTTTATCTCTAGACAACATGCGTCTTACATAAAAAGGGAAATTTTGTCTACGTAAAGCAAAATGCATTGCGCAAGGACAAGAGTATACCTTGCTGTGACTACTACACTAATAAATGAAGAACCTCCTCATACTATTTTGACCAATGTTCCTTGAGCATTAAATGAAGGATTCAGAACGGTTCCAAAGCTTTAGAATTTTCAAGTTAAAGTTCATCAAGGCTGAAACATCTCACAATGGATTTATTATATGAAGCCTGTATATAGGATGCTTTGAATAACGAGCAAAGTCAAAATAATTTTTCAAAGCTTGCAATTTCTCTGCACATTAATTTATTTATTCTTTATTCTTCTCTCGATCATTTGTAATAATTTAGAGAAGTTATTACACGATCTTTTCAATCCTTTATAGTTATTCATTCTTTGAGTGTTAATGAAAGTCCTGCTGCTATACAACAAAACTCTTTTCATTCTCTCTGAGGGATAGAGCATGAAAAAACTACGTGGACAAATAATACCTGAAAGTTGAATAGGGCATGAAGAGGTTCGAAGTGCAAAGGAATTCTCGGAGACTAAATGGTGATTTTTTTCTTAGCGACTAAAGATGTACCCTCATTTTTTGTGAAGGACTAATTTAGGTCATTAGTCTATCTTTAATGATGTATTAATTAATGATTGGTTGACAGTTTTAAAAAGTTTACATTGACAATATATAACATCTAAATCCAAAAAATATCATTAAATGTTGTTATTTTTATGTTTTACGAAATATTCAAGAACTACATTATTTCACCTTTTTTATATCAGTTTTATTATTTGAACGTCAGAATTGGACAACAAAATTCGACAATAATTTTTATGATTAATGTAGTTCAAAAACGTGGTTAATGAAATATTGAGTTTGGTTAATGGATCCGGATACTGAGGTGTCGTAAATCATTAACCATCAACAATACTTCATTAACCACGATCTAGAACGTCATTAACCACGATTCTCAAGTGTTCAAGGCAATCGTGGTCAATAATGTTCAAAATATTATTAATAACGTTCAGTGAATGATTAATGAATTGTGACACCTTAATATATCCATTAATCAAACTCAACATTCCATTAATCACGTTTTTAAATTGCATTAATCATAAAATTTGTCGTCAATTCTTGTTATCCTATTTTGATGTTAAAATTATATTTCTCTTATTCAATTTATGTATCAGTGCAACTTGTTCGGGCAAAATTTCAACCCCATTGGAAATTGCCTTTTTCACGAGAGGAAGAAAAAAAAACCTAAAGCGAAAAGTGTAAACAACCTCAGTCTCTAGCACTACTCGAATCTAACGGAGGAAACAAAGAAAAACCTAACTCAACGGAAGGGTATATAAGAAAGAACCACTCCCCTGAGGCGGTGCCGTCGGCTTCAGAGACAAGAAGACAATGGCGACGAATGCTTTGGCCTTCACTGTGACCGTCACTAACCCCACTAATTGCTTCGGTTCCAAGTCGCCACCCAACGCTGCCAAAGTTTCCATTTTTCTCTCAGATGCTCTGCCGGTAACCTTATCTTTCCCCATTCCCTTTATATTTGATCAATTTTAAACCCTTTTGGTTTTGCTTGCTATGAAAATTAATTATTTGAAACTTGAGTTTGTCAATGCAAAATAAGAAAATTAATCAATTTGGTTATTTCTCTTTTGTGCAAATGTGCCATATTACATGTTGGGTACTGTTGCCCAAGAGCTTAAACAAATTGATGCAATTTTTTTGCTTGAAACATAGTTAAAGGAGAAAGGCCTTGGAAAAATTAAGATGCTAGACTTGTGACTTGTGTTAGGAGATGGTTCAATCTGGAAAGCAAAATCCTTTGGTGCTTCGGGAACCCAAGTTGGTGAAGTTGTTTTTAATACATCATTGACTGGATGAGACAAACTATAAAATCTTAGATTTTTTTTCCTCATTGTTTATGGCTTGCATTCATTCTAAATAAGTGGGGTTTTTACTTTGTTATGTGTGTGCACTCCAGGTATCAAGAAATTTTGACAGATCCAAGTTATGCTGGCCAGTTTGTGTTGATGACGAATCCGCATATTGGGAACACCGGCATAAATTTTGGCAAGTATTATATTCTTGTTGTCATGAGTATTGAGTTGTTGTTCTTGGAAGCCATTTAATAACTACCTTTTGATGCACTGCCCTTACAGATGATGAGGAATCAGTACAATGCTTCCTTGCTGGTCTAGTAATTAGAAGTTTGAGTATCAGGTTCTGTTCTCATGCTCTGGAAACCTTTTTCGTTGATTGAGCTTGTCTACTTACCCTCCCCCTCTCCTTGCGATGTATTCATTTGCGATGTATTCATTCAGTACCTCAAACTGGAGATGTGTGAAAGCTCTAGGTGATTACTTAGAAGAAAGGAATATCATGGGAATTTGTAAGTAATTTGTATACGACTATAAAAGTTGTTTTTAGAAGAACATAGTCTCTGGCCTCTGCATAAATTCAGTATCTGCTTTTGACTTTGATTTGATGGTAATTTGTGTTGCAACAGATGATGTTGATACATGAGCAATCACACGCAGGTTACGGCAAGATGGCAGCCTTATTGGTGTCTTGAGCACTGACAATTCCAAAACAGATGAGGAACTACTTCAGATGTCTCAATCATGGCATATTGTTGGTAAGGATATGAACCCTTGTGGTTTTGTAAAAAAAATTTGAAAGTGGAATTACATTGCTTATGTTTCATATTTGCAGGTATTGATCTAATAAGTGGAGTGTCATGCAAGTCTCCACATGAATGGGTTGATAAAACAAAGCAAGAACGGGATTTTAGTTCCAATTGTAGATCTGAAGAGTTTTTCCATGTAAGTGCATGTTGTATGCTGTTGGTAATGTCTCTTTCTTTGTGTTGGCTATTAGGTAATCTAGATTATGCTTCATGCCAATGAATGAATTGCAGGTAGTTGCTTATGATTTTGGAATCAAACATAATATACTTAGGCGCCTAGCATCATATGGTTGTAAAATCACCGTTGTCCCATCTACATGGCCAGCATCAAAAACTCTGAAAATAAAGCCAGATGGGGTCCTTTTCAGCAATGGCCCTGGATATCCATCCGCCGTTCCTTATGCTGTCGAAACAGTAAAGAATATTCTTGGAAAGGTGATTGTTTTTGGAATTTGCATGGGCCATCAATTGTTAGGCCAGGCTTTAGGAGGTAAGACCTTCAAGATGAAATTTGGTCACCAAGGAGGAAATCATCCTGTTCGTAACCTTCAAACTGGCCATGTTGAAATTAGTGCTCAGGCATGTGAACTGATGAATTCCTTTCTATCACTTTTTATTTCTTAGTGTGCCACCATAACTATAGTTAAATCCATTTGAATTTGTTAGATGTGCTAGGAGATACAAAAGAACGTTTGTTTTAGACCTTTACTATGGTCCCTTGTGTTAAGAAGAAAATAAAATTTAACCAGAAACCGCTATAATATTAATAGCGACCGTGTTAGTAGAAAAAAACTATTTATGGCAAAAATAAATCTGTATAATAGTGACTGTCTTGTGATGAAGTAGAAAGCAGCATAACAAATTCGATTTATAGCAGCAAACATGTTGAAAGTGAAAAATAGAATGCAGTGTTTTGAGATAGCTTCTTTCATTTTATCAGGAAAAAAATACTCGTCATACGAGTATTTGTTCTTTTTCTTATGGCCTTGTATGATCATAAATTGATATATAAATTGACAGAACCATAATTATGCGGTTGACCTGGCCACACTGCCAGAAGGAGTGAAAGTCACTCATATCAATCTTAATGATGGAAGTTGTGCTGGTGTTGCTTTCCCTGCTCAAAGAATTGTGTGTCTTCAATACCACCCTGAAGCATTCTGACTATGGTACGACACTTAAGCTTGTACAGCTTATTAAAGAGTTTAGTATGATCACAATCTATTTGGGCATTTCTTTTGAATTAATGAAACAGTACATCCACAAGAAATGTTAGGTTAAAGAGCATGATTACGAGTTTTCTAGGATGTCTTAATTGCAACTTGCTTACTTCTTTCATTTCGTGATTCTACTTGAATTTGGATTCGATCAATAGATAGTGATGTGCTTTATTGATAATGCAGCTTTCAGGGAGTTTGCGGAGCTTATGAAGCTGGGGAAAAACAAGACACCCACGGAAAATCTAAACCAACTATCTTTGGATGCATAATAGCGCTTGAAGTGAGCTGCTATATACTATGGGTGAAAAGAATGAGTGTCTGATAAAAATGTTGGTTATTATCATTCGTTTTCTATGATTTTGGTAGATGAATTAAACAAGTTATTAGCAGGGGTTAGGTTGTGGTTTCTAGTTATCTGTAACAAGGGCAAGCATGCCCAATATTGGCATAACACGAATCTGAATTAATGCATTATTGCAGTAAAAAGCAACAAATTTTGTCTTAATAATTGCATAAGTCGAACATTTATTATTTGCTTTGAAGTTTCAAACCCAGTGATCGGTAACACAGGAAAAAATTCCCTCCAATTGTGGCAACGAAGGTGTTCTTCGGATTAAGAGTTTGATGATAGAGTTTTTCATTTCTACAAGTTTAATTTTGATACTTACACTAACAATCAATCACAAATTATCTTATATATGATTTTTAAAATAATCATTACAAAAGACATATATTTAATTACAAATTATCATAACATTAAAAATATTTGCCTTTATTATAAAAGTTTAATTTATATGTACTGTTAATACAAAAATCTTACACTATCAATCAATAAGAAATCATGAAATTTGTAATCTAATGGCAGCATTCTTTGATAGATTCAATCCAATTCAAACAAACGGGGAAAAAACAACCACCCTTAGTTGACCCCAAATAAAAGATCTATATCTGAACACAAATTCAGAATGAGTCATTACATTCTTGCCACCACAAAAACACTTCACTTTCGGTGAAATCTTAAAGGGCAACATCAATCTCAGCTTTAATATTCAAACCAACATGTCATATAACCACATCACAACATCCCATTTAGACACTAAACACTAAAACTACTGACTAACTAATTAGGGTTTCACAAAAACCACATTAACCATTATTTCAAACAACAACCCTAAGCCCTCTCTCCTCTAATCCTCCTTGCAAGTTGAATATCCTTAGGCATAATGGTAACCCTCTTAGCATGAATGGCACACAAGTTAGTGTCCTCAAACAAACCAACCAAATAAGCCTCAGCAGCTTCCTGAAGCGCCGATACGGCACTGCTCTGGAACCTGAGGTCTGTCTTGAAGTCCTGAGCGATCTCCCGAACCAGACGCTGGAATGGGAGTTTCCTGATCAGAAGTTCCGTGCTCTTCTGGTATTTCCTGATCTCCCTCAGAGCCACCGTACCCGGCCTGAAGCGGTGGGGCTTCTTCACTCCGCCGGTCGCCGGAGCTGATTTGCGGGCGGCTTTTGTTGCCAGCTGCTTACGTGGAGCCTTTCCTCCGGTGGACTTGCGAGCAGTTTGCTTCGTTCGGGCCATTGATGCGAACAGAGAGAAATTTGAACGGTACAAGGTGAAAAATGAGAGTGAGAGAGAGAATCGTTGTTGTTGATGGAAGTGATGAGTGAGTGAAATGAATGACAGGGAATTGGGGTATTTATAGTTGAGAGGGTTTGGGTGGAGATTTCAATTTTTGGAAATGCGGTAGTGATTTTCGGTTTTGAAGTTTTCTATTCAAGCGATCCGTGTGAGGTGAATCCGACGGTCGTGATTGAATTGTAGGGAAAGCACACGGATTAGCTTCTTATTTTATTTTTTATTTTTTATTTTTTGGGCTCCGCAAAACTTTGGTGCCTGCAGATTTGAGTGCTCTGTGTATAGGAATGGCAACGAGTAGAATAATATATTATCCGTTCTCTTCGTATTCTTTGGACATTCAAGTATCCACATCCGTACTTGTTATCGTATTCTAACTAAGAAAAAACAATAAAAAATATAAAGAGCATTTTATAACTCAATTAAAAATATCTAAAGATATTTTAAATCTACTCATTAAACATTATAATAAACTTATATGTCCGGAAAGGGAAAAAAACTAATAAACACTAGGTTTATAACTTTTACATTAATTTTATTCTTAAAATGGATATATAGTTATAATTATATATACTAATATAAATAAATAAATATATAAAAAAAATTAAGAAAAAAGCTTAATGCATTTCATTAAAAATCAACGAAGAAATACAAAGCGGTGCAACATAATAATCAGATGGACTGGCATTAAATAGTGTCGCCTTAATCAGATTATGGACTACATTATTTACTTGTCGCCGAACAAAACTCACACTAGAGTTTGGGAAATATGATAAAAGAGCATTACAAGCTAAAATAATCTGACTGAAATCAGAAATATTTTCACCCCGATTTCGAACTGGGTCCGCTATAGTTTGACAGTCCACTTCAAAAATAACATGTTGGATGCCCAAGCTCTGAACCCATTGGGTAAAGGATGTGGAAATTCCTAATCATATTCATTGGGCAAAGGATGTCCCTGAGCCAGTTCTACAATATGCCTCTACCTCAGCTTCAACCTCATCCTTTGAGCATACAACAGAAGAATTAGTTGTAGAAGGCCCTGAGCTGAATGTTGAAATCTTCTCAAAACCTGTTTCTGAACCTTCAACTCCCTTAGCTGATGTCGTTGTTGTTGCTACTATTGAGCCAACTCTGACAGAGCAGTCTGATGAGTTCTGTGCTTCTAAGCAAGGTGTTGAGTCTGCTAAGACATCTTCTCAACCATTAGCTCTTGCTATGGTTCATCCTCCAGCCCAAGCTCAAGACACTGTCTCAGACTCTACCTAAATCTTTTCTTTCTTTCTTTTTAGTTTTGCTGACAGTGATGATCCTCTCCTTTTTTTTTTACCTTCTCGACTGATAACAAAAAGGGGGAGAAAGGAAAAGAAAGAGAATTATATATATAAATCAGTTGTAGAAAAGCTCTTATATGTTTGCAATTGCATATTCTTTTCTACTTGATATATTGCTCTGATATACTTGTATTTATATAGATTCTAAGAATGATAAGTGTTTGTACCTGTCTGTTAGTTTTTTTAAAAAGTTTGCTTAAGTATTTGAATGCTTTGTCTTAGGGGGAGCCCTGCAAGCTCTCTTAGACTTTGTTTTTCAAATTTAATTAGTTTTGTCATCATCAAAAAGGGGGAGATTGTTGGAACCAGAGTGGTTTTGGATTTAACAATCTCTAAGTTTTGATGCTAACAAAATGATTAAATTTGCTTGGCAAAGTATTAGTTGAGATCTAACTAGTGCTTTCAGTTATGCAGGAATGCTTTTATAAGTAAAATAAACTTGGGATAAGTTTCAATTGAAACATATTCGTCCACCCCTATAGACGGGCTGCTCAAGCACTGTGGTAAAGTTACCTTGTTGTTTAATTAAGTAAACTGACTTTCTTTAGTAGACGAGGCTATAAGTACCTAAATAACTTGTTAGGTACAGCAAGTCCAAAAACTTGTAAATAAGCGCGTCCATAGTAGCCACGTCAGCAGACGGGTGCTCTTTTTGAAACTCAAATATACATCCATAGTGTCTAACTAAAATTCAGTAGACGTCCATAGTGCCACGGCATTGGACGGAGTTTCTCTAAGGACTTAGCAAGTCCAAAGACTTGTGTGGACGAGCGCTTCTACCACATCAGTGGACGAGCAGAACAAAACCTTGTGTAGACGCGTTCTAAAACTGAATGCCTGTAGACGGTTATACATCTTCTATATCTTTACTACCTTGAACATGATTTAATGTAATTTGGACCACATTGAATTTATTTCAAATGATTGATATTTATTTCAAAGGAATATATGTTCTTTATAATTATTAACATCTTGTTCCTTTGTGAGAAAGTTCATAGTACTATCAAGGAAATACAAAAAGCAAATAGTACAATTGAAATTGCAAAACGATCTGTACGATGACATCTTTACTACTGGACAAAAGCTGGGTTATACACAAAGGAGGAAAGAAAGTCTTTAAGGTACAATTACTCACAATAGTGAGCCTCCATTTTGTGATTTTCTGATAACCAATGATGCTTTTCAACATGGCCAAAATCAAGCTATCAGTCTCAACGGATATCATGTATTTAATGCTATCTCTATAACGGGACTATTAAAATAACCGTTGAAGATTTACAAGAGAAGTTGAAGACTACTATATATGTAGAAAAAGTCTATAATTCTTAAGGATTAAATATTTGTGAAAATATTCAGTAGATCTTAAACCTTCATACCCTCACATATAGTGAGTTAGAAAGATCTTGGAAAAATCTGTGATAGAGTCAGAGCCTGAAGAGGCTTGGCAAGAAAGCAATACTTGTAGCCTGCAGAGGTGAAGAATACTTGTTGTAGAGACCATTTGAAAATAGTGGAGAAAATCTTTCAAGTAGAAGGGACTGGACGTAGCTCTTGGTTGGAAGAGAGTGAACCGGGATAAAATACAGGGATAAAAAAAGAATAATACATTCCCTAAAAAAAATTTGCAGAAGGAAGATGGTGCAACCCTATTGAATTTTTTTGGCACATGCCAATGTATTTTTAGTAGATAAAGAGCATGTTTGGGAAAAAGGTTTTTCCCTCATTTCTTTTGTCACCAATAAATTGTTTTATCAAATAAGTGTTATGTTTGGCTAAAATGATTATTGTTTAAAAAAGCGTTTGAAAGCAATTACAACTGTTTTATAAAAAGCTACCAGTATGGACTGTTTTGTGAAACAACGTTTTATTACCCATGGCCATTCCATTCCTGCCCCCAACCCAGCGTCAATGTAGTGTCCATTACCCACGGCCTTTTTTGTTTTGTAAAAAGTAACTTTACGTTTTTCCTTTCGTTGTGCCTTTCGTCCATGTGTCAACAACATTTTTGTGCAACATGTCTAAAATAAACACCTACAATTATTTTTTTAATTAAATTCATTATTTATTTGCATTATTTTATTTTTTAGTTTTTGTTAAAAAATAAATATTTTAATAAGTTTAAATGTTAAAAAGAAAACATAAATATTATTAAGTGGAGTGGGAACCGAGAATAAGCTTATCCTGAAATCATTCTCTCCTCTTATTTGAATGTGTAGAAAGTGGGAGGAAAGAAAAGAACATATTTTTAAAATAACATAAATATCCTTATCCCATAATGGAATGTAATAAATAAAATAAAAATGTAAATATAATTTCACTCGTACAAAAAGAAAAAATAAACATCAATAAGAACACAAGATAAATTAAAAAAATACTAATAATTTAATAATATCTATTTTCTATTAAAATAAAATAAAATAATGAGCAACGTAAATTAAAAGATAAATTAGTTTCAAACAAATGATTTTAAAAAATGATTATTGTTTAATCGAGGTCCAACCAAGATAACAAAAAGCTAGAGAAAAAAAAAATTAAGGAAGTAGTAAAGTAAAATAAAACCAACTATCTTCTTATTCCATTTTTTACTCATAGTTTCATTCTCCAGATTTGTATCTGTAATCTATCTATAATATATACTTTTGCAACCCATTTCTATTGCATATTGCAAGTTTTTCCGGGTGTCATCTTATCGTGCATTAGCTTCTTTTATAAATATATTTAACCATAAAATATATGTTTTATGCATATTATGATGCTACCTAATTAATATTGACAATTACCAACAATATATGTATTTATCTGTATTTATCATTTATAATAATTTTAAAAAATGTATCAAATGGTTTGTTCTGCTTCCCGTGTCGTCTTCATTGGTATGTTAAACGTTTCTGCACTTTGCATCGTCCTCAGGTAATGTAATCGTTTAATATTGCGATGGAATGCAACCACTGATGCATGTATGCATTTAATGTTGAATTTTTTCCAATATGTTTATTCTGATTGTTAAGAAAACCCTAATCGTATTTGTTTTTCATCTGCTCATTCTTTCCAACATTAATTGAACAATTTTCAGCATTAATTGTATTTTCAACATTATTCCTATTGTTAAGAAAACCCTAATCGTATTTCTAACATTAATTGAACAATTTCGTTCTTTCTAATCGTATTTGCTTTTCATCTGCTCATTATTTCATAATGTCTTGCAACTTTGATTCCATCTTGGACATCACTCCTTTCAAGGAAACTTAGGACGATTCTGGCTAGGGTAATTCGAATTTGTTAAGTTTCGGACTTTACCAATCCAAAAATTCCTTTAGATGGAAATGGTCCTTGATGGACGATAAAAAACGGGGGACTAAAAAAGAACTTTTATAAAAAAATAAACGAGGGACTAAACACACACACACACATATATTTGGTTATCATGACATAGGTGCGAAGTATCCACCAGCTTCACCGATGACTAATCTCCGCCGAGGAACCTGGATGGCCACCTTTAGTGGGGTCTCCCCTCCCAACCACGTTTTTTTCCATCCACAAGGCTCAAACTCGAGACCTTGCTTAAAGGGTCCGAGCTCAGTTCCACTCGGACCAACGTAATGTTGGTATATATATATATATATATATATATATATATATATGTATGTATATATTGTTTCCATAATTTGTGTAATAATGAACTTCTTTTACTATTTTAGGGAGATAAAATACATGCATCAATTAGGATGACCTTCATTTATAGGTTTGAGAACGATGTCTTAGAAGGTTCTATTTATTCGATTCATTATTTCGGGGTTGCTGCTAATGGGGGTAATTTCAAGACCACGACTCACAATTGTGAGTTGAATTTTCAATTTGCTACAAAGGTATATGGGGTCAAACCCAGTGTTTTTGCTTCTGTCCCTTTCAAAACTTTTGCTTTAGTATCCCAATTTCTAGGTTATGTGGAGAAGATTATGACACTGACTATTTTAGTTGGTAAGTTGATCATAATGCTTGATTTTTAGTAATTCATCAATATATATTTCTTTGACTTTTGTCCCAATAATAATAACTTCATTTTGGTATTCACTTACATTTCAAATGTTTAGATGTCATGGGTTTGTTAAGTGGAGTGGGAACCGAGAAGGAGCTTATCTGGAATGGTACTAAGACCAAAATGCGTGTCATTGCTCTTGATACAGACGAGTAGTGTTTTTGTTAGTTTTTCTTATGTAGTTATGTTGTTATTGTTTTTGACTGATTTGTGATACAAGTTTTTTTTTTAAACTAGATATTCGATTCAATGCACATTATTTGGATCTTATGATGATGAATTGAACACGTTCCTTGATTCTGGTGAGCTGCACAATGTTGTTGTTGTTGTTGGGTTTACCAAGGCGAAGTCCTTCCAAGGTTTTCTTCTTTTTTGGTTGTTCTATTTTTTGTTTAGATCTTTATATCATTGCTTTAATCTCGTGATTTTTCCTATTTTTAGGAAAACTGTTCTTCAGAATGCAATGAGTTCTACCAGATTGTATTTCAATCCTGATTGCTTTAAAGTGGTTAGCCCAAGGAATCAGTATTTAAATATAACCTTTTCGACTTCTTTGCTTATGGCTTTTTTATGCTTTCATCTTGAGATGCCATTTGTTATTATTCTTTCTTGGATGTTAAGTGTGATGCTGCAATCGAAGGCGTCAACTCTCCAACCCCCGCTTTGAGCCAACTGACTAATCCTGCAGGAATTTCTCCAAAGCAAATTTTTTTACAAATCACAAAAGGGAAACTATCGAGACTTTAAAAGATGGCAAAGAGGTCCACTTTTTTGATGAATCATTCAATTCCTAAATATTTCTTCATTGTTCACTATTTGTATACATTTTTAACTCTACCGTTTAAAATGTCTATTTTTCATGTTAAACCATGAGTCGTGTTATGTTGTTCTTGCTACCCTTAATTATATTGTGGCCCATGGTGGTACATAGCTTGCACTTGCTGTAAATCTTTAATCAAAGAGCCTACCATGTTCTTTTGTAAGAAATGTAACAAGCATGTCTGGAATTTTTTTATTTTATTTTATTGTGATCCAAAGCATGTCTGGAATGTTGATCCAAAATAAAATTGACGTTACATATTTCATTCATAAATAATTGCTAATAAAGAAAAAATCTCTTATGAGAAATAAACAAAAAAATGTTAGGTTTACCAAAATTTACATTTTGTAACAAATATACTTACAACAAATTACTTGCATTTTTACAATTTTAATTATGTCCACACCCATTCTTTTTCCCATGTACTACATCGCACGGGTAACACGCTAGTTCTATACATTGGGTGCACGAAGGAGTAACACACGTGAGGACACAACAAATCAAGAAGAAGATGGCTACAAGACAAATTGGAGTTCGGTACCACTGGACCCTGTTCAACGTACTCAAACTGAAGTACTGAAGAGGGTATTTACGTCTTTTAAGCCCGAATTGAAGTCTTCCTTGTTGTTTTCTGCCCGATCTACAAGGAAACAAATTTTACCGTGGGTCCTACAGATTTATTCTTTCCTCTCTTTATCTTTTGAGAACCAAACGAAAGAAAATGGTCTTTTCCTCCCTCCCCTTTTCTTTCCTCCCCTTTTCAATAGAATCAAATGTAATGTTAAAGTCCTGTGGTTAATATTAATCGCATTCATTGTAGGGTTAACTATTTTACTTCTTTTAAAATCAATTTTAAACATTAGAATTGTTTTATTTAAGGTTGTGACTAGATTAGGTATGACAGAATTTAAGAAAAATTAAAATGTAAAAAACCAACAATTTAATTCCATTCATTTTTTAGAGAATGGGATGAGTGAACTTTTGCAAAATAAATATACATAAATGTTCGGGATTAAAAGTTACCTAAAAGTCATGTGACCACTTAAAAATGCTATATGCATTTATGGTATAATATCGACCATTCAAATAAAATCCAAGGTCAATTCTATCTTCTCACATGATATGATTGTTGATTCACCAAGTATCTGATGTGCATTTACATTTAGTTTTGATGGTTCTAAACACTATTAATGACTTAAGTGAATCTATTGAATATTATTGCAAGATTACTAACTCTAAGTAACGTTCTTATTAAAAGAACTGACCAAGCGTATGCTCAAATTAAACAATCTGTAGCGTCTATTTCACTAAAAGACACGAATGAAGTTCTCTTTAAAGTTTTAAAAGGACGAACACTTGTATCTAAGCATACTGGAGAATGAAAGTCAATTGAAGACTTTGGGAACAATGTTGCTATTTAGAATGTATGTTTCACATTTTAAGGAAGCAACAAAAGGATTTTATCTCTAGACAACATGCGTCTTGCATAAAAAGGGAAATTTTGTCTACGTAAAGCAAAATGCATTGCGCAAGGACAAGAGTATACCTTGCTGTGACTACTACACTAATAAATGAGGAACCTCCTCATACTATTTTGACCAATGTTCCTTGAGCATTAAATGAAGGATTCAGAACGGTTCCAAAGCTTTAGAATTTTCAAGTTAAAGTTCATAAGGCGGAAACATCTCACAATGGATTTAGGTGGTGTTTGAGAGATCTTATTTAAGCTTATTTTGAGTTATTTGATGACACAAGTTGTTATACAGTGTATTTGGCAGAGCTTATAAAAATAACTTATGCCATCCCATAAGGAGTTTTTGACTTATTTTCGTAAGTCACTGGGAGAAGCTTATGGAATTATCATAAGAGTTTATGCACTAAACACTCTCCCGTGTTTTTCACTATTCGAATCCTCTCATGCCCATTTCTTTCTTTAAGCTCTTATGACATAAGCTCTCATGCGATAATGTCTTATGTGATAAGTTCTTAATTAAGTTGTTTACCCAAACACACTCTTATTACTTGAAGCTTATATATAGAATGCTTTGACGAACGAGCAAAGTCAAAATAATTTTTCAAAGCTAGCAATTTCTCTAGACATTAATTTATTTATTCTTTATTCTTCTCTCGATCATTTGTAACAACTTAGAGAAGTTATTACAGGGTCTCCTCAATCCTTCATAGTCATTCACTCTTTGAGTGTTAATGAAAGTCCTGCTCTTATAAAACAAAACTCTTTTCATTCATGAATGATAGAGCATGAAAAGATTAGATGTACAAATAATACCTGAAAGTTGAATAGGATATGAAGGGGTTAGAAGTGCGAAGGAAATCTCGTTGGAGCCCAAAGTTGACGGTGCATCAGGATAAATTTGTTGTGTTTCTCTCCACCCTTTTTAATCATTGCACCTTATTTATTGTGTAACTGACTTGGGGTTAACTTGTCTTTCCCAAACAAGTTTCTATTGTGATTTTAAACTGATTTTTATATATGCTTTGTTCTTTTGTTTTGTCTTTGCTTAAAAATCTACAACGTGTTTTAGCGTGTGCTTGTTTTCAAGAATGTTCCTTCTCTGTGAGTCCGTGCCAAACAAATTTTTTTTGGTTTACAAAAAGTTACAATTCAACCACCGTTCCGTTATTACTTCTCATTTCAATGATCTGTAAAACATGCGAGAAAATTGTTAAATCGGGTCAAGTTATGCCAATTGAAAATATAAATCAACGTCAATCCAAAAATACATCAAAGTCCAAACAGTCATGGGCCGAAAGAAATTAGCAAGCCAAATTAAGGGTAAATTGACCAAATTGGGTTCCTTTTAGAAACTATTTAACAGTTTAGGGTTGTTCTGAAACTATTTATTAATGGGGGGTCGTTTTGAATATTTTATTATTTTTCGGTCTGTCAAAGACGCTACTGCAAATGATGCCATACTTTTTATAAAAAAATAAAAAATAAAAAATAAAAAGGGGAGGCGCCAACTGCAATGGCGCCTCTACCCCTCAAGATCGCTTCTGATGAGCAGCGATCAGCGCCTCAGTAGCAGTCCCCCCCTTTTTTTAAAAAAATTTTGACTTTTTTAAAAAGATAAAAAATTATTTATAAAAACACTCATTCACCAGATAATGAACTGAATTCACCAGATATTTGTACCTGATTCACCAGATATTTACACATACTTACCCAAAAAAATTTATTTCTCAAAAAAACTCATTCACCAGATAATGAACTGAATTCACCAGATATTTATACCCGATTCACCAGATATTTGCACATACTTAACCAAAAAAATTATTTCTCAAAAAAACCATTCACCAGATAATGAGTTGACCATGTCTAATCCTCTGATCCTAATAAATGAATCCCTTCCTGATCAAGCAACCAACAAACAAAATAAATAAAATAATAGAAAATAATAAAATAACCAATAAAACAGACAAAATAATATAATAATTGAAATAAAAAAATCCCAAATATTTGTGAGGCCGCCACCTCAGCACTCCAGGAGGCATAAAAAAATAATAGCAATAACAATTTACACAAAAAAACATTCGCTGCCTTCTTCCCACAGAGAGAGGAAGCTTTTTACTGAACTGAACAAAATACAAAGAGAAAAATGTTCGCGGAAGATAATGGTCTGAAGGGAGACCCAAGGCTCCCAGCCATCTCCCAAGCAAGGAACTGATCTCGATTTTTTGACCAAACTGGGTTCATTTTTGATAAAGTATCTATATAAAAAAACAAGAAGTAATAAAAAAAATCCCGTAATAATGAGTAGCAAATAATATCGTAGTAGGCATAAAAAAATAATAGCAATAACAATTTAACCAATAAATATTCATCAATTATTACAGTAGTAAAAAAAAATTATTTGGTGAGAGCATTGCAGAAAATCTCCGGAGTGAAATTAAGAAGATGGGTTTACCTGAGATGAATATTCCTTGATCCTGTCGCTGATGGTTCTATCTAAAGCTCTCTCAGCAAGCTCATAATATACAGTATTGCCTTCGGGACCACTAACTTTGTCCTTCTGCAAGTACCTACCAATATCTTGATAAATGAGTATTTCTGCATATGTGCTAGAAAGTATTTCTGCAGTCTAGCTCTTCTATCTTCTTTCCGTTGGGCAAGAGTCACATACAGAGGTTTGCTTACAACCATTTTGTCATTCATCTCCAAGAGCTACAACACAATAAAGGGAAAAGAAATCATTTTTAAAGTAAAAAACCACTGACTATTTTCAACATGAAAATACCACCTACTTACAGCTTTGGATGCCTCATCAGGAGTTGAGAATGCAACAAATCCTGATCCCGATCCTCGACTTATGCCATTGCACATAGTTTTTTTTTTTTTTACTGAGATTGCATATAGTTAATTATAATGAAAAATTTGGAGGATCAGAGGTTCACCTCCCCTTTTCTTTTTCTTTTTCTTTTTCTACACGTTCGTTCTGCTATCTTTCTTTTTCGACTTTTTGACCAAACTGGGTTCCTTTTAGAAACTATTTACCAGTTTAGATATCTGATGAATGAGTTTTTTTGATAAATAAATTTTTTTGGTTAAGTATGTGTAAATATCTGGTGAATCGGGTACAATTATCTGGTGAATGAGTTTTTTTATAAATAAATTTTTTATCTTTTTAAAAAAGTCAAAATTAAAAAAAAAAGGGGGGGGGGGGGGTATAGTAGCGCTACAGTGCGCTACTGTAGCAGTGCGCAGGAATAGAGGCGCCACTGCAGTTGGCGCTCCCCTTTTGATTTTTTATTTTATAAAAAGTGTGGCGCCATCTGCAGTGGCGCCTTTGATCCGTCAGACCGAAAAATAATAAAATATTCAAAACGACCCCCCATTGATAAATAATTTCAGAACAATCCTAAATTGATAAATAATTTCTAAAAGGAACCCAGTTTGGTCAATTTACCCTAATTAAGTCTTAAGAACACCTATAGGAGACGACAAGTTTCAAAAAAGAGTAACATGCTAACCCCCACCTTGAAAAGATGTACATATTTTCTAATGGATTTTAATTTTTTCTTTATTATGGTTGGAAGATGTGCCTATTTAGCTCCCATATATGACTACAACTGACACCTATGATATTTTTATTCCCTCCATTGTGTCATCTCTCTCTCACACACACTCATCTTTTTTTTTCCTGCCTCCTGTCCTTTCTCTCTCGTACTCCTTTTCTCCTCGATTTTGCCATGTTGATGGCAAGGGTGAAGCAAGGCCAACAACAATGTAGAGATGGATTCGTGTATACATTGGGAAGGGCCTCGGCACCCTAATCTTTTTAAATATAACTTTTAAAAAAACTATCTTTTAATTCTAAAATAATTAATAGAACTCTCCTTTCCCAATCTGGCTTTCGGGAAACTTTTTCCTTCCTTGGGCAAATACTTGGGTGTTCCCATTTTAGGTAGAGCTCCAAGGAAAGGAGATTTCCAGTATATTGTTGAAAAATTAAAACTTGGAAAGCAAATCAACATTCCTTTGCAGGAAGAATTACCTTGTCTAAAGCAAGCGGTCATTCAATCGATACCCATCTATCCCATGATGTCTACTGATATTCCAAGAAGTTGTCTCCAAGATATTCAACAACTTCAGCGGAGATTTGTGTGGGGAGAGGAAGAAAGCCAGTGCAAATCTCAGTTGATAAACTGGAAGATGTTGATGAATCCTAAGGACTTGGGTGGTTTAGCCATCAGAAACCTGCCCACTATGAATGTTGCTTGCTTAATGAGCTTGTGGTGTCAAGTGCTGGCAGCCAAGTATGGCAGGAACAACATTCAGGAAGCAAAGCTTAAAGTAAAAGTCACAGACTCTCTCATATATGGCCAGGTAAGAAATTGGGTGATTTTTGAGTTGCTAGTGCTTACAATTTTCTTCACGATGTTTCCTCGGGTACAGATCGAGTGGAATGGAAGGTGATCTGGAAGCTGGAGGTGTCTGAAAGGCTTAGATGCTTTGTGTGGCAAATCCTCCACGGGAGATTAATGACAAACCAGTATAAAAGTAAATGGAGCAATGGTAGCCCTTTTTGTAAGAATTGCCCGCACCAGGAAGAATCCATTCTTCACGTTCTAAGAGATTGTTCTTCTGCCTCTATTGTTTGGATCCATCTTGTTAAAGTTGACAAGAGGAGTGATTTTTTTGCCGGAGATCTTCATTACTGGTTACAAGCGAATTTGAGCCAAAGCTTTGATGTAGAGGACATGGGTTCTTGGGCCGCAGTATGGGCCACTTCTTGTCACCTTTTATGGAAGAGTGGCGCAATCTTCAGCAGCATAACCCAAGCTTCAGCTGACCCTTTCGTCCTTGGGAGACTATTAAGAAACATGTGGCAAATTATTTGCAAGTCAGCAGTTTGGATTTAAGGATTTGTGAATACCTAATTTTGTTTGAGTATCTTTTATTTTTAATTAATATTTTGAAAAGAAAAAAATATAAAAATTGTAAAAACTCAAAAATATTTTGCTATTGCTCTTGGCCCATTACAAGATCAGACTTAACCCAAATTTGTTGTTACAAAGTTTTTGTGCCCATAGTACAAGCCCAAGTGTTAAAAAGAAAAGAAAAAAGAAGAAAAAAGAAAAAGAAATATATTTTGTCCTTTTTGTTTTCTCTCACCCCTAGCTCTCTGCCTCCTCCCAGTTTACGTAAAACCAACTTTATTTTTATCTCCCTTATTTTGTTTTCTTGTGCTTTTTTTCAAAATAAGGGGTGACAACCCCTGCATCTGCATCTACAGCAAACCAGTAGGGTAGTGGGAGCAAAGATTGATTTGCTCCTCACCATGGCACCACCATCAGTCCCATTTTCGTCCTTCCCTTTCAGAGCAAATAACAGATTTTGTTTTCTTCCTCATCCTATATATACACACGTTACATTTCACAGAGAGGGGGGGAGCTTGAGAGAAATTTCTCGGATTATTATTCACCGCACTTTCTCCCATTTTTCACTTCACCTTCATCATTCCATCTTCATCATCATCCATTCACTGCATAGCTATCTCCTATTATCATCTCCATCAACCCAAGCTCCTCCTTCCTCTTACATTCATATCATCCTCCAAACCATCTACCAATAAGCCATCACTACATTCATAACTAACCAAAAAAAAATCAAGAAGAAACAGAACAGAGCCAAGTCGTACTCCTCCGCCGCGCTCCGCCATCGCCGTTTGCTCCTCCCACCACACCGCACTCAGATCACCACCACCGCATCCCCACGCCGCTGCTCCGTCCACCTTCGGTCGTGCCCTGCCGACCACCATCCAGCCGCATCGTAACGAAGCGCGCCAGATCTGCACCCACCACCATACAAGCACGCGATCTGCGGTCAACCGTCGTGCATCCGTCGCTGTGGCCAGTCACGTCGAAGCGCCATAATAGAACTGTCGTCGCACCATATGCTCTAGCCGTGTCCGGTCTGGTTCCAAACCTGTTCTCCTTGGCTATTTTGCCTCCGTCGTTGGTAACGTTAGGAAGCTTCCTTTGGGTTTTGTTCTTTTATTTTACTTTTATTGTGTGTGTTGTTATTAGTATGTGAATGAGCCTCTCAGTGTTTGGGCTTGTTTCTTTTCTTTTAATTGTTGATATCTGATCTGATGGGTTTAGTAATTTTAGGATCATGAGTGAGTCTTTTACTTTGTTTATTGGGTCAAGCATAAAAATAAAAAAGAGTATCATGTGTCTAAAATAATATTTTCTTTAAAAAAAAGGAAAAAAAATCATTTTTCAGTAAAAATAATAATTTTAAAGAGGAAAAATATTTTCAAATAAAAAATTAAAATCAATCAACCAATCAAGTCTTTTTTAAAGAACTACGTGGCTTTGAGTTTCCCGTCGCACCTGGGAATACGTAGGAGCAGAATCAATCATTCTGTCAAGCCAAAATTAAATTTCCCCTTTTTTAGTGTCTCTTTTTATTTTCAGACGGGTAAAAATAATAATTGAACTTGTGATATTTAGGGATGTCCTATGAACTCGGGTGCTATGTTCAGTACCTTAGTTTTGAGGTTGCCATGTGGACTTACGTGTTATGTTTAACCTCATTTAGGTTTTAACAATAATAATTTTTTTAAAATGCAAAATCATAAAAAAAATAGAAATATCAAAAATAAAATAATTCTTTCTTGTAAGTAATTTTTGGGGTAAAATTAATATTTAAAAAGTTATTAAAATGTTTTGCAAAATTAACTTGAGGTACCATTTTTTAACGGGCGATGTAGGGTGCTAACACCTTCACTACTCGTAACCGACTCCCGGACTCAAATCTCTATTTTTTTAAGACCAGTTTACCTTAAATAATTAGGTTTTCCAAGATTTTTCCAGATAAAAATTTTGGTTGCGACTCCTCTGTTTTTACCTACCTTTTCGCTGCTCCCGGACGGGACGGTCGTGACAGCTGTGCTAACACCTTTCCTACTCGTAACCGACCCCCGGACTCAAATCTCATTTTTTTAAGACCAGTTTACCTTAAATAAATGGGTTTTCCAAGATTTTCCCAGATAAAAATTTTGGTGGCGACTCCTCTGTTTTTACCTTCTTTTCGCGACTCCCGGACGGGACGGTAGCGACAGCTGGCCACTCCACTGGGGATTTTTGAGAGTCAGGCCTATCATAGTTGGTTGTGCAATTTTTTTTAATAGCTTTTAAAATATTAGTTTTACCCCTCTTTGTTTTATTTGTTTTGTAAATAGTTTCATATGCTCTTATAAATGTCTTTGTATATTCTTGCAATCCTAGGGTAGAGAATTATTGTATTGTTGGTTGTTCTTTTTGCAAGTGTGGTGTAGTTTTTGTTTTAATAAGTTTTGTGCAGGTTTGTATGCTCATAGCACACACATCACTATCACATATTGCACACACTTTTAGCTATATACCCGAGCTTGCTCAAAACTAAAGGATTAGGCGGTGTCTCGACATTGTCATTGAAGAGGTCTTGTACCCCCTGATATTTGTCGATTCACCACTCAGGTTGTACCCGATATTATGAGATGGTCATATTGAGAGGGTTTATCCCTACTTATGGCTAGACTCATGAGTCGGATCCTTATCTTTCGGGATAGGGGCAATCTGGGGACCATGGATTTTAGAAGTTTAGACCCTACCCAATTTCACTGATAGAATAACCTTAGGGGCCAGCCAGTTAAAGTCAGGACTTAGTTGTGTCTAACCCTAAGTCTTACCCGTCCTAGGACATAAAGGGAACATTTTTTCGCTTTACTCATCTTCATGTTTTTCTTTCATTTTCATCAAAAAAATCCACTTTTTAGTTTTCTCTAAAAGGAAAAATGATTTACACAAGTCCTTTTGCTTTTAAAACAAAAAAAAAATTCATATTTTATAACTCATACATTTCTATAAATAATAAAAAAGGACTTCTGTAAATCATTTTTTTTTGTAACTCATCCACATTTCCTGTAAAAGAATAAAAAAGATCATTCATCTTTTTTCATGCATCTCATACATTAGTTAATTTTTTTTGAGTCAATATAAAGAAATAAAAAAAATCATTTTTAGGCATTGTATGCATTAGTTACTTTTTATGTCAGTCTCATCATAAAAAAAAATTTAATTAAAAGAAAAACATTCAACTCATGCATTCATTACAAAAATCGTTCATCTCAGCCATTCATGAAAATAAAAATGATTCATCTCAAAAATAAGAAGCTCATCTCATGCATTGTCATTTTAGTAAAAAAAAAAAAAGGTATCTTCATGCATAAAAAAAATTTGGGTCAATATAAAATAAAAAAAAATAATTTTCATACATTTCATGCATTAATACCGTTTTGGGTAAAAAAAATCATACATCTCTAATACTCATTTATTTTAAGTAGAAAGTTTATTTTAAAATTTTTATAATTTATTCCATGCATTTCTTGCTCCTTGGAGAAAATGGAATCATTACGCTTTCAATGAAAAAGAATGCCGATTAAACCGTGGATCATGAAGTGAAGCTGGAAATAAGACTTGCTCAGGTGGCCGAAATGTGCGAGTTACAACCTTTTGCCTAATCATGGAGGTTCAGATGTCAATGCCATGGAGGGGTTTCAAGTTGTCCTGCAGAAGTCATGTGACGCACGTTCAGGCTCTTAGGAGGTGATCTTCTAAGAAGAGTCAATACTTTGTGATCCCCGTCTTGGGAATTCCTAAGCAACCTAAGCTAGATTTGTCTATCAGTGATTTACCATGACACGGTGGTTACGTGATGTTTGAGTTTTGTTTACTTTCTTAAAGCATTAATGTAATGGATTTGCATGCATACAATGTCTCATCCTTTCTTTACATCTTCATCCACATTATAATGTTTCTACCGTCATTCTCATATCTCAACTTCTCTTTTTCTTCCTTTGTTTTGTTCATTAAGCCCATGTTACAGAAGTTCTTTGTGGGGACATTTATCAGCCCACCTGTGCCCATGCCTTTTCAAAAAGGAAAAGAAAATGAAAATAAAAGAGGAGAAAATAAATAAAAACTTGGAGAGCACCATCTTTGTCTCTAAAATAAAGTTTTCAAAATAAAGCAATCATCATTTGAAATGAAGTTTGGCCATCTTTCTCTATCCTTAACAAAATATCATTATTACCCCTAGTTACCCCTTTTGAGCCTGAAAATTTTCTTCAAAGAACCTTGGACAAGAATCACCCACAAACAAAGGGCAAGCAAGAAAGAGATGGTGATTGTGAAGCGTAAAGTGCAGAAAAAAAAAATGAAAAGAAAGAGAGAGAAAGAGGATGAAGAACTTCATGCAAAGACGAAGAAGAAAAAAAAAGGATAAAGTTAGTGGAACACAAATGTTCTCGAAAAAATCCAAAAAAGAGCATGGATCCTTGGTCCTTTTCAACCTTAAAGCACTTTATTTGAGCCTTATATCCTTTCTTTCACGACCCTCAACCACGGGCCATGTTACAAGTATCAAAAAGTTCATTTTGATCAATGAATGATTGTTGTTTTCTATCATCTGAGATAAAAGTTTGTGCTCTTCTAAGTTTTTAATTAATTGCTCCTTTAGCAAAAAAAAAAATATAACAAAAACAAAAAAAAGCTCGTTAGGCTGAACACCCGCAAGGGCGGTCTAAGCAAAAGTTAGGGCAATATCTGCATGGGGAAAAACTTTGTCTTCAAGGGCCTTAGCATTTCTATTAAATGGATGCCCTACCATAAGACAACTCCATTCTTAAGTTTTCCTTATCCAATACCCTACACCGGGGCAGTTTCATTGTTGGAATGTCCTACAGTGGGGCAGCTTCATTCTTAATTTTCATTATCAGGTGTCCGACACTGGGACAAATTTGTTTTCAAAGATGCTTTACACTGGGGGCGGATTCATTCTCAAAGGTCTTTCTCTGGGGCAATTTTGTTCTTATGCGACATATATCAAGCCCATTTCATTTTCACATGCCTGATGCTAAGGCAAAATTCTTGTGACCAGTATCCATTACATCCAAAGTCAAATCAACCCACACTGGGGCAACACCCTTCTGACCTTCATATCACCTTTTGTGCATCTTGTTTCATTTCTGTCCTTTTGAATACCATTTGAGTTGTCAAACTTCCAACACAAATCGAGAAGTTGTTCGGGCCATGTTGTCCTTTCCTGTCATACATTTGAATCCATGCATATTTGTTACATGATGATTCAGTTAAGGTAAACATGAGTTCAATGATATAATTTAATCATCTAATGGTAATTCTTTGATGAACAACTTTGGCCAGAAAAATTCTTAATACAAGAGGGAAAGTGGCATCTTAGTTGGCAATCAAGCAAGAAGCTTTGATCTTCACCAATAAGGGTGACAAAATTGTCCACGTCCAAAAAAAAAAGAAAAATAAAAGAAAAAATAAAAAATAAAAAGGAAAAAAAATTCAAAAAAAAAAGGCTCGCTAGACTGAAAACCTGAAATGATAGTCTAGGCAAAAGTTAGAGCGGCCCGGTTGGTTGAAAACTTGCGAAGAACGACCTACGCAAAAATTGGAGTCAAAGACAAGCAAGGTATATGAAGTCTCCTCAAACTACAAACTGGGGCAGTTTTAGAGGAAAAGTTATGAAAAGCTCCCAATAATAGGACTGGAGCAATTCACATCCTTGAAAGTTGATCAGGCAATCCCATCCATCATTACAAAGAAGCGTATCTTAGCCAAGAAGCAAAACACCAGTTGAGCGAGCATGCGATAATCAAAATCAGGGAGCCTCATTCTACTTTATCCTTAAGCTTGGTTGTGATCTATACTTAAGGGAGTTAACGATCCAATAATGATCTTGAAAAAAAGAAGAAATCAATCACAATTTTCATCAAAGCATATCATGCATCATGCATAAAAAATAATCAGGATTTTCATCGATCATAAAAATCATCTCATGCATCATACAAAAAATTATCATAGTTTTCATCATTCATAAAAGAACATCTCTCACATCATGCATTGTCTCATCATTTCACGCATCAACAAAGTCAACATCTTTGCAGTGCATTTGTTCGGCTTTAGTGGGCACAGGGCCCCAAAAGTCAGGTATTGTTAGCTTTAGCAGGCATAGGGCCTCTTAAGCTTTGTTTTATTGTAGTTTGGCTTTAGCGTCACAGGGCCCCAAATGTCATGTCTTGTTAGCTTTAGCAGGTATAGGGCCTCGTAAGCTTTATTTTTGTTCAGCTTTAACGGGCACATGGCCCATAAGCTGTTGTCTTTGGTTAGCTTTAGCAGGCACAACGCACAAGACCTCATAAGCTTCGTTTTGTTTCGTTTAGCTTTAACAGGCACGTGGCCCATGAGTTGTTGTCTTTGTTAGCTTTAGCAGGCATAGGGCCTCGTAAGCTTCGTTTTTGTTCAGCTTTAACGGGCATAGAACCCATAACCTGCATCTTTATTAGCTTTAGCAGGCATAGGGCCTCATAAGCTTCGTGTTTGTTTTTGTTTAGCTTTAAGGGGCACAGGGCCCATAAGCTGTTGGTTTTGTTAGCTTTTGCAGGCATAGGGACTCGTAAGCTCGTTTTTGTCTTCAAGCTTCAGTGAATACCCGACTCCACAAGCATTTTACTTTTCTTTTCAAGCTTCAGTGGATAACCGACTCCGCAAGCTTCTAACTTTTCTTTTCAGGCTTCAGCGGATACCTGATTCCACAAGCTATTTACCTTTTCTGTCAAGCTTCGACGGGTACCATACCTCGTAAGCTCTTTTATCTTTTGTCAAGCTTCAGCGGATACCCGACTCCACAAGCTTTTTACCTTTCTTTTCAAGCTTCAGCGGATAACCGACTCCGCAACCTTTTAACCTTTATTTTCAAGCTTCAGCGGATAACCGGCTCTGCAAGTTTTTAACCCTTCTTTTCAAGCTTCGGCGGGTACCATACCCTTAAGCTCTTTTTGTTTTCAAGCTTCGGCGGGTACCAGACCCCGTAAGCTCTCTTTTTGTTTTAAAGCTTCGGCGGGTACCAGACCCCATAAGCTCATTTTGTTTTCAAGCTTCAGCAGGTACCAAACCCTGTAAGCTCTATTTTGTTGTCAAACTACGGTGGGTACCAACCCCCGTAAGCTCTTTTATCGTTTTGTCAAGCTTCGACGGGTACCAGACCCTATAAGCTCATTTTGTTTTCAAGCTTCGGCGGGTACCAAACCCCGTAAGCTCTTTTTTGTTTTCAAGCTTCGACGGGTACCAGACCCTGTAAGCTCTCTTTTTGTTTTAAAGCTTCGGCGGGTACCAGACCCCGTAAGCTCATTTTGTTTTCAAGCTTCAGCGGGTACCAAACCCTGTAAGCTCCGTTTTGTTGTCAAGCTACGGTGGGTACCAAACCTCGTAAGCTATTTTATCGTCTTGTCAAGCTTCAGCGGGTACCAGACCCCGTAAGCTCATTTTGTTTTCAAGCTTCAGCGGGTACCAAACCATGTAAGCTCCGTTTTGTTGTCAAGCTACGGTGGGACCAAACCCCGTAAGCTCTTTTATCGTTTTGTCAAGCTTCGGCGGGTACCAGACTCCGTAAGCTCATTTTTGTTTTCAAGCTTCAGCGGGTACCAGACCCTGTAAGCTCCGTTTTGTTTTCAAGCTACGGTGGGTACCACATCCTGTAAGCTCTTTTATCGTTTTGTCAAGCTTCGGCGGGTACCACACCCCGTAAGCTCTTTTTGTTTTCAAGCTTCAGCGGGTACAAGACCCTGTAAGCTCCGTTTTGTTGTCAAGCTACGGCGGGTACCAAACCCCGTAAGCTTTCATCCGTTTTTTGAAGCTTCGGCGGGTACCAGAACCGTAAGCTCTTTTTGTTTTAAAGCTTCGGCGGGTACCGGACCCCTTAAGCTCTTTTTCTTTTCAAGCTTCGGTGGGTATCAGACCTCGTAAGCTCTTTTTGTTTTCAAGTATCGGCGGGCACCAGACCCCGCAAGCTCCTTTTTGTTTTAAAGCTGCGGCGGGTACCATACCCCGTAAGCTCTTTTATCTTTTCTGTTCGAGCTTATGATGGGCAATCCACCTCATAAGCTCTTTTATCTTTCTGTTCGAGCTTCTGACAGGCAATCCACCCCGTAAGCTTTTTTATATTTCTGGTAGTCCACCCCGTAAGCTCTTTTATCTTTCTGTTCGAGCTTCTGACGGACAATCCTATAAATCCACCCCATAAGCTATTTGTCTTTCTGTTTGAGCTTCTGACAAGTAATTCACCCCGTAAGCTCTTTTATCTTTTTGTTTGAGTTTCTGACGAGTAATCCACCCCATAAGCTCTTTATCATTGTTTTTAAGCTCAACAAGCAATCGCATGCAAGCGTTTCATGTGTAACCCCCCAGTGGGCAATCCAAACTGTCGTTTCTTTATAGGAAATCGCTTTGGAGTCATAAATCTTTTGCTTGTTAGTGTACCCCAGACAAAATTGGAGTTCATGTTTTTACTCGTTTCTTATAACGATAATAGGTTAACTACGGTTACACCTACTATCTAATAAGAAACAAGTAAAGAGGGGCAGCTGTGAACACCTAATTTTGTCCGGGTATCTTCTCTTTTTAATTAATATTTTGAAAAGAAAAAAAAATTTGCAAAAACTCAAAAATATTTTGGTCTTGCTATTGGCCCATTAAAAGATCAGACTTAACCCAAATTTGTTGTTTCAAAGTTTTTGTGCCTATAGTCCAAGCCCAAGTGCTAAAAAAAAGAAAATATAAGAAAAAAGAAAAAAAATGTATTTTGTCCTCTTTGTTTTCTCTCACCCGTAGCTCTCTGCCTCCTCCCAGTTTAGGTAAAACCAACTTTATTTTTATCCCCCTTCTTTTGTTTTCTTGTGCTTTTTTCCAAAATAAGGGGTAACAACCCCTGCATCTGTAGCAAACCAGTAGGGTAGTGGGAGCAAAGACTAATTTGCTCCTCACCATGGCACCACCATCAGTCCCATTTTCGTCCTCCCCTTTCAGAGCAAATAACAGATTTTGTTTTCTTTCTCATCCTATATATACACATGTTACATTTCATCGGGGGGGGGGGGGACTTGAGAGAAATTTCTCAGATTATTATTCACCACACTTTCCACTTTCTCCCATTTTTCACTTCACCTTCATCCTTCCATCTTCATCATCATCTATTCACTGCATAGCCATCTCATATTATCTGATCCATCAACCCAAGCTCCTCCTTCCTCTTACATTCATATCATCCTCTAAACCATCTACCAATGAGCCATCACTACATTCATAACTAACAAAAAAACCAAAAAAAAGAAGAAGAAGAAACAGAATAGAGCCAAGTCGTACTCCTCTGCTGCGCTCCGCCATCGCCGTTTGCTCCGCCCACCACACCGTACTCAGACCGCCACCACCGCATCCCCACGTCGCTGCTCCGTCCACCGTCGTTCGCGCCCCGCTGACCACCATCCAGCCGCATTGTAACGAAGCGCGCCAGATCCGCACCCACCACCGTACAAGTGCGCGATCTGCGGCCCACCGCTGTGCATCCGTCGCTGTGGCCAGTCACGCCGGAGCGCCGTAACAGAACCGCCATCGCACCATCTGCTCCAGCCGTGTCAGCCCTGGTTCCAGACCTGTTCTCCTTGGCCATTTTGCCTCCGTTGTTGGTAATATTAGGAAGCTTCCTTTGGGTTTTGTTCTTTTATTTTACTTTTATTGTGTGTGTTGTTGTTAGTATGTGAATGAGCTTCTCACTTTTTGGGCTTGTTTCTTTTCTTTTAATTGTTGATATCTGATCTGATGCGTTTAGTAATTTTAGGATTATGAGTGAGTCTTTTACTTTGTTTATTGGGCCAAGCATAAAAATAAAAAAGAGTAACATGTGTCTAAAAAAAATATTTTCTTAAAAAAAAGGAAAAAAAATCATTTTCAATAAAAATAAAAATTTAAAAAGGAAAAATATTTTCAAAAAAAAATTAAAATCAATCAACCAATCAAGTCTTTTTTAAAGAACTACGTGGCTTTGAGTTTCCCATCGCACCTGGGAATACGTAGGAGCATAATCAATCATTCTGTCAAGCCAAAATTAAATTTCCCCTTTTTTAGTGTGCCATGTTCAGTGTGCCCTATGGACTCGGGTGCCATGTTCAGTCCCTTAGTTTTGAGATTGCCCTGTGGACTTACGTGTCATGTTCAACCTCATTTAGGTTTTAACAATAATAAGTTTTTTAAAATGCAAAATCATAAAGAAATAGAAAATATCAAAAATAAAATAATTCCTTCTTGTAATTAATTTTTGGGGTAAAATTAATATTTAAAAAGTTATTAAAATGTTTTGCACAATTAACTTGAGGTATTGTTTTTTAACGGGTGATGTAGGGTGCTAACACCTTCCCTACTCTTAACCGACTCCCGGACTCAAATCTCTATTTTTTTAAGACTAGTTTACCTTAAATAAATGGGTTTTCCAAGATTTTCCCAGATAAAAATTTTGGTAATGACTCCTCTGTTTTTACTACCTTTTTGCGGCTCCCGGACGGGACGGTCGCGACAGCTGTGCTAACACTTTCCCTACTCGTAATCGACTCTCGAACTCAAATCTCTATTTTTTTTAAGACCAGTTTACCTTAAATAAATGGGTTTTCCAAGATTTTCCCATATAAAATTTTGGTGACGACTCCTCTATTTTTACCTTCTTTTCGCGGCTCCCGGACTGGACGACCGCGACAGGGTTAATGCAGAACCCGAAAGATCCAATACTCTTATTAGATGGATACCACCCAGATCTGGTTGGGTAGCACTTAATACAGATGGCGGAACAAATAAGGAGTCAGATGAAGCTGGTTGTGGAGGACTTTGGAGGGATCAGGATGGAAGATGGTTATGTGGTTTTGCAAAGAATCTAGGTTCAACTTCTGCTTATGTAGCAGAATTGTGGGGGAGTCTTAGAAGGTTTGAAGCTAGCTAGATCTAAAGGTTTCAGATTTGTAAAGCTCCAAATAGATTCTCAAGCAGTGGCTACTTGTCTAAAAGGTGAAGGGGAAGGCAGCTCCAAAGGTTGGAGATTGGTTCAGTATATCAAGATCCTTTTGAGTAAAGATTGGAATGTAAAGATCAGTCATGTATTCCGAGAGGCAAACAGGAGTGCAGATGTTCTTGCTAATTTGGGATGCCAGATGAATTCCCAAGTCACGATTTATGATCACCCGTGGTGCAGCTTTCTCAAGTGTTACCTTATGATGTTTTGGGAGTTTCTACTCCCCATGTAGTTACCTTGTAATTTTCTTCTTTGGGCTGTTAGCCCCTCTTTTCATCAAAAAAAATTATTAGGCTTGGAAACTATTTCTTATTTATGTCATTGGTCGGTGAAAACTAGAAAAGTAAATGTATTCTATTGTGCTTGGAAAATTATTAGGCTCGGAAACTATTTCTTATTTATTAATTTCAAGGCACATGGTCTATAATTTTACTATTAATAATTTTCTTTTCTTTCATATTACTCTGTAGAAGTACAAAAAGATGTCATCCCCATCCGCATTATTTTCATACCTCCCATTTTAATCATATCTGAAGAGTGAAATTCTACATTACGCCTTTCCTCTTGTATGCCTCCCATTTTCATCTCCCTCCCAATTTCGTTACTAATAATAGTAAAAAACGCATCATGAAAAGTGCACCGTTTTTTCCCAGTTCTTGTCATTTGTTTAAGATACAGTGCCAATGTTCTTCATTTTTACGGTTTCTTTTGTCAGTCACTAGGTTCGAATATTGCTAGATTATTACAACTAAGCAAACCATTTCCAAGAACATTCTCGATCCAAGTACCAGTTATTAGAACTAGCAGGCGTCACAAAGTAACACACCAGCAGGAACTAACTGCGATTTATCTAATATCTATCTATTCATGAAAGAACCTATGCCGCCCATAATAAGCACCCTAAATTATTCGGGCAAAAGTAACTCATGTCACACTCTGAATTTATGACCGCGAACTTTCAATAATAATATTATAAAAATTCTCAAATACATATAACTATAGACATTAATAATGTTCCAAGGGCAAAAAAACCTTCAAATGTGGGAATATGGAAATAAAATAAGAATCACAATCACAATCACTCCCTTGCTACAAACAACCTACTTAAGAAGGCATGGACGAAGTCCAAGGCAAGAAAAGCCTCTTCACAACTCTGTGCCCGCAGCATCCAGAGGGCCACACACAATCAAGCTCGGAATATACCTTCCAATGATCCTATCTCACCTCTTATCCATGGCAACATAGTTCACATGACATGACAGACACCAAAAAAAGCAACCACTGAAAAAAATAACTTACCAATAAAGCATCTTCTAGACTTAGAAGCACTTCCTGTGGACAATGGATGGGCCAGACTCATCATATTCACCCTTAGATATCCACATCTGCAAAATCAAAACATGTTTTAGAGTTCCATGTAAGTAGCATACCCGGCGAAGAGAAAATTTGTGATAAAATAATGACCTGCTGGAAGGTGCTGAGGGATGCAAGGATTGATCCTCCAATCCAGACACTATATTTTCTCTCTGGTGGAGCCACGACCTTGATCTTCATGCTGCTAGGAGCAAGGGCAGTGATCTCCTTGCTCATACGGTCAGCAATACCAGGAAACATAGTTGAACCACCACTAAGAACAATGTTCCCATACAGATCCTTTCTGATATCCACATCACACTTCATGATAGAGTTGTAGGTGGTCTCATGAATTCCAGCAGCTTCCATTCCAATCATTGATGGCTGGAAAAGAACTTCTGGGCAACGGAATCTTTCAGCTCCAATCGTGATGACCTGTCCATCAGGAAGCTCATAGTTTTTCTCAACTGAAGAACTGCTCTTTGCAGTCTCGAGTTCTTGCTCATAATCTAAGGCAACATAAGCAAGCTTCTCCTTCATGTCACGAACAATTTCCCGCTCAGCTGAGGTAGTGAACATATACCCCCTCTCAGTGAGGATCTTCATCAAAGAATCAGTAAGATCACGGCCAGCAAGATCCAAACGGAGGATGGCATGAGGGAGTGCATACCCTTCATAGATTGGCACAGTGTGACTCACACCATCACCAGAGTCCAAAACAATACCTGTTTCAAAGAGGATTTGAATCAGCGATGGAATGAAGTGATGACAAAAGTATGAATTGAGACAGATGGATACAAATACAAACCAGTTGTGCGACCACTTGCATACAGGGAGAGGACAGCCTGGATTGCCACATACATAGCAGGCACATTGAAAGTCTCAAACATGATTTGGGTCATCTTTTCTCTGTTGGCCTTTGGGTTGAGAGGAGCCTCAGTTAGAAGCACTGGGTGCTCCTCAGGAGCAACACGCAATTCATTGTAAAATGTGTGATGCCAAATCTTTTCCATGTCGTCCCAGTTGCTGACTATACCATGCTCAATGGGGTACTTCAGAGTAAGAATACCTCTTTTTGATTGGGCTTCATCACCGACATAGGCATCCTTTTGACCCATCCCAACCATAACACCAGTATGGCGAGGTCGACCAACAATACTGGGAAACACAGCCCTAGGAGCATCATCACCAGCAAATCCCGCCTGTACACACACCATTAAAAGAAATTGTTCATGAATCAAACCAAGACTCAGATAAACATGCACACAACAAAACAAAACTACAAAGTACTAACCTTCACCATTCCAGTTCCATTGTCACAAACAAGAGGCTGAATATCCTCAGCATCAGCCATTTTTTATCAACCTACACTATGCAAGAAAGAGTGTCAGCACCAACAAGTTTGCACGTACAACCTGTAGAACCTAGAAATTTAAAGATTAGGTTTGCTTCAAACACTATAACATTCATATCAGATACCTCAAATGTACATTGCAATAAACACAAAAACAATGGGAAGAAACCAAGGGAATGAAATAATTTGGTATTACACAATATACTTTATTAATTACTTAGATAAATTGAGGTTTTTAAAGAAAGAAAATAGAAGCTACATTAATCAATAAACAAATCAGACAATCCTTTTCATTTTTAAGGTGAAACTGCCAAAATTTATAAATGAATAGAAAATGATGATCCTTTTCTCCTTCACTACTTAAATTCTTAACTGCCAAATGATGTTCTATCTAAACGAAAGAACAATGATTAAAAAAAAAGAGTTTTCCTCACAAAAGCCAGATTAGACCATAAAGCCTGCCAACAAATCATCAAAACCACAATCACTTTGAATATATTAACACCAGAACAACAACAACAACAATAAAGTCTTATTTTAACTAGATCCTAGATCTCGGGTACAGAAGAGCAGAACTAGATAGAATAGTAAGCCAATATGCCACATGCATAACCAAAACCATAGATCAGCTAAGAATTATCCATAATCTAACTTCATTTTAGTTAACGTAGATCAAGTCATATGAATCACAATTATCATTTTTTATTTTTTTTTTAAAAAGCATCAGGATATGATTCTGGTGAGGTAAGTAGCAATGTCACAGAAAAAGTAAAAACATTGCTAAACAAATCTATGGATAAATATTGGAGATTGCAAAAAAGCATTAAAACAATGGGGAAAAGGAAAGTAGAAAAGATACTTTGTAGCAAAGCTATGATTAATGGAAGTAAAATTAGGTTGGAAATTAGAGGAATAATAATAAATACCTTGAAGTAGAGAGAAAATGGATCGAGGAAAACCAAAGCCAAGTTCCAAGAAAAAGAAAATGGCTTTGGCACACACTATCTCTCTCTCCTGTGATTGAGGCCTACAGAAAAAACGATATGAGAAGAGAGAAAGGGGAAGATGAAGAAGGGTATATATACAGGGATACACAGAGAAAGGGTAGGGTGGGTGTGGGTGTGGGTGTGGGTCCACGTGTGAGTGTAATGCAATGAACTTGAACTTGAAACTGGAATTGAGATAATGGGACCAAAATTGAAGAAAATTGAAATTGAAATTGAAGGAGAGAGAGAAAGAGGGAATCATTTCCACCACGAGAAGAGATAGCTTGGCTGATCTGGCTGTCAGCCTTTTCACCTCAAGCCTCAAGGTCCACATCCCTCTATTTTTTTCAAAATAAAAATAAAAATAAAAATATTAATTTGTTTTTATTTTTATTTTTATTTTTCATAGAGTTATGTTATTTGAACATCGTATGTGATATCGTATATTTTTATTTACTTTTTATATTTTTTGTATACACACTTCTCGAAAATGTACACAAAAAAACAAAGGGAACACCATGAGGCGTCCTCATTTTATGTACAAAAATTATTCATCTTTTTATAAGCATATTAATCATCAAAGTAAATTTACCTCTCCCAACAAAACATTTTTTATATACATGACAAGAATCGAACCTATGACATCATGTTTCTCAGTTATCTACCGACCGTGTTAAGTCTTCTTGGTTGATTCTTTTTTAGTAGTTTGTTGAAATTATATTTATATCTTTTTATTTATACTTCCAAGAGATTAACCCAATCAACTTATAAGAGATTAATTTTGAAATATTTTTATAATATCAATCAATCACGAATAATTTATATTAACAATATTAAATATTCAACTATTTATAAATTACAAAAATATCTTAATGAAAATGACAAGTGGGACTAGTTAGTTTTCAATTAATTTTAATTTATTTAAAGTAGTCTAATCACAATCTCAAGTGTTTGAGATGGTCGTGAAAAATAAATTATATCAATAATTGATTATAAGTATAATCGATTATATTCAGAATCTGTTTTTGTTTATATATGTTTACTGAAAAATGATGTTAAGATAATTTATTTCGTTCGAACGGTGTAAAAAACACTTTTATGTAGTAAATTAAAAAAAAAAACAAATGATTAGAAGTTGTTTGTATATAGAATAATAAAGTTTGTTTGATAGTTAGTTAAATAGAGATAAAATAGGAAAGTATCATTGATGTCAGAATAATTAAAAGCTTTTTTTAAATAAGTTTCAAACTTTTAGGTCCGTTTGTTTTAGATTTTGATATAATTGATTTTGGTATGATTGATTTTGGAATAATTGATTTTGAAAAAAATCAAGGTTACATAAATTGATTTGTGTTTGGTAACAATATTTTAAAAGTTGATTTAGAAGAATTGATTTTGTTTAGATGATAAAGTAAAATAACTTTTGAGGTGTAAATATGTAGAATTTAGTGGATCCTATATCTAGAATCAATTATTTTCAACAGAAAAGCTAAAGTGCCTATTTGGTTGAGATTCTTCTCAATGCAAACAACATTTTTTTTTCAGTTTGGGGTTACTGTTCATGCATCTGGGTACTGTTCATTCGTTTGTTTACGAAACTCCATTGGAAATAATTGATTCCTGGTGGGTCAAAACTGAGTTTTGTGGAAGCAAAAATTTCTAGCTTTTCCGTTGAAAATAATTGATTCTAGATGTATGACCTACAAAATTCTACATATTTACACTTCGAAAGTGATTTTACTTTATCATCCAAACAAAATCAATTCTTCTAAACCCACTTTTAAAATATTGTTACCAAACACAATCAATTTTTTTAACTTTGATTTTTTCAAAATCAATTTTTCCAAAATCAATTCTATCAAAATCTAAAACAAACAGACCCAAAAATTTTTGCTTCTATAAAACTCAGTTTTGCCCATCAGGAATCAATTATTTCAAACTGGATTTTATACCCAAACACTCCAGTTATTGTAGTAACTGGGGTTTGCGGGCTGAAATTTCATTTCAGCATGTTACCAAACAAGCACTTAGTTTTCTGTTGTATATAAAAGCAAAGCTTAGTTTCCTGAAAACATTTTTTTCATAAATAAAAAACTCTCTGATACTTTAAGCTTATTTGTTAAACATATTAGATTAACTTTAAAACATGTTTTTTAGAAGGAAAAAATCCCTAAAAGGAAGATGTCCCAAACACCTTGACAACAATTGTAGAATCTTGTTTAAAATTTTTGTGTATATCTCTTGTTTTTTTTTTTTTCATAACAATAACATGTGACGACCAATTATGGAGAAATTCAAAAGTATTTTGAGGATAATACTTTCTACAGCTTAGATTTGATTTAAAATTTAGGCTAACATAGCACAAAAACAAAATTAGTCTAACATTTATTCAGTTTATGTGTTATATTTTTATTAAATTAAGTTCAATACTTTTCAAGTATATATTCAGTCAAATTTTTTTTATCTCAAGCGTCAACATTGTGAGATACAGGGGTTATTATGTCCCTTCTCCTTTTTGCAATATCTATTTTTGGAAAAGAACGTATGCCCTAATTAATATTTATGAGTACTTAACTATTTAAATTAAATTTTGAACATCACAAAAAAGAAGAGGATAAAATTTACACACATCATAACTTTAAATGAAAGAGGAAAAAAAATCACAAAATTGATGACAAATCTAATGAATATAAGATCGGTGGAGCACTGATACCGAAAGATCTCTTTCCATGGGCTAACTAAGGAATTACATAAGTGAGCTACCACATCTTAACACTAAATGAAAATTGAGAATTTGCGACAGACACTTTGCGACGGTTTTAGTCCAACCGCCGCCGGTAATAATCTGCGGCAGTTAGAGCGGTGGTTTATGCTAACCGCCCCAAACCATAAAACACTGTGGCGGTTCTTTATTTGTTTAACGGCGGTTTTAGAAACAAATATACCGCGTGCTTTGTTCCATAAAACACTGTCGTTCTCACTTCGTCCTCCCTCTCTCACTTCGTTCTCACCGTCGTTCTCACTTCGTCCTCCCTCTCTCACCCAACGAAAATCACTCTACCGTCGTCCTCCGCCCCATAGCCGCTCACCGCCGCTACATCTCGTCACTTTTAAAGGGGACAATTCTTTAAGCCGCTCACCGTTGCTGCATGTAAGCTTCCATTTTCTTCTCTCTTTTTTCGCCTTATTTTTGTCTTTCTATTTACTCTTGAATCTTGATTTCTTCTAAATTTCATTCACTCTTGATTGCTTCCCAATTTGAAAACCCTAGATTCTCTTCTCTATCATAACAAATCTGATTCTTTGACAATTTTGAAATAATAGCAATTGAGGATTTTCGTTTTGTTATTTATGATAATTTGGTACCCTTGCATGCGATCCATCCCTTGCATGGCTTGACTTGGTATGTTACATGCTGCTACAATGGTTATTTTGCTGCCATTTTTTCCAATGATGTCAAGACTGTTGATTTATTTATTTGATTGTGAATCTAGCTCTCTGTTTGATCTGTGTCTTATAAATGGCTAAGGAATTTTGTGTGGTCTGGTTGTGTATCAGTTAGAAAACATTCTATTGTTTCTTGGTCAAAGGTTTGCAGGCCTGTGGAGGAGGGTGGCTTAGATTAAAGTCATTAGCTAATATAAATAGTGGCTCTTTACTTAAGTTATGTTGGGAATTGTTAAGTTCAAAGGAGCAATGGGCTGAACTATTAAGGGCCAGAGTTTTTTCTAATTCCCAACTTCTTTAAGAGGTCTTAGGTACTACTGCAATGAAGGTTGATCCTCTATTCATTGGACCCTACCTTTCACATCAAAATTTATATTGGCTTGGTCTATACACCACACAAATGGTATCTAACTCATATCACATTTGAAACATTTTTAAATAGACTTGAAGACATTCAACAACCTCAAAAACTGTACCTTCCATCTCAAACTTTCCTGCTGCTTGCTTAGTTACTTTCTTGCCACAATTTGGCTTGTAGAGCCGGTGGTCCCTCTAAGTACTATCTAGATTTATGTTTGCCATCATCACTCTCATGAGACTCTTTCAGCATATAACTTACCTTATCTTCTACCTTGTTTGAAGTACTTATTCACGAGATTCTAGATGCCATAGAATTTGTTTTCTATGATATCTACAGGGACTGCAATAAACCCTGAGAAAAGTCACCATGTTTTCACCAAATATACAAGGATGAAGGATCCCAGTTCCCACCCACAATTTTAATCAACATGTCACTAAAGAGACCATGAGTACAACACCATAAGGAAGCAAAAAGAATAAACATGTCCCAAATGTTATCTAAAGAGGAAAAAGTTCACTTGATACTTTCACAGTGGATATCCAACCTCTAATCTGTCACTTGATGGTTGTATACAGTTTACAGACTGTTAGAATAGTAGCTTGAATATTGGTCAACTATAATTATGATGATTTCAGAATGTTAGCTTGTGGTTAGGCTACTGATTGGCTCCTAAATTACTCCATTGATTGATTTTGACCAAGCTGTAAATAAGAGATTAAGTGTGCATCCATACACACACAATTTCTCACTGGGAAGAGGAAGGTGAAGGAAAAGGAGAATGTGGAGAGTGAGTCAAGCTTGTTTTGGAGAGTTGCGCCTGTGGAGAATATAGAGAAGCAAGTGTTGAATCCTTCACACTTCAGGTATTTTCGCAGAGGGCAAGGAAAGAAACCATCACAAGGGGATTACTTGGTTATGAAGCCAAAGAAGATTAAGGTGACAGAACATGATAAGCTGTTGAACAAGTTTAGGCATGGGGAAGCTCTGGTGTTAGTTTTGGAGAGTAAGAATCCTGGTAATGTGTTGGCTGTCATGGAGGAATTGGTGGCTAGGAAGAAACTGTTGAGGTGTGTTTCAGATTTGGATGTGGAGAAGCTGGAATTGTTGTTGGTTTTCAACAGTCATTGCAAGAGATACAGGGTGTAATCTCTCCTTTATTGAGGATCGTTGGAAGAAGATGAAATTTTGACCTTGTTTCCTCATCTTTGAGGGTTTTTTTTAAAACCTACTGTCATTTTTTAGAATGTCTTTGTTTTTGTGATTTAATTGAGGCAAATTCAGTTTCTTGAGAATTTTTGTTGGCAATTGGGTGGCTTTAAAAGAGCCAAGAAATGTTTAAAATATTGTTAGTGTTTGAGGGAGTCAATTAAGTACAATCGACCATACGGGGGTCTCATTTGGCACCTCCATGTTTTTGTATACTATCTCAGAATTTGCATATCTTTAGTTATGAATGGAAATTTTAAGACTATTAGGATATGTTATTTTGCTGGAGGACTTTAGTGTAGCTGGGTTTTCACTTGACTTGACCACTACAATAAAATTTTAAAATGCTAGGATATACAAACTTCTGTTCTTATGTTACACTTAAATTCTGGAACAAGACCTAATTGCATGTCTCAAAGCTTCAAGGAGCAGAGCATGAGAAGCATGTGGTTCACATTGTGCTCGTTGCTTGCAAAAGCTATCTTTGGTATCTACATAACATGAGAATTTGCATTATCTGGAGCATTATCATACACTTGAATAGTGAATACTCGTAAGGCTACCTGATAGGAACTATTTTCCTATCTCAAACACAGAACTGAGATTTAAGCAATTAGATGAAACCAACACTGTTTTATTGACTGGAATTAGAAGACAATTACAAAGTAGAAGAGTAAAAGAAGAAAGGCAAGAGCAAGTGCTCCCAGCAAGGAGGAAGACTCCTAGCCCAAGTCAGAGAAGAATCTCTAGACTCCCAAATCACAACAAGAAATTTGCACAATTAATGAGTGTAGTGTTGATTGTAACAACAATTACAGAGGCATTTCAAGCAATGAGACTTGGACTTGAAGTAAAGCATGCATTAATTGAATTACTCAGTTCAAAATTTGAAACATTGGAATTGAAAGCAACCCACTTGCCTCTGTTCCACTCCTTGTCCTTTGTAAGTCAGTCATGCTTCTCTTCTGAGTTCTGACCATTGCTTCCCTTGAGCAGAACTGATATATAAGGAGTTATGTGTTATATATATGCATCTTTTTCTCTTTGCATTGCTTCCCTTGAGCATCTTTCTCAAAATGTTGAACTAATCAGCAGCTTATTTATTGTGAACAGCTTTTTCTTAAATGTTTGAAACTTTCGTTACTGTTTGTGCAGAGAGAAGGCAGATCTATTAAAAGAGAGAGACAAGACAACCTTCAATCAGGTGACCTTCTCCCTTTCCTATCCTGTGTGTTACTTCATTTCATTTTATATTTTGACACCCAGTTGAGGATTTTTTTTAGAATATCACGTTTTTTATTTTTAATTACACCAATAGCACAGTTTGAGGATTATATACATAACTAGCATGGTTTTTATGTAAAGTGAGCAAGTGCTTGGGAACCTCTGGGTGCAGATTCCTATCAATACCACCTCCTTCAAATTGACCTTGTCCTCAAGGTCATGGCTATGTGAGTACATGTGCATAAAGTTGAAAGTTTCCAATGTCAATAGGATTGTGTTCTGCATGCCTGAATCAGAGGAATCACCATGATACTTCCCAATCTCATATAGGTTTCCTAAGTTGGAATTTCCATTCAATAGCAGTAGGATAGAGCTAGGGATGAATTGAATCATAGCCATGTTGGATCCTGCATCCGCATCAATTATATTTAGTCCATCAATGATCTTGATTGTCACAAATTGGGAAACCGAGTAAGCACCCTCGACTTCCAGGCATGGTTGCTTCAGCTGGTTTCCCTTTGAAGGTTTGCTGCCCAAGAGTCACTGGAACTAGATTCCTATCAATACCACCCCCTGTAAAATTTTCCTTGCCCTCAAGGCAAGAAGAGAGAAACATCTCCTTGATGACATTTGCTTCTTACCAAGCAACCTCTTCCACTGCTTGAGCCTTCCAAGGGATGAGCCATTCGAGAACTGTGCTGCCATTAACGTCACTTTCTCTGCATACAAATTCTGCTTCATTGGGCTCTATTATGTGAATCTTGCCATGTAAACCAAATCCCAACTTCAGTTTCAGCTCAAAGGTTTTGATTTCAGTAAATTCCGCCTTTGCAACACCAAGAACCAATGCTTCCCCTACAAAACCTCTCTCCAAAATAGTTTCCCCAAACTGATAATTGGTGATAAAACCAAAAACATCCTTTGGCTTCATCTTCCGTAACCTTGGTAGTTCAATTTCCAGCACATCAGCCAAGGCCTTAGAACTTTCTCGGATGTCATCTCACCAACACTGCTTTATTGACTGGAATTAGAAGACAATTACAAAGTAGAAGAGTAAAAGAAGAAAGGCAAGAGCAAGTGCTCCCAGCAAGGAGGAAGACTCCTAGCCCAAGTCAGAGAAGAATCTCTAGACTCCCAAATCACAGCAACATTCAGCATACCCTTTCTCTCATGCCTCTATCCCTATATAACAGATTCTGTTACTTGGCTCCCACCCTTTTACAATTTCTCTCTCCATAACTAACTTACCCCTCTCTCCAGTTTACAGTATTCTACCTACAGTTGTTAGGCCTTGGGACATATGGGCCTTCTAGTATGGACCTTGAGAGGCCCTGTGGGCTTCTTGGGAACCTCTGGGTGCAGATTCCTATCACTACCTCCAATTAATTTAAAACCAATGTATTCAAACACCAGCTCATTTTCAGTACTGACAGATCTATGATTTCTGAAGCAATGTTTTTGGTGTTTGGATGGTTTTTTTTAATCTGGTTTGGATGTTTTCATTCCCTTATCCTGGCATTGATAATGTTTCTTCTGTTCAATGGTATGAGTGAGTACTAAGCAGAATTTCTTGCACTAATTGGAGGAAATATTCTCTACATGGTTTAATTTGGGTTTGAGACTACGCCCAAGGTTATTTTCTAGGGCATCCGGAGGCTCTTGATTGGGTGAGGATATTCTTGATGGGCATAGAGTTGGATAATTGAGAGGCAATCATGATACACGGTTCATATTTACCTTCCATTATGTAAAATGAGTCTTAGTCTCATAGATGTCCAAATTCTTTAGAGGTCTATTCTCTATTTTCTGATTTAATTTCTTATGTAATGTAAAAGATTATTTATTCTGTAAAATATTATTTTAAATGATTATATTTCTTCTTATCCTAGCAAGGTCACTTGGTGCTATCGACCCCTTTGCTAAGGTTTTGTGTCTTACATCCTTGAAAGTGACACTGTTGGGGGTTTGCTCTTATGCAATACATGACTGTTATGCAACACATGACTGATGCAATACAATTACATATATTTTAAATATAGTATATAATTATCAACCTATGCAATGGTGTGTTTTCTTTACATGTTATTTTAAATTGTTGTGTTTGTTAAATTGAGTACTTCAAGGTCTTTAAAGTCTAAAATTATTTTTAATTTTTTTCTTTGTTGAAATTGTATGCAGCCTTTGATAACATAAGCTCGTTGAGTGGTGCAAAAGACCTCTTGGTTGAGTAGCTGTGGACTTTTGAAGTCCTGGTAGGCTTCAGCTGATTAGTACAGGTTGGGAGTTATTTGATATCAGAAAATTACCAATTAGTGCAGGTTGGCTGCAAAAGACCTCTTGGTTGAGTAGCCTCCTTGGACATAATCTTGTTTTTATATAGTACAGGTTGCCCTGTCTTGTTTTTATTGCAGCGTGCAGAGGAATTAGGAAAATATATATATGGCTATAGTAGTGCAACTTGAACATAATCTTTATCTAGTTTTGATATGTTTCTATTAGATGGTAGTTTATATATAGTTTAAAAATAGTATATATTTTTCGATTTATGAAGTGGTGTGTTATTTTTATTTCCAGATTTAATATTTTGAAGCAATGGATAAGTCATGGATAATGAAGCCACGAAACTCAGTTGAATATGAGCAAGGGGTTAGGGTATTTATTGATTTTGCCTTTGTACATCAATCAGTAAATGGCAAAACAATATGCCCTTGTAAATGATGTGATTTCAAAAAATGGCAAAGTAGGCATGTGGTGTATGATCACTTAATCTGTACACCATTTCCAACAGGATACACTTTTTGGTCCTATCACGGGGAGTCCAGAACAATAGGAACTAGTAATATCTCACCTAGCAATATTCCAAATGTAGTTCAAGACCCCACTGTTGTTGAGGATCCTATTCGAAACATGATCGATGATGCATTTGGAGTTGATAGGCACCTTGCAAATGAAGTACCCGTTGCATCAAATGCGGAGATTGACCAGGATGCAGATGTGATGCCAAATACAGCTCAAGAACAACATGTAGATGAAGAATTCTATGAATTAGTTAGAGATGTAGAACAACCCCTGTACGAAGGGTGTACGAAGTATTCAAGATTGTCTTTTTTGGTAAAGTTGTATCATATCAAATGCCTGTGTGGAATGAGCGACAAGGCCATGACAATGATTTTAGAACTATTGAAAGATGCATTTGAACATGCAAATATTCCAAATTCATTCTACGAGGCCAAGAAAACGATCATCAAGCTTGGTTTGAACTATGAAAAGATACCTGTATGTCCGAATAATTGTATGCTTTATTGGGGTAATCCGGAAGATGAAGAGAGGGAGACATGTAAAATTTGTAACACTTCCAAATGGAAATCAAGGGCAAAATCTAGTAAGACTAGGGTGTCCGGTGATGGCACTGGTATGAAGAAAGTGGCTGCAAAAGTTCTTCGTTATTTTCCACTGAAGCCTCGATTACAGAGATTGTTTTTTTCATCAAAGACAGCTGAGGATATGAGATGGCATGCTGACGATAATAACAATGATGGAATGTTGAGGCATCCTAGAGATTCTGAAACTTGGAAGCAATTTGACTCATTGCATGCTTGGTTTGCATCAGATTCGCGAAATGTGCGCCTCGCGTTAGCCACTGATGGTTTTAATCCTTTTGGTGTCATGAGTTCAAACTATAGTATTTGGCCAGTTATTCTCATTCCATACAATACCCCTCCATGGGTATGCATGAAGTCGACATCTTTTATAATTTCAATGATAATTCCTGGTAAAAAAATGCCAGGGAATGATATAGATGTCTACTTACAACCTTTGATCAAAGATTTGAAAGAGTTATGGACAACGGGTGTGGATGCCTATGATTCTTTCAAGCGAGAGATGTTCAAATTACATGCAGCTTTAATGTGGACAATTAGTGATTTTCCTGGGCTAGGAACACTTTCTGGGTGGAACATGTACACCGGACTTGCTTGCCCACCTTGTAACTTCGACTCCATTCCATGTCGTCTTCCTCATAGCAAAAAATGGTGTTTTATGGGTCATCGTCGTTTTCTTGACCAGAGACACAGATTTATACTGAATAGGGTTCGCTTTAATGGTGAACAAGAAATGCGTAGTCCACCAAAAACAATATCTGGTTCTGAAATTCTTGAACAGGTTTAAAACATCAATGTCATATTTGGTAGAAAATTAGAGAAAGAAGGTTCGGGAAAAAGAACACGTGGCAATCAACTTACACGGGGTACCACTCAACAATGGAAAAAGAAAAGCATATTCTTTGAACTTCCGTATTGGAAGGATAATTGTTTGCGTCACAGTCTTGACATGATGCATATTGAGAAGAACATGTGCGATAATGTCATATTTACTTTGCTAAATGACAGCGCAAAGAGCAAAGATCATGTTAATGCTCGAAGAGATCTTCAAGCTATGGGCTTAAGGCCTGATATTTGGCCCAATGAAAATGGAAAATATTCTCCAGCTGTCTTTACATTGACTAATAAAGGTAGGAAGGCATTTTTAACTACTTTAAAGAATATCACTGTGCCGGATGGTTATTCAAGCAACATTTCTAGGTGCATTGATTTGGACAATCTTAAGTTGAATGGAATGTTGAAGAGTCATGATTGTCATATATTGATAGAGCAATTGCTACCATTAGCCATGCGGGCAACATTGCCTGATGAGGTTTCGGCAATATTAATTGAGTTGTGCTCATTCTTTAGACAACTATGTGGCAAAGTATTGAAAGTTGAAGATCTAGACAGATTGCAAAATCAAATCATCCTCACTTTATGCCACATGGAAATGTTATTTCCTCCTTCATTCTTTACTGTTATGGTTCACTTGGTTGTTCATCTTGTTGAAGAAGCTAACCTCGGAGGTCCCGTTCATTATCGATGGATGTATCCTATAGAAAGGTAAAAGATGTGCGATATTAGTCATTTTATTTTTTCTAATTTGGTAATGTATAGGTTGTTCTAAATAATACTTGTTGTGGTTTAACAATAGGTACTTGGGACAACTAAAATCTTATGTACGTAATAAAGCACGACCTGAAGGATCTATTGCAGAAGGCTACCTTGTGCAAGAGATTCTTACGTTTTGTTCAAGGTATCTGGCTAGCATTGAGACTAGATGGAACCGACCTAGTCGTGTAGACGATGAGCCTATCAATGATATACAATATGGCTCACGAGTAGCTGACTTATTTCCTAAAGTTGGAAAATCGGTTGGTGGCTCTTCATATGTCACCCTGACACCCATGGAAAAGTTTCAGGCTCATAGACACGTGTTAACGAATTGCTCTATAGTTGATTACTATCTTCAGTAAGTAATTATTCTACTTGGTTTAATTAATCTTAAGTTTTTTTCCCATAACATCTAATATGATTCAACTAAATAGGCAGTATAGAACTAGCGTGCGAAGGCAACTAAGGGGTGGTGCAAGGAGTGCTTCTGAGGTAGACAAGAAGGTTCATAGAGAGTTTGTTAGTTGGTTCACCAATCGTGTTAGTGTTCTTAACAATGATTAATAGTGTGTTAGTGTCATTTATGTATTTTTTGAACAAGAATGTGACTAACAATATATATTATTATGGCATCTAGATTTGTAACAATCTCGACAGTCTTAGTGGACCAGATAAAGATGTTCTCGTTAGTCTTGCACAAGGTCCTCATGACAAAGCTAGAAGGTTCACTGCATATAATGTTAATGGATACAAATTTCGAACTGTGACACGAGATATGTTATTAAAAACTCAAAACAGTGGGGTTTTTGGAATGTTTGGAACCAGGAGTTACTCAAGCAATAGTGATGCCCAAATGAGGTTTGGAGGGGTACCTTACTATGGAAGATTGATAGACATCATTGAGGTTTTCTATAACGGCTTCACAGTACCCATGTTTAAATGTGAATGGGCTAATACCACTAACCCAAGAGGTATGAAGACAGATAAGTTGTGTTTTATCTCTATTAACTTTGCAAGACTAATACATACTGGAGAACATGAAGATGATGAACCATACATTAAAGCATCAGAAACTCAAATGGTTTATTATGTGGAGGATGAGAAGGAAAAAGGTTGGAGCATACCAGTTCATTTGAAGCCAAGAGACTTGTATGACATGGGTGAAGATGATGAAATTATGACATCCATTGATGCATACCCATCACAAAACTTGGAACAAATTTTCTCTGATGATACCCCACATATACAATTGGCAAGAATGGCTGCAGATGATGATCCTAAAAGTTCAACCATTAATGATAATTTTAATGATGATAATCAAGATATGGTTTTATGATCCATTAGTGATGTTATAAACATGTTAGTTTTTTGTGTTATGTTGTGTAGAACTTGGAACCTTTGGTGATTTTAACTTAGTGAACTTATTTTGAAATTTTTTTAAGGTTTGTTACTGAAAAATGGCTCATAGTTATTATATCAATTTGAATGTCTCGTTATGTTCCATTTTAGTTGGTTAATTATATCAGTTTGATTCTTGATTCTTAGTTAATTTGTGAATGTGTGGTGTTCTTGCTTGTCATATACCCGTTTGATATATTATATTTCTCAGGTATGGCCAGTCAAAGAAGTGTTCGTCGGAGGTGTCAATCCACACCAATTCAACCAAATGCATCTTCTGAAGGATATGTAGATGGACATCTACAACAAAGTGATCCTTTACCCAATGTTGAATCATCATTTCATGATGAGGTACACACTGCACCACCTTCTGAATCTGCACTTGATGTGGTTGAAGGTCCCTTGCCTGTTCCAAAAAAAGCTCCAACATATTGGACAGTAGATGTTATAAGTATGTCTAATCTATTTTATATTTCTCTTTAATTTTTTTTAATTTTATTATATGTTGGGTTAGGAATTGTTTTAATTTGTTTACTTTATGTGTTAGATGCAAGCGGTCAGGTGATGTAAACACGTTTAAGGGTGACAGATGTGTTTGCATCAAGTGGTACAACAAGGGTTATAACTAGGTGGAATCGACATGCACAACCAGTGGGAGAGTCAGCTGGTTTGTTGGTAGGATATTTGGGTGAACTTGCAAGAAACTTTAATAACATTCCCATAATGTTTGAGAATTGGAAAAAAGTTCCAGATACTTTGAAAAACAATCTTTATTCTCAAAAAATACAGGTATTATTTGTAGTTAAGTGAATACGTTCGATTTATTAGGTGTTTTGTTAGCTAACACTATCTTTTATTATGTTTTCTTGAAGAATAAATTTGTTGTCAATGATGGTGAACACAAAAAGTATATTTTAACTAGCCTTGCAAAAAAATGGAGGGACACACGATGCATATTATTTTATAAATATCATGATTGGGAGCTTTCCTTGGCAGAAAATCTTCAGAGGCACCCACCTGATATTGACTCCAACCATTGGGCTGTTTATATAAATTATAGGCGGAGCGCTAAACAAATGGTAATCATCATAAGTTGCAGTCTTTGTTACTTCAACTACTATTTACTAACTCTTCATTATGTTATTAATTAATGCAGGAGATAGCTGATCAAAATGCAGCAAATCGTGAAAAGTTAGTGATCCACCATACATTAGGCTCCAAGGGAATTGCAAGGACAAAAGATGAGTTGGTATGGTTCACTCATTTTTTTTAACAGTATAATTTATTTGTACTAGCACTCATTGTATGGTGCTTAATTTTAGGAATTACTAGAAGGACGAGAATTTAGCAAGGCAGAATTTTATCCTATTTCTCACAAAAGGAAGGATGGATCATTTGTTAGTGAAGAGGCTAGGGAAAAAAAATGTAAGTATAATGTATTATTTATAACTTTTTATTGTCATTTGTATTTCATTTCTATTTTTATATTTGGTTAATAGGCTTTATGATGATAAGCAACGTAGTACACACTTAGTAACTATAACCCTTCATTTTCAATTTTGATTTGCTAGAAGTAGACCCATTATTTGTTGGCTTGCAAGTAATATGTTTATGGTGGCTTTGTTACTATGCTTATTATTTGCTAGAAGTTCGACACTTAGTGTTCACATGTTTTTTCAATTTGCATGCCAAAACTTCCTATATATATATAGGCAAAAATAACAATGTAACTTTTTATTGTTAGTTGTATTTCATTGTTAATGGTGATCTTTAAGTAATTGTGTATGTCTTCAATATTATATGTAGGAACAATTGCAAAATGAAATTCATGAGGGATCAGCAGAGAATGATGCTTATGTGAAAGTTTTTGGAAAGGACCACCCTGGATATGCCAAAGGAATGGGACTTGGGGATAACACCATCTCAGCTCACTGGATTTAGGTCTCACTCTGAGAGGTTGGTATCTCCCTATGAGAAGATTGAAAAATTGGAAGCTGAAGTCCTAGCGCTTAAGGAACAAGCTGCGAATTATGAAGTCTTGAAGGAACAAATTGCTTTCCTTATACAGAATGTTAAGGGAAATTAGGTAAAATAATTGCTTTTAAATTTAGTTTTTAACTTTTGATAGTTCACTTGTTGAATTAGTGGTTGTTATCTAATTTTTGATTTTTTTGAATTACAGCCTGCTGACTTAGAGTCACCAAGAGATATGAGACGTTCCTCTGAGTCTAATCCTATGCCTGAAGACCACGGAGCATCATCACGTAGGACCGTTTAGATAGTTCTAGTTTTCATTTTATGAACTTGATGAAGTTTAGTTGTATTACTTTATATTTGTAGAATTGTTGAACTCTATTTGGAATATATCTTTTTTGGTCGTAGTTTGTACGTAACTCAACATTTTATTTATGAATGAGTTTTACCTTTATTTGTTTTAAGAAATATATATATATATATATATATATATATTTAATAAGCAGGTTTTGTAGACTCAAAATGATTTACTAAAAAAAAATAATTACAATTTTTTTGCTAAGTTTTGCGACGGTTTTGAAACTGCCGTAAAATTAACTTTAGAATTGGGGAAACAAATAGCGGCGGTTCACTAACCGTCGCTACTTGTGTTGCCAATTTTGCGATACTAATATGCGGCGGTTAAAAACCGTCGCAATAATTTTGCGGCAGTTTGTGCGGCGGTTTTCACAACCGCTTCAGATGCTGCTCGCGACGCTCTACATTGCGACGATTTTGGAACTGCCGCAAACTCGAATCTGCGGCGCATAAAACTGTCGCAAATTAACCAAATAACCGTCGCAAAATAGCACCTTTTTTGTAGTGTAACCCAAAACCTAAAGGTAAAAAGTCTATGAGTATTCTTCCCTTATATAGCCTTCAAGGGAACTTCTTCATCCATATCTCACTCACACATGGAATTTCCAATAATCTCTCCTTTAAGTGCGAGTCTTTCACATAGGGTCACACCCCTTGAGTGAAAGCCTTTTTGGGGTATGTGGCAGTGTCATCTCACTCCACCTCTAGATAGGCCACACACATGCTCCTCTCCATACTTGTACCATCGTTGTCCATCATATAAAACAGAACACGGCGTCCAGTCTTCTCGTTGCTAGAAGACTTTCGACACAAGGGACACTTCACATGGATCTACCGACTACCCCCTTCTCTTCAATACTCGTCCTAACCGAACCATCGGATTTGATACCACTTGTTGGGATCAAGGGACCGCCAACACCGGAAGATCTTCTTCCATAGACTAACTCAAGAACCACAAAAGTGAGCTTGATACCACATTTTGACACAAAACCTAAAGACAATAAATTTATGAGTCTATGAGTCTTCTCCACTTATATAGTGTAGTTGTCCGTGTGAGACGCACGGGCATCTATTCGATGTTTATTTTCGTAATATTTTTTTATAAATAATTTCAACCTAACAACATTAAATGTACTAAATTTTAAAATATAAACTAATACTATTGTGCGCAGCAGTTAGATTCATATATTAAATACTTAATGAATAACAGGATGTATGACAAATTTGTATGATAAAAATTTTAGTATGTTTTATAAAAACTTGAATTTTCATTACGGGTATGAGTTCATGATATGCAATTTCTTAATCTTTTAAGTTTATGAAAAGAATATACATTTCAATAATATTATATGTTATTGTATTGAACATTTCTATAACAACAACAACAGAAGACACTCTGGTAAAAAAAAAAACAATGGAAGATACTTGTTTTAAAAAAAAGTAAAACCCTATTAGATGTATCAAGTTCGTTTGGGAAAGAAATTATTATTTAATTAATAATAAAACTAAAACTTAACTCAAAAATAAAGCAATCATATTTTGATATACAAACTATTTTAAATTTGTATGATGTTGTTATTTAGGGTAAGTTATAATCATGAATTATTATGTTCAATTTAAGTTTCAGATTATTTCTCCTTTTAATAATTTTTCGTTTTCCGTCAACTTTAATTTTCTTAGGATTAAAGGTAACAATTTGAATTAAAAAATTTGGTATAAAGAAGTCAAAAATCATAAATCTATTGTAAAAACAATAAAATTTTACGAATCAGATGTAAAAAAAAAAGGAAAATGTACAAACCAAGAGGCATGACACAATGATTTTAATTTTTCATATGAAAAACTTGCAAGAAGTCATGTTTTTGTTTGACTTGCAAGAAGTCATATTGGAAGCTTTACTTACAAAGAAGATATGCAATACAATAAGTATGTAGGAATAAAACTATTCAATTTTAAATTTATTTTATCCTTTTATGGATTTAATATTGCAAAATGACGTTTATGATCTTTATACTTTTAATATGTTGAAACAAAATCAGGTGTTGCTTAATTGGTTGCAATGGTATCTATACAATACTATAATGGCAGAGTTGCTAAAAAAACGGTTATTTGGTGTCATATTTTTAATATGACAATTATACCCCTAAAATACCCTTCCCAACTATAAGTAACGAATATTATAAGAATAGATGACATGGTATGGTGTACTATTATGCAGTTTTGATTTCATTAACTGTCAGGGACTTAGATAGAGAACGGTTGTCCACTCATGGACTTTAAGCAATGATTATGAAGTTTGTTTTCAAGGTAACTGCTCCATTTCTCTCACGTTTTTTGTTTGTAACTGGGCATTACGGAATACCACTTCTATTATTATGAAGTTTATTTACAAACTCACCAAATAAGAGAAACAACAGCAATCATTTGGGACGAGGCACCCATGACAAGTAGATATGCTATAGAAGCATTAGACCGCACCTTAAAGGATATTCTTGACTGTGATGCTCCATTCGGGGGGAAAGTGATGATTATGGGAGGGGATTTCCGCCAAGTACTTCCTGTTGTTCCAAAAGGGACTAAGGCACAAACGATTTCTGCATGTATCGTTTAATCTCATCTATGGGATAATACAAAGGTATTGCATCTACGCCAAAACATGCGTGCATTACAAGATCGAGATTTTGCCGACTATCTTATGCGGATAGGAGATGGTGTTGAACCTACAAAGGATAATGATATGGTGAGGGTACCCCAACAAATAGCAATTCCATGGGAAGGTGAAAGTTCGATACGTTTACTTATACAGCAAACATTCCCCAAATTAGAAGATCATGGTTGGGATGCATCTTATATGGTTGAAAGAGCAATACTAACACCAAAAAATGAGGATGTTCAGAAACTAAATGACATTATTATTGAACATTTCCCAGGTGAAGACCAAAGTTTGTTGTCTTTTGATGAGGTCGAAGGGGACACAAGAAACTTATATCAACAGGAATACTTAAATTCCATTGCTCCAGGTGGTTTGCCACCGCATATTCTGAAGGTAAAAAAAGGAGCACCGCTGATGTTGTTACGAAACATTGACCCTAAATATGGCCTCTGTAATGGTTCACGATTACTATGTCGTGGTGTATCTATGAACCTGTTGGATGTAGAAATCATAACAGGCAACCATGCTGGAAGGAGAGCCTTCTTGCCCAGGGATTAAACTAAAGACAAGCGAGAGCGCGGGACTTCCCTTTGTTCTTATTAGGAAGAAATTTCCAGTTAAACTGAGTTTTGCAATAACTATAAATAAGGCACAGGGACAAACTATTCCCAATGTTGGTATTTATCTTCCACGACATGTGTTCAGTCATGGTCAACTATATGTGGCTTTATCAAGAGGCGTATCTCAAAATGACACAAAAATCCTGATAAAAGAAGGAAAAATTGAAGGGGAAGATGGCCACTTCACCAGAAATGTTGTCTTCAAGGATATTTTGTTATCTCGAACTCCGGTATTGTATTTTTAAATTTATTAAATCGTCTATACATATAATGCATTACACTAATATTACCCAGAACAACCAAAAATCATCTTATATATTTAAATTGTACAGTTGAACTAGAGTTCAAGAAGAGCTACCGTTTATTGCAAGAGATGCTGACAAATATTTCCTAGGCATGTCTTTGTGACAAGCAGGTAGGTTCATGTGAACAACTTTTATTTAAACATTTTTCCATATCAATCTCTTACCAATTCGAATAAAAAAATGATAGGATCACGACTTTGGAAAACTATGGAATATATTCAAGGCTGAGCGGTCAATCTCATCTTTAAGCCCAGTTGACAACAAGGTGATTTATAAAATTTTATTAGAATACTTCATATTATGACGTTGTATAAAAAACCAACATTCTAATCTTTAGATAATCAGATACATCATCTAAAGATATACTCTTTTGGGTGGGGTGCCACAGTAACATCAGATAAGACTCAGCTATGGAATATGGTAAAAAGAGAATTGTGGGCTCAAAGGTTAGAAAGGTAATGTATTATGTATTGTATTCTATATGATAATATACATATTGTTTACTATATACTATGTTTTATTATTTCAACAATTTATTAAAATACTATCTTTTTTTAACAAAAATTATTAGGAAACTTGAGGATACATTACCAAACACAAGAAGTCGTGATTGCTCAATGCATTTGGAACCAAAAATGGTCTTACTTGACAATGTAATATGTGTTCTTTTAATAATACATTATATTTGTTATGAATGATTTTGATAACGAATGTTCCGAATTTTTGTCTTACATTTTTTATTTATTTTGTAGTTTATTAAACAAAAAAACATTAAAGATGATAAAAAGTATGAATATTTTTTGACAATCGTGACAAGGTAAGCAACCATTAGAAGTAAATTATGTATTTCTTTTATTTTATTTTATATCCTTTGTTACTTTTTATCTAACATAAAGCAATGTATTATAAATTTATTTTGTTTGTAATACAGGGAAATGAAAAAAGCTCCTGAAAATCGATCCATACATAATCTTCTTATAGATCTAAATGCTGCGATGTCGAGGTCAAATAATAGTTGTAACTAAATTATATTTGGTACCTTGGATTTGTTTTTTATTAGAATATGTATCTTATTTATTTTTACAATTATTTGTAACATTATATTATTAACGCAGTGATGTATATAATGTGTGTTTATATTATTACGATACATTGTAAAGTAGGATAAATCCATACAATAAAGACGAGTAAAAGCATTAGAAATGCGGCCAGACAGGCACGTGAGTGCCTGTCTTGCCGCTAGTTATAATAAATAAAGAAAACAAAAGTAATGGGATTCTAAATTAAATATTTTTTGGTAATCTATTATATATACAAAATAGAATGTATGTTCACCATATGTCGTTCTCTCAGTATGTCCACCTCAGCAATGCCTATGTGTCGTCTATAGCATGAAACATGGGATGATTTAGATGGTCATAAATTGTTCAAGAGGAATGTTTTCAAATTCAAATTTCATTTGGCTTTCAAAAGGAAATAATTCCCCTGCAGTAAACAAGCATTTATGCTATACCTCATATTTTAATATTAAAATTTAAAAGCAATAAATTTTCAGAATCCGAAAAAAGAAAATAATAATACAATATTGAGATGTATACGTCCAACATTGATTATAATTAAATGTCAATATATTGAATTAAATTTTCATAATATATGAGCAAATTCAAATGAGCAATTTAAATATAAAATAAGGCATTAATAAATTTCAATAAATTGAAAAATATCAGATTGATATTGTTCATTCAATTCTTATCAGATTTGCATAATATCTGCACAAATAATTTAGGATTTGCAGCAACAATCAAGAATGTCCAAAAAATCAAGCTTCCTATTAAGATTTGTCATATATGGAAACTATTCAGACGATAATACAATCATTTGCAAACGAGGGGTGATTTTTTGCCCAACTTCTGATTTCATGATTTTATTGGTTTCTTGTCCACTAATTTCGTTTAATTTTTTTTGCCTATCTTCATGACATTAAACAAAGCATTGATTATATAAAAGAATACTACTAGATATAAAAAGATTCCAATGTTTAATTAACTAACAATGCTCATTCACGTTGGTTAAAAAAAAAAACATTGCTCATTCACGTTTTTTTTTTTTGTGCTTAATTTATACATTTCAGATCATCTATCTATATACTATATAATGGGTGAATCGCGCAATTGTAGAATTTTTTTTTTTAAGTTGTGACTTTCTTTTTAAAAGAAAATAAAAAACAGTTATTTAAAATATTTTTTAATTAAAATTTTGTTTTTATAAAAAAGTCCTAATCATTTTTTTAAATAATTTTTTTATTAAAAAAATGATAATGCTACTGTAGCTTTTTTTTTAAATTTAGTTTTTGTCTATCTTTTTTAAAGAAAATAAAAAATTGTATTTAAAATATTTTTTCAATGTAAATTTTTGTTATTTAAAAAAAATCCTATTTTTTTACACTTTTTATTAAAAATAAATAAAAATTTTATTATATTTTTTTAAAATTAAACAAATTTGTTCTTTTAACTTTTTTTAATTAAAAAATTTATTCTTTTAAATCAATCTTATTTTAATTAACAAAAAAAAAATTATAAATTTTTTTAGCATTTTTTAAAAAATAGTACTTTTTTTAAGGGTGAACCGCATTTTTACTGTTCATAACATAATGGATTAGGGATTGACAAGTGGCGCAACTGTCGTGTTTTTTTTATTATTTTTTTTAAAGTTTTGACTTTTTTTAAAAGAAAATAAAAAAACAATTATTTAAAATATTAATTTAATAATTTTTTTTATTAAAAAATCCGAATATTTTTTTAAATAATTTTTTTTACATTTTTTATTAAAAAATGATAACGCTTTTGTAGTATTTTTTTAAATTTTATTTTTTGTCTTTCTTTTTTAAAGAAAATAAAAAGAATTGTATTTGAAATATTTTTTTCATTCTCATATTTTTTTATTTAATAAAAAACCGACTTTTTTTAAAATTATTTTTTTTATATTTTTTATTAAAAATTATTTTTTTATTATATATTTTTTAAAATTAAACCAATTTGTTCTTTTAAATTTTTTTAATTAAAAAATTTATTCTTTTAAATCAATATTTTTTTAATTAAAAAAAACATTTTTTAGCATTTTTTAAAAAATAGTACTTTTTGTAATTGAGGTTTTTATTCAAAAATTTTTGTTTATTAAAAAAACATTTAAATTAAATAATATTTATTTTAAATTATTAAATATTAGATAATTTGTTTAAAACAAATGTTAGATTGATTTTAAAATATTTTTTAATTAAAATTATTTTATCTAAAAAAAATTCCTGATTATTTTTTAAAGTTTTCTTTTTATTTGACAAAAAAAAATTTCTTTTAAAATAATTTTTATTTTTAAAAATTTCCATCAGAAAAAATTTTTTATTTAAAAAAAATGTCGAATTTTTTTTTAAAATTTATTTTAAAGTGTTAAATATTAGATAATTTGTTTTAAACAAATGGTAGCTTGATTTTTCGTGGACAAATAAACGGGCAACACGTGTTACCGACGGGGTCCACATACATTTTAGTCATTTGACATTTTCTTTAAAAAATTATTCAATTATTTTAATTATTGTGTTATTCATACTAGGGCCTTCTCTTAAATTTATATTGTACTATGATTTTATTGATAAATTTTTTTAGCATTTTTTAAAAATAATAATTTTTTTAAATCAGTTTTTCTTTTTTAAAAAACTTTTTTTTATTAAAAATTCTTTTAAATTTAAAAATATTTACTTTAAATTGTTAAATATTTGATAATTTGTTTAAAACAAATGGTAGCTTGATTTTTCGTGGACGAATAAACGGGCAACATGTGTCACCAACGGGGTCCACATGGATGTGCACACACTTAGAAACGGGAAAAAGTAATGAACATACCAAAATTGTGTTTGTTAATTATTTTCGCAAAAACCCTTTTTGAACAACTTTTTCACAACCAGAAGATAAAGAGATTAAGCACACAAGAAATCTTTTTTAAAATATTAACAAAAATAATATTGAAACCTCACGGTTAGTATAAGCAAATGAAACTGAAGAGTTTAGGGATAGAAAATTCACACAAGAGATTTTATCCTGGTTCACTCTCTTCCAACCAAGAGCTATGTCCAATTTTTCTCCACTATTCTCCAAATAGGTTACAAAGAAGTATTCAACACCTCTTCAGGCTAGAAGTATTCTTTCTCTACCAAGCCTCTTCAGGCTCTAACTCTAATAAAGAGATTTACAACTTTGATCTACTTAACTCACTAAGTGTGAGGATATGAAAGTTTGAGATCTGTTGAATATTACAATATTCAAACTAAGAGATTACAGACTTTTGCTTTTTTAAAGAATAAATAAGAGCTTGCTCTCACAAATATTGTATAAGCAGGAGTTGTTAGCTAGCAAAAGTTGTGCAGGTAAGAGTTCTTCCTTCAGTATCTGAGGTCTTCTACTTATATAGTGACCTTCTTCTTCTCTTGTAATTCTTCAACGGTTACTTTGAATAATCCAGTTTAGAGATAACATTAAATGCATGATATCCGTTGAGACTGATAGCTTGATTTTGGCTATGTTGAAAAGTATCATTGGTTATCAGAAAGTCACAAAATGGAGGCTCATTGTTCTGAGCAATTGTACCTTAGAAACTTTCTTTCCTCCTTTGTGTATAACCCAACTTTTGTGTAGCAATAAAGATGTCATCGTACAGATCGTTTTGCAATTCTAATTGTACTATTTGCTTTTCGTATTTCCTTGATAGTACTATGAACTTTCTCAAAGGAAACTAGACATTAAATCGGATAAAAACAAATGAAAAGAACAAATATTCATTTGAAATAAATATCAATCATTTGAAATAAATTCATTGTGGACCAGATTGCATTAAATCATATTCAAGATAGTAAAGATATAAAACATAGAGCCGTCTACTTAGTTTTAAAAATGCATCTATACAAGATTTTAATTCTGCTCGTCCACTGATGTGGTAGAAGTGTTCGTCTACTAATGTGGTAGAAGTGCTCGTCTACTAATGCGGTAGAAGCGCTCGTCCACACAAGTCTTTGGACTTGCTAAGTCCTTAGAGAAACTCCGTCCAATGACGTGACACTGTGGACGTGTACTGAATTTTAGTTAGGCATTATGAATGTATACTTAAGTTTCAAGGATAGCACTCGTTTGCTGACGTGGCAGAATGGACGCGCTTATTTTCAAGTCTTTGAGCTTGCTATACCTAACAAGTTATTTATGTATTCATTTATAGCCTCGTCTACTAAGGAAAACCAGTCTACTTATCATTTAAAATATAATCAGTTTAAGTAACCTTTGGACGAGTAATTCTTTGTACGAGTCCAAGCATTGTATACCTTATATTATTTTGGATATTCCTGCATAAGCTGAACTCACTTGTTAGATCTCAACTAACACTTTACCAAGCAAATTTAATCCTTTTGTTAGCATCAAAACTTAGAGATTATTAAATCCAAAACTACTTTGGTTCCTACAATCTCCCCCTTTTGATGATGACAAAAAATGATTAAATTTAAACAGCAAAGTCTAAGAGAGCTTGCAAGGCTCCCCCTAAGACAACGCATTCAAATACTTAAGTAGACTAACAAATAGGTACAAACACTTATCATAAGAAATAAAACACAAGTATCAGAGCAATAGGTCAAGTAGAAAAGAATATGCAAATGCAAACACATAAGAGCGAGCTTTTCAACAACTGACTTTATATATACTTTTCTTTCTTTTCCTTTCTCCCCCTTTTTGTCATCAGCCAAAAAGGTAAAAAGGGAGTGAACCATCATTGTCAGCAAAACAGATAAGAAAGAATAGATTTTAAGAAGAAGGAGGCAGTGGATGGGGTTGGTTTGGATTTTGATTTTTCTGAAATTCCATTAGCAAGGCCAGCATTTGAGTCACCATGGCATTTGTAGGGGCCAAGGTATCTTGCACTTGCTTTTGTACTCTTTCTTCAATTTGTTGTGCCATCTGCTCAGTCTTCTCTTCAACTATCTTTCCAACCTTATCATCAACAATTCTGCCAATGATGTCTTCAAGATTGGATGGCAAGGATAATTGTCTTGAGCTCCCAGCAGAGTCTGAGACAGTGTCTTGAGCTTGGGCTGGTGGGTGAACCATAGCAAGAGCTAATGGTTGAGAAGATGTCTTAGCATACTCAGCACCTTGCTTAGAAGCACATAACTCATCAGACTGCTCTGTCATAGTTGGCTCAACAGTAGCAATAGCATTTGCATCAGCTAAAGGTGTGGAAGGTTCAGAAGCAGGTTTTGAGAAAATTTCTACATTCAGCTCAGGGCCTTCCACAACTAATTCTTCAGTTGTATGCTCAGAGGATGAGGTTGAAGCTGAGGAAAAAACATACTGTATAATTGGCTCGGGGATATCCTTTGCCCAGTGAATTGGATTAGGAATTTCCACATCACGACTGGTTATTAGCAGACCCCACATATCCTTAAAGATCAGATATCTAACACTTGAGAGTCCACACCTGCCTCTGAATTTTGGAGTTTTCTTCTTCTCTTCAGCAGTTAGGCCAGAAGTGGAGGCTTCTCTGGTGCAGTGAATTAGGTGGGATTACCAGAAAGCTCCTGCATAGTTAGCCTCATAGACCATCTCAATTGGCAAGGACTGAATATAATCCATTTGAGAGTGGTCAAAGGGTTCAAAATTGAGATCCAGCATAATGTCTTCAACAACTGACATCTTTCCTTTATGCCTTGGATGCTTCCTGTCCTTGTCCTTGTTTAGATCAATCATTGATAACCTAGGACAGATCTTGTTGGGCTTGTCTCCAACATTTGTAGAAGTGGAGTGTCTTAACCAGGTGGGAGGGACAAATAGTGCAGCTCTGTCTGCTCTGAATTGGCTGAATTCCCATTTCAGCATTTCATACATCAGTGTGTCCACAAACTGGTCAACAGCAACTCCAACTATACTTGGATGTTTGAAAGTCATCCATTTTGTAGTCTGATCCATGATAAAGGGAATTTCCTTGAAGGATCTGGCTCTTTTCTCAATAACACTTCCAAGATTCTTCTTGCTTGGATCTGTATGCCAGTCAGATATGATAACCCTTTCTACTCCATCAGTGAACGGTTTAAGAGGTGGAAGTTTTGCTAAGTTGGGGTAGATTTTCTTGGCAGGGAATCTTTGTCGGGGAAGGTGGGTGAGGAGAGGTCCATGGTCATTGAACATTTGAGAAGGGAATGGGCCAGTTGGAGTGTGGGGTTCAGGGTTGACCCAGTTAGGATAGATGTTGAGGGGTTCAAACTCATACTCAGCCAGGGGATACCATTTTGTTAGAATAAGTTCTGGTTCTTGTGGAATGGTGTGGAAAAGCATTTTCCATTCTCTCTGTACTTTGGCCCAATTTTCAGATTTGTCAGCATAGAGTAGAAGAGGGAATTATGGGTGGAAATAAAGTTTTCAAGGGTTTTGGAAAGGGGACTCCAATGGTAATGCTATTGGCTGTGTGTGGTAGTGGTGAGGGTGGTGATTGTGGCAGGGTATGAATATAAAAATCATTCACATCATGTGAAACAGAGATATTATCATCCTGAGTTCTCAAATTTGACACTAATTCATCTACTACTAACCTAACAGGGTCATTAGAAGAGATTACTACCTCAGGAGTCAAAGTTTTTCTAGCCCTTTTTGCTGGTTGCCTCTTCTTCTTGGCAATTGGACCAGCAACGACAGCAGCTTGTTTTTCAAGAATAGCAGCAAAGGGAAGTTCATCATCGTCTTCTTCTTCAGACATGATGACTTTCCTTGTCCTTTTTGGTGGAGGTGGAAGAGTAGCACCAGAAGATACAGAGGGGACAGATCCTCTAGTAGTCCTCTTGGAAATGGGTTGCCTTATAGCCACAATCTTTCTCTTGGTTCCTTTCTTTAATCCAAGAATTGCAGCTTCGTTGGCTTCAAGGGATTCTTCCTTAACCTTCATTTTATCTTCAAGCTTTGCCAACTCCACTTGCTTGTAAGTGCTGAGTTGTATGCCGCTGATATTTACTCGGCCAAACTCAACAGCTTGCAATCCTTTCTCACGAAGGAGTCTTTCTTGTTCATCCTTAGGATTTACACTTAAGATATTGTACACGCCTTATTGCTTGGTAATTTTTGACAGAAGATGGGTGAAGGTAATGTGAGAGGCAGATTCTCTGTTGGTAATGGTATCCTGGAAGAGATGAAATAGGATCCATGGAAGGTTAATCTTGGTTTCAAAAACCAGATGGCAAAGGCAGAACTTGTGAAGAGCTGATAAATTGTCCTTAGAGTCAATCTTATGAAGCACCACCTTGTTCAGAATCCGGTGAAGAATCCTGATGTGATCTTTCATCTCGGATGATTTCCAAGAATGATTTCTCACACTGTCATGCCTCATAAGGGTAACAACAATTGTCTCTGGACCACCTAGGTCTTCTTCCCAGTTTTCAGTGAAGACTAATCCTTCTTGAGTATAAGCAATCGCATCAGAGATGGTTTTCTCTGATACTATCACTTTCCTTCCCATCACGAATCCCACAACTTCTATTTCAAAGATCTTTGGTCTCCTCCAGAATTCCCTTATCAAATCGGGATACACCGAGACCTTTTCCAAGAAGATTCTATCCCAACCAGCAACGTTTATAAACTTACATCCAAACTGTATTCTTGTAGAATTCCAAAGTTGAAGTGATGTTCCACGGATATGAACATAGTATCAGTTGCAAATACAGGCATGGGAGTAGTGGTTGAAGTCATTGTTGAGTAAGAAGAGTTTTGGAAGAACAAAGGAGATAGAGAGTTCGAAAGGTTCAGAGAGAGAGAGGTTGATGATGAAGAGATGCGAAAAGGTTTTCAGAGGGAAAGAGGTTACTTTTAAATATTTCTGAAAACCAACATTTTCAAAAAGAGTAATGACAAGACATGTCATTAAGTGTAAAACGGCATTGGTAACTCGGGACCATAAAAAGTTATGATGGGATTGATGAGGGTAGCTGACTCAGCAAGGAAAGAGAAGTGTTTTATATAAATGTGTTCAATAACAAATTAATATAAGAAATAAATGTGTGCATAGATGAGTCCACACAAGACTAAGAGTGGATGTGCAATGACATAGGTAGTGGGCGCGTAGAATCAACTTGCTCTGGACGTCCTGACTAGTGGACGTACAGAGAGAACATGCAATGGACGACCAAATTAACAATAAATATACTAGTTCAATACATATACAACATATTCAAATACTTTCTTATAAAGATAAATCTGTCCTCAGCAAGAGGTTTAGTGAAAATATCTGCCCATTGATGGTCAGTATCTACAAATTGAACATCAAACACACCTTTTTGCACGTAATCCCTAATAAAATGATGTTTGATTTCTATATGCTTAGCTCTAAAATGCAGTATTGGATTTTTAGATAAATTGATTGCAACAGTATTATCACACATAAGTGGAATACTACTTACAAATACATTGTAGTCCTCCAATTGATGTTTGATCCATAGAAGTTGTGAGCAACAGCTTGCAGCTGGTATGTATTCTGCTTCAGCAGTTGATATAGCAATGGTACTTTGCCTTTTGTTTGTCCATGATACTAGGTTAGCTCCAATGAAGTGACATCCTCCACTGGTGTTTTTTCTTTCAATTCTATCTCTAGCATAGTCAGCATCACAAAAACCAACTAATTTGTAATCATCATTTTTCTTAAAGCACAAACCCAGATCAGTAGTACCTTTTAAATATCTAAATATTCTTTTAACTGCTGAGAGATGAGACTCTCTAGGATCAGATTGAAAACGAGCACACAAGCAAACACTGAACATTATATCAGGCCTAGATGCAGTCAGATATAAAAGAGATCCTATCATACCTCTATATAGCTTTTGGTCTACCTTTTTCTCTTCATCATCTTTGTTCAGCATTGAAATAGGATGCATAGGGGTATTCATTGGTTTGCAATCATCCATCTTAAACCTCTTTAGAAGTTCCTTTGTATACTTAGTCTGGTGGATGTACACCTCGTCCATAGACTGTTTAACTTGAAGTCCAAGGAAGAATTTGAGTTCTCCCATCATGCTGATTTCAAATTCTTTCTTCATTAACTTAGAACATTCCTTGCATAGAGATTTATTAGTAGCACCGAAAATGATATCATCGACATAAATATGTAATATAATGAAATCTGACTTAATAGATTTTCTAAATAGAGTTGTGTCTACTTTTCCTCTGTTAAAGCCATTTTCCATTAGAAACGAACTTAACCTATCATACCAAGCTCTAGGAGCTTGCTTAAGTCCATAAATGCTTTCTTAAGATTATAAACATGTTCAGGGTGATTTGTATTTTCAAAGCCAAGAGTTTGCATGACATATACTTCTTCATTAATAAAGACATTTAAGAAGACACTTTTAACATCCATTTGAAAAAGCATAAAGCTATGATGTGCATCAAACAATATTAAAATTCTTATAGCTTCTAGTCTAGAAACTGGTGCAAAAGTTTCAGTATAGTCTATACCTTCTTCTTGAGAGTAGCCTTGAGCAACAAGCCTTTCCTGGTTTCTCACAACCTTACCATCTTTATCAAGCTTGTTTCTGTAGACCCACTTTGTTCCAATGACTGACTTGTCTTCAGGCAGGGGTACAAGCGTCCAGAGTTCACTTCTCTCAAACTGATTTAGCTCTTCTTGCATAGCAAGAATCCATCCTTCGTCCAGTATAGCTTCGTCCACTGTCTTTGGTTCATATTCAGAGACAATAGCAGAATCACTTTGTTCTCTGAAGGTTGACCTAGTTCTTAGCTTGTCATTGGGGTCACCAATGATTTGATCTTGAGGATGGTAGTTTCTGAAATACCAAGATTTCTGAGCATTTTCCTGTTGAGAGATAGACGTTTCTGGTTGTTGTTGAGAAGAGTCGTCTACTAGGATATCAGACTTCATTTCTGATTTCTCTCCTGAGATATTTAGATCAAGATCTGCAAAAGCTTCATCTAGCTCTGATAGTATCTTATCAGGCTGTTTGTCATCAAATTTTACATGAATACATTCTTCTAAAACTAAAGTTCTAGAATTATAAACTCTAAAGCCTTTTGAAGTTTCAAAAAATCCTAGAAAGATTCCATTTTCTACTTTAGCATCAAATTTACCAAGTTGATCTTTTGTATTCAAAATAAAACATTTACATCCGAAAGGGTTAAAGTATGAAATGTTGGGTTTTCTACCTTTCCACAATTCATAAGGAGTCTTATCTTTCAGTCTTAAGCATACTATTTTCTTCAGCTAACTTTTCACACTCTTGAGATTTCTGTGTATACTCATTTGAGAGTTTAACATACTGTCTCTTGAGGGATTTGAAAGCTTTAGACATATAGTTGGATTCTTCCAACAGTTCATCATAGGCATCATTCAATTTCTCATGTTCAGAATTACCTCAGTGTCTGATTCAGAGTCAGTATCTGCCATAAGACAGAGATTTGCTTCAAGCTCCTCTCTTTCACTTTCAGTGGAGCTTTCATCAAGATCTTCCCAAGTGACCATCATTCCTTTCTTCTTTTTGTTGAAGAACTTGTTGGGAGATTGCTTTTCGAGCTGAGGGCATTCTGCTTTGATATGACCGGACTTCTTACATTCACAACACACAATGGCATTCTTGTCATGAGATCCACCATCTTTGTTTTTCTCTTTGTTGAAGCGCCTGAAAGGTTTGTCCTTTATGAAGTTTCTTTTCTTCCAAAGCTTTTTCATTTTTCTAGTGAAAAGAGAGAGTTCATCATCTTCATTTGATTCCTCAGATTCCTCTGAAGATTAATCAGCTTTGAGAGCTTTTGATGAGGTTCCTCTAGATGATTTCTTATCAGCTTTGAGGGCAATGAATTTGTTTTTCTTTCCATTGTTTTCTTCAATCAACTCTTGTTCATGGATTTGGAGAGTGCCAAGAAGCTCATCTAGCTTCATTATTGTCGAGTCTTTGGCCTGAGATACATCAGTCACAAGTGGTCACCATTGCTTTGGAAGACTTCTAAGAATCTTTTGAATGTGTTCCTCAGTCTTGTACACTTTTCCCAGTGATTTCAGTCCATTGGTTATGGTTTGAAATCTTCCATACATTTGGCCAATAGTTTCTCCTTCTTCCATTTTAAATTGCTCATACTTTCTGACCAACATGCTGACTTTGGTCTCTTTGACTTTTCTGGTTCCTTCGTGAGCAACTGTTAGTGAATCCCACATTTCTTTTGCAGATTTACAAGCACACACCTTTTCAAATTCTTCTGCCATCTCCAAGATCTTTTCCTCTACATTGTTAAGTGCTCAACCCAGAGGCTGAGCTCTGATACCAGCTGAAATAACCAAAGTTAACACAAGAATGGGTGGTTGAATTGTGTTTACCAATTTTTTTGGTTACTTAAAAAAGATTTTCGCAGGCACAACAAGCAGAACTTAGATTAGAGAAAATCAGACGAGTGATACGTCTAATATTCAGAAATAATACACAAGCAAACAGAGAAGAGTAAAACATAGTTTGATATTCACAATATTAACTCCCTAAGTTAAAAGCTTGAACAGAATAATACTTAAGCAAAATAAAGAGATAAGGGAAGAGGAATATCACTCAAGAGTTTTATACTGGTTCACCCCAAAATCCACAGGGCTACGTCCAGTTTCTTGGCAGAACCAAGTTTCCACTATAGCTGAGTAAATTACACTACAAGTATTCTTTGCACACCTAGCCTCTTCAGGCTCAACACTCAAACAAGTATACCTAGCCTCTTTAGGCTCAACACTCAAACAAGTATTATTTGTACACCTTGCCTCTTTAGGCTTAACACACAAGGAATATAAAGGTTTTGTGTAATTAATACAACTTGCAAGTCTTTCAGATCACACTCAAGGAGTGGAATAAATATGAAGTGTGAAAGACTGCGAATTAATATCAAATGATTGAAGGTGTATTCAATGAAAGAATGAAGAAGTTAATGAGGAGAGTAAATGCTTTTGCACAGTGTTCTTAATGATATTCAACTTCTCGTTTTCATCTTCATTTTTTGATCTATTTAAAGGCTTCAATCAAGAGATCCGTTTAGACACAACTTCAGAAAATGTGTTCTTTTGATTTGAGCTTCTGAGATACCATTAATGCCAAAGAGTCGTTCTGTATAAACATTAAATGCTTGGGAACATTTAGCTTTGACAAGGCTGTCCAAGAGTACATTTTAACCTGAATCTACTGTTATATCAGAGTAGGCAGCAGCAGGCTTGTTGTACTTGCAGCAGAGAGTTTTCCTCTTTTAGTGCAGTAGTCAGTTCACTTTCCAGAAAGCACTTTTACTTTGTACTAAAACAACTAAAAAGTTACTACCGTGGTACGAAGATTGCGTGTTTATTCCTTAAAACCTTGAAACAAATGTTCTTTATTCTTTATCCTTTGAGCTATTGTCCAGAGGTCTTCGAGATCCTTAAGGAAGGCATTTTATATGAATAAGATGACTTGGACTTCATTTTTGACAAACTGACATTATACCAGAGTTGGAAAATCAGACCGGTGAGAAGTAATAAGAAATCAGACGAGTGCTCAAATAGTCCAAAAACTAGACGGGTGATCATGCAGTCCAAAACTAGACGGGTGATCATGTAGTCCAAAACTAGACGGGTGCTAGCGTATTCCAAAAGTCAGACGGGTGATCAACTGAGTCTGTTGCAGACAGATGCTTCTTGCCACGTCATCAAGTAAACTCAGATCTTGATAACACGTTGACTTGGTCTTTGACTAAAGCAGACGAGTGGTTTTCAGACAGGTCTTATAAACTGAGTTCTACTGAAAATCAAACGAGTCAGAAAGTAGACGAGTGACCTTAAATCTAATTTTCTGCACACTTATCAGATTTGTCAGTAATTTCATAAGGCTTATTACCATACTTAATCTATTTGGAATCATAAAAACTTAGAGAATTTACACATTGAATGTGTTTCAGACTTGTGAGGTCTCAACACACAAGTCTCTCAAAAACATTAAGCAATAAAGGAGATATCACACTTACCCGTTGAAAAAATCATGTACTAAGACAATTGTGCAGGAAGTATTCTGGAGAGTATTCCTGATTCCAAGTTCCTAATAATACAAGTGTCAAAATGTAGCATCTTGTCATTTTCATACACAAAATCCTTAGTAAAAATACTTGCATAGAACTTAACTAGTCCAGTTTTAAATCAGTACCAAACTATGATTGCTGAAAAAATTGGGGACTAAACCCAAACAAAAATTAACATACTTAAGTTTGACATTTAATCAAATAGTTTATAGGCAATCAATTAAGCATCGAGAAATTCTCATATTAAATCACAACATTCTCATATTGTATAGAAAATACATACCGAACAACAAGAAGTTAAAAGAAAAAGCAATTCTAACCAGAGATGAGAGGAAGAAAACTCAGCTCCTGGAAAAAAACTTGGATTGAAACTCAGATTGTGGTTATATGCGAAATTCTTGGATTGAATAAAAAACTAATTAGATATTGGATCAAATCCAATTGTGTAAAGAACTAAGGAAACTCAAAATCAACTGTCTTACCACCAAATAGAGAAACGAAGCACTTGGTTCATGAACGAATTGATTGTTCGTCATTGTAGTTGTGAGAAGATTCAGATTGAGCCTCACCTTCAAATCTCAGATCGATCGGGAAAAAGAGAGAGTGAGACGAAAAAGATAGGTAGAGACCGTGAGAGATAGGGGAAAGAGAGAGAGCATTTGAGGCTTCGAACGAGTGAGAGCGTTTGAGGCTTGAGCGAGACTGAGAAGAGAGTGGGCGTTACGGCATTGAAGAGGGCCAGGAACCGAGACTAGAGAGAAGAAAGAGTGAGAAAGATTTTTATAAAAAGAAAAAATAAATCTATTTTTAGTTTTAAGTAAGAAAGGATATATTTCTCTAAAAAAAAGGTAAGAAAGGATGTGTTGCCTTAAAAAAAGTAAGAAATGATATATTGAGGTTAATATGTCGCTAATTAACTTGAAGGCGACTACTAATTTTATTAGTAGGTAAAATCAGTAGCTAAAATTAAAAACTCTTGTAGTGATGGAATATAACGTATTTGAAATATGATATAAACAATTGAGCATTCAAACTGAACACTATTTTAACTTACAAAGTATTTAAGTTTCCTCCTTAAATCTTCATTAACAGCCTTTTGAGCTGCAATATCAGTTGATCCCTATCTCACAAAAAATGATGTAAAGGAATAAGCAAATATGCAAATAAGATCATGTTTTAGACTTGCATTAGGGAGAGACTCAAAGGAAGAACTAAAAAAAACACACAGGAGAAGAAGAAATAAATTTGCAGAAAAAAATGATATAAAGACAGGTGGCAGTCTTGCAATGTATAAACTTACTTTCAACCAAGTAACTCTTGATATACGAGACCAAGCAATTTGTGTGGATAACATGTGTACCAATATTAAAATTCATATTATGTAATTCAGTTTGCATGGAACAGGATTAGTTTGAAAGGCATACGCAAACATTTATGGTATATGCCCTAATGATATATGCCAAGGGCAATAATACATAGCCTAGCTAAGGAAGCACCAGATCGCCAGATTATTACAAAAAAACCCATAATTTTAAATTTTAAATAGAATAAATTTTTTTACTTCAAGAGAATCATTACAACTAAATATGCTCATATGGGTCACATTTGGACTTTCATCAACCGAGACATTTATAGCCCATATGCTAAATGACATACAATGTACTTGATAGAGATACTATATGCTTTATTAAATATAAAATTAGCATGTCTATTTTCAAGTTTAAGAAACTAATTAGGAATAACCCCAAGAATGAAATTATATTTTATAACATAAAACTTTGAAGTTTCAAAGCAAGTTATGATAAATTATTAATAACACATAAGATGATAGATGATGAAGAAAATCTTTATTAAGCAAATATCTCAATCAATCATTCTGACGCCATTGAGCCATTCTCTATTGTTTTCTTTCCCATGGAAGTCACTACATTTGTTCCCAAGAGCGGCAAGTGTTTTCTCTGATATTTCTTTCATGGAAGATCAATTCCAAGAAGATTGTTACAACTCTATTAGAAACCAAAAATCCTACATTTTCTAATAAAAGGGAGAAAGTGTAATGAAGCGTGAGTGAATTGACTACTTGCTGGAGATGACAATGAACAGAGTATGCCTGCAAATGTCTACGATGGCCAGGGAGTAAAACCTCCTGATTTTGCAAGGAAACCAAAATCAATGTCTACTTTATCATAAACCAGAATAAATTAGACTTCAAATAAATCAAGAACAACTTTATCATAATTAAAGAGAATCAACAATCATTACCTTCAAAACAATGCTAACGGGAAGCAAGAACTCCCTGCCACTCATCCTGCAAATAAAAATGATATCATGATGAAACATGTCTAATTACATCTCAAATCACAAGCAAATTTATGGTGGCAAAACAGACATATGGAAGATAGCAGCAATTATCTCCTATCCAGCACCACATCCAAAATCCAGAAGTGCTACTGATTAGGATTTCATTCTACTATAAATAGTGTGGGATGAGTTACTAACTACCTACATGTGTAAAAGAAAACTTAAGCTTGAAAAACACATGGAAAGAGTAAAAGTATACAATCATAGATGACAAGACTTAAATAGTAATACAGTGATGGCATATTGTTTTTTGTTTTTTTTTGAAAAAATGGCAAATTGTTTTTACACAATAAAAAATAAAACATTTATAATGGCATACCTGTGATTTTCAACGTGTGATTGTTCAGCAACATCAACTTTAGCAGGTGATGAATAGTTAGTCTGAGTATTCCCGTGTGGTCTATCTTCAATACTTGAGGCAGGTATGTTTAATGAACTATATAGTGGCAATTAATAAGTCCACCACAAGTCCAGCTTAAATTATCATGGTAGTGGAAACATTCGAACAGATTGCATGATATAAATCCCGAAAATTTTGATGAAATCTTTCATTTTTGGTGAGGAAGCAAAGAGGATAAAGAACGATATAAATCAAACCCCATTTTTTAAATCAATCAAATAATATCAATGAAGCATAATAACAAAGGAATCAATCAAGATGGGGTCACCATCAATGACGCCAATCTTGTCCCTGAGAAGAGTAAATTGCACACGAGGAAGAGGCTTGGTTAGGATGTCTGCAAGCTGGTCTTTAGTGGAGATGTGAGATACATGAATTTTACCTTCCTGAACCAACTGTCGCACAAAATGATAATCAAGTGCTATATGCTTCATTCTAGAATGAAAAACTGGATTTGCACACAAATATGTAGCACCTATATTATCACAAAACAAGACTGGTGCTGGAACTGAAATGCCAAGTTCTCCTAGCAAATGAGAAAGCCACATGACCTCATCTGAAGTATTTGCGACTGATCGATACTCAGCTTTCGTGGACGATCTGGCCACTGTCCTTTGTCTCTTGGACATCCAAGAAATCGGATTTCCACTAAGATAAATGATATAGGCTGTAGTAGAGGCGCGATCATCCAAATTCCCACCCCAATCTGCATCATTGTAAGCTTGTAAATGCATATGGTGAGGTTTGTTAAGCATCAAGCCATGATTGAGAGTGAGTTTGAGGTATTTCAGCATACGTTTTAGTTGTTGAAAGTGCACCTGAGATGGTTGATGCATAAACTGCGGCAGTTTGTTGACAGCAAAAGAGAAGTATGGCCTAGTGAGGGTGATATATTGGAGAGCTCCAATGATGCTTCGAAACTGCTTGGCATCTGTAGGTGCAGTACCATCATGCAAGGTTAATGGAGTAGAAGAACACAATGGAGTGTTATTAGGCTTCGCCCCCGCCATATGAAATTTTTCCAGCACATCTCAAATGTAACCATGCTGAGTTAGAAAAAGACCCTGCTTGTGTGGAATGATTTCAACTCCAAGAAAATAGTGAGGGAAACCAAGGTATTTGAGAGAGAACTTGTTAGACAAATCCTTCATAAATGTGTTCAGGAAAGTATTGTGACTGCCAGTGAGTAAAAGATCATCAACATAGACTAGGAAAAAGGCTTTAACACCATCTTTGTTGTAAACAAATAACGATGAATCACCGCAGCTGGTTTTGAAACCATAGGAAACAACAAATGACTTCAAAGCATCATGCCAAGCCCTAGGGGCTTGCCTTAGACCATAGATAGCCTTCTTCAACTTGCATACATAGTTAGGGAATTATTTGTGAACAAAGACGGGTGGTTGTTGCATATAAACATCCTCAGTAAGATGCCTTTGTAGAAATGCATTATTGACATCCAATTGGTGCATAGACCAACCCGAGGCAAGAGCTATAGTGAGAACAACCTTGGTTGTTTGAGGTCTAACAACTGGTGAGAAAGTCTCTTTAAAATCAACACCTGGAGTTTGAGTGAACCCCTTGGCAACTAACCTTGCTTTGTAACGAGCCACACTTCCATCAGGATGTCGTTTAATCCGAAATAGCCACTTACAAGCCACTAAATTTTTAGAATTATCTCTAGGAACAAGTGACCAAGTACCATTATTCAGTCATGCATCAAACTTAGCTGAACATGCCTTCCTCCAGTGTGGGATTTTGAGAGCTTGAGTTACAGTGGATGGCTCTAGGTTTTCAGGAATGTCATGCTTGGTAACAATAAATAGTTTCTTGGGTTTAAAGATATTATTTTGTGACCTGGTAAGCATGGGATGACTACGAGAAGGATTAGTGGAGATGGAATCATGGGAAGGTTGAGTGGAAGAATCTTTACCTGATTGAGTTGCTGCGGAAGTGCTTGAAGTAGGATCAACCACTGTTGCAAGTTCCAAGTCGGAAGGTGCTGTGGAAGTTGGATGCTCGGGTTGAGTGGTTGATGGTGTTGTGGTTGGACATTGGGTGGAGGAAGGAAGTTGAATGATAGAATGTGGTGTGGTGTCTGTGAGAGGGCTAGGAGTGGACTGTGGGAGAGATTGAGTGAGATTGATGTATGGAAATGAGTTTTCAATGAAGTTAACATGTCTAGAAGTGTAGACCCGATTAGATGTAGGTTCTAGGCATAGAAAAGCATGTTGAGGTTGAGAATAGCCAAGAAAAATGCAAGGAAGGGATCGGTTTTGCAATTTGTTTTTGGTATATGACCGAAGCTAAGGAAAGCATAAGCATCCAAAAGAGTGCAGTTTGTTATAATTTGGTGGTTGGTTGAATAGGATTTCATGTGGTGATTTAAAATTGAGAGTTGGAGTTGGCATCCTATTTATCAAGTATGTAGCTATGAGGAAAGCATAGCTTCAGACGGTTGAGGGTAAGTTGGCATGATGAAGAAGGGCATGACCAGTTTCAACAATGTGTCTATGCCTTCTTTCTGTTGTTCCATTGATTTCAGGTGTATGTGGAGGTGTGGTGAGATGGGAGATTCCATTCTTAGATGGAAACTGTTTTAATTTGACAAATTCTCCACTATTATCAGAAAAAGTGTAGTAATTGGCAAGTTAAAATAATTCTCAACAATAGCCTTGAATTGAATAAAAATGAAAAACACATCTGATTTATTTTTCATTGGATATAACCATACATATTTGGAGTAGTGATCAACAAAGACTAAATAATAAAGAAAACCATCTAAGGACCTAATAGGAGCAGGACCCCATACATCCGAGTAAACGGGCTCTAAAGGTTTGGTGCTAGTGAGACTATGATCTAAAAATGGTATCTTGTGACTTTTTGCACAATGACAGGAGCTGCATTCAAAGGAAGATAAGAGCTTTATTGGGATATGATGGTTGTCAGCTAAATGCTTGATTATTTTGGAAGAAGGATGTCCTAATTTATGATGCCATGTAGAGTAAGGTTGAATGCTGTTAGTGAATGCATGTGGTGAGGCAGATGTGCTTGGTGATGTGGGCAGATGGTAGAGATCTTGTTTAAGAGGTCCTTGCAGCAGAGCCCGACCCGATTTCAAGTCCTTCACAACAAAAGAATGAGGACAAAATTCAACAGAGCAATGGTTAGTTTGGCATAATTTGGAAACATATAACAAATTGGTTTGAATATTTAGTACATGTAAAACTTGATCAAGATGTAAAGATTTAGTTGGTGTGTGGAAGGAAGTATGACCAATATGGGAAATATTCAAACCTGAACTATCACCAACCATAACCTGGTCAGATCCTGAATAAGGATTAGCAAGAGTGAGTTGCTGCAAGTCTTGAGTAATATGATGAGATGCCCCTGTGTCCATTATCCAACTGGAGTTCTGTACTGACAATTAGCAACATTTGCCGATGGATGATTGCCATTAAGTTTGGGATAGTCGTTAATCTTGTAGCAATTCCGTGCAGTGTGTCCAGGTTTGTCATAATACTGACAAACTGGTTTTTGAGCAGAATTGTTGGAGGTAGGAGAGCCATTTCGGTTTGCATAATTGTTGGAGGAATGAGAGCCATTGCGGTTAGAAGGAGCATGATACCTTTGCTATCCTTGACCACGGTTGGCAGCATGAGCAGTGGCTATGATGGAAGTATTGGAGACATCATCACGACGTATGGTGATTTCAAAGTCCATGAGCTTTTCATGGAGTTCGGGAAAATCAATAGGGGTTTCTCTGCTACGAAGTGCTGCTGAGATCTCACGGTACTCATCACTCAAACCATTCAAAGCATGAATAACAAGATCAATGCTATCGAGAGGGTTGTCAATGATAGATAGTTCATCAGAAATAGCTTTAATACCTAGGAGATAGGCATCCATGGATTGAGTACCTTTGGTGAATGTTGAGATGCGATGTTTGAGAGCCATGATGCGTACACAAGAACGACTTGCATACATGGTTTTGAGAGTGTCCTAGGCCTGTTTTGCTGTGGTGACAGTGCCAAGAGGAGTGACCACAGTAGCAACAACAGAAGAGACAATGCCATGAAGGATCAATTGATCCTGACGAGTCCAGTGAGTAAATTCTGGATTAATAGCTGTTGAAGCAGCCTCAAGATGTTTGGATGGGCATGGTTTGCTGCCATCAATATATCCTAACAGATCATAGCCTGTCAAGAGAGCAATGAATTGAATACGCCAGGCCGGATAGTTGTCTCCATCAAGCTTGATGTACAATTGAGAGCCAGCATTAAGAACAATGATTTTGTTAGTCAGAGTAGACACAATGTTGGTGGGGGTAATTTTTGTTTCAGAGGAAGAACTCATGGTGGAAAAAAAATGAGGATCGAAGGGAGCTGTGAAGCTATAGAGCCCTAGATACCATAAAGGGAAATGATATTCCTTATATTAATCAGCAGATTACAAGATATATTTATAGATACAAAAGGAATTTGAAAAATATCTAACAGCTAGTGACTAGGATCGGTTGCCAACATATATGGAATGACTGCCTATAATTATGGACCAAGGATGTTACACGATACCCACTTATATGCTACAACAGAACTATCTAGATGAGCATTTGAATTTGAATAGATGATGAGCTGATTTTTAGCTCTATCCATTACATAGCACTTATTAATTCAGCATGAAGAGCAAAAGTATTTCCTAAATAGGCTGCAAAACATCCCATGGAGGCTGCATTAAAGCCTCTAAAAACTCCTCCACAAGCTGTAAATCCAGGGGCACCCTTTACAGCTCCATCTGTATTACAATTCAATTGTAATCAAATTGTAATATGTTTCATCTATAAACCCATGTCTCATAGACTGATTTCAATTCAATTCAGGGTCCATCCACATGAGGATTAACCAATTGATTTTAATTCAAATGTTATTAGAACACTAAATTATAAAAAACAATAAACGTGAAGTAACAAACAATAGTATATAATAATTAAGATAGATGCATACTGCTTTGGAAGCTGCAACTTCAATTGGGACAGGCAAAATTGTAGTATGAAGATCTTAACAGGAAGCCAAAATTATAGTACCGGCTTTGAGTAAACTTATTAATAATTGCTAATGCAGCAAGAGAAGGATTTAGATGGCAGAATGACACATATGCCAGCCTTATCAAATATAAATAGAGTGAATAACAACTTGAATATAAATTTGACTGAATAGTGTGAATGATTCAAATATAAATTTGAGTATAAAAAGAACAGATGAGCTAAAACACATCATGTTAAGTATCTAAAATGTCTGATGTGTATTTCCTTAAAGTTTTGGTGAGAACTAAACATTGGTTAATGATTTAATTAACCGTCATATTGGTTGCCAACTTGTCTATCTAGTATGCATATTAAAACAGTAAGAATCATCTGTCTGCTCATATAGATGACTACCTATCTGGATAAGCAAAAGTCAACCTGTCTGCTGACTAGGATTATTGACTTCTTTCAAGAGATGTTTTCAACCTGTCTCTCCACGAGTTCCTATGCTCATCTGAGGTTACTCGTTGAAGAACCAAGGTCCTAACAAGCTTTTGTGAGCTGTCCTATCAGAAAGAGACTCGAAGTCTTCTCTCCTACTTGGTCTCACTCTTATCAAGAAAAATCAGAAGTCCTCTCTCAAGCAACCTAGGATATCAGAACCAAAGACCAGTTAAAGAATGCTTCCAACGTGCTTTATTCCCTAGTACCTCTGGTGTTTACACAAAAAAAGAATTGTACTAAGCAAAGTACAAAAAGCTCTCTGCAAAACTCTGATATGGTTGATTCACGATGCATAAAGTAGTGACCCTACAAGTTAGAGTACAACCAACGTTCCTATTGCATTAATGGCTGCCCATAACGACTTTATTGCATTTAATGAAGTTCTGTTTGAAGTCAACATCTGAAGGAATGTCTCTAACGGATCTTAAATGCTTGAAGACTACAAATACAGAAGTCATTGAAGAAGAAGAAAGAACACTCATAGCATTTAAAAGAGTCATTACTCTGCGCATTAATATCTTCATTCTTTCATTATGTATTCTTCAATCATTTGAAGTTATTACGCAAACTTTCCTAAGCTTTACATTTAAACCACTCTCTGAGTGTTAGTGAAAGACCTGTCTGTCTGAAGTTGTATTTATTACAAACCAAATTTCTCAAACAAATCTGAGTGAGCCTGAAGAGGCTAGGTGTGCAAAGAATACTTGTCTTGGAGCCTGAAGAGGCTAGGTGTGCAAACAATACATGGATTCTATAACCTGATCAGTTATAGTGGATAAAACTTGGTGCTGCCAAGGACTGGACGTAGCTTTTTGATTTGAAGAGTGAACCAGGATAAATAACAATGTCAATCTCTCTTTCCTTATAAACTCTTTAGTTGCTTTAGTTTTCTTATCCGTTTATCCAGTGGTGTGTTTGCCTAAGTCACTGTTAAAATTTCATCAGACAGATCATCTGTCTGTCTTGTATCTTTTCACTCTTCTGAACCAAGCTTCTGTATGTGAAAAGTTTTCAACTTTGTTTAAATTCTGATAAACACAATTCTACCCCCTTCTCGTGTTTATAGTTGTCTATTTCAGTTGGTATCAGAGCTCAGCCTCTGGGTTGAGCATCTAACAATGTAGAAGTAAAAGGTCCTGAAGAATAAACACGACTACTGGAGCTAGTTCAAGTGGAAGTCACCAGACTGAAGGAGCTTCCCTAACCAGACCTCCTTACTTCAATGGAGAAAACTACAACTATTGGAAAGATATATTTCAATGGTTCATTCTATCTACAAACTCTGATCTCTAGGATGTCATTACAGATGGTCCATTCACTCCCAAGAATGGTGATGACACTGACAAGCCAAAAGCACAGTGGACTACTGCAGAAAAGACAAAATGGGAGCTGAACCATAAAGCTAGATATAACATCATTTGTGCTCTCAGTCTCGAGGAGTTTGAGAAGGTATGTGTTTGTGACTCTGCCGAAGAAATATGGGACACTTTAGCTGTCATGCAAGAAGGATCAGCCAAAGTCAAAGAGTCAAAGATTGCCATACTTGTCAGAAAGTATGAACTGTTTGTCATGGAGGAAGGAGAATCTGTTGTTCAAATGATATGAAGATTTCAAACTATAGGCAACAGTTTAAAATCTCTTGGCAAAGTCTACACCAATGCTAAAAAGGTTGGAAATATTCTGAGAAGTCTACCTAAACAGTGGAGACCTTTGGCCACTGCTATCTCTCAAGCAAAGGATCTCACTACCTTGACTATGGATGAACTTCTTGGAACACTCACTGTTCATGAGTAAGAACTTGGAGATGAAATTGCACCAAAAGGCAAGTCAATTGCTCTGAAAGCTGATCAAAAGTCAGCAAAAACTTCCAAGGCTCTAAAGGTAGACGAGTCATCCAGTGATGCTGACCTGTCTGAACACGAGGATTCTGAGAGTGATGAAGAATTGTCTTTCCTGACCAGGAAGATAAAGCTTCTCCTACAGAAAAAGAAGTTCAAGAGGGATAAGCCATTCAAAAGATTCAACAAGGACAAGAACTTCAAAGAATCCACTCCAACAGACAAAAGTCCAATTGTCTGCTATGAATGCAAGAAGTCTGGTCACATCAAGGCTGAATGTCCTAAACTCAAGAAGGTCCTTTTAAAGAAATTCTTCAAGAAGAAGAAGAAAGGAATGATGGCTACTTGGGAGGATCTGGAGTTAACATCTTCTGATGAAGAAACAGAGGAAGAAGCCAATCTCTGTTTGATGGCTAACACTGACTTAGACTCAGACGATGATGTACATCCTGACTATGAGGAATTACTTGATGCCTATGAGGAGTTGCAGGAGGAATCCAACTGCTTATCTAAGGCCTTCAAATCCCTCAAGAGAGAGTATGTAAAGCTCACCGGTGAACATAAACAGAAATCTCAATAGTGTGAGAAGCTGGATAAAGAGAACAGTGAGCTGAAGACTGAAAAGTCTAATGAAGCTAAGATCTCAAGTGAAACATCACCATCTGAAGAAGTTGAAAAACTTCAACAGAAAGTGGAAGAGCTCACTTCTGATCTTGCCAAATTTGTTAATGGAAGAGATAATCTGACTAAGATACTTGGCTATCAGAGGCATTCTCTTAACAAAGAAGGTTTTGGATATGTCCATCAGACACATCATAAAGTATCAACTAAAGCTTCTACAGTATCTGTTAAGTCAATTGTAACCAAATCTACACCTGTCTGTATTTTCTGTGGAAAAACTGGACATGTTATGTCCAAGTGTATTCACAGAAAGAGAAGGAAGTCTTCACAGACTCCTAGAACTAACAGAAAAGGATCCATAAAAATATGGGTACCTAAAGATCAAATAATTTTTGTTGCAGATGTCCTCAACAGGATAAAGAAAACACCACTGCTGGTACCTGGATAGTGGTTGCTCGCGTCATATGACAGGAGACAGGTCTATGTTCCTTGACCTCCAACTTAAGAAAGGAGGACACGTTGCCTTTGGAGGGAATCAGAAAGGAAAAGTTATAGGAATTGGTACTATTGTTGGTAAACCCCCTTTTCCCTCTATATCTATTAGAGTACGAGCTTAGCTTTAGCTTAGCTTTAGGACTGTTGTAACTCAACTGAATTGCCGAGTCAACATTCAGTTGAGAGTCAGTTACAGAGCAGTTAAAGCTCCTAGCAGTGCAAGCTAAGAACATTTATATAAAGCCTTGTACACTGTATGTTTTCAAGGAATGAAACTCATAATTCAGTTTTAAGTTTCTATTCTCCCTTCTCTCTATGAGTTTTTCTCTCTCTACTCTCTAAATTCTATTATGGTATCCTGAGCCTCTTTTCTGGTGCCGAAGTCTGCTTCATGGCAGAAACCGGTAATCCCTTCGATCCTCCTCTGTCAAACAGAACCACCACCGGAGCTTCGTCTTCATCCTCGATGAATTTCAATCCACCTCTTTCTGTAAAACTCGACGATCAGAATTTTCTTCCGTGGAAGCAACAAGTGGAAGCTGTGATTATAGAGCACAAGCTTCATCGCTATGTTGTAAGCCCTAGCATTCCACCAATGTTCAATTCTGAGCAAGATCGAGCCCTAGGTCTTCAATCGGAAGCGTATCAGCTCTGGTTGGTGCAAGATCAGATGCTCTTTACGTGGTTACGTAGCTCAATTTCACCGTCAGATCTTCTGTGATTTATCAATTGTAAGCAGTCTTGGGAAGTTTGGGATAAAGTTCACAATTTTTCCATTCTCACCTTCGCGCCAAAATTCGACAGTTCCGATCTGAACTGAAGAACACAAAGAAAGGTTCGCGTTTGATTGCTGAATACCTAATGCGCATTCGAGCTTTAGTTGATTTACTTTAGGTAATAGGGGATCTTGTTACAGAGTAGGATCACATCGACACAATCCTTGAAGGATTACCAGAGGAATTCAACTCGTTTATCATGATGATTGATGCCCGAGTTGAACCGGTTCCGGTAGATGACATTGAAGCTCTATTGCAAATTCATGACGCTCAATTTGAGAGGTACAAAAAAGATCTCTCTTCCTCTTCAGTTTCCCTCAATCTAGCTCACAAAGAATCCACTAATCAGTCCTCTTCTTCTGTTTGACGCTCGGATGCTGAGTTGGCTCCGAGTCGTGATGATTATCAGAACTCCAATCGGGGCCGAGGACACGGTGGCCGCAATCGTGGTCGCGGTCGTGGAGGTCGAGATAGTGGTGGTGAAAGGCCAACGTGTCAGCTATGCCATAAGTATGGCCACAACGCATACAACTGTTGGCACATGTTTGAGCATGACTTTGTTCCAAGTCAACCAGCATACAACCATGCTACCAGGCCTCAAACTCAGTTTCCTCAACCACTCCCTCCAAGACCACCGGTAATACAGCAAAATTAGCCCTCTGCATACATAGCTGCTCAGACTTATCAGTATCAGCCTACTCAAAACATGGTTCCTCAGTCATATCAGTGCACACCTATGGTTCATCAATCATATCAGTGCGCACCTACGCAGAAAAATTTTGTTCCAACTCCTACTCAGGAATTCTCAGCTTCTCAAATGTGGTATCTAGATTCAGGAGCCTATCATCACATCACCGCTGATCCTCAACACCCGAGTCAGAGCGCTACCTTCGGAGGCCATGACCAAGTTCTGGTGGGCGATGGGCAAGGTGTCCCTATTTCTTCCATAGGTTACTCTAAGTTTATTTCACCTAGTCACCCACACACAACTTTATCTTTAAATAAACTTCTGCTAGTACCTAATATAACCAAAAACTTGGTCTCTGTGTCTAAATTTGCTAAAGACAATAATGTCTTCTTTGAATTCCATCCTCATTCATGTTTTGTCAACTCACAGGGATCTAACCAAGTCCTCCTTGAAGGTTCTCTAGGCAATGATGGGTTGTATTGTTTCAAGCACATCAATATTCTCAAGGAACCTTCTTCCTCAGTCATAAGTTCCCTACCCCTTTCTACTAGTTCATATTGTAATTCTAATAAAGTCAGTGACTCTACTTTTTCTGCTAATGTGTATACAAACACTTTCAAATTCGTATGTGACATGGCACAATAGGCAGGGCCATGCTCACACTAATGCTGTAAAGACCATTATGCAATTGTGTAATATACCTTGTTCAAATAAAGTGGCTACTGAAATTTGCCCTGCATGTTGTTTGGGCAAGTCTCATAGACTTTTTGCCCCTCCATCTCTTACTGTTCATACTACACCTATTGAACTAATCCATTCAGACCTATGGGGCCCTGCACCCATTACATCTTCTAATGGCTATTCCTACAACATAGAATTTGTGGATGCACATACTAGACACTCTTGGATTTATTTCCTCAAAAAGAAGTCTGATTCTCTTGCCGCCTTCAAAAAATTCCATGCCTTAGTGAAAACTCAGTTTTCAGCAAATATTAAGGCTCTCCAATCTGATTGGGGAGGTGAATTTAGACCATTCAACAACCACCTTGCTGAATTGGGCATTGTTCATAGACTCACTTGCCCACATATATCCCATCAAAATGGGACTGTTGAGAGAAAACATAGGCAGATCGTTGAGATGGGACTTACCCTTCTCTCTCATGCCCTCTGCCCATGTCCTATTGGGACCACAGTTTCACTATGGCTGTTCACTTGATAAACAAACTACCTACTGCAGCTCTTTCTAAGTTCACTTCTCCTTATCATGCCTTACATGGCACTGTCCCTGACTACACTGTCCTAAGAACTTTTGGTTGTGCATGTTTCCCTTTCTTAAGGCCTTACAACAAACACAAATTACAATACAGATCCAGTGAATGTGTCTATCTAGGAATATCTCCTCAGCATAAGGGTCACAAATGCCTTGACTCCTCAGGTCGCAACTATGTGTCCAAAGATGCCCTCTTTCATGAAACTCGCTTTCCCTATCCCTCATTGTTCCAAAGTACAAGCTCACTCTCTCAGTCAACTGAGTCCACCTATCCTTCTGTTATTCCTATTCTTCAAACTCCTTTCTTGAATCTTGTGCCTCTCACTCAGTTCCCCCCATCTCCTACATCCAATGCTCATTTAGAGTCCCCTGGTCATAATCTCACACCTATAGCCTCACCTTCCCTAGGTCATATCCCCTCTCAATCCTCTGTTTAGTCCTCTGGTTCCACTACCTCTACTTCCGTTGTTGGCACACCTGCTCACTCCCATGTTCAGTTTCAGTCACCCAATCAACCCTCTAATGGCACTACCTCACACTCTCCCTCCCTACAGGAGGTTGCATCGAGCTCCCCTACATCCTCCTTAAGCCCTTCACCCATAGAACCAATTCCTGGTCCCCTGCACCCAATGTTAACTAGGTCCAAAACAGGGTGCCTTCCCCCGAGGCTCTATCTCACTCATGTGGAACCTCACTCAGTAAAGCAAGCCCTATCTAGCCATGAATGGCTAAGTGCCATGAAAGATGAGCATGCTGCTTTGCTAAGAAATCAAACTTGGTCCTTGGTTCCTCTCCCTGCCAGCAGAAGAGCCATTGGGTGCAAATGGGTATTCCGAATTAAGGAGAATTCAGATGGCAGCATTAACAAGTATAAGGCAAGATTAGTTGCCAAAGGGTTTCATCAACAGCTTGGCTTTGACTACCATGAAACCTTCTCACCTGTTATCAAGCCAGTTACCATTCAGGTCATTCTCACCATGGCTCTCACCTCTAAGTGGGTGATACATCATATTGATGTCAATAATGCCTTCTTGAATTGGCTAAAACTACTCACTTACTCAGGGTCAGTGGTGCAGTGTTTTGACTTTTGGCAATTACTTTTGAGTTTTTTTTTTACTTAGTTTTTGCAATTGGTAATTATCATTTCAATCTTTCCTTCCTTTTTTCAAACCCTTCTCTCCTTCTCCTTCTCTCTTGCATCGTGGCCATTAACATCTGGACGGAGTGGGGTTTTGCTTTGATTGGTGAACCAGCAGGGGTAGGGATGGTGGTGGTGGAGGAGGACGATGGCGACACGACGGTGGGACGGTGATGGCGTGGTGGTAGGTCCCCTCTTTTTCTCTCTTTTATTCTTCCTACCTTCTTCTCTTCTCATATGATTCATTTGTTCTCTTTTCTCCTTCTTCCTACTAATTATTCCTTGCAAAAACTGGTTGATTTTGACTAAGAATTTTGTATATGCAGGGATGTGGGGATAGATCATGAAAGCTTGAAGATGGAGAGGTATTGAGACTCTCCTCCATCTTTCTTCTTTTTATTTATGTATTTGGACTGTTTTTACTTGCACATTGATGATCATTTGAAATTAGAACAATTTCTGTAAATGCTCACACTATTTTTGGGCTCACACTATTAATGCACTTTTATTTCTTATGCTTCATATTATTATGATGGTGTGCTTATGGTGTTTACGGTCTGCAACATTATTACCAGTCCTCTTATCCTCCGTACTAGATTCATATTATAGTTTTTTTTTCGGTGTATCATGCTTGAGTTGGTAATTGACTTCGGTGTATCTGTACTAGACATCTCGGCCACACTTGAAGAGAAGAAGTTGACCACACATTTGAGCTCACTGTCCCATTCCCTTTGGTTCCTTTGGTTTTTGGCTAGGTCACTATCACAGCCGCGGGTAAGGGTTCCGACCACCGCCTATGGTGGTTTCCACCATCTTTCCTTTCATTTGAACTTCCTCCTCTTCTTTTAGGTAAATCACATCCTTCCTCTTCCTCCTTAATTTTGTTCCCTTTATAATATTACTCTTTGCTTGATGTGTTTTGCTTATGCATATTATGTGTTTGATATTTGCCTAAGTGGGTTGCTAGGGTTGTGTTTTTTATTATTGTAGGGGTATACATGTTTTCATTTTCTTGAAATTTGTAATCATTTAACAGAGCTCGATCTATCTATAACTTCTTCCCAAATCCATGGTTTCATTCCCATGTAATTCCTCCCTATGATTCTCACCATTACCTTACTTTCACTTCTCTTTTTTTTTTTTCATTTTTTACTCATGATATCAGTTTATGTGTATGCACTGATATTTTCTTTTTCTTCTTTTGTTTCTCCAATGAAGAAAGCAATGTGACATCTGTTTGACATGAGGCTTTTTCTCCAATGAAAAAGGCAATGTGACATCCTACTGGATTTGAATTGCTAACTGTTTTCTACTTAGATTTGAAGAGAGTTGAAAATACGTCAAGATCATGAAAACATTTTGAAAACAACCAACTTTGATTGGGGCAACTTGGAATTCTACCATATCAAGATCATGAAAACATTTGAAGTCCAATTAATGATTCTTTCTTGTGTTTTCCTATACAATCTTCCAGCTGAGGATGCCAAAAATGTGAGGAATAGTATTTTGCAATTGGTGGTTTTAATGTACTTTTTTAGAGTGCTGTTTCCAGGGTATCAGAAGTAATTTGGTAAGCTAATATAAACCAAAAGTATTGCTTTCAACATTGAGCTTGTCTTTTCAAGCATTTGATTTCCTAACAGTTGTAGATGGATTTTTTTTGGAGGGTACATTTGTGCTAAATATTTGGTCTTGGTTTTTTCAACAAGCAGGATGGCATACAATGGGAAAGGCCTAAAACAAGAATTTTTAATCCCCATTGCATTGATTAGAAGAAAAACTGCTAGACTTGGGGATACCGATAAGAGGGATGGACTTGCTCTATGTGTTCCTTTGTTGCTTCAGTTTCAAAAGATTTGTGGATTTAAGGTCCTTGCCTCTTTTACCATGGGCCGTTTTGTCTTCATTTCTTATTAAGGCCTTTTTTACATTGATCTCTTTTCTGCATGTCTTTATTGTTATTGTTTTTAATTTTCTTCATATTGGAGCTGGTCATGTGAGAGTGTGATGGAGCCTAGCATAAAAGCTTGCCCCTGCTTTATATGGGTGCTATTGGACATGGGAATTCTAATTCTTTGCATTGAGTTTGGTTATACTAGCATTGAAAACTGGTTCTGATAATTAAATTAATTTTACACTTAAACTACATAAAAGATTATAGCAAGTCCGAGGTTATCATGGTATGGAAATATGGGCTTTTTCTTGTGTGCTACATGTCAAGTGAAATGGCTTCTTCACATAATGTAGAGTTGGGGACAACAAAGGTTTTGCACAAACGATACCATGATCCTAAAGATGAGCCCGCCAAGCTGGCTACCAAACTCCATGTGGTGCATATAGTTTTTACTCTTTAATAATTCTTTTTTCTCCTTAATTCTTTTTATAGGACGAGTCTGTTTGTGATTAACTTGATTAGTGTTTCATAGACTAAAACACATGAAATTAGATGGGAAGGAGCATTCAATGCCAGATCAAGTGATCTCAAGGTAAAATATATGCAAGATAGCACTCAAACATGTGCAAATATAGTTATTCAATTATTGAGCCCTTTTCTCTTGGGATACAATGAGTTATCAATTAAACATTTGGAACCTTTTTTATTTTGTCAGTTTGCTTTCTTTCCCTGTTAAGCAAAATGCAGTCAGTTTCCCTTTATTTTTTGTTTTATTAATTTTTTTAATCAACTACCGATATTGTGAAAGAAACATGTACTGGTTGTAGGTATGATGAAATGTAATGTTTTTGTTTTAACAATTATTTCCTATTTTGTTAGTATCGCGACCAAAAGGAAAAACTTGGTTTTCCTTTTAGAGAAAAAAAACATGGAGTCGCCACCAACTTTATTTAATTTCGAGAAAGTTAGAAAACCCTTTAAGAAAAAGCTTTGGGTTTGGGAGTCGATTACGTCTAGGGAAGGCATGGAGACTTAACCCCACAGCACCCTAGAACATCCATAAAAAATGGTTACCCAAAATTAGTTGTGCAAATTATTAATAACTTTGAAAATATTTGTTTTACCCCGAAAATCGTTTTTTTTTAAAAAATATTTTTAGTTGTGAAAATTTTTATTAAACCTAAATGAGTTTGAACATGGCATGTAAGTCCACAGGGCAACCTCAAAATCTAAAGGGTTGAACATGACACTTGTCATAGGGCAACCCAAGAAATAATTAAATAAGTGATCATCTTCTATTTTTATGTAAAATAAATAATTTTACCTCCTGGAAATAGAACATAAATGAAACGTAGAAATGAAACGTTTTACTAACTTATTCAGTAAACAGAGACACAAAAATAAGAATGTCAAGATAAACTTATGAATAATATCAATAAAGAGAACAAGGATTACCAAGTGAGAGCAGAACAACAATGATTTTGTTTTCTCCCAGTGGTAAAATTTTAAGATCGAAACCCTTACATTTCAATTTCATTGACTCTTTTAACTCTTCCTTATTTTAAAAATTTGGAACCACTGTAATGACAAAGAAGAGAAAAAAAAAAACTCAAACACCTAATCTCTTTTCTTCACAAAGAAAATATCAGATAAAAATACTCTCTCCCTCCTCTCCGTCCTCGTCCCCCTCTCTGATTTTTTTTCTCTCTTTTTATAGATGGAGGAGAGGGCTTCATGCTTCTTCTTACCCAGCGGCTTCAAGGTTGGTCTTCAGGAAATCCGGCGCTTGGGTGGTTCTGAGCAGAAATAGCGTGTGTCCAGATGGGGGCGGCGCGAGCAGTGGAAAGGAGGTGATTTGATGTGAAGGTTACATGTTTGAAGAGAGAAGGAGGTGAGGGGTTTTGTCTGATATGTAAGATGGGTTTTTTTAGGATTAGGAGTGGGGCTCCAAGATTAAAATAAGGGAGGAGATGAGGAAGAAGAAGAACCAATGGGTAGAGGAGGCGCAAAGGCGGTTGGAGAGTGGGAGGAGGAAAAGAGGTATTGTCTGATATGTAAAATAGGGTTTTTTAGGGTTAGGAGAAGTAACTCCATCTCCTTTCTTCTTTACATTGATTGTCCTTTTCTCATTCTTTTATTCATCCTTTCTTCATTATCTTCTTCTTCTTCTTTCTTTATTCTTTAGCCTCCAACCTGAAAATAAAATTACAATGGACGGAACCTCTTCATCCAACAGAAACTTACATATGTAAAATTAGATATGCACTGGACGGACCTCCTCGATCAACAGAAGTTTAAACATGCAATGGACGGAACCTCCTCGTCCAAAAGAAAATTAGATATGCAATGGACGAAACCTCCTCGTCCAACAGAAAATTAAATATGCAATGGAATAGACGGGACCTCCTCATCCAACAGCAAGTGCAATGCAATGGACTGGACCTTGCCGTCCAATAACAAATGCAATGGACGGGACCTCCCATCCAACAACAAATGCAATGGACGGTTCCTCCTCATCCAACAGAAAATGCAATGTAATGGACTGGACCTCGCCGTCCAACAGCAAATACAATGGAATGGACTGGACCTCGCCGTCCAACAGTAAATGCAATGGACGGGACCTCCCGTCCAACAGCAAATGCAATGCAATGGACTGGACCTCTGATAAGCCTCTGACTCATCTAGTTTCCAGCTAGAAAAGGGGTATATTTTGTGCCTAATTGGGCGAGTCACCCTCGCTAATCTCCCAAATTGGTCTTGTTTTGTTCCTAAGTTAGACTTTGACTCGTTTTATGTATTTTTAGTAGTTTTTAGTTTATTTTGAGTAGAATTACGCTTTTCGTTTTCCTTTATTGTTTCAGGTTAAAAGTGAAGCTCTTAGAGTCAAGGAAAATGAAGAAAATAGTGGAAAAGCAACTCTGGAGGTTTCGCCTCGCGAAACAAGAGCTCGCCTCGCGAGCCTGAAGACCAGCCTGAACAGCAAATGTCATCCTCTCTGTCTCGCCCCGCGAATCACCATTTCGCCTCGCGAGTCTGAGGTCTGACTGTGCCTGAAATGTCATCCTCTTTGTCTCGCCTCGCGAAACACTACCTCGCCTTGCGAGCATTCAAATCCAGATGGAGCCAAAGCTTAATATTCGCCTCGCGAGAGGCTACTCGCCTCACGAGCGGGCGCAGATTTTGAAATCTATAAAGTGCTGTTTTAGGGCAGATTGAAAAGGACTTTTGGTTCACCACCTGTTTTTATATCAGGTTTGACGAATCCTTGTTCTCTGGAGCTGCGTCTCCTTATTTTCTTTTCTTATTGTACAACTATGATGAATTCCAAGTGTTTGTGTCTTGTTACAAGAATGAGGAGCTAATACCCTTGTCTAAGGGATCAATGAAACCACCCATGACGATGTAGTTCAATGGCATGTATGTTTTTCTCCTTTATCTCAATTCATGTTTTCAAATTCTGAATTTATTGCGTTGATCATATGCATGCGTGATTGAGTTGTTAACATGATGAGGCTTAGTAGGCAATTCGCGTTTAGAACTTGAATTGGGATCATTGATCGAATATTGCACGAGAATGAATAGGAGATCGGTGCAACCTTATAGGAACCAGATTTAATAGAGTTTGATGATTGGGTTATGAGACCTAGTAAGTAATTAGCTCAATTGTTGAATACGTCCTATTGAGCATGACAGTGTCATTAGGAGAATTTGGGGGTCCTGGTTGACATTGTAATTGAACTTAGGGAGGGAATCATCATCACTTGGGTACTATGCATGATTGGGTAGGTGGATTTGTGACCTTAGATGTTTTAATTCCAGATTTTAATATTATATCTTTATTTGATTTGTTATTTGAATTGCGATCCTATTCTCTCCCTCTCAATCAATTGCTGTTACTTGACCAAACGTATCGAATTGCTCGCGAATTGGTAGCCCAATCCTTGTGTTCGACCTCGGTAATTACTTACCGTGTTTATTTTATTACTTGCGACGACCCGGTACACTTGCCGGTGACTTAACAAGTTTTTGGCGCCGTTGCCGGGGATTGGCACAACCAATTTTCCTAATTTTTGGGAAGTTTGATTATTTGGTTAAGCTTTTTTATTTTTATTTTTATTTCTTGTTATTTATTTACTATTATTTCTCTCTACTTCTTTGATTCCACTTGGTCTTGCCTTGTTTTTGTATGCGAGGTACCCTTTCGCAAGAGGACTTGCTATTTGATTCGGAGATCACCAAGACCGAGAAGCGATTAAGGAAAGAAGCCAGAGAGCGAAAGAGGCTTGAAGCAATCGATTTTGAGGAGATGACCGCAAATCCTCCTCCTCCTCCTTACAAGCCTCTCTTCGAGTACAATCTACCCAACTTGGGTGATTGTGATTCTTCTATCGTGAGGGGCAACCTGAATACAGATTCCTTCATAGTGGAAGGATGTGTCACAGCCTATATCCGTGAGAATCAGTTTGATGGGAGTGGCAAACAAGACCCTCATAGACACATCACTCACTTCCTTGAAGCTTGTGACTTGCAGAGGACAAGAGGAGTCTCTCTAGATGAGTTTCGCTTGCGGCTATTCCCTCTCTCTCTTAGGGATGTCGCTCGCGATTGGTTTGACAACTTGGATCGCAACAGCATCAGAACATGGGAGCAAATGGCCCAAAAGTTCCTCACTAAGTATTTTCCTCCTCAGAAAGCGGCACAAGCAAGAGTAGCCGTCATATCTTTCAGGCAGACCGAAGATGAATCTTATAATGAAGCTTGGGAGAGGTATAATGTGCTCTTAAGAAGATGTCCTTTGGTTTTCTTTGACCCGGTCTCCAAGGTTCAACATTTCTTTAACGGGTTAAGGGGGCGCTACCAGATGAATTGTGATGCCGCAGCTGGCGGCTCTTTTTCCTATTTATCAGCTGAGGATGGATGGGCGTTATTGGAGAAGATGTCGTACAATGATTACAACCGTGGTAGGGAAACCTCGAGTGGAGTCAGTTCTGCAATAGTAGACGCCATTCTAGAGCAAAATAAACCGTTGAAGATGCAATTTGCGGCTTTGTCTGGGAACAAGAAGGTTAATGTGATACACGAGGGAATGCCTTAGGTTGTGAAAATTGTAATGGAGATCATGACATTCAGAACTGTCCGTTCAACTTCTCTCAAGAACATATGGACTCATGCCATAATTTCTATGACAGCGTGCCCCAGAACAACTATCGAGAGAATGCATGACAATGATTACAGTCAGAATCAGAATAGGGGTTATATGAGGAGAGACCATCCGGGTTTCGCTTGGAGTAATGCTAGTGGTGGTCAAGCCGGGCAACAACAACAACCTTACCAGAATCAGAGGCCAAACTATGGGATCCATCAACACAATACTCAACAGGCTTTTCTAGGGACTAATCAGTTGCAAATAACAGACAGTGGAAGGCAGCCTTGGGAGTTGGCTATAGAGAAGACAAATGCGGCAATTGAGAAGTTGTCAATCAATACAAGCACAGCCATTGACAAGTTGGCAACTCATACAGGGGCGGCAATTCAGAATCTAGAGACGCAGATAGCTCAGCTCGCAAGGCAACTAAATGAGTGTCTCCTAGGTACTTTCCCAGGTGATACCGAGAACAACCCTAAGAACCAATGCAATGCCATATCAACTAGAAGCTGTAGGGTGTTGGGATCTAACAGGGGTGCAACTAGTTCTCAGGAAGACAAGGCCCCAGAACAACCACATGTTGAGGAAGAGCAACCTGAGAAAGAGGAGTTGGCAAGTGACAAGGCGCCGGAGCAAGGGGGAAGGTTGAAACTTGTAGATGAAGAGTTCCGAAGAAAGAAGTGGGTTGAACCCAAAGACCTCCCGCCCTACATGAAGGTACCTTATCCAGAAAGATTGAAGCAGCCTCAACAAGATAAGCAGTTCAATAAATTCCTTGATGTCTTCCGCAAACTTCAAATTAACATTCCATTTGCGGAAGCCTTGGAACAAATGCCATCTTATGCCCGGTTTATGAAGGAGCTTCTCTCCAAGAAGCGGGAAATAGTGGATGAGGAAACGGTTGCTTTGATCGAGGAGTGTAGTGCTATTATTCAAAGAAAACTACCTCCAAAGTTGAAGGATCCCGGCTCTTTTTCTATACCATGCACCATTGGGGAGACGACTCTAGGGAAGGCGTTGTGTGATCTAGGGGCAAGCATCAACTTGATGCCCCTCTCTATGATGAAGAAGTTGGGGATCAAATAAGTCAAGGATACACGGATGTCACTCCAACTAGCCGATCGCTCTATAAAATATCCTTATGGGGTGGTCGAAGATTTGTTAGTGAAGGTGGACAAGTTCATATTTCCGGCGGACTTTGTGGTGCTTGATATGGATGAAGACGCCGAGATCCCTCTCATATTGGGTAGGCCCTTCTTGGCCACTAGGCGTGCCTTGATAGATGTGCAATAAGGGAAACTCACCCTAAGGGTGCAAGATGAGGAAGTAGTCTTCAATGTCTTTGAGGCTATGAAGCACCCCGCCGAGAGGTCGGATGTGTATCGAGTGGATATGGTGGACTCAACTGTCAAGGCAAATGCAACTAGATAAGCCCATGGTTCTTCACTTGCACAAGTGTTGGTAAAATCCCATGATGATGATAGTGAGGAAAAAGACCCTTTGGGGGATGAGGACTATCTTGAGTGGTTAAAAGACATGGAAGCCTTACCGAGTCTCCCAGAGGATGAAGGTGCAAGGGAAAAATTCAACAAGGAAGGAATGAAAGAAGCTGTGCATGAGGAAGTGATTAAACCTTTAGAGGCCAGAATCATCTATCCAATCTCGGATAGTAGTTGGGTTATTCCAAGTCATGTGGTCCCAAAGAAAGGTGGCACAACCGTGGTGGTCAATGGAAGCAATGAATTGATCCCAACAAGGACCATCACGGGGTGGAGAGTATGTGCCGATTATAGAGGGCTTTTGAACTTAAATGACCTGTCCGAGATCCGCATGCAAGCACATGAAAATGCAAGAATCCACAAAGAGCGGACTAAGGCATGGCATGACAAGCACATCTTGCCTAGGAGGTTTGAGCCCGGACAAATGGTCCTTCTCATTAATTCAAGGTTGAGACTCTCTCCGGGAAGGCTAAAATCAAGGTGGTCGGGACCATTCAAGGTACTCCAAGTTTTTCCATCTGGAGCAGTAGAATTAGAAGGGGCCTCTGGTAACTTCAAGGTGAATGGGCAAGGGCTAAAGCATTACCATGGGGAATCAATCCCAAATGACAAGCAAGTACTTCGTCCGGATTAACCCTTAGGGGTGACTTGAGTCAAGCTCGAGACGTTAAACAAGCGCTACTTGGGAGGCAACCCAAGCTAGATATCCTTGATTTCTTTAGTTTCTGTCATTTATATAATAATAATAATAATAATAATAATAATAAACCCAGATTCGCCCCGCGAACCCACAGTGGCCTCGCGAGACAGAAGCCCTGAATCCTAGAGGCTTACTCACGCTTCTGTCTCGCATTGCGAGTACCATTTTCGCCTCGCGAATCTGGGCATCATCAGCAGTTGGAATTCCAGATTCGCCTCGCAAGCTATTATTCGCCTCACGATTCTGGAAAGTGTGAAGAACAATTTTTCCAGATTCGCCTCGCGAGTGATGTATCGCCTCGCGAATCTGCAATTAGGGTTTGCAATTTTTCCAGATCAGGAAGTGCTGTGGGAGTTCTTCTGGGAGTTGTCATTGGTCGGGTGCCTGAGGGACCATTTGATGAGGATGCAACCGTAGAAGAGCTTTCCTTGGAAGCACCCGCCTACACTACAAATTGATCAGGGAACACCTTCTCTTTTCCCTCTCTCTTATTTTATATTTATGTTCTTCATTGAGGACAATGTATGCTTTAAGTGTGGGGGAGGGAACCAATTGCTTTGTTTTTGTTTTCTTTTCCCTTTTCCTTTTGTTTTTGAATTTCGCTCTTGAATAATTTGAGAAGATCAAGAGTTTGTGTATGAATGTTGTGTCAGCAAGCTTGGTGGATTTCAATTAAATTTAGCATAGATTGATTGCATGAATCATGTTGCCCATTGATGATTTCCCCCTAGGTCCTGAAAATCAAAAATTTGATCCCCATGTGAAAAATTCAAAATTGAACCTTGAGGAATTTTATTGTGATTGCTTGATTTATGACAAGTTTGGGGTGAGGGGGTGCACACACTAGGAATTGTGTCTCAGTCAAACAATTTGCAAAAATGTCCAGATGAGAATTTGAGCCTCCAACATGTTCTTAATTGTGTGAATCGCTTTTAAGTTGCACTTTCCCGAATTTGCTTGAATCTCTTCATGGTTTGCATGTTTATGTGCTTGCATCAAATGATTTAGGCAATTTTCTTTGAAATAACTACTTGGCCTAAAAGAACCATCCCTAATGCATGTTCCCTAATTAGCCACATTGAGCCTGATTAGCCTATTGTTTCTTGACGACCCTATATTATGAGCCAAAAATCTGGAAAAAAACCATGTTGACCCGATCTTAGGATTAGGAGATCATGGAAGCTTAGTAAGAGAAGGGTTGCAAGAAAGTAAGTTTGGGGTGGCTACAAGGTGTGACATGTCATTCTGGGTTAAGAAAAAGAAAAATAAAGGTTGGAGCCAAAGGCAAAAGAAAAAAAGAAGAAGAAAAGTAACGAAATGTCAAAAAAGGGTATTAGAAGAGAAAGGCTGTAGTCACCCAAGGCAAAAAGGAAAAGATGGAAAAAGGAATTTGAGTAGAAGTTCTATGTGTCAAAATGCTCATGCTCTCTTAATTCCTAGGGATTTAAGCCAAGTACCTTCGAATATCCTACCTTTAGCCAGGCCCCGTTACAACCTTTAAAAGACCTTTTGATGTTGCATGCATGTTTTCGTGGGAATTTTGTTTGAGATGAAAATCAAATTCATGGGAAGTGCTCTTGAAATGTGAACTTGAGTGAAAAATTTATAGCCTAGACTAATTGAGCGAATGAGTGATATATTAAATGCCCTTGTGAGGAAGCCAATTGTTTGAAATTGGTGATCTCCCTTTTGTGTGTAACTTGGATCCCTTGCTCAGATTACTGATTGCATGAATGATGGAAGTTCTCAATTGTTTAAAGTAAATGAATGTGGGGATTACATTGTTGAAATGGGGGAAAACATAGAAAAAAATTGTTGTGTTAAATTGCAGGAAATTTGTGCAAAAATTGATTGAATCCTTTAAGCTTGCAAAGTCTTGAGTCTTTTTGAGTTTTAGCTTGCTTGGGGACAAACAAGGTTTAAGTTTGGGGTGTTTTGATAAGCCTCTGGTTCATCTGGTTTCCATCTAGAAAAGGGGTATATTTTGTGCCTAATTGGGCGAGTCACCCTCGCTAATCTCCCAAATTGGCCTTGTTTTGTTCCTAAGTTAGACTTTGACTCGTTTTATGCATTTTTAGTAGTTTTTAGTTTATTTTGAGTAGAATTACGCTTTTCGTTTTCCTTTATTGTTTCAGGTTAAAAGTGAAGCTCTTAGAGTCAAGGAAAATGAAGAAAATAGTGGAAAAGCAACTCTGGAGGTTTCGCCTCGCGAAACAAGAGCTCGCCTCGCGAGCCTGAGGACCAGCCTGAACAGCAAATGTCATCCTCTCTGTCTCGCCCCGCGAATCACCATCTCGCCTCACGAGTCTGAAGGTCTGACTGTGCCTGAAATGTCATCCTCTCTGTCTTGCCTCGCGAAACACTACCTCTCCTTACGAGCATTCAAATCCAGATGGAGCCAAAACTTAATATTCGCCTCGCGAGAGGCTACTCGCCTCGCGAGCGGGCGCAGATTCTGAAATCTATAAATTGCTGTTTTAGGGCAGATTGAAAAGGACTTTTGGTTCACCACCTGTTTTTAGATCAGTTTTGACGAATCCTTGTTCTCTGGAGCTGCGTCTCCTTATTTTCTTTTCTTATTGTACAACTATGATGAATTCCAAGTGTTTGTGTCTTGTTACAAGCATGAGGAGCTAATCCCCTTGTCTAAGGGATCAATGAAACCACCCATGACGGTGTAGTTCAATGTCATGTATGTTTCTCTCCTTTATATCAATTCATGTTTTCCAATTCTGAATTTATTGCGTTGATCATATGCATGCGTGATTGACTTGTTAACGTGATGAGGCTTAGTAGGCAATTCACGTTTAGAACTTGAATTGGGATCATTGATCGAATATTGCACGAGAGTGAATAGGAGATCGGTGCAACCTTATAGGAACCAGATTTAATAGAGTTTGATGATTGGGTTATGAGACCTAGTAAGTAATTAGCTCAATTGTTGAATACGTCCTATTGAGCACGACAGTGTCATTAGGAGAATTTGGGGGTCCTGGTTGACATTGTAATTGAACTTAGGGAGGGTATCATCATCACTTGGGTACTATGCATGATTAGGTAGGTGGATTTGTGACCTTAGATGTTTTAATTCCATATTTTAATATTATATCTTTATTTGGTTTGTTATTTGAATTGCGATCCTATTCTCTCCCTCTCAACCAATTGTTGTTACTTGACCAAACGTATCGAATTGCTCACGAATTGGTAGCCCAATCCTTGTATTCGACCTCAGTAATTACTTACCGTGTTTATTTTATTACTTGCGATGACCCGGTACACTTGTCGGTGACTCAACAACCTCGCCGTCCAACAACAAATGCAATGGACGGGACCTCCCGTCCAACAGCAAATGCAATGGATGGGACCTCCCCGTCCAACAGAAAATGCAATGTAATGGACTGGACCTCGCCGTCCAGCAGCAAATGCAATGCAATGGACCGGACCTCGCCATCCAATAGCAAATGCAATGCAATGGACTAGACTTCGCCATCCAATAGTAAATGCAATGTAATGGACTGGACATCGCCGTCCAACAACAAATGCAATGGACGGGACCTCCCGTCCAACTGTAAATGCAATGTAATGGACTGGACCTCGCCGTCCAACAGCAAATGCAATGTAATGGATTGGACCTCGCCGTCCAATAGCAAATGCAATGGATGAGACCTCCCGTCCAACAACAAATGCAATATAATGGACTGGACCTCGCTGTCCAATAGCAAATTAGTTATGAACCTCCTCCTTTCTTCATTTTTTCCTTTTTCTTCTTCTTTCTCTGTTCACTATTATTATTAGTCTCCCTGAAACATAATAACATAATAATTAGAATAAAATGAAGACGGACAAAAATTAGGTGTTCACAGTTGCCACTCTTTACTTGTTGCATACTAGAAGACATGATTAGTCGTGACTTTTCATGTATTGTAGTAATGAACAAGTAAAGAAAATGAACACATATTTTGTCCGAAAAATGTGAGGAGCTCAGAAGAAAACCTTATAGTTTGAAAATAAAATTGCAGTGGACGGAACCTCCTCGTCCAATAGGAAAGTAAATATGCAGCGAGTCTCGGAGCTCGAAAATAAACTTGCAATGAGCCTCAGAGCTCGAAAATAAAATTGCAGTAAGCCTCAGAGCTCGAAGATAAAATGCAGTGAGCTTCAGAGCTCGAAAATAAAATTGCAGTGAGCCTCAGAGCTAGAAAATAAAATTGCAGTGGACGGAACCTCCTTGTCCAACAGGAAAGTAAATATGCAGCGAGCCTCAAAGCTCGAAAATAAAATTGCAGTGAGCCCCAGAGCTAAAAAAAATAAGAATGCAGTGGATGGAACCTCATCGTCCAACAGTAAAGTAAATATGCAGCGAGCCTCAGAGCTCGAAAATAAAATTGCAGTGAGCCTCAAAGCTCAAGAATAAAAATGCAGTGAGTTGTAGTGAGCCTCAGAGCTCGAAAATAAAAATACAGTGAGCCTTAGAGCTTGATAGTGTGATTTCACATCATATTTCCTGTACATTTTTGCATGCATTTTTCATATAGTTTAGGCATATTTGATTTGATTTTATTAGTTTTTACCTTGGATCGGGTGAGGCGGTTTCTTGGTGTTGTTTTGCAGGAATTCAAGGAAAAATGCTCAAGATTAGCCATGATGGAGCTTGGATGAAGACAGAGCTTAAAAAGTGAAGAAAATGACCCAGGCAGAGCCCATCACGGCCTGGCCGTGATGACCCTCACGGTCGTGATCTAGCAATAATTGAGAGAAAAGAAGGCAAAAGTCAGAAGCTGTCACGGCCTAGCCGTAATACCCATCACGGCCGTGACATGATAATGGAGCCAGACCCCCCTTTTGGCAGAATCTGTCAAGGCCAAGCCGTGAGGCCCATCACGGTCGTGACAGATCATTTGGTGAAGGCAGAAGCTATCACGGCCTGCCCGTGATAAGCATCACGGCCGTGATGCTCCAATATTTGAAAGCGCGCCAAGGCAGAAAGCGTCACTGCCAGGCCGTGACGGCCATCACGGCCAGGTCGTGATGGCCATCACGGTCGTGACGCGAATCCTGATCTATAAGAGACACGACAAAACAGAGAAAAAATAGTTTTTGAAAACCTAAAATATTCTCTCTGAAACAGGGGCAGTGGCACAAGGATTCCATGGAGTTTTTCCTCCCTCTCATCTATATTTCTTTGGTTGTAGCTATGATCATGAGTAGCTAAGCCTCCATTGTTGGGGTTAGGTGTAGCTATCTCTGAATTCTCATGTATCCGACTTGATCTTGTAATACAGTTTTTACTTCTTTATTGAGTGATTGATTTTCTGTGCTTAATGCTTGTTGTGGCTAGCACCCCCATGATTTGATCAGTGTTTTGATATGAATTGGAAAATTCGTATTAGAACCGGAAATGAAATCAATCACCTGGTAAACCTTGTATCTAGGAATGGAACTAGGTTTATTAGCAATCGTGTAATCCCTAATCTTAATGCAATTTCATTAATCTAGGCCACCTAAGGAATTAGGGTCTATTAGTGGATTTAGGCTCTTGTCATCCGAGGAATCGGGGCTTGAGTAATTTAGTGGATTGATTGTCATACTTGAAGTAGAAACTGTTTATTAGTCATGTCATTGCATGGGGATGAAGTTTAGTGAACCTAATCCCAGCGTTGTTCTTATATTTGAAGAATCCTTTAACTGCCTCCCAAGTGTTCGACAAAATCCCACAAAGAACTCTTCTCTTCATTTTGTTTGTTTTAGGTTTAATTCTTATTTGGGCTTGGTATTTACTATCGAGCTCCCTTCAATCCAAATATCCGTTTAGATAGTAATTGATTCGGTACGTGCTAATACTTGTCACAATCCTAGTGGGAACGATATCGGTCTCACCACCGTATCACTTGCACGACTAGGTATACTTGCCTAGATCCGTCAATAGAGCTCGAAAATAAAATTGCAGTGAGCCTCGAAGATCGAACAAAAATGCAGTAATCTGAAACTAATGAGAAACCTTTCCTTTTGAAGACAGCGGAACCAAATGCTTCATGGAAAAACTTCCACCAACCAAACCCTTGTTCACCGACCACTCTGGGACGATGCATCATTCATACTTTTAACAGCATAGGTCACCCAATAATCTGATAACATATGAGGGGGATGTTACGTTTATTCTCCCAAGCTTATTTGCATCATTCTTTTGTCGTCCAGTGCATGCTATCTCTTCCATTGAATTTGAAGTATTGAGTCCTTTTGGTTCAAACCATTCATTGGTGCTACCATTAGAATTATCAAATCATACACTTAAACTTATATTTACTTTTATTGAGTCATGACCATAGTTATTAAACATGAGAGTGAACACGATAGGGGAGTGTGAAAGAAAAGCCTCTTGCCTTAATACGAGAATTTAGTTTGTTAAGAGAAAATAACAATATGAGAGCAAAGAAAATTACGAGAATCACATAAAATTTTCCCCAGTGTTGGTCCTTTGATTTTCATTTAATTGATTCCCCACAGCCTTTTGATGACACATATCTTGGCTTCCATTTCTGATTCTTCAAACACACCTTCTCCAATCATTCTTTATCAATCTTGCCCCAGTATACTCACAGCCGGATAAATTGCCCCAGCGTGGTGAGTGCTTGCACAAATGTTGTACCATATCCTCCTCCTAGGCTGCCTTTGTAGGTTTTCAGCCTAAGGTTTCTTTACCCTAACTTTTGCTTAGGTTGCCCTTTCGGGTTTTCAACCTAGCGGGCCTTTTCTTTTCTTTTGTTTTCATTGTTCTTTGCCCTAACTTTTTCCTAGGTCGCCCTTTCAGGTTTTCAACCTAGCGGACCCTCAAGCGTAAAACTTTTTCACAGGATCAGAGTTTACCGGCCTTGATAACTCTTCCCCATCCATGTTTTACAGAATCAAAGCTCCTACTGAGAATGCTTGCTTGACGATATAAGGACCTTCATAATTCGGCGCTCATTTTCCTCGGGCATCCTCCTGATTAGGGAGGATTTTCTTTAAAACCAGGTCTCCCGAGCAAAATTCTCTAGAGCGAACCTTCTTATTGAAAGCTCTTGCCATTCTGCTTTGATACAATTGCCCGTGACAGATAGCTGCTAGTCTTTTCTCTTCTATCATGTTCAACTGCTCATATCGAGTTTTCACCCACTCAGATTCTTCTAATTCTGCTTCCATCAAGACTCTTAGCGAAGGGAGTTCTACTTCGATAGGTGAGACAGCTTCCATCCCGTACACCAAAGAGAAAGGGGTTGCCCCAGTGCTTGATCGTATATTAGTCCGATAAGCATGTAGAGCATATGGCAGCATTTCGTGCCAGTCTTTATAATTTAAAACCATTTTGGCAACGATCTTCTTGATATTTTTGTTTGCTGCCTCAACTGCACCATTCATTTGAGGTCTATAAGGAGCTGAATTGTGGTGTTTGATTTTGAAACTATCGCAAAACTTTTGAATCTCGGTACCATTAAGATTAGAAGCATTATCTGTGATTATCCTCTCTGGGATCCCGTATCTACAAATGATGTCCTTCTTGAGGAACTTGAGAAACACCTTTTGAGTTATGTTGGCATACGAAGCAGTTTCTACCCATTTAGTGAAATAGTCTATCGCCACCAAAATGAAATGATGACCATTGGAAGCCTTGGGATTAATGGGACTGATGACATCTATTCCCCACATCGAAAAGGCCATGGGGATGCTAAATTGTGCAGTGGAAATGGAGGTGCATTAACCCGGTCTGCATACATCTGACATTTTTGGCATTTACGAACATGCTCTATACAATCTAACTCCATAGTAGACCAATAATAACCACTTCTCAATATTTTCCTAGCCATCATGTGACCATTGGCATGAGTCCCACAGATTCCTTCATGAACTTCGATCATGATCAATTTAGCTTCATGAGCATCCACACATCTGAGTAGGGTACCATCATATCCTCTTTTGTACAGGACTTCCTTGCTTAAGAAAAAGGCCATAGCCAGTCTACAGATGGTCTTTCTATTTGCTTCGCTCGCTTCTGCCGGGTATTCCTTGTTCTAAATATATTACTTGATATCATGATACCAAGGCTTACCATCAGGTTCTCCTTCCACGTGGGCACAGTATGTCGGTTCATCTTGCACTCTAACTTGGATGGGTTGGACATTGGTATGGATATCCAGCTTGGTCATGGCAGCTAGTGTGGCTAAAGCATCAGCAAACTGATTCTTGTCTCGAGTTAAATGCAAGAAAGTAATTTCGTCGAACTTTGCAATCAACTGAGTCAAGTATTTCTGATACGGAATCAACTTAGAGTCTTTGGTTTGCCATTCACCATTGACTTGGTAAATGATTAGAGCTGAATCCCCGAAGACTTTCAACTACTTTATACCAAGTTCAAGTGCCATTTGTAATCCTCCAGCACATGCCTTGTATTCTGCAATATTATTCGTACATTCAAATTTTAGTTTTACGGCCACCGGGTACTGCTTGCCGTTTGGTGAGATAACCACTGCTCCTATACCACTGCCATGCATATTGACTGCTCCATCAAAATACATTTTCCACACATCTTCCTGTTCTTCATCTTCCTTGAGGGACATTATCTCTCCGTCTGAGAACTCGGAATTGATAGGCCATCCATCCTCAAGAGGATTCTCTGCTAAATGGTCAGCAATCGCACTCCTTTGATGGACTTTTGAGTCACATATTTGATGTCAAATTCCGACAATATCACTTGCCACTTCGAAACTCTTAAGGAGATATGAGGACTTTCGAAGATATACTTTCAAAGGATCCATTCGAGAAATTAGCCAAGTGATGTGATATAACATGTACTATCTGAGTCTTCTGGAGGTCCATACTAGCGCACAACAAGTCTTCTCGATTGCCATATAACGAGCCTCACAAGCATTAAACTTCTTACTCAGATAGTAAATTGCCTGCTTCTTCTTTCCAGATTCATCATGTTGTCCCAGCATTGCCCCCATTGAGGTTGGCAATATGGTGAGATAGAGTTACAATGGACGACCTTGGGTAGGTGGTACCAACACTGGGGGATTCAGTAAATATGCCTTTACCTTGTGAAAGACTTCTTGACAGTTATCATCCAATCTTCCTGGATTATTCTTCCTGAGGAGTTTGAAGATTGGCTCGCATGTGCTGGTCAAATTTGCAATGAAGTGCGCAATATAGTTCAACCTTCCAAGAAAACCCCTTACTTCTCCCTCATTCTTTGGTGCTGGCATGTCACGTATTGCTTCCACCTTGTTAAGGTCCACCTTTATTCCTTCTCTACTGACAACAAAGCCAAGTAAATTCCCCACGGATGCACCAAAAGAACATTTTGCAGGGTTGAGCCGTAACTTGTACTTCCTTAGCCGCTTGAACAACTTTCGCAAAACTGCTACATGACTTTATTCTTCCTTGGACTTAGCCACTATATCATCGACATATACTTCTACCTCCTTATGCATCATATCATGGAACAATGCTACCATAGCACGTTGGTAAGTGGCCCCAGCATTCTTCAACCCAAAGGGCATCGCTTTGTAACAAAAAGTTCCCCAAGGAGTGATAAAAGTTGTCTTTTCTTTGTCATCATCATCCAGGAGGATCTGATTGTACCCAGAATACCTATCCATGAAAGAAAACCTATGACTGGCTTTATTCAGATCTCGGTAGTCCACGCACATTCTGACCCTTCCATCCTTCTTTGGTACTGGAACAATATTAGCTACCCATTCCGGGTGTCTAGCTACTTCCAGAAATCCAGCCTCTAACTGCTTGATCACTTATTCCTTGATCTTCAACGACATCTCAGGATGCATCCTCCTTAATTTTTGCTTCTTTGGAACCACATCTAGGTATAAGGGAATTTTATGCGATGCTATCTCAGGATCTAAACCCGGCATATCTCTGTAGGACCATGAAAAAACATCCAGATACTCTTTGAATAGTGCAACCATTTCTTCACGCTCTGGGTTATCCACTATTTTCAACTCCTTTTTGTCTTCCTCGGTTCTCATATTGATCACTTTTGCAGCCTCATCATTCGAGCTAATCCCTTCTTCTGACCGTTTCACCATTTTTAAGAATTCTTCAATGTCTTCTTCTTCCTCATCGGATTCAAGGTTGTATTCATCAAAGGCAGCTGGGGAATCAATAAATGAGTTTTCAAAGTTCCTCTCTTGAGGAAGATCTTTAGTGGAAGAAGTATTCCTGGAAGAAAAAGTCGGGAATAAGAGAAGTGTAAGCAAGAGTCTTATGAAAGAAAAGCTTAAACAAAGTAAAGAAATGAGAGAGAAAAAAAAAAGAAATGATGGAACCAAAAGGAAAACACCAGACAAAGTGCTATATTCTCATTCATATCTCAAACAAAGTAAACATCAATTCAAATTTAGTAAAATAAGATAATTACTTCATGGAAATAACATCAACAAACGGTTCAGATCGCCAATTATTGAGAACTTCATCGCTAGTAGGGAGATAGATGACATGGTTCTCGTCCAGCTCCTCTTCAAGTGTGCTGATAGTGAAGTGAGGGGAAAATGACTTTTCAGGACTAATAACTTCAGCTGCTACTGGGAAAGTCTCTGTCAGAAGGGGAATATACTTTCTCTCATCATCTTCTTCTTTCTTGTCCTCGAGCGTCATGAATTTCATCTTTTCCGCTAAGTAGGGTTGATACCCCAATCCATGCCTTCCTTCTCTCATAGCTACTTCAATTGGTTGAGAGATCCCTTGAAGCTTAGGCCCTAGGCCTTTTCCTCTTTGATACCCATTCTTTTCCATGATGCAGATTGCCACTTCATTCACATTCTTCATTGGCGGCTCCCTTTTCTTGTTCTCTGACTTCAATACCTCAAAACTACGCAGTGAATCATCTTCCATTTACTCTGTGCTTTCTACATAAGGTATTGCGGCGAGCTTTGTCAGCATGATTTCCTCTTCACCATGGACAATAATCACGGACCCATCTTGAATGTACTTCAAACACTGATGCAAAGTCGATGGAACCACTCCTGCTTCATGAATCCAAGGTCTTCCCAGAAGCATAGTATAAGCAGGTTGGATCTCCATGACCTGAAAAACAACTAGGCCCTATTTCAAGGGACAGAGTTATCTCCCCTAAGATTTCTCTTGCTGTCCCATCAAAGGCTCGTACAATTATTTCTTGTGGTGTCAAATCCGCCATGCTTATGTTTAGTTACTCGAGAGTGGAGATTGGAATCACATTCAACACCGAACCACCATCTACAAGCACCTTTGCAATCACAAACCCTTTACACTTTAGGGTAATGTGTAAAGCTTTGGAGCTACTGCGGGATTTCGAAGCCACTTCATCTTCTGAGAAAGTAATCATGTTGACACGCCTTATTGGGCCCACCATATTTACCACATTCTCCGGAGTGACGTCAGGCTTGACATACGCTTCATTCAACACCTTCAATAATGCCTTACGATGCGACTCTGATGTCAAGACAAGTGATAAAAGAGATATCCTCGACGGAGTTCTCTTTAACCGTTCTACCACATCATATTCACTTTGCTTCATGATCTTCAGAAACTCTTCCTCTTCTTTTCCCTTTCCTTCATCCATGGTCTCCTTTTCTTTGGATTCCTTCATTTTTTCTTCTTCGACAAGGCTGTAGCATCACCCGCTCTTTGTAATGCCTCCAATTCTCACAATATTAGTAACTTGGGCCTTCGAGGTCTCTCCCTAAGCCCCAGCTAGTTCAACCTTCTGTTCATAATTCCATGGTACAGCATGTGTATCAATATAAGCAAAAGGAGTTGGCTTCTTCACCCTTACAATGACTCTTTTCGGGGTTGGGGCTGAAGCTTTGTTCATAGGTGGTATTCGGAGTACAACTTTTTCAACTACATTGATTTCCTCGGTAGCACCCCGTCTAGCTTGAATTACCCCCAAGGTGAGTAATCCCTGAACCCGGACTTTGAAATCCTAACAAGTTTCGACGTCGTGCCCCTCTTGCCCATGATGATAGTCACACCTTAGATATTCGGCATACCCCTTTTCTTCTCTTGGAACTCTTATTGGTGCAACAACGTGGTATCCCGCCTTCTTTAGTTCTTCTAAGATCTTCTGCATTGGCACTCGTAGTTCCAGTACCTTCCTGATTGGGGACCCTCTTACTTCCAAATTGTTCCCCCGATTTCCATCATTATGGTTTGGGATTGGATTTTTAACAATATTAGGCCCGATCTCTTCTTCAAACCCTAGCTTCCCACAAGCAATCAACTTTCTCACTGCCGTTTTAAAAGCTTCGCAATCCTCAATGGAATGTCCTGTGACATCCATGTGATACTTGTAAGTCTGATTTGGATTGCACCAAGTAGGAAACGGTGGTTCTAGGGGATGTACAGGGTTCCCCGCAATTAAGTGGCGGTCAAACAATTGTTGGAATAAATCAGCATTAGAGATGGCCATTCTCGGGAAGGGTGGCAGATTTGGACTTTGGAATCGTCCTTGGTTTTGGAAATTTAGGCGAGGCGAAGGATAGTTTGGGCGGTTTTGTGGGGGTGTCGACGGTTAACGGGTGTATGATGGGCGGGCAAGGCCATATGGTTGAGGGGTAAGAATATTACTGATTTGGTTTTGTGGGTAAGTGTTGGTTTGTGAGGATGATTGTAACGGGTAAAGTGAGGTTTGTGTCTGGTATAGAATATGTGGATTAGGGTTATATGGTGCTTGGTATTGAGGATTAAAGTTTTGTTGGCATTGTACATAATTTGCCTCAACTTCCTTCTTCTTTGGTTGAAATCCTTTCCGGGATGCATTTCCTTCACCATCATTCATGGGGAGCTTTCCAGCTCTTGCCAGAAATTCAATCCTTTCACCGGCGACGATCAAGTCGGAGAAATCTTTATAGGCTTCCCCAGCCATGGCCCCTATAAAAGGTGCTCCAAGGGTTCCTAAAAATTATGAGCACATTTCAGATAAAGTCAACGGGGGCTGGACTTGTGCAGCCAAACTCCTCCACCTTTGGGCATATTGCTTGAATGGCTCCTCACTTCTTTCTGCATTGTAGTGAACTGTTCACGACTCGGAGCTGCATCCAGGTTGAATTTGTACTGGTCCATGAATAAGTCGGTTAATTCCGTCCATCGTGAGATCTTGGAATGGTCCAATTGGAGGTACCATTCTAAGGCGAGGCTAGTCAAACTTTCATGGAAAAAGCTGATAAGGAACTTGTCATCCTCGGACCAAATTGCCATCTTGGTGGCATAACTAATGACGTGAAATCGTGGGTTCCCACTTCCATCATATTTGGATAAATCAGGAATCTTGAAGTCCTTGGGGATCACGACATTTATGGCGGGACAGAGTTCTTCTATCTGGAAATGACCGTAGGTACTTGGACCTTTTATTGTTTTTATATGTTCTTCCATTTTCTCCATCCATTCATCTCTCATATTATCCTTACCATCCTGAACTCCCGCCGACTGACTGTAAGTAGATACATGTGGTTGCTCCCATGTCGGTGCGGTATAGCCCGGGACTTCATGATGGCCATTTTCAAAACGGGGATATCCTTCTCCAATGGGAAGCGTTATTGGTGCCGTGTGATGTGTCTGGTCGGGGCCAGATATTCCCTGAATGAGACCCGTGCTAATGCTTGAAAACATCGGTGCTGTTACCACGGAAGAAATCCATTGCCTACCAGGTTCAATTGTATCTCTGTTCGCACTAAGCAATGTGAGAGATTCCCTCATATCCTGCAGTATGGCTTCTAATCTTGCTTGGGTTTCAGTCATTTCACTTATTCTTCCCCTCACTTCATCTATCTCAGAGCTCAAGTTTCTTCTTTCCTCAGACGCATTGGCAGCCATCCTGGTCCGAGATCCGGTATTGTGAACTTGGGTTTGATTGGTGTTACCTTTTCTAGGTCGCGCATTGGTTCCCTGCTTCTCAAAAGCATGTGACTCTGTAAAGCATCCAAGAATATCATTAGTAAACCCTAATTTGTGTGTGTGTGTGTATGCATGTGCAAGTTAACATCCTTTGTTCGATCGCGAGAGTACACTTAGGAAGACTGTCGTATACACCTATAGCAAGAAAACTCATTTTGCAATCAAATCTAGTGGTATGGTTCCCTTTAGTTTGAATGCAGTTGGTGTCAAGTCCATGGGAGAATCTACTCCTCGATAGACCACACCCGTACTAGCAACGTCCTTATTTTTACGAAAAAACACGTCATTTTTAGGGTAAAAATATAGTGGATGACGTATCTAAGGGAGAATGCACTCCTCGATAGATATCATCTAAAAAACGCTCGACAGACATTGATGAAAACTTCCATTCCTTTATAAATATTTCGGTACAAATCATGAGTCTTTGATCAAAATAAAAGAAGTACATTGATAGTTTCCATCTTTCTTCGAGGTCTACAAAGTACTATGTTAAGAGTCTCATCTTCTTTTTCCTGAACCCTTTGGCAAGTTTCCCAAAATGATTGAAGAACTCAGTCACCTTTGGTGGTAGCTGAAGGAAATGGTTCATACGAATGTGGATGGATGCCTCTTCAAATCTCTCCACCAGTTGGGAAGTGCGATATTGGAGCTTATCCGTCATGTCCTCGTATTTTCTTTTCCATGCTTCCTTTTCATTTATTACATCCTTCACTACCAATTTCCATCCCTTTACCTATTCTGCGTGACGTTGAGCTTCAACTCTTTTAGAGTCTTTTATTTTGGTTCTGAGCCAATTTTCTCTCATGTTGGCTTCTGCTAGTAGCTCGCGATACTTGGCTGCTTTGTTCCATCCTCGATCGAAGTACAGTTCTGTTTGGGCCAAGGATTCTTGTAGGGATTCAATTATCTCTTATAGTATATGTATTGTTTCAACATGAACCCCTACGTTTGTCTCAAGCTCTTTTTTCTTCCTTTGAAGTTTGACAAGCATCTTTTCTTGATATTCTATCTTTGCCAACAGCTCTAGAATTTCTGCTTCTTTGTCTTTTCTTGCCCTTTTCGCACGACTCGGGGCTTCGTGGGCATCGGCGCATTCATCTTTCAAATGCTCAATCTGTAAACTTAGCTTCTGTGCTTGGCTTCAGAGTGTGACAATAGTTATTTCGGTAGCTTGGTTCTTCTCATCTAAAACCCTCATCTGAGTTTTTAAAATTTCGATTTCTTTCAACATCTGATCTTCAGTAAGAGGATTATTTTCACTATGGAGAGGGGATGCAGGTCTTGGGAGGAAACCTCTTCTTGCTTCTCTCCATACTTCATATCTTTTTATGTGAGCTATCATTCGCCTCCCTAATTCCTCAGGTCCTTTCATATGAAGATCATTCCATGTTGACCTTATTGCTATTATTTGACTCTTGATGCTTTCACTTTCTTGGTATAGGAAGAATACCCCACCGAGCAGGTCTTCGGGGGGTTCATCCTGTGTCCACTTGAGCTGACGCATCACCAAAGCCGGTGAATATGATACACAACCTTTGGGACCCATCAATGGAAAATTTGAAAAACTTCCACAGTTGAACACAACTGAATCTCCATTGTACCATGGGCACATCCAACTAAATGATCGCTATTCGATCTGATCAAACTCTTGTTTCCATTCATATAGCTTACATAGCTTTAGTTGCATGCGAGCGAATCCTTTCAGCTGGTCATTTGTTCTATCAATTTTATCGCGAGCGTACGAGTGAGTCATGATCCAAACATACAATATTGATGCTCAACATCGCAGTTTCCCTTGTTGATTCTGATGACAAACATGTAGGGAGAGGAAAGTTTCAGCTAAGATAGTAGGGACCGGGTTCACACCATGTTCTTCAACCCTATAGAAAACATCCATGACTGACTGATCAATCAGATCTGGTGCAAAAGGAAAGAGCACCAACCCATATATCATGAAGGGTAGTACTTTGTTGAAAGTAACCCATCATTGTTACTAGGCCAGCTTGTTAAGATACACTTCCAAAAATCGCCTCTTCAATCCTTTGGTGGTTCCTTTTTCCGTTTTCTCTAACTGTTCGGGTTGGAGCTCCAATAGACTTGCTATCTTCCAATCTATTACATATTGGCCATAATACATGTAGACGCGGGTCCTCTTTTGAATTGGCAGTCTTAGCATATAAGCATACTCTTCCTTGGTCGGAGTGATGTCTAAGTTAGGCAATTCAAAACACCTCAAAGTTGAATTCCAATATTGGGCCATTGCACTCAGAGCGGGTGCTTCCACTGGAACACGCAATAGGTCCAATATTCTACCATACTTGCTGACAAAGTCTGAGCGTGCTTTTTCTGGCATTTGCTGGCTGAGTTCACATAAACCCTTCATGTCATTGAGTGTCACATCGATCTTGATACTTTTCTTGGAACAACTCGCATTGCTAGTACTCTTTTCGAAACCAAACTTTTCCATTTTCTTGCTATAAGGTGAATGCCAAAGTCTTCCAACAAAGAGGCATAAGCGAAGAAAAAACAAAAAATGAGTATAGTGAAGCAAATATATCTTGCATGATTCATGTTGTATGAGACCCAATGGGGTTGAAAACCCTGATGGGCATGCTGCCAATGCATCACCTTCATTATGACATAACGCCTATTAGATGTGCAATAATATTCGAATATGTCATTCAAGTTTGAGGCGGTAATGTGACTCCCCTAGTTTTGTTAATATTCACAATGAACATGTATGACAATTTATGATTATGATGATAGAGAGAGGAAAGAAAAGTACGCCCCCTTTTGTCCTAGGCCAGGTAAAACCTAAGGATGGACACACCCTAAGGTTAGGACTCTAAATAGGTCGGCCACTAGGTTTACTCTATTAGTGACAATTGGGACGGGTCTAGACCTCTAAAAGTCATGGTCCCCAGATTGCCCTTGTAAGGATCTGATTCATGAATCTAGCCAAAAGTAGGGATAAACCCTCTCAATATGACTATTCCATGATATCATGTACAATCTGAGTGGTGAACCGACAAGTATCAGGGAGGTACAAGACCTCTTCAATGACAATGTCGGGGCACCGCCTAATCCTTGGGTTTTTGAGCAAGCTCGGGTATAGAGCTAAGTGTGTGTGCAATATGTGATAGTGATGTGTGTGAAGGAGGCATACAAACCTGTAACACTTAAAAATAAAAAAGAAAAGAAAAGACAAGAAAACCTGTAAAACAAAAACATAGGTATATATAAAAATGGTTATAAGTCCTCTACCCTATTGTTAAAACTTGGGGAAAAAGAAAAGAAAGGAGGAGGAAACAAAAACATTGTTAGTGAAACATATATAAGAATAACATGAGTTAAAATGCATGTACAACTAATTTTTCTCATTTAAATAAAAGGAAAACCCAACAAAAAGGACAATCCAAACAAACATCACTAAAAATAAAAAACATTTTTTTAGTTTTGTCATTTTATTATTGTAAGGAAAAAAACATCAAGATATAGCCATAAAAGGTAAAACAAATAAGCTACAAGTTACTAAAAATTTGCAAAACCAATTTTTACGGGCTTGACTCTCTTAAAAGGATCCCTAATGGAGTCGCCATCTGTCGTGGTCGAAAGGAAAAACTTGGTTTTTCTTTTAGAGAAAAAAAAACATGGAGTCGCCATCAACTTCATTTAATTTCAGGAAAGTTGGAAAACCCTTTAAGAAAAAGCTTTGGGTTCGGGAGTCGATTACGTCTAGGGAAGGCATGGAGACTTAACCCCACGGCACCCTAGAACATCCATAAAAAATGGTTACCCAAAATTAGTTGTGTAAATTATTAATAACTTTGAAAATATTTGTTTTACCCCGAAAATCGTTTTTTTTAAAGAAAAATATTTTTTAGTTGTGAAATTTTTTATTAAACCTAAATGAGTTTGAACTTGGCACGTAAGTCCACAGGGCAACCTCAAAATCTAAAGGGTTGAACATGACACTTGTCATAGAGCAACCCAAGAAATAAGATTGTTTTAATTAAGTGACCATCTTCTATTTTTATGTAAAATAAATAATTTTACCTCTTGGAAATAGAACAGAAATGAAACATAGAAATGAAACGTTTTACTAACTTATTCAGTAAACAAAGACACAAAAATAAGAATGTCAAGAGAAACTTATGAATAATATCAACAAAGAGAACAAGGATTACCAAGTGAGAGCAGAACAACAATGATTTTGTTTCCTCCTAGTGGTAAGATTTCAAGATCGAAACCCTTACATTTCAATTTCAATGACTCTTTTAACTCTTCCTTATTCTGAAAATTTGGAACCACTCTAATGACAGAGAAGAGAAAAAAAAATAAAACACCTAATCTCTTTTCTTCACAAAGAAAATATCAGATAAAAATTCACTCTCCCTCCTCTCCGTCCTCGTCCCTCTCTCTGATTTTTTTTCTCCCTTTTTATAGATGGAGGAGAGGGCTTCATGCTTCTTCTTACCCAGCGGCTTCAAGGTTGGTCTTCACGAAATCCGGGGCTTGGGTGGTTCTGAGCAAAAATAGCGTGTGTCCAGATAGGGGCGGCGCGAGCAGTGGAAAGGAGGTGATTTGATGTGAATGTTACATGTTTGAAGAGAGAAGGAGGTGGGGGGTTTTGTATGATATGTAAGATGGGTTTTTTTAGGATTAGGAGTGGGGTTGCTAGGTTAAAAAGAGGGAGGAGATGAGGAAGAAGAAGAACCAACGGGTAGAGGAGGCGCATAGGCGGTTGGAGAGTGGGAGGAGGAAAAGAGGTCTTGTCTGATATGTAAAATAGGGTTTTTTAGGGTTAGGAGAAGTAACTCCATCTCCTTTCTTCTTTACATTGATTGTCCTTTTCTCCTTCTTTTATTCGTCATTTCTTCATTATCTTCTTCTTCTTTCTTTATTCTTTAGCCTCTAGCCTGAAAATAAAATTACAGTGGACAATGGACGGAACCTCCTCGTCCAACAGAAAATTAGATATGCAATGGACGGAAGCTCCTCGTCTAACAAAAAATTAAATATGCAATGGAATGGACGGGACCTTCTCGTCCAACAGTAAATGCAATGCAATGGAATGGACGGGACCTTCTCGTCCATCACATTTGTGCTTGCTGTTGGACAGGGAAGCCCCGTCCATCACATTTGTACTTGCTGTTGGACGGAGAAGTCCCGTCCATCACATTTGTACTTGCTGTTGGACGGGGAAGCCCCGTCCATCACATTTGTGCTTGCTGTGGACGGGGAAGTCTCGTCCATCATGTTGCACTTGCTGTTGGACGGGGAAGTCCCGTCCATCACATTTGTACTTGTTGTTGGACGGGGAAGCCCCGTCCATCACATTTGTACTTGTTGTTGGACGGGGAAGCCCCGTCCATCACATTTGTACTTCCTGTTGGACGGGGAAGTCCCGTCCATCACATTTGCACTTGCTGTGGACGGGGAAGTCCCGTCCATCATGTGAGACTTGCTGTTGGATGTGAAAGTCTCGTCCATCACATTTTCACTTGCCAATGGACGGGGTGGTCCCGTCCTGTCATTACACTTGCTGGTGGACGGGGTGTTCCCGTCCATTGCTTTGCCCTTGCTGTGGGCCCCGTCCTGTCCACTGCACTTGCCAATGGACGGGGTGGTCCCGTCCAGTCATTACACTTGCTGGTGGACGGGTTGTTCCCGTCCATTGCTTTGCACTTACTGTTGGCCCCGTCCAGTCCACTGCACTTGCCAATGGACGGGGTGGGCCCGTCCAGTCATTACACTTGTTGGTGGACGGGGTGTTCCCGTCCATTGCTTTGCACTTGTTGTTGGACCCGTCTAGTCCACTGCACTTGCCAGTGGATGGGGTGGTCCCGTCCAGTCATTACACTTGCTGGTGGACGGGGTGTTCTCGTCCATTACTTTGCACTTGTTGTTGGCCCTGTCTAGTCTACTGCACATGCCAATGGACGGGGTGGTCCCGTCCAGTCATTACACTTGCTAGAGGACGGGGTGGTCCCGTCCAGTCTTGCTCCTCTTATTTCTGTTGGACAAGGGGGTTCCGTCCACTTCAATTATTTTTAATTTCCGTTGGACGAGGAGGTTCCGTCCACTGCAATTATCCTTTTTGTTGGACGAGGACGTTCGTCCAGTGTTTATCTACTTTTGCATATCTAAGTTTCAATTGGGACGAAGAGATTCCGTCCCCTGCAATTTTATTTTCAGGCTGAAGTCTAAAGAATAAGGAAAGAAGAAGGAGAAGATAAGGAAGAAAGGACGAAGAAAACAAGGAGAAAAATGCAATCAACAAAAAGGAAAGGAAGCTGAGTTACGCCTCCTACCCACTTTACATACCAGGCAAGACCTCTTTTCCTCCTCTACCCATTGGTCCTCCTTCTTCCTTACCTCCTCCCTTGTTTTAACCTGGTAACCCTACCCCTAACCCTAAAAAGCCATCATGCACATCAGACAAAAAACCCCCATCTCCTTTCTCTTTTCAAGCGTGCAACCCTCACATCAAATCACCACCTTTCTGCTACTCATGCCACCCCGTCTGGGCACACGCTATTTCTGCTCAAAACCCCCAATCTCCTTTCTCTTTTCAAGTGTGCAACTCTTACATCAAATCACCACCTTTCTGCTACTCATGCCACCCTGTCTGGGCACACGCTATTTCTGCTCAACCCCCCCATCTCCTTTATCTTTTCAAGCGTGCAACCCTCACATCAAATCGCCACCTTTCTGCTACTCATGCCACCCCGTCTGGGCACACGCTATTTCTGCTCAAACCCCCCCATCTCCTTTCTCTTTTCAAGCGTGCAACCCTCACATCAAATCACCACCTTTCTGCTACTCATGCCACCCCATTTGGGCACATGCTATTTCTGCTCATAAACCCTTTTTTTTTGCACCTCCTCTACCCATTGGTCTTTTCTTTTTTTTCTTCCATCTCCTCCCTTTCTTTAACCTAGCAGCCTCACTCCAAACCCTAAAAAGCCTTCATACCCATTAGACAAAAATCCCCATCTCCTTCCCTTTTCAAGCGTGCAACCCTCATATCAAATCCCCTCCTTTCCGCTGTTCAGAACGGCACCAGGCCTTGGGTATTCGTGCAAGCCGACCTTGAAGTCAATGGAGAAGAAGCAAGAAGCCCTCTCCTCCATCTATAAAAGGGAGGGGGAGAGGAACATTTAGGGAGAACACTGTTCTTGAGAAAACGAAAGATCAGAGAAGAGATAGAGAGGAAAGATACAAAGAAAAGAGAAAAGAAAGAGAGATTCTTGTTGTGAGGAGGAGAGATCGGAGATCCGAGTTTCCACTTCTCTTCCCTGTTACCAGAGTGGCTAAGAAAGAAGAGCTGAAGGAGCCATGGAGATTGAATGTAAAGGCTTCGATCTTAAAATCTTACCACTGGGAGTAAACAAAATCATTTTTATTCTGCTCCCATTTGGTAATCTTTGTTCTTTTCATTGACATTATTAATAAATTTCTCTTGACACTCTTATTTCCACGTGTTTCTGTTCTCTGAATAAGTTGGTAAAAGATCTCATCTCTAAGTTTCTGTCCTATTTTTAAGAAATAAAAATTACTTATTTTACATAAAAAAATAAAAGGATGATCACTTGATTAAAACAACTTCTTGGGTTGCCCTATGACAAGTGTCATGTTCAACCCTTCAGAATTAGGGGTTGCCCTATGGACTTACGTGCCATGTTCAACCTCATTTTAGCTACAATAAAGAGGTCCACAATGGGTAAAACAAATGTTTCAAAGTTACTAATAATTTACACAACTAATTTTGGGTAACCATTTATGGATGTTCCAGGGTGCCGTGGGGTTAAGTCTCCATGCCTTCCCTAGACGTAATCGACTCCCAAACCCGAAGCTTTTCTTAAAAGGTTTTCCAACATCCTTGAAACGAAATAAAGTTGGTGGCGACTCCATGTTTTCTCTCTAAGAGTAAAAGCAAGTTTTTTTAGGTCGCTACAGATGGCGACTCCATTGGGGAGTTCTTTTAAGAGAGTCAAGCCCATAAAAATTGGTTTTGAAAATTTTTAGTAACTTGTAGCTTATTTGTTTTACCTTTTATGGCTGTATCTTACCGTTTTTTTTCCTTGCAAAAATTAAATGACAAAACCAAAAATGTTTTTATTTGCAGTGCTGTTTGTTTGGATTGTCCTTTTGATTGGATTTTTCCTCCTATTTAATAAGAAGAGATAGTGGTGCATGCGTTTAACTCACGTTATTATTATATATGTTGCACTAACAATGATTTTGTTTCCCCCTCCTTTATTTTCTTTTCCCATGTTTTAACAATAGGATATAGGACTTATAACCTTTTTTATATGTATCTATGTTTGTGTTTTGCAGGTTTTTCTTGTCTTCTCTTTTTAATTTTACTTTTAAGTGTTACAGGTTTGTATGCCCCCTTTCACACACATCACTATCACATATTGTACACACACTTAGCTCTATACCCGAGCTTGCTCAAAAACCCAAGGATTAGGCGGTGCTCTGACGTTGTTATTGAAGAGGTCTTGTACCTCCCTAATACTGGTCAGTTCACCACTCAGATTGTACATGAGGTCGTGGAATAGTCATATTGAGAGGGTTTATCCCTACTTGTGGTTAGATTCATGAATCATACTCTTATGAGGGCAATCTGGGGACCATGACTTTTAGAGGTCTAGACCCGTCCCAACTCTCACTAATAGAACAGACCTAGTGGCCAACCTGTTTAGGGTCCTAACCTTAAGGCGTGTCCATCCTTAGGTTTTACCCGGCTTACGGCAAAAGGGGGCGTACTTTCTTTCCCTCCTCTATCATCATAAGTATAAATTGTCATGCATGCTCATCGTGAATATTCATAAAACTAGGGGCATCACATTGCTGCCCCAAACCTGAATGACATATTCAAATATTATTGCACACCTAATAGGCGTTATGTCATAATGAAGGTAATGCATACCCATTAGGGTTTTCAACCCCACTGGGTCCATGAAACATGAATCATGCAAGATATATTTGTTTCACTATACTCATTTTTTTTCGTTGTGTCCCTTTGTTGGAAGATTTTGGTATTCACCTTATAGCAAGAACCATGGAAAAGTTTGGTTCAGAAAAAAGTACTAGCAACGCGAGTTGTCCCAAGAAAAATATCAAGATCGATGTGACACTCAATGACGTGAAGAGACTATGTGAGCTCGGCCAGCAAATGCTAGAAAAAGCACGCTCAGACTTTGCCAGCAAGTATGGTAGAATATTAGATCTGTTGCGTGTTCCAGTGGAAGCTCCCGCTCTGAGTGCATTGGCCCAATATTGGAACTCAACTTTGAGGTGTTTTGAATTGCCTAACTTGGACATCACTCCAACCATGGAAGAGTATGCTTATATGCTATGACTGACCATTCAAAAGAAGACTCGCTTCTACATGTATTATGGCCAATATGTAACAGATTGGAAGATAGCAAGTCTATTGGAGCTTCAACCGGAACAGATAGAGAAAGCAGAAAAGAGAACCACCAAAGGGTTGAAGAGGCGATTTTTAGAGGTGTATCTTCACAAGCTGGGCCAGCAACAATGATGGGTTACTTTCAACAAAGTACTAGCCCTCATGATATATGGGTTGGTGCTCTTTCCTTTTGTACCAGATCTGATTTATCAGTCAGCCATGGATGTTTTCTATAGGGTCTAAGAATATGGTGTGAACTCGGTCCTTGCTATCTTAGCTGAAACTTTCCTCCCCCTACAGGTTTGTCATCAGAATCAACAAGGCAAGCTGCGATGTTGTGCATCAATATTGTATGTCTGGATCATGACTCACTTGTACGCTCATGATAAAATTGATAGAATAGATGACCCGCTGAAAGGATTCACTCGCATGCAACTAAAGTCACGCAAGTTATATGAGTGGAAGCAAGAGTTTGATCAGATCGACCCGCGGTCATTTAGTTGGATGTGCCCATGGTATAACGGAGATTCAGTTGTATTCAGCAGCGGAAGTTTGTCAAACGTGCCGTTGATGGGTCCCAGAGGTTGTGTATCATACTCACCAGCTTTGGTAATGCGTCAACTCAAGTGGACGCAGGATGAACCCCCCAAAGAACTGCTCGAGGGGATATTCTTTCTATACCAAGAAGGTGAAGGCATCAAGATCCAAACGATAGCAGTAAGGTCAGCATGGAATGACATTCGTATAAAAGGACAGGAGGAATTGGGAAGGCGAGTCATAGCTCACACAAAAAGATATGAGGTATGGAGAGAATCAAGAAGAGGTTTCCCCTCAAGACCTGCAGCTCCTCTCCATAAGGAAAATAATTCTCTGACCAAAGACCAAATGTTAAAAGAAATCGAAGTTTTAAAAGCTCGGATGAGGATTTTTGATAAGAAAGACCAAGCTGCCGAAGTAACTATTATCACGCTCCAAAGACAAGTGCAGAAGCTGAGTTTACAGATTGAGCATTTGAAGGATGAATGCGCCGATGCCCACGAAGCCCCAAGTCGTGCAAAAAGGGCAAGAAAAGACAAAGAAGCAAAAATTAAGGAGAATGCACCCCGAGATGTCGCTGAAGATCAAAGAAGAAGTGACCAAGCAGCTGGAGGCTGGCTTTCTGGAAGTAGCTAGACACCCGGAATGGGTAGCTAATATTGTTCCGGTACCAAAGAAGGATGGGAGGGTCAGAATGTGCGTGGACTACCGAGACCTGAATAAAGCCAGTCCAAAGGATGATTTCCCCCTACGTCATATTGATGTCCTTATGGACAGTATAGCCAGAAGTCACAGGTTTTCTTTCATGGACGGGTATTCTGGGTACAATCAGATCCTCATGGACAATGACGATAAATAAAAGACAACTTTTATCACTCCTTGGGGAACTTTTTGTTACAAAGTGATGCCTTTTGGATTAAAGAACGCTGGGGCCACTTACCAACGTGCTATGGTGGCATTGTTCCATGATATGATGCATAAGGAGGTAGAGGTATACGTTGATGATATAGTGGCCAAGTCTAAGGAAGGAGAAAGCCATGTGGCAGTTCTGAGAAAGTTGTTCGAGCGGCTAAGAAAGTACAAGTTACGCCTCAATCCTGCAAAATGTACTTTTGGTGCGTCCGCAGGGAACTTACTTGGCTTTGTTGTCAGTAGAGAAGGAATAAAGGTGGACCCTAACAAGGTGGAAGCAATACGCGATATGACAGCACCTAAGAACGAGCGAGAAGTAAGGGGTTTTCTTGGAAGATTGAACTACATTGCACGATTCATTGCAAATCTGACTAGCACATGTGAACCAATCCTCAAACTCCTTAGGAAGAATAATCCAGGAAGATGGGATGATGACTGTCAAGAAGCCTTTGATAAGATAAAGGCATATCTACTGAATCCCCCAATGTTGGTACCACCTACCTAAGGTCGTCCATTATTACTCTACCTCACCGTATTGCCAACCTCAATTGGGGCAATGCTAGGACAACATGATGAATCTGACAGGAAGGAGCATGCAATTTATTATTTGAGCAAGAAGTTTAACGCCTGTGAGGCTCGTTATATGGAAATAGAGAAGACTTGTTGTGCACTAGTATGGGCCTCCAGAAAACTCAGACAGTACATGTTATATCACACCACTTGGCTAATTTCTCGAATGGATCCTTTGAAGTATATCTTCGAAAGTCCTTATATCTCCTTAAGGGTTTCGAAGTGGCAAGTGATATTGTTAGAATTTGACATCAAATATATGACCCAGAAGTCCATCAAAGGAAGTGTGATTGCTGACCATTTAGCAGAAAATCCTCTTGAGGATGGATGGCCTATCAATTCTGAGTTTCCAGATGGAGAGGTAATGTCCCTTGAGGAAGACGAAGAACAGAAAGATATGTGGAAAATGTATTTTGATAGAGCAGTCAATATGAATGGCAGTGGTATAGGAGCAGTGGTTATCTCACCAAGTGGCAGGCAATATCCGATGGCCGTAAAACTGAAATTCGAAAGTACAAATAATATTGCAGAATACGAAGCATGTGATGGTGGATTGCAAATGGCACTTGAACTGGGTATAAAGCAGTTGAAAGTCTTCGGGGATTCAGCTTTAATCATTTATCAAGTCAATGGTGAGTGGCAGACCAAGGATTCCAAGTTGATCCTGTATCAGAAATACTTGACTCAGTTGATTGCAAAGTTCGATGAGATTACTTTCTCGCATTTAAGTCAAGACAAGAATCAATTTGCTGATGCTTTAGCCACACTAGCTGCCATGACCAAGCTGGATATCCATGTCAATGTCCAACCCATCCAAATTAGAGTGCAGGATGAACCAACGTACTATGCTCATGTGGAAGGAGAACCTGATGTTAAGCCTTGGTATCATGATATCAAGCGATATATTCAGACCAAGGAATACCCGGTGGAGGCGAGCGAAGTAAATAAAAGACCATTCGAAGACTGGCTATGGCCTTTTTCTTGAACAAGGAAGTCTTGTATAAAAGAGGATATGATGGTACCCTACTCAGATGTGTGGATGCTCGTGAAGCTAAATTGATCATGATCGAAGTTCATGAAGGAATCTGTGGGACTCATACCAATGGTCACATGATGGCTAGGAAGATCTTGAGAAGTGGTTATTATGGGTCTACTATGGAGTCATATTGTATGGAGCATGTTCGTAAATGCTAAAAATGCCAGATGCATACAGACCGGGTTAATGCACCTGCGTTTCCACTGCACAGTTTAGCATCCCTATGGCCTTTTTCGATGTGGGGAATAGATGTCATCGGTCCCATTAATCCCAAGGCTTCCAATGGTCATCGTTTCATTTTGGTGGCGATAGACTATTTCACTAAATGGGTAGAAGCTGCTTCATATGGCAACATAACTCAAAGGGTGTTTCTCAAATTCCTCAAGAAGGACCTTGTCTGTAGATACGGGATCCTGGAGAGGATAATCACAGATAATGCTGCTAATCTTAATGGTACCGAGATTCAAAAGTTTTGCGATGGCTTCAAAATCAAACACCACAATTCGGCTCCTTATAGGCCTCAAATGAATGGTGCAGTTGAAGCAGCAAACAAAAATGTCAAGAAGATCATTGCCAAGATGGTTGTAAACTATAAGGACTGGCATGAAATGCTGCCATATGCCCTATATGCTTATCGGACTAACATACGATCAAGCACTGGGGCAACTCCTTTCTCTCTGGTATACGGGATGGAGGTTGTCTCACCTATCGAAGTAGAACTCCCTTCGCTAAGAGTCTTGATGGAAGCAGACTTAGAAGAGTCTGAGTGGGTGAAAACTCGATATGAGCAGTTGAACATGATAGAAGAGAAAAGGATGATAGCTATCTGTCACGGGCAATTGTATCAAAACATAATGGCAAGAGCTTTCAATAAAAAGGTTCATCCTAGAGAGTTTCGTGCGGGAGACCTGGTCTTAAAGAAAATTCTCCCTAGCCAAGAGGATACCCAAGGAAAATGGGCACCAAATTACGAAGGCCCTTACATTGTCAAACAAGCATTCTCGGGAGGTGCTTTGATTCTGCAAAACATGGATGGGGAAGAGCTACCAAGGCCAGTAAACTCTGATGCTGTGAAAAAATTCTACGCTTGAAGGCCCGCTAGGTTGAAAACCCGAAAGGGTAGCCTACGTAAAAGTTAGGGCAAAAGAATAATATAAAAGCAAAGGCCCGCTAGGTTGAAAACCCGAAAGGGCGACCTAGGCAAAAGTTAGGGCAAAGAAACCTTAGGCTGAAAATCTACAAGGGAAGCCTAGGAGGAGAATAGGGTCCAATACTTCTGCAAGCACCCGCTGGGGCAATTTTATCCGGCGGAGTACACTGGGGCAAAATTAGTAGGGAATGATCGAAGAAGGTGTGTTTGAGGAATCAGAAACAGGAGCCAAGATCTGTGTCATCAAAAGACTGAGGGGAATCAATTAAATGAAAGTCAAGGGACCAACACTGGGGCAAATTTTATATGATTTTCATAATTTCTTTGCTTATCTTTGTTTTTTTTTCCTTCACGATCCCTTCTGTAACTTTGTTCCCATTGTTATTGTCTTTTAACAACCTAAATTCTCATATTAAGGCAAGAGGTTTTCTTCCAATGGTAGCACCAATGAATGGTTTAAACCAAGAGGGCTCAATACTTCAGATTCAGTGGAAGAGGTAGCATGCACTGGACGACAAAAGAATGATGCGAATGGGCTTACATAACATTTGGAGTTTATCAGATTCTTGGGTGACCAATGTTGTTAAAAGAATGGGTGATGCCTCGTCCCAGAGTGGACGATGAACAAGGGTTTGGTTGGTAGAAGTTTTTCCAGGGAGCAATTGGTTTTGTTATCCTCAAAAGGAAGGGATTCTCATTTGTTTCAGATCACTAATAATTTTATTTTCGAGCTCCGAGGCTCACTACACCTTTATTTTCGAGCTTTAAGGCTCATTGCATATTTACTTTCTATTGGACGAGGAGGTTTCGTCCATTGCATGTTTATTTTCTGTTGGACGAGGAGGTTCCGCCCATTGTATTTAATTTTCTGTTGGACGAAGAGGTTCCGCCCACTGCATGTTTGTTTTCGAGCTCTGAGGCTCACTGCAAGTTTATTTTCGAGCTCTGAGGCTCACTGCATTTCTTTATTCTCGAGCTCTGAGGCTCACTGCAAGTTTATTTTCGAGCTTTGAGGCTCACTGCAATTTTATTTTCGAGCTCTGAGGCTCACTGCAAGTTTATTTTCGAGCTCTAAGGCTCATTACAAGTTATTTTTGAGCTCTGAGGCTCACTGTACTTTTTATTTTCGAGATTTGAGGCTCATTGCAAGTTTATTTTCGAGCTCTGAGGCTCGCTGCATATTTACTTTCCTGTTGGGCGAAGAGGTTCCGTCCACTGCATGTTTGTTTTCGAGCTCTGAGGCTCACTACAAGTTTATTTTCGAGCTCTGAGGCTCACTGCATTTCTTTATTCTCGAGCTGTGAGGCTCACTGCAATTTCATTTCCAAACTGTAAGGTTTTCTTCTGAGCTCTTCATGTTTTTCGAACAAAATATATGTTCATTTTCTTTACTTGTTCATTACTACAATACATGAGAAGTCACGACTAATCATGTCTTCTAGTATGTAACAAGTAAAGAGGGCAACTGCGAACACCCATTTTGTCCGTCTTTTATTGTAACATTACACTTCAAGTAGACTAATAATAATAAAAAGAAAAATGAAGAAAGTAGGGAACTCATAGCTAATTTGTTGTTGGTCCCGTCCATCACATATGGGACTTGCTGTTGGACGGGGAAGCCCCGTCCATCATATTTACACTTGCTGTTGGATGGGTGATAAGCCTCTGGTTATCTAGATTTTTAACTAGTAAGATCATGGTTTTTGTGCCAATTATTAGAGCTCAATCTCGTTTTTGCCCGAATTTGGATTTAATTGTCCTCAAGCAACATTTTGAGTTTCTTAAGTAATTTAGGGCGTTTTAGTTAATTATGAGTCAAATAAAGCATTTAATGCTATTTCATATTTTTAGATTAAAAGGGAATCACTTAGAGCCAAGGGAATGGAGAAAGCAGTGGAAAATGCAATTCTGGAAGTTTCGCCTCGCGAGAAGCGACTCACCTCGCGAGCCTGAAGACCAGCCTGAACAGCAACAGTCACCCTTTCTGTCTCGCCTCGCGAATCACTATCTTGCCTCGCGAGCCTGAAGGCTCGACTGTACCAGAGAATGTCACCCTTTCGATCTCGCCTCGCGAATCACCATCTCGCCTCGCGAGAACCCAATTTTGAACTCGCGCCACTTCTAATATTCGCCTCACGAGAGGCTACTCGCCTCGCGAGCGGGGGCAAATCCTGAGGGTTATAAATTGCTGTTTTAGGGCAGATTAGAGGGAACTTTTGATATTCACTACTGCGAATTATTTTTGAGGCTTTGTGTTACGTTTGTAATGGAGAACTAATTCCTTGAGATTAGTCTGCTGTAATCGGTTTCCGCCGCACATGAGGTTCTATAATTCCCAATCTTATTGCTATTCTCTTTCAATACTATGCTATATGTCTTGTTTGCTTAATTCAAGTTCTATAGGATAAGTATTGATTTATTTTGATGATTCCATGTTCCTATACCTTGATCGCGTTTGCTTAATTCACGTGTGTTGATCGTGTTTGCTTAATTCACGAGCGCTTCATCCCGTTTGCTTAATTCGGGAATAGGAACATGTATCTCGTAGTGTCGATTGCGCTTGTTTAATTGCCGCTACAATCGAAAAGGGATTAGAATCCTCTTAGGGCGTGGAATTATGTGAACCGATGAGAGTTGGGAAACCGCAAACAGTAGATTAATCGTTTTTAGCTTATTGATAATCATTTATTTGCATTGTTTTTCTTAATTGAATCATTCAACTTCAACCCCCCCCGACAAAAAAAACTGATTTTAAGGTTAATAACAATCCAAGAGTCCTTGTGATACGATACTCGAGTTGTCGTGCCCTAGCTGCAGTTTTTAAACCACTCGTTCTTTTTGACCCGCGTGTGACAGCGTGTCAAAATTGGCGCCGTTGCCGGGGTCTCTTGTTGTTATTAACGGATTTGCTGATTAATTTCTGAATTAGTTCTGGCTACTAGGTCTGGTTGTTCTAATCTGTTTGATTTTGATCCTGAAATTGAAAGAACTTTGCACACACGCCGTAGAGCAATTCAGGCTAGCACTAGTTCACCAACCAGTAGCGATTCTGATTCTGTACTTGCTTTTGATAACATGGCTGATCAAAGAACATTAAGACAGCTTGCTGCTCCTGATGTTAATTATAATGGTTTGTGTATTGAATATGCTGATGTTGTTGCTCCTTTTGAATTAAAATCTGGTTTAATACACTTGATGCCAAGGTTTAGTGGTCTTGCAGGTGAGGATCCGCACAAGCATCTGAAGGAATTCCAGGTTGTCTGCTCTACACCTTTGAGATCGGAAGGAATAACAGAAGACCATATCAAGATGAGAGCCTTCCCATTCTCGCTTCAAGGTGCTGTGAAGGATTGGTTGTATTACCTTGAACCGAATTATGTTACAACCTGGAATGATTTGAAGAAGGTCTTCCTAGAGAGATACTTCCCTGCCTCCAGAGCTGCATCAATCAAGAAGGAGATATGTGGTATTAGACAGGGCAATGAATCATTGGCTGAGTATTGGGAGAGATTCAAGAAGTTGGTGTCCAGTTGTCCTCAGCACCAGATTTCCGAGTAGCTGCTTATTCAGTACTTTTATGAGGGGTTGCTACCGATGGATAGAAACATTTTGGGTGCTGCTAGTGGGGGAACACTTGTTGATAAGACTCCAGCCGCTGCCAAGTCACTGATTGAGAACATGTCACTCAACTCCCAGCAGTTCACAACCAGAAACAACTCTGTCGAGACAAGGGGTGCGAATGAGATCCATGGTTCTTCTTCCAACAAGGCCCTTGAAACCAGAATTGATGAGCTTACTTCTTTAGTGAAACAGCTGGAAGTGGATAAAGTTCAAACAGCAAGGTTGTGTGGCATTTGTACTTCTCCTGAGCACCTGTCCGATGCATGCCCCATTCTGAAAGATGAGTCGGTCACTGATTAGCCTCAAGCATATGCAGCCAATATTTACAATCAAGGCAACAATCAGAATAGGTACAGCATCCCTGACCTCTCCACTAATAAGTACCACCCCAACTGGAGGAACCATCCGAACCTTCGGTATGGAAACTCATCTACACAACAACAGTTGATGTTACCACAACAGAACTCTCCTCAAGTGACCACCTCTGCACCTTCCGGACCTTCACTAGAGGACCTTGTCAAGCAAATGGCTGCACAAAATCTCCAGTTTCAGCAGCGAACGGATTCTAGTATTCATGCTTTGCAAACACAGATTGGACAGCTTGCCACTTCGATGAATGCCATGCAACAAGCTCAAGGATCGAACCAACTACCTGCTCAACCATTAGTGAATCCTAATGTCCCAAATCCTAATGTGAGTGCAATGACTTTGAGATCCGGAACAGTTGCAGAACCAGCCCCTGAAAAGGATAAAGTTGTTGAGGTAACACCTGAACCTTCTGTCGTTGTTGAAGCTGAGAAAGAGTATGTGCCACCAATCCCCTTCCCGCAAAGAGTGCTGAAAAGTAAAAAGATTGATGAGGAAGACAAAGAGAAAGAGATTCTGGATGTATTCAGAAAGGTGGTAGTGAACATTTTGCTCCTTGATGCGATTAAGCAGGTTCCGATATATGCAAAGTTTCTAAAGGATTTGTGCACACACAAGAGGAGGTTGAAGGGTAATGAGAGAGTCAATTTGGGGAGAAATGTCTCAGCCCTCATTCAACCTAAGCCTGCACCTGAAAAGGTTACTGTTTTGGCCCTCAGTCAGGCAATGCCACAGAAATGCAAGGATCTGGGAACTTTTGCTATTCCATGCACCAATGGGGACAGTAAATTCGACAATTGCATGTTGGATTTAGGAGCTTCTATTAATGTCATGCCCACTTCTGTTTTCAACAATCTTGATCTTGGTCCTTTGCAACATACAGGTCTTACTATTCAGTTGGCAAACAGGACCAATGATCGCCCCATTGGAGTGGTAGAAGATGTGCTGGTACAAGTTAATGACTTGATTTTCACTACTGATTTTTACATCCCGGATATGGCAGGGGAGACAAATTCAAGCAGATCACCAATCATTCTGGGCAGACCGTTCATGAAAACGGCGAAGACAAAGATTGATGTTGATGATGGAACCATGTCCATGGAATTTGGTGACATTGTTGCAAAATTCAACATTTTTGATGCTATAAAGCATCCCTTGGAAGAGCACTCTGTCTTTCAAATAGATTTGCTCTCTGAAATTGTTGATGACACTTATGATGACTTGGTTGCTGATTTCCCATCTATTTCTGGTTTTGATGATGTTTATTCATGTGCTGATTGTACTAACACTGACCCTTGTGCTGTTTGTGCTGAGATTGATGCTACCTTGCAGGGTGACAGTGTAAGTGAAGATGTTTGTTCAGCTGAAGTTCTTGATAGCACGACTGCCCCAAACATACCATCCATTGAGCAGCCACCCTCCCTAGAGCTTAAGCCACTTCCTAAGAATCTGAAATATGCTTATTTGGAGAGGAATGAAAAACTTCCGATTATAATTTCCTCTAACCTTGATTTTGACTAGGAAATTAAGCTCTTGCAGGTTTTGAAGAAGCATAAGAAGGCGATTGGGTGGACCTTGGCTGACATACCAGGTATTAGCCCCTCCAGGTGTATGCATAGGATTTTGTTGGAGGATGGGGCTAAAACAGTTAGGCAGCCCCAAAGGCGGCTCAATCCCTTGATTCTTGATGTTGTGAAGAAGGAGGTAACAAAACTCTTGCATGCGGGTATCATATATCCTATCTCTGATAGCAATTGGGTGAGTCCCGTGCAAGTTGTACCTAAGAAATCTGGACTCACTGTGGTAAAAAATGAGAACAATGAACTTGTCCCCACTAGAGTTCAGAATAGCTGGAGAGTTTGCATTGATTACAGGAGATTGAACCAGGCTACTAGAAAGGATCACTTCCCTTTGTCGTTCATCGATCAAATGCTTGAACGGCTAGCCAGTAAATCACACTACTGTTTTCTTGATGGTTTTTCAGGTTACTTCCAGATCCACATTGCACCAGAGGATCAAGAAAAGACAACCTTCAAGTGCCCTTTCGGCACTTTTGCTTACAGGAGGATGCCATATGGTCTTTGCAATGCTCCTGGCACATTCTAGAGGTGCATGATTAGTATTTTCACTGAATATATTAAGAATTGCATGGAAGTGTTCATGGATGATTTTACTGTTTATGGTTCCTCATTTGATACATGCTTGCATAGTTTGAATCTGGTTTTGGAAAGATGCATTGAAACTGACCTTGTTTTGAACTATGAAAAATGCCATTTTATGGTTGAACATGGGATTGTTTTGGGGCATATTATTTCTGAGAAAGGTATTTCAGTGGATCCTGCTAAGATTGAGGTGATTTCTACACTGCCTTACCCATCTTGCATTCGCGAGATTCGCTCTTTTCTTGGTCATGCAGGTTTTTACAGGCGCTTCATAAAAGATTTCAGCAAGATAGCTCTCCCTCTGTCAAACTTGTTGAAGAATGACGCCAATTTCAACTTTGATGACAACTGCAAGAAGGCGTTTGATTTCTTGAAGAAGGCATTGATCTCCACTCCCATCATCCAGTCTCCTGACTGGAACCTCCCTTTTGAGATTATGTGTGATGCCTCTAACTATGCTGTGGGGGCGGTCCTTGCACAAAGGGTGGGAAGGGCTGCCCATGTGATTTATTATGCTTCTAGAACTTTAGATGCTGCACAGGCTAATTACACCACTACTGAAAAGGAAATTCTAGCTATTGTTTTTGCTCTTGATAAATTTAGATCATATTTGCTAGGTTCCAAGGTTGTTGTTTTCACTGACCATGCAGCTCTAAAGTACTTGTTGAAGAAACCAGAAGCAAAACCGAGATTGATTCGGTGGATGTTGTTGCTCCAAGAGTTTAGTGTGGAGATAAAGGATAAGAGTGGAGTTGAGAACTTAGTGGCTGATCACTTGAGCAGAGTAGAGAGGAATGAAGATCCTTCCCCCATTCAGGACGACTTCCCTGATGAGCAGCTTCTACAGTTACATGGGGTAACTCCTTGGTTTGCTGATATTGTTAATTATCTTGTTGCTGGTGTTTTTCCGACAGGTGCAACTAGGTCACAAATTCACAAACTCAGGAGTGATGCCAAATATTATGTTTGGGATGATCCATATCTTTGGAAGTTTGGCAGTGATCAGGTAATTAGGAGATGTGTCCCCGACTATGAGATTGAATCTATTCTGCACTTTTCTCATGCTTCTCAAGTAGGGGGACACTTTGGGCCACAAAGGACTGCAAGAAAAGTCCTAGATTCAGGTTTTTACTGGCCCACCATTTTTAGAGATGCTTATGAGGTTTACCGCACTTGTAGAGAGTGTCAGACAGCAAGTACAGCCATCACTCGTAAGAGTGAAATGCCTCAGCAACCTATGCTCTTCTGTGAGGTGTTTGATGTGTGGGGAATTGACTTTATGGGTCCTTTCCCTGCATCTTTTGGTTTTCTCTATATTCTGCTTGCTGTTGATTATGTTTCAAAGTGGGTGGAAGTTGTCCCCACTAGGACTAACGATTCTAGAGTTGTTGCAAATTTTGTTAGGTTTAATTTCTTTTGCAGGTTTGGAATACTTCGGGCTATCATAAGTGACCAAGGCACTCATTTATGTAACCGCACCATGGAAGCTTTACTCCGAAAGTATGGAGTTGTGCACAGGGTTTCTACTGCATATCATCCCCAGACTAATGGGCAGGCTGAGATCTTAAACAGAGAGATCAAACAGATCTTAGAGAAAGTGGTGCAGCCAAATAGGAAAGACTGGAGCCGTCGTCTAGAAGACACACTTTGGGCTCAAAGAACAGCTTTCAAGACACCAATAGGGATGTCTCCCTATAGACTTGTGTTCGGTAAGGCATGTCATCTTCCTGTAGAAATTGAGCACCGTGCTTATTGGGCGGTCAGAAGCTGTAATTTGGAAATGCAAAAAGCAAGCATTGAAAGAAAACTCCAATTACAACAGCTTGAAGAGCTTAGGCTAGAATCCTATGAAAGCTCTCGAATCTACAAAGAGAAAACTAAGCACTTCCATGATCAGATGATTGCTAGGAAGGAATTCTCTGTGGGCCAACAGGTTCTATTGTTTAACTCCCGCCTGAAAGTGATGGCTGGGAAACTTCGATCCAAGTGGATTGGCCCATTTGTTGTCACTAATGTTTTCCCTCATGGTGTAGTAGAAATAAAAAGTGCAAGTAGCAACAAGGTCTTTAAGGTTAATGGGCAGCGCTTGAAGCTATTCCATGAGAGCTCCGTGCCTGAAGATGCAACCGTTGAAGAGCTCTCCTTGGGAGAGCCCACCTACACTACAACTTGATCAGGGAGCACCTTCTCCTTTCCCTCACTCTTGTTTTATATCTATGTTCTTTCATTGAGGACAATGTATGTGTTAAGTGTGGGGGAGGGAACCAATTGTTTTGTTTTTGTTTTGTTTCCTTTGTTTTTGTTGCTTTGAGTCGTTTGTGTGTTGAGTCTTGTGTCGGTGAGCTTGTTGGATTTTAATCAAATTTTGCATAGATGGAATGCATGATATTTTGCATAGATGGAATGCATAGATAGATGGAATGCATTGATCCCCATGTGAATGTGAAAAATTGAAAATTAAACCTTGAGATATTCTATTGTGACTGCATGATTTATGATAAGTTTGGGGTGAAGGGATGCACACACTAGGGATTGAATCTCGGTCAAACAATTTGCGAAAAATGCCCAGGTGAGGATTTGAGCCTCCAACATGTTTTTAATTGTGTGAATCACTTTCAAGTTGCACTTTCCCGAATTTGCTTGAATCTCTTCATGGTTTGCATGTTTATATGGTTGCATCAAATGATTTAGGCAATTTTCTTTGAAACAACTACTTGGCCTAAAAGAACCATCCCTAGTTAGCCACATTGAGCCTAATTAGCCTATTGTTTCTTGATGACCCTATATTATAAGACGAAAATCTGGAAAAACCATGTTAACCCAATCTTAGGATTAGGAGAGCATGGAAGCTTAGCAAGACAAAGGTTGCAAGAAACTAAGTTTGGGGTGGCTTCCACGTTTGATATGTCATTCTGGGTTGAGAAAAAGAAAAAAATGAATGTTGGAGCCAAAGGCAAGGGAAAAAAAAAGAAAAAAGAAGAAGAAGAAGAGAACAAAATGTCAAAAAAGGGTATTAGAAGAAAAAGGCTGTAGTCACCCAAAGCAAAAAGGAAAAATGGAAAAAGGAATTTGAGTGGAAGTTCAATGTGTCAAAATGCTCATGCTCTCTTAGTTCCTAGGGACTTAAGCCTAGTACCTTTGAATATCCTACCTCTAGCCAGGCCCCATTACAACCTTCAAAAGACCTTTTGATGTTGCATGCATGTTTGCGTGGGAACTTTGTTTGAGATGAAAATCAAACTCATGGGAAGTGCTCTTGAATTGTGAAACTGAGTGAAAAGTTGATAGCCTAGACAAATTGAGCGAATGAGTGAAATATTAAATGCCCTTGTGAGGAAGGTAATTGTTTGAAATTGGTGATCTCCCTTTTTGTGTGTAACTTGGATCCTCAACTCAGATTACTGATTGCATGAATGACGGAATTCTCAATTGTTTAAAGTAAATGAATGTGGGGATTACATTTTTGCAAAAGGGGAAAACATTGAAGAAAAATTGTGTTGGTAAAATTGCATAAGATTTGTGCGAAATTGGTTGAATCCTTAAAGCTTGCCAAGTTTGAGTCTTTTTGGGTTTTAGTTTGCTTGGGGACAAGCAAAGTCTAAGTTTGGGGTATTTTGATAAGCCTCTGGTTATCTAGTTTTTTAACTAGTAAGATCATGGTTTTTGGGCCAATTATTCAAGTTCAATCTCGTTTTTCGCCCGAATTTGGATTTAATTGTCCTCAAGCAACATTTTGAGTTTCTTAAGTAATTTAGGGCGTTTTAGTTAATTATGAGTCAAATAAATCATTTACTGCTATTTCATATTTTCAGGTTAAAAGGGAAGCACTTAGAGCCAAGGGAATGGAGAAAGCAGTGGAAAATGCAATTCTGGAAGTTTCGCCTCGCGAGAAGCGACTCGCCTCATGAGCCTGAAGACCAGCCTGAACAGCAACAGTCACCCTTTCTGTCTCGCCTCGCGAATCACTATCTCGCCTCGCGAGCCTGAAGGCCTGACTGTACCAGAGAATGTCACCCTTTCGGTCTCGCCTCGCGAATCACCATCTCACCTCGCGAGAACCCAATTTTGAACTCGCACCACTTCTAATATTCACCTCGCGAGAGGCTACTCGCCTCGCGAGTGGGCGCATATCCTGAAGGTTATAAATTGCTGTTTTAGGGCAGATTAGAGGGAACTTTTGATATTCACTACTGCGAATTATTTTTGAGGCTTTGTGTAACGTTTGTAATGGAGAACTAATTCCTTGAGATTAGTCTGCTGTAATCGGTTTCCGCCGCACTTGAGGTTCTATAATTCCCAATCTTATTGCTATTCTCTTTCAATACTATGCTATATGTCTTGTTTGCTTAATTCAAGTTCTATAGGATAAGTATTGATTTATTTCAATGATTCCATGTTCCTATACCTCGATCGTGTTTGCTTAATTCGCGTGTGTTGATCGTGTTTGCTTAATTCACGAGCGCTTCATCCCGTTTGCTTAATTCGGGAATAGGAACATGTATCTTGTAGTGTCGATTGCGCTTGTTTAATCGCCGCTATAATCGAAAAGGGAATAGAATCCGCTTAGGGCATGAAATTATGTGAACCGATGATAGTTGGGAAACCGTAAACAGTAGATTAATCGTTTTTAGCTTATTGATAATCATTTATTTGCATTGTTTTTCTTAATTGAATCATTCAACTCGCCCCCACCCCCACCCCCCAAAACTGATTTTAAGGTTAGTAACAATCCAAGAGTCCTTGTGATACGATACTCGAGTTGTCGCGCCCTAGCTGCATTTTTTAAACCACTCGTTCTTTTTGACCCGCGTGCGACAATGTGTCAACGGGGAAGCCCCGTCCATCATATTTGCACTTGATGTTGGACGGGGAAGTCCCGTCCAACACATATGGGACTTGCTGTTGGACAGAGAAGCCCCGTCCATCATATTTGCACTTGCCGTTGGACGGGGAAGTCCCGTCCATCATATTTGTACTTGCTGTTGGACGGGGAAGCCCCGTCCATCACATTTGTACTTGCTGTTGGACGGAGAAGTCCCGTCCATCACATTTGTACTTGCTGTTGGACGGAGAAGTCCCGTCCATCACATTTGTACTTGCTGTTGGACGGGGAAGCCCCATCCATCACATTTGTGCTTGCTGTGGACGGGGATGTCCCGTCCATCACATTTGTGCTGGCTGTGGATGGGGAAGTCTCGTCCATCATGTTGCACTTGCTGTTGGACGAGGAAGTCCCGTCCATCACATTTGTACTTTCTGTTGGACAGGGAAGTCCCGTCCATCACATTTGTACTTGCTGTTGGACGGGGAAGCCCCGTCCATCACATTTGTACTTGCTGTTGGACGGGGAAGTCCCGTCCATCACATTTGTACTTGCTGTTGGACGGGGAAGTCCCGTCCATCACATTTGTTGTGGACGGGGAAGTCTCGTCCATCATGTGAGACTTGCTGTTGGACGGGAAAGTCTCGTCCATCACATTTGCACTTGCCAATGGACGGGGTGGTCCCGTCTAGTCATTACAGTTGCTGGTGGACGGGGTGTTACCGTCAATTGCTTTGCACTTGCTGTTGGCCCCGTCCAGTCCACTGCACTTGCCAATGGACGGGGTGGTCCCGTCCAGTCATTACACTTGCTGGTGGACGGGTGATCAGCCTCTGGCTCATCTAGTTTTATGACTAGTATGACTGTGGTTTTGTGCTAATTATACCTCGTTTTCGCCCAAATTAGACTTGATTGTCTTCAAGCAGCATTTTGAGTCTCTAAAGTGGTTTTAGGGTAATTTAGCCAGTTTTGAGTCAAATAAAGCACTTATGGCTGTTTCATTGTTTTCAGGTTAACTTGAGTCAAGGGAATGAAGAAACAGGGGAAATTGTAATCCTGGAAGCATTCGCCCCGTGAACCACACCTCGCCTCGCGAACCTGAGACCGGCCTGAACAGCAGAAAGTCCTCCTCTCTGTGTCGCCCCGCGAATCCTAGTATCGCCTCGCGAGCCTGAAGACTGACTGTGCCAGTAAATGCAAACCTTTCTGTGTCGCCTCGCGAACCTTGTCTCGTCCCGCGATCCGGAAGACCAGAAGCCATCACGCCCAGGCCCTAATACTCATAACGGGCGTAATAAGAAGACTCTTCCATTCCTCGCCTCGCGAGACATTATTCGCCTCGCGAGAAGTCCAAACGTTGCAGATTTCTTCATAAGATTCACCTCGCGAGTGAGTGCTCGCCTCGCGAGAGAGCGAAGATCCTGAAAGTTATAAATTGCTGTTCTGGGCAGATTAGGGGGCGCTCCTTCTTCCTATCTTTTTAATAGTGCGGCTGCGAATTAGGTTTAGTATTTTTGAGTTTCTTTTGTAATGGAGAACTAGTCTCCTTGATTGATCTACTGTAACCGGTTTGCACTGCCACTTGAGGTTCTGTAATTCCTGAACTCATTGCTATTCTCTTTCAATATTTGTTCTGTATGTTCTGTTTGCTTAATTTAGGATTATATAGAATATGTATTGATTCATTTCGATGATTGTGTGTTCCTAAACTTAATCGCGTTTGCTTAATTCGCGTGTGTTCAATTCGTGCTTGCTTAATTCACGAAGGGCTTAATCCGTTTGCTTAATTCGGAATTAGGAACATATGTCTCGTAGCATCGGTTTCGCTTGTTAATTGATGTTACAATCGAAAAGAGAGTAGAATCCGCTTAGGGCATGGAATTACATGAATCGATGATAGTGGGAAACCGAGAACAGTATGTTAATCGTTTTTAGCTATTTGATAGTTATTTAGTTTGCATTGTTTTCTGCTTTGTTTTCTTTATTTAATCTCAAATCCAAAACCCCCCAAAAACTGACTTTTTCTGTTAACAACAATCCAAGAGTCCTTGTGAGACGATACTCGAGTTGTCGCTCCCTATCTACATGTTTTTGTAAACCGCTCGCTTTTTTGACGCGTAAATACCCCAAACTTAAACTTTGCTTGTCCCCAAGCAAACTAAAACTCAAAAAGGACTCAAACTTGGCAAGCTTAAAGGATTCAATCAACTTTGCACAAATTTCAAGCAATTCATCAAAATAATTTTTCCTTCAATGTTTTCCCCTTTCAAACAAAGCAATCCCCACATTCATTTACTCTAAACATTTGAGAACTTCATCATTCAAGCAGTCATCAATTTAAGCAAGGGATCCAAGTTACACACAAAAGGGAGATCACCAAATTCAAACAATCACCTTCCTCACAAGGGCATTTAGTGTTTCACTCATTCGCTTAATTTTTGGCTACGCTAACAACATTTCACTCAATTTCACTTTTAAGAGCACTTCCCATAAATTTGATTTTCATCTCAGACAAGGTTCCCACGAAAACATGCATGCAACATCAAAAGGTCTTTTAAGGTTGTAATGGGGCCTGGCTAAGGGTAGGATATACAAAGGTACTAGGCTTAAGTCCCTAGGAACTAAGAGAGCATGAGCATTTGCACTGGTGCAATAAGTGCTTTTTACGTCAGTTAAAATTGATTTTTTACGCCGAATCTTGATCGACGTAAATACGATTGACGTTAAAAGTTTAACTTTTAACGCCGCTTCCAATCGACGTTAAATATAACACTATTAACGCCGGTTCTTTAACACAATCGACGTTAATTTTGTCAAAATTAACGCCGGTTCTTTAACATAACCGACGTAAATTTTGTTAAAACTAACGCTCAATTGTTATCAAGAACCGACGTTAAAGGTCTTAATTTTAACGTCAGTTGTAATAAACAACCGACGTTAATAGTGTACTGTATATTTTTATAAAATACTTTTAACGTCAGTTGTATGATACAACTGACGTTAATTTTTTTTTTTAAATTCAGTTTTAAAATATCACTCCCTAAGCCATCACTGCATTCAAGAAATATCCCAAGAATACGTAATATCACACACATTACAGAATTGCAAAGGAAAAATGGAACAATGATCCATATGTATGCCTGTTCAAAACAATATATATTTATTAACATAGGTTATAAATGTATACTAAGTTTAAACTACCTATATCAATATCCCTTCGTGATGATCATCACGAGTGGCATGTACATCGTCCACCTGTGTCTCCTCGATTATAGTAGGCATGTTTGTTGAAAAAGAAGGAGTCTCAGGAATATCAAGATTTGAATCTTCATTTTCATCACTACCATTATACATGCTTTTTCCTTGGAGAACCACGGACAACCTTTTGTTAGAAGGATCAGTGATGTAGAACACTTGTTTTGCTTGGGAAGCCATTATGAAAGGCTCATTTATATGACCTAACTTGTTGAGGTCTACCAATGTGAACCCCAATTCGTCGGTTTGTACACCACCGTTACTATCAACCCACTTACATTTAAATACCGGCACCGTAAGCTTAGTGTAATCGAGCACCCAAATATCTTCAATATATCCAAAGTAAGGTCTCGGTCTTTGAACGGGTTTTGTGTCCTTTGCACTAGAGAAGTGCATTGCTTCGGCCACGATCATAACCCCACTATTTTGCATGGTACTCTTGTTATCTTGTTCCTTTGTATAAAAGGAAAATTTATTTATGTCGTATCCGCTCCAACATATGACGTTGAAGTTAGGCCCACGTGCTAGCCATTTTACGTCATCAGAAGCAGTACTACCATCCTCAAGCATTTCTTCCTTGAACCATGGTAAGAAAGTCTTGTTATGCTTGTTCAACAACCACCTTTCGCTCATTCGAGGGTTTTCTTGATTGACTTTTCTTTTATGTTCAAATAAGAAAGGCTGAACACATTCGATGTTGTTCAATACATACAAATGTGCTTGAAGCACTTCCTCCCGATCCTTCCTATTAATTCTTAAGCCATGTGTACCCTTACCTTGACATCTGATCTCATCATGCCGAGGCTTAGGAACCCCTATAGGATCCGTGTTATGAAGGTAGTCCGAACAAAACTCAATAGCTTCTTCTGCAACATACCTTTGAACAATAGATGCTTCCGGACGATGAGGATTCTTCACGTACCCTTTCAAGATCTTCATGTAGCGCTCAACTGGGTACATCCATCTCAGAAAAACCGGCCCACATAATCTTATCTCCCTCGCCAAATGAACAATTAAGTGAACCATTATGTCGAAAAAGGAAGGAGGAAAATACATCTCCAATTGGCACAAGATTGTAGCAGCCTCAACTTCCAAGTCATCCAACATACGAGGGTCAACGACTTTGCTACATATAGAATTGAAGAATGAGAACAACCGAGTAATGGCATGTCTCACATTTTTTGTAGCAATACCACGAATAGCAACATGCAGAAGTTGTTGCATCAAGATGTGACAATCATGAGACTTCAAGCCAACCAATTTAAGATCACTAGAGACAAGTCTCTTCATATTTGAAGAGTAACCATGTGGAACTTTGATGCCTTGAAAACACCCGCAGAAACTTTGTCTCTCTTTTTTTGACAAAGTATGACATGCTGGCGGCAAATAAGTCCGCTTACCATCCTCAACAACTGGAGCTAACTGCTCTCGTATACCCATAGCAATGAGGTCAAGACGAGCATTCACACCATCCTTTGTCTTGCCCTGAATGTTGAGAAGCGTCCCGATCACACTATCACACACATTTTTCTCCACATGCATCACATCAATGCAGTGTCTGACATCAAGCTTGCGCCAGTATGGAAGATCAAAGAATATCGACCTCTTCTTCCATATGTTTTTCTCAACAGCTTTACCTTTCTTTTTGGACTTGCCGAATATAACATCGATGTCCTGTACCCTCTGATAAACCTGCTCTCCAATTAAGGCCGTCGGCGCTTCTTCCTCGTCTCTTGGCATCCATTAAAAGCTTTTTTCATCTTACGATATGGGTGATCACGTCTAAGAAATCTCCGATGCCCAAGGTAAACCGTCTTCTTTCCATGATGCAACTGAGTGTAGCATGTGCCTTCTTCACATATAGGGCATGCTTTATGCCCCTTCACATATGGAGCTAACTGCTCTCGTATACCCATAGCAATGAGGTCAAGATGAGCATTCACACCATCCTTTGTCTTGCCCTGAATGTTGAGAAGCGTCCCGATCACACTATCACACACATTTTTCTCCACATGCATCACATCAATGCAGTGTCTGACATCAAGCTTGCGCCAGTATGGAAGATCAAAGAATATCGACCTCTTCTTACATATGTTTTTCTCAACAGCTTTACCTTTCTTTTTGGACTTGCCGAATATAACATCGATGTCCTGTACCCTCTGATAAACCTGCTCTCCAATTAAGGCCGTCGGCGCTTCTTCTGTCTCTTGGCATCCATTAAAAGCTTTTTTCATCTTACGACATGGGTGATCACGTCTAAGAAATCTCCGATGCCCAAGGTAAACCGTCTTCTTTCCATGATGCAACTGAGTGTAGCATGTGCCTTCTTCACATATAGGGCATGCTTTATGCCCCTTGACACTGCATGCCGGACAAGTTACCGTATGCTGGAAAGTCGTTGATGGTGCAAAATAACATGGCACGAAGCTTGAAAGTCTCATGAGAATACCCATCAACTACATCAACACCTTCCACCCACAACGTTTTCAAGTCTTCAATCAAGGGACCTAGATAAACATCTAAGTCATTTCCCGGTTGCTTTGGGCCCGAAATCATCATAGACAACATCATGTATTTGCGCTTCATGAACAACCAAGGGGGCATGTTGTAAATCACCAACAGAACAGGCCATGAACTATGAATACTACTCATGTTACCATAAGGATTCATTCCATCCGTAGCAAGTCCAAGCCTTAGGTTTCTTGGCTCATCGGCGAAATCCGGAAATATAGTATCGATATTCTTCCATTGAATAGAATCAACAGGATGGCGAACCTTTCCATCACGTTTCCTCTCATCATTATGCCATCTAAGATTCTTCGCATCTTTCGCATTGGCAAACAATCGCTTGAACCTTTGAATTATTGGAAGATACCACAACACCTTCGCAGGAGGACCCTTTTTTCTCACATCATCAACATCATCATCATCATCACCACCCTTCACTTTGTATCGTGATAACCCACATTTGGGGCAATCGTGTTTGTCTTCATGAACACCGGTGTACAATATGCAATCATTGGGGCATGCGTGTATCTTCTTATACTCCATACCCATAGGACACAATACCTTCTTGGCCTCATAGTTACGGTCAGGCAATGTGTTGTCCTCCGGAAGCAAGTCTTTCAACACTTCAAGCAATTCAGTGAAGCTTTTATCGCTCCAACCATTTCTCGCCTTCATACAAACCAATTTTAGCACCGTCGACAACCGTGTATGAGTAGTACACCCTGGATATAAAGGCTTAGCCGCATCACCGCACAACCTATCATACACATGCGCTCGATGAAAAGATTCTTGTCCAATATCACGGATCATGTCCTCTACTCGATCATCCTCCATATCTACGTCAACGTCCTCACTTTGGGAGACACTCGCCGTATTACTACTCAACAACATATCACCATGCCATATCCATCTTGTATAACTCAAGCAAATCCCTTCACAAATCAAATGAGTACGTATATCCTTCACCGTACATTTCCTCGTATTCAAACACTTGACACAAGGACAACAGAACATTCCATTACTATTAGGAATATTCCTTTGAGCAAATTCTATAAATTCTCCCACCCCCTTCAAATACTCAGCACTAGTACGCTTACAAACCATCCAACTACGATCCATAACTAGATAGGTCCTGTAGATATACAAAACATATATATATCCAATATAAGGACAATACGGGAGATTGAAAACTATTATTTTTAAAGATTAATTGCCAAGCACTGGTCACGGCCTGGCAGTGATGTCCATCACGACCGTAACGTGCCAACTGAACAGACCATGCCATCACAGGCAGAACTGATCACGGCCTAGCCGTGATTAGCATCACGGCCGTGACAGATCAACCAGCAGAGCAACATGCACTCAAAACCAAAAACAGAGACGTACATTCCAAACAACTCAAACTCACGGTTTGAAGTTTCAACTACTGAGACTACAGTTTCAACATACACTCAAAACCAAAAATACAAAAATGTGCCCGAAATACTCACCAGAAATAGGTGCTCGCGTGGTGGTGGGGAGGGGAGCTCGAGTGGTGGCCAACGTTCGATGTGGTTACTGAGAGCAGAGGGACAAGGAGAGTTAGTGCGCGGGAAGGGGAAAGAGAGATGTACGTCAAGTTATTGCAAAGAATGAATGGAAAGACAGAGTTAGGGTTAATAGTGTACCTCACGGTGGTGGCGAAGAAGCCCTCGCGGTGGTTGCGGTGGAGATGAGCTCGCGATTAGGGTTCTGTACTGGGTGAGAGTGAGAGTGAGGGTTGAGAGTGATTTAGGGTTGAGCGTGATGAAAAGAGAAAAGAGACGTACATACAGAGCGAAGTGCAGAAGGCGCGCGGGTGTAAACGTTATATAAAACAACATTTAACGTCAGTTGTATTAAACAACTGACGTTAAAATTAATTTTTTAACGTCAGTTTTATTAACAACTGGCGTTAAATATTAATATTTTTTTAAAAAAACACTTTTAACGTCCGTTGTTGAATACAACTGACGTTAAAAGTGTTAAAGTAACATTCTTCCGTATCAGCCTGTAATACTGCCTCTTTTTTTCCTCTATATTTCTATTCCTTCACAAAATGGCTCTGAGACCTGTGTTAATTGAGTGACAACAGGGCATTTCAGATAGCTAGGGATATAGGATTATTTACGTCAGCTATTTATTTAACTGAAGTAAAAATCACACTTTTAACGTCAATTGTATAAACAACAGACGTTAAAAATAAATATTTTTTATTTTAAAAACACTTTTAACTTCAGTTTTATTCAACAACTGACGTTAACAGACCTGTGTGACAACGGGGCATTTCAGATAGGGATATAGGATTATTTAAGTCAGCTGTTTATTTAACTGAAGTAAAAATCACACTTTTAACGTCAGTTTTATAAACAACTGACGTTAAAAATAAATATTTTTTATTTTAAAAACGCTTTTAACGTCAGTTTTATTCAACAACTGACGTTAAAAGTGTCTCTTCCTATTCCTTCTGGCGTTTTCTTTTCTGCACGTTTATAATATATGACTGCCAGGCCAACTCCCAATGCGCCTTGGAACCTAATGATCTTAATGATCAATTTAATTTTTTAGCAACTTACGACGCCTAGTAACTTCATCCCCTACTCCTATAAATAGCTTCCTTCCTTCGTTTAATTTTTCTGCTTCACAATATGGCTCTGCCATGGAGATTAACTTCATCACTCTTTCTTCCTATACCTAGACTTAAAGGTCTCTGTCTTAATGGTCAAAACAACTTCTGGGGTTGTGTAAATCGCATTACATGGGTGATAAGGGTGTGTAAATCGCATTATGTGAATTGCACACACCATCATCCTTCGGGAGAATCAGCAGCTACAGCCTAAAACCTCAACTTTGGAACCAAGTGGCTGTTCCAAGAATATTGCTGAAACAGATCGAGTGCACCCTTCACTCTGCCACGGCTCCAAAGTGACTGTGGATTCAGATGGAGCATCGACTTCAAATGAGGGAGGGGATGCATTCAATGTTGGAGATTCTGAGCACAGGACTGAGAAGAAAATGATGTTGAAGCAGAAACTTTTTTATATTTTAGTGCTATATATCTTGCGGAAATTTTTTATCTTTCAAACATGTAATTGTAACTTATGAATCGCTTCAATGAGATACGATTTGATTATACATATATAACTTGTTTTATGTTAAGTGTTTATTTATTTAAATTTGCACAAGAATTTGTTAATTTACTAATTCAAGCTAATTAATTAAGATTAAAAATAAACTTTTTTTAAAAAAAGATTAGAAATAAACTGCACTATATGGAGTGATGATCTGCGTTAAGAGTGACAACAGGGAGATGACAACGAAAGAAAGATAGGAATGAGTTGATTATTTACGTCAGTTATTTATTTAACTGAAGTAAAAATCACACTTATAACGTCAGGTTTATAAACAACTGACGTTAAAGGTTTTAATAATTTCTTGCAAAACACTTTTAACGTCAGTTCACTAAACAACTGACGCAAATAGTGATTTCATATTTACAAAACTGTCACCGCCTCACTTTTAACGTCAGTCCTTAAAACAACTGACGTTAACAGTGAATTAATTATTTACAAAACTGCCACCGCCCCCTCTTTAACGTCTAGTTTTTGGTTAACTGACGTAAACCTTTATCGTCTAATGTATATTTTCCACTAGTGTTGATACATATTGAATTCCACTCGAGTTCCTTTTTCCATTTCTCTTTATGCTTTGGGTGACTACGGCCTTTTTCTATTAATACCTTTTTTGACATTTTTGCACTCTTTTTTTTTCTTTGCCCTTTGGCTCCAACCTTTTTATTTTTTTTTTCTTTTTCTCAATCCCAAACAACACATCATATCCTTGTAGCCACCCCAAACTTAGTTTCTTGCAACCATTTTCTTGCTAAGGATCCATGCTCTCCTAATTCTAAGATCGGGTTAACATGGTTTTTCAGATTTAGGCTCATAACATGAGGTCATCAAGAAACAACAGGCTAATTAGGCTCAAAGGGGATAACAAAGGAACATGCATTAGGGATTGGTTCTTTTCAGGCGAAGTAGTTATTTCAAAGAAAATTGCCTAAATCATTTGATGCAACACATAAACATGCAAACCATGCAGAGATTCAAGCAAATTCGGGAAAGTGCAGCTCAAAAGTGATTCACATAGTTAAAAACATGTTGGAGGCTCAAATCCTCACCTGTACATTTTTCAAATTGTTTGACCGAGATTCTATCCCTAGTGTGTGCACCCCTTCACCCCAAACTTACCATAAATCACGCAATCATAACATAATATCTCAACGTTCAGTTTTCAATTTTTCAAATGGGGATCAAATTTCCAATTTCAAAACCTAGGGGGAAAATAGTCAACACATAACATGCAATCCATCTATGCAAAATTCAATCAAAAACCAATAAGCTCACCGACACAAGACTCAACACACAACTCTTGATCTTCTCAAATTATTCAAGAGCTGAAGAAAACAAAACAAAAACAAAGAAAATCAAAAACTAACAAGAAAATAAAAATAGACTAAAGAGAAAGGGTTAAGAAAAACTCATTCAGAGGCTTCCGCCTGGATCCCATTGCTTGTAGCACAAGGCCCAAGTGATAGACAAAGGACGGAAGCTTATTCCATGGTCCCATAACTTGCAGCCTCGATATGGGAGTGAGTGCTTGACAATTATGGTGACCTCGCCAAGTGCGGCGGACTTCTCACTCCCTCTTGGGTCAAAGATGACCTCCTTGTTAACAAAGTTCTCCCAATAAAATTGGGGTTCAACCCCTTGGACTGGCCATGGTGCAAGATCCAGTCTCTCTGTCAGAGGCTTGAACTCCATTGCCGGTTGTTCCACAGTGGGAGGTGGCAAACAGGTAGAGAGGGTTACTGGTGTCGCTTCAGCTTCTGTACGATCTTCATTCACTGCACTATCAAATCCATCACCTGCTATACATGCAGAAATCTCAGCACACACCACACAAGGGTTAGCGTTAGTATAATCAACACATATAGTACAATAAACAGAATCAGAAAAGGCTTGAATGTCTGGAAATTCAACACACAGTTCATCCATCCCATCACATTCAACACATGCATAGGAACCAATGGAATTATCTAATTCCAGAATTTCTTCATCATCCTCTAGCATGGCGAAGTGGATGTCCTCCATACATCTCTTCCTCTCAACTTCCTTAGTCAAAGGTTCTGATCCTTGAACTTGCTGCATGGCATTCATCAAAGTGGCAAGCTGTTGAATCTGTGTCTGTAAGGTATGAATGCTAGCATCCATTCGCTGCTGAAACTGTCCAATCTGTGTGTGCAAAGTATGAATACTAGCATTTGCTTGCTGCTGAAACTGGAGATTGTTGCCGGCCATTTGCTTGATCATGTCCTCTAGTGAAGGTCCGGAAGGTGCAGAGGTGGTCACTTGGGGAGGATTCTATGGTGGTGCCATCGGTTGTTGTTGAGGTGATTCATAGACTTGTCTAATACCAATTATCTCTCGCCTGATTGATGCAGCTCTGAAGGCACGAAAGTATCTCTCAAGGAAGACTTTCTTCAAATCAATCCAGGTTGAAACGGAATTTGGTGCAAGATAGTACAGCCAGTCCTTCGCGGCACCTTGAAGTGAGAATGGGAAGGCTCTCATCTTGATGTGGTCTTCCGTCATTCCTTCAGGTCTCAAAAGTGAAGAGCAAACAACCTGTAATTCTTTTAGATGCATCTGTGGATTCTCACCTGCAAGACCACTAAACCTTGGCAACCAGTGTATTAAACCAGAAAAATTAGGATAATATATGCATAATGACTCATAATCAACATTAGGCATATAATTTTGCATATAATTATCCATGGGAAGGTACTAGGATTTGTAACCAGACAAAACAGCCATAACTAATTCAGCAATGCAAAAATTATTTTATTTTTATTTTCTATTTTTTTTTTATTTTTTTCTGTTAATAACAACAAGAGTCCCCGGCAACGACGCCAATTTTGACGCGCTGTCGTGCACGCGTCAACGAGGTGTTCCCGTCCATTGCTTTGCACTTGCTGTTGGCCCCGTCCAGTCCACTGCACTTGCCAGTGGACGGGGTGGTCCCATCCAGTCATTACACTTGTTGGTGGACGGGGTGTTCCCGTCCATTGCTTTGCACTTGCTGTTGGGCCCATCCAGTCCACTGCACTTGCCAGTGGACGGGGTGGTCCTGTCCAGTCATTACACTTGCTGGTGGACGGGGTGTTCCCGTCCATTGCTTTGCACTTGCTGTTGGCCCCGTCCAGTCTACTGCACCTGCCAATGGACGGGGTGGTCCCGTCCAGTCATTACACTTGCTGGAGGATGGGGTGGTCCCGTCCATCCCCCCGCTCCTCTTATTTCTAAGGGCCAAGGGGGTTCCGTCCACTTCAATTATTTTTAATTTCCGTTGGACGAGGAGGTTCCGTCCACTGCAATTATCCTTTTTGTTGGACGAGGACGTCCGTCCAGTGTTTATCTACTTTTGCATATCTAAGTTTCTGTTGGGACGAAGAGATTCCGTCCCCTGTAATTTTATTTTCAGGCAGAAGGCTAAAGAATAAGGAAAGAAGAAGGAGAAGATAAGGAAGAAAGGACGAAGAAAACAAGGAGAAAAAGGCAATCAACAAAAAGGAAAGGAAGCTGAGTTACGCCTCCTACCCACTTTACATACCAGGCAAGACCCATTTTCCTCCTCTACCCATTGGTCCTCCTTCTTCCTTACCTCCTCCCTTGTTTTAACCTGGCAACCCTACTCCTAACCCTAAAAACCCATTATGCACATCAGACAAAAAAACCCCCATATCCTTTCTCTTTTCAAGCGTTCAACCCTCACATCAAATCACCACCTTTCTACTACTCATGCCACCCCGTCTGGGCACACGCTATTTCTGCTCCAAACCCCCATCCCCTTTCTCTTTTCAAGCATGCAACCCTCACATCAAATCATCACTTTTCTGCTACTCATGCCACCCCGTCTGGGCACACGCTATTTATGCTCAAACCCCCCATCTCCTTTCTCTTTTCAAGCATGCAACCTTCACATCAAATCACCACCTTTCTGCTACTCATGCCACCCCGTCTGGGCACACGCTATTTCTGCTCAGAAACCCCTTTTTTTTGCACCTCCTCTACCCATTGGTCTTTTCTTTTTTTCTTCCATCTCCTCCCTCGCTTTAACCTAGCAGCCTCACTCCTAACCCTAAAAAGCCTTCATACCCATCAAACAAAAACCCCCATCTCCTTCCCTTTTCAAGCGTGCAACCCTCACATCAAATCCCCTCCTTTCTGCTGTTCAGAACGGCCCCAGGCCTTGGGTATTCGTGCAAGCCGACCTTGAAGTCAATGGAGAAGAAGCAAGAAACCTTCTCTTGAGAAAACGAAAGATCAGAGAAGAGATAGAGAGGAAAGATACAAAGAAAAGAGAAAAGAAAGGGAGATTCTTGTTGTGATGAGGAGAGATCAGAGATCTGAGTTTCCACTTCTCTTCCCTATTACCAGAGTGGCTAAGAAGGAAGGGCTGAAGGAGCCAGGGAGATTGAATGTAAAGGCTTCGATCTTAAAATCTTACCACCGGGAGTAAACAAAATCATTCTTATTCTGCTCCCATTTGGTAATCTTTGTTCTTTTCGTTGACATGATTAATAAATTTCTCTTGACACTCTTATTTCCCTGTGTTTCTGTTCTCTGAATAAGTTGGTAAAAGATCTCATCTCTACGTTTCTGTCCCATTTTTCAGAAATAAAAATTACTTATTTTACATAAAAAATAAAAGGATGATCACTTGATTAAAACAACTTCTTGGGTTGCCCTATGACAAGTGTCATGTTCAACCCTTCAGATTTAAGGGTTGCCCTATGGACTTACGTGCCATGTTCAACCTCATTTTAGCTACAATAAAGAGGTCCACAACGGGTAAAACAAATGTTTCAAAGTTACTAATAATTTACACAACTAATTTTGGGTAACCATTTATGGATGTTCCAGGGTGTCGTGGGGTTAAGTCTCCATGCCTTCCCTAGACGTAATCGACTCCCAAACCTGAAGCTTTTCTTAAAAGGTTTTCCAACTTCCTTGAAACGAAATAAAGTTGGTGACGACTCCATGTTTTATCTATAAGAGGAAAAGCAAGTTTTTTTAGGTCGCTACAGATGACGACTCCACTGGGGAGTTCTTTTAAGAGAGTCAAGCCCATAAAAATTGGTTTTGCAAATTTTTAGTAACTTGTAGCTTATTTGTTTTACCTTTTATGGCTGTATCTTACCGTTTTTTTTCCTTGCAACAATTAAATGACAAAACCAAAAATGTTTTTATTTGCAGTGCTGTTTGTTTGGATTGTCCTTTTGGTTGGATTTTTCCTCCTATTTAATAAGAAGAGATAGTGGTGCATGCGTTTTAACTCACGTTATTATTATATATGTTTCACTAACAATGATTTTGTTTCCCCCTCCTTTCTTTTCTTTTCCCATGTTTTAACAATAGGATAGAGGACTTATAACCTTTTTTTATATGTATCTATGTTTGTGTTTTGCAGGTTTTTCTTGTCTTCTCTTTTTATTTTTATTTTTAAGTGTTACATGTTTGTATGCCCCCTTTCACACACATCACTATCACATATTGCACACACACTTAGCTCTATACCCGAGCTTGCTCAAAAACCCAGGATTAGGCGGTGCTCTAACGTTGTTATTGAAGAGGTCTTTTACCTCCCTAATACTGGTCAGTTCACCACTCGGATTGTACATGAGGTCGTGGAATATTCATATTGAGAGGGTTTATCCCTACTTGTGGTTAGATTCATGAATCATACTCTTATGAGGGCAATTTGGGGACCATGACTTTTAGAGGTCTAGACCCGTCCCAACTCTCACTAATAGAACAAACCTAGTGGCCAACCTGTTTAGGGTCCTAACCTTAAGCCGTGTCCATCCTTAGGTTTTACCCGGCTTAGGGCAAAAGGGGGCGTACTTTTTTTTCCCTCCTCTATCATCATAAGTATAAATTGTCATGCATGCTCATCGTGAATATTAATAAAACTAGGGGCATCACATTGCTGCCCCAAACCTGAATGACATATTCAAATATTATTGCACACCTAATAGGCGTTATGTCATAATGAAGGTAATGCATACCCATTAGGGTTTTCAACCCCATTAGGTCCATGAAACATGAATCATGCAAGATATATTTGTTTCACTATACTCATTTTTTTTTGTTGTGTCCTTTTGTTGGAAGATTTTGGTATTCACCTTATAGCAAGAACCATGGAAAAGTTTGGTTCAGAAAAGAGTACTAGCAACACGAGTTGTCCCAAGAAAAATATCAAGATCGATGTGACACTTAATGACGTGAAGAGACTATGTGAATACAAATACTTTAATGAATTACTAAGCCACGTCTAATGAGTTGATAATTTTGAAGTTTATTTTATTATCGAGTTAATATGATTATTTACATTTTATAATTTATTGTTTATAACATGTAATATTATAGAAAGTTACATTTTGATAAAAACTGTTATTTTATTCCCTGTATTTTTATTTTTGGTAGAAAGTTATTTTTCTAACTCTTTGGTTGGGATTAACTATAGGAATTGAGATTTAATAATCTTGCAAGAAGTTGAGAGTTATTGTTCTCCAGACACTGTATTGTTTCAGTTGAAGGTTATTGTACTCCATATATGTATAGTCTATATAGGCATGACTAAAAAGTAACCAACTATTTATAATGGACAATAATAATTAGTAACTAAAAAGTTTTTTCCTTTCTGGAAAGAACTAAAAAGTATTATAGTAGTTTACAATCCATGATTGAAATAAATCAAATTTTTTATCATTATTGATAGATAATTCCTTATACAAATTTCTTATATGGATTGCAGTTGATTATCAAACAATACACGATCTTCGAGAATTGAGATATGACCTATATTAGAATTTCAACCAGCCTCTTGGTATGGATATACTGATCTTAACTTTTATGATCCGATTAGTACATTTCGATAAAAACCAGCAAATAAGGATGACTTGCTTGCTGTCATAAAAACCAGTACATTCCAATATTACCACATATTGTTTGCTGTCAAATTTTTCCCATTTAATATGGTATAGGAGATGAATCCATTCAAATCACAAAATTGCAAACCTCTTTAAGGCTAATGCCCTTAAGGCTTACACTTATGCATATAATGACTCTAGCAGCCTTAACATATGCGGGGCTTCATGATATGTTATCATATTCTGTCTTTCCCCGTTGTAATAATGATATACCTCGGGGATGCCAAAAATAAGTTCAAGGTACTGTCATAGAATTGCAAAGATTATTAGTTGTTTTCAAGATATTTGTGTATTTTCTTCTGTCTTTAATTGGTATAGTTCTGCTTATTTAAGTCTTTTTCCATTATTATTGGTTAATATGTTTTCTATCTCATGAAAATAGTTTAAAAGAAGGGTAGATTGATAATAAATTAGAATTTCACATTTTTTCTCTTCCTGTTGATGATGCTTTGTTATGTATGAAGTTTAATGTAGTTCTACATTTGGTAGAAATTTTGGTCAATTATTAATGGCTATATCGAAAAATGATTATTTTTCCATTAAATAGAACTATTAAAAACTTTATTACTGCTGGTTTTTGATTTGAGCTTTGATTAATCTCTTCTAACAACAAATGCAGGCAATATTTAGAATTGGAAAAGGTGAGCGACCTTTTATTCCTGATTCTCTTTGAAGAGATGCACGATTTTTTATCCTGCATTGCCTTCAAGTCAATCATGATGACTGTCCCACATGATTTTGGGTATTTTTGAAGTTCTAGATTAGTTGCAACTATTATTCAGTTTATTTGTTCCTTTCTAGGTTCTGTACAGTCATTTGTATTTTTTTTTTGTTGAAGTTTTTCAATGCAAATAGTTGTCAAGGCAGGGGAGGTAAGTCTCTTTTCTTTGGAATATCATTGATAAGGAAGCTGGCAAACTCGCCTCTAAGATGATGAAACACATTAATTGCTTTATAACTTAGCTACTGATAATCATTGTTGCAATTTCCTTTTAGAAAATTTTCAATTGATTACTGCATGAATTTATGTTTGAATATGATGGAGATCAAACATCATATAATATTGAAGAACTTGATGCTTTCTCGAAGAGGAGATTTATCTTCAACAACAGAATTACTCAAAAAAATATTTGATGTCATTGTTAAATTGTAGGAATTATTCTTGCTCTTCATTTCATTGTAATATGTAATCTTTGAAGTTGTTGTTGCTGCTTACGTTATTTGCTCAAATTTCATTGAATAAATGTGTTTTACTAAAATTTCTCTACTTAATTTCTGGATTTTTGTTTAAATCCAGCTATTCTGGTTTGCAAGTGGAGGGAAAAGTGCTTCATCTGAATGTCTTTCTATTGCAAGTGTACCATGCTTGTGACAGGAAAGAGCGTTACATGAATGGGTGAGTGATGTAGTGTATGGAAGTGCTGCAAGGAAGGTGCTATGTGTGTACTTGTGATGAAAATGAATGGTTATTTGATGACCAAAGTAATATGAATTTGATTAATTATAATTTTTAATTTTTTTTAAAATAATGCTTTGAAACTGTATAATTTTTTAATTGATTGTTTAATTTGTTTCACTTTTGTTGAGTACTCATTATCATGATGGGTTAGATTTATTGGCTTGCAGTTTCCACTGTATGGTGTACACAAAACTTAAATAAAATTATTTTACAATGGACTTTATTGTTATTATCTTATTGTTTATTTGTAGCTAAACTATTGAAGGTTATGTTTTTTGATATTGCTTGATCAGATTCAATTTATGAAGCTCGATGCATTCTATTATATGCAATATTGTTTGTTGATGAGGACATTGTTATTTATCATCCAGTTGGTATTAGCACAGTGAGTGAAAAAGCTCGAGGTTTTAATAGTTCGGAATTTGTGCAATTTAGACTGATTAACAAATAAACTAAGTAATATTGTTAATGGTACGGGTACGGATGCATATGGCTGAAACATTTTATAGCAAATACCACGTAAATTCCACCACTTGGTTTGGTTTGAGGAATCGTTTGGTACCCGATTTGAAATTATAGTTGAGAATGTACAACGTGCATTTTAATAATGGGATGGGGCTAATTCTAGAACACTATAATTTGTGAAAGGGTTGTGGAATGTGGTTGTATTTTTCCGCGATTGATGTCTTTTTTATGTCAGTCCAAGATATTAAGGGTAGGAATATATGTTATCCTCACCCTCCAATCACATATCCACATAATTTGCAACATGGTTCTTCCTCTCAAGCTTCTTGTGTTCTATCAATAAATAATATCATTAGACAATAACTGATAGTATTAGTTCATATTTTTAAATATATTTTATTTTTATATTGACTTCATTTAAAAATAATAGAAAAACATTGTGATAAGTGTCCCGGCATATCGCAAGGACAACTACACTAGTAAAAACTGATGGTGGGCCCTGCAAAGTCGCCATGTGTCGACAAGCCAGTTGTTTACCGTGAAGATGGGATTCCCTTATCAGTATATTATTGATTATTGATTTACAAATCTAGGGAGTCACTTATGGTTGCACAAATGATTAATGCGAATAAAGTTATTATTGAATCTTCTTAAAAGGCAGACCAATTTTAATTTACATGTGCTCACACGGGCTAGGAGCAGGCATGTCCTTCTTGCTCCAACTATATACACCCTTGAAGGGCGTGGGTGTGGGCGTGGTTGGCACCAGAAATATGCGAGTGATATTTGGAACGAAGGTGTATTATAAATATATAAATATGCTAAAGAGAAATGAAGTTCAGAGGATCTTTCGGTTATCTTGCATGGTTCATTATTTTTTCCGTTTTTGGTACAACTACATCATGATTTTGTTAAATTGATCCTTTTTATTGTAGTTTGGGTTTCTTTAATCAAGGTTAATGACTATGTGTTTTGTTTCATGTTGAAAACCTCCGGAATTGATTCTGTCATCTGTCAAACGACATGATTATAATAAAAATGAGATGTTTGGTTACTGTCAGATAAAATTGATTTCGCCTCCAGAAACGATTCTCACTATAAGTTATAAAAAGTAGTTTTTGAGTTGAGTTGAAAATTTTAAATTAAGTTTTACATCAAAATTACTTTCAAAATAAAAAATCCAAACATAAATCACTTCACTTAAAACTCAATTCTAACGAAATCAATTTTAAAAATCAATTATATTCAAAATCACTTTTATCAAAGGCTCATTTAAACACACACTGGATACTCTATTTGACAAGTCCCATAAGCTGACTTATAGCTTATTTGACTAGTTTATAAGCTCGTTTGACTGAAATAGATGTGTTTGGTAAACAAGTTTATCTCATTAGTTTAATAGTTTTTCTTCATAAGCTATTTTATTTAGCTTATAACTTATAGCTTATAACTTATTGACTTTTCTTTCATTTTTACCCTCATTCATTTAATGAAATTCACACTTTATCATGTCTCCCATAAAGACATCCAAAGACGTCCAATGGTATTTAACACCTATTTTAATAGACTTCCAAAGACGTACTCATTTTTTGATACAAGATATTCAGACACTCATCCAATCAAATGTTCTTTTAGTTTAAATGTTTCACGTGACTTTACCTTTGTGCTTAAAATAAAATTCGATTTATCTTGGTAAAAGCATATCTGAAACTTAGTACCCTCGGTTACACAAATGACTTTCTGCTCTGACACAAAGCTGCTTCAAAGTTGACTCTACTCAAACTAAGAAAGACAAAAGATAACTTTCGGATACATCAGATAAGAGATTGATCTACTTTGACTTATCTAACAAGCTAGAGCACTTTTCAAAAAGAACAATACAACAAGTTATCAGACTCAACGGATCTCAACATTTAATGATATCTCTAACCAGATATTTCGTGAAGACCATTGAAAAACAAGAGTTGAAGATGCACCCCATCTATACATATTGGACGACCATCATTGAAGAAGACAACTGATAATCGAATATTTAAAGTACAAAAACTATGCTAAAAAATTTCTCTGTAAACTTTATTAGAATTCATTTTGAGCTTAAGCTTGTAATATCCTCACATACAGTGAGTTATCTTTAGCTCGAGTATCTAAACTCTTAGTTAGAGTGAGCCCGAAGAGGCTTTGACTATAAAAGAATATTTGAGTGTCTGAAAAGGTGTTGAATACTTGAGTATTTATCAGTCTGAAAAGACAAGAAGAAAGAATACTTGTAAGCTATTTGATTATAGTGGATAAGACCTTCAAGTAAAAGGGACTGGACGTAGCTCTCAGTTAGAAAAGAGTGAACCAAGATAAATCTCTCGTATCATCTTCTCTAATCCCTTATCTTTATTGTTTTTTTTTTTACGAACTCTTGTCGATTTGACATTGAGTTTATTAACACTGTTTTCTAAACTCGTTTTCTTGTGCGTCCTTTATATTTGGTCTTGCTTCTTTTGAAAAAGAATGTTACAAAAAGTTAAGAAATATAATAAAACCCCTTTTTGTGTTTCTCTCTTTCAACTTCACAAGCTTCCATGATTTTTCTATGAGATTATGGGTGTTCAAGTTGGAATTTAAAAACAATAGTCTTCGTGACTTCAATTATTTTGAAAACTTTAAATTAGAAATATCTTTTTTAAGTTTAAATATTCTTACATTCTTTAGGTGATTCCAGCTTATAATTTTTAAGATGTATTAATTTTTGGGTAACCTGTATTAAAAGTTATGTTTAATTATTGAGTTGGTCCATGAGCAATTTGATAATTTTTAAGTAGATCCTTGGACTAAAAAACATTATAATTAGGTCCATGAACTTATAAAAAAGTTTCTATTGTGTCCATGAACTAAAAAGTTTTTAATTGGGTCCCTGAACTTATATAAAATTTTCAATTGGGTCCCTAAAGTAAAAATGTGACAATGTAAAATAAAAGATAATAAAATGATAGATGATGAAATTTAGAAGAAAAAAAAAAATTGTTTGACATAAATAATAAAATGACAAAAAATTAATAATTGAATGAGAGAAAAAAACTCACTATTTAAAATATAATAATAATAATAATAATAACAATAAAATAAAATAAAATAAAAATAAAACTTAGTGAGAAAAGTTATTGTTTAACATAATAATTAAATAAATACAGATAAATTTGAGAGACAAAACTTAGTTCTTAAAATGATAATAATAGAACAATGAAATTTAAATTGTGATTGAAAATTCATGTTTCATAATAAAATATTAAGAGATTAAACTAATAAACCTCAATTAAAAAATAAACATTTTTAAAATAGTAATATATTATTAAAAGATGATTTTTGAAGAAAAAAATGTTTCAAATAAAAATAAAATAGTAAAAGATGGAACTTAACAAAGAATGTCATTATTCAAAGTAATTTTTATTATAATATTATAACAAGAGATGAAACTGAGTAAAAGAAAATTCAATATTTAAAAAAATGAAAAATAAAAAATAAAAAAATAATCCAACAACAAAGTTATTGTTTGAAATAATAAATAAAATAAAGAATCTAGTTAAGTAAATATCACATCTTATTTTGATTGTTAATTTTATTTTGAGTTATTTAATTTATTTTATTATTTATTATATTATTTTATATTTTAATTGAGGTTTTTATTAAATTACTTTAATATTTATTAAATAATATTTTTGCTTGCTATGTTTATTATTATTATTATTTTAATGTTATTTTAAATATTAAATATTTGACTCAGTTTAATATTTTAATATTTTGTTATAAAACATGAATTCTCAAGCATAATTTGATATTTATTTTTTTATTATCATTTTAAAAACTAAACTTTGTCTCTCAAGTTTATATAGTCACATTTTTACTTTAGTGACTCAGTTGAAAATATTATATAAGTTCAATGGCCCAATTATAAACTTTTTTATTCAGGAACCCTATTGAAAATTTTATATAAATTCGGGGACCTAAGTAAAATTATTTTAGTTCAAAGAACTACTTGAAAATTCTCAAATAGTTTGGGACCAATTCAATAATTAAGCCTACAAGTTATGTGAGATGGGCCATCCGTTTGCATTTTTTTTTTTGTGAAAGTTACGATTTTGTCCGAGAGATACAATTGAACAATAGATGATTAGTTTTTAGTAGAACTAATAAGTTATTATTTGCTCATAAAAAATTATTATTTTGTTAAATATTTTTGGATCTCACTCCTAAAAGCTAGCTCAAATGACAATGGTGCACAAGCATATATAAGTATTGCGCAACCCAAGAATCTTGGCAATGTGGAACACAAATATAATTTCAATACCCACCCTCGACCTACTTGAAAATTCTTAAATAATTTGGGACCAATTCGATAACTAAACCTACAAGTTATGCGAGATGGGCCATTGGTTTGCATATTTGTTTTTGTGAAAGTTGCGATTTTGTCGCAAGAGATACAATTGAACAATAGATGATTAGTTTTTAGTAGAACTAATAAGTTATTATTTGCTCATAAAAAATTATTATTACGTTAAATGTGCTTGGATCTCACTCATTAAAGTTAGCTCTGAGGGTGCCCAAGCATATTTAAGCATTATACAGTCCAGTAACCTTGGTAATGTGGGTCACAAATGCAACTTCAATACTTACTCTCACGCGTAGCATGGGCCTGGGTCCAATTCCCACGTTGCCTGCAAAATCCGGTTCTGATACCATGTTAAATGTGCTTGGATCTCACTCCCAAAAGATAACTCAAAGGATGAGGGTTCCCAAGCATATATAAGCATCACACAATCCAGGAACCTTGTCAACATGGGATACAAATCCAACTTCAATATTTTTGTCTTAATTATTATATTTTTATCATGTTATTATTAAACTTTCCATCTTCTTAATTTTTTGTAATTTATCACCTTGCATCTTTATTTACCTTACTTCGGTATAAGTTATTAATTGATTATTTGTCTTATATTATTGCTGTCAACCTTCTTACAACTCTATATTTCTATTTGAAAAGGTCGATTAGGGTATTAAGGTTCGGAAAGTTTTTTTTCACACGTGAATAATTTGCAATATCAGTACATATAGCAGACAACCACTACAACAAAGCACACTTTTAACGACAATTATTATGACTTTTAGCAGCATTAATAATGGACGTCAAAACCTTTACCAGCAATTATTAATTAGCCGATGTATCCAGTATGACTAAAAGTTTTCCCGACAATTGTAGGAAATGCTGGTAAAGCCCCAAATAATTGTCGCTAAAAGTCAAAAGTTATAGTGGCAATTATCATGACCTTTAACGACGATTTTAATAGCCACTAAATATGATTTTAGAATTGTCTTCTAAGCTCATTTACCAGCTTTTTTTAGGTTCTAGATGACTTTTCCCAGCAATTACTATTGCCACCAAATATTAAGATTATTTGCCACTCAAAGCGGCCATGATTTAATTAACAAAATTTTTAACGACAATAATATTTGCTCATAAAACAAAGTGTGCAAAAATGCAATAAGATTAAACGTATATATTCCAAGCAATTTGAACATATATGTGCATTAAAATAAAGTCAACAAATGTGAGGTTACATTGTTAAATAACATTATTCTAATAACATCATCATCACCCAATCACCTAAGAGAGATACAGATAAATAGAACAAGAAAAAGAAAGGAAAAGAAGTTGACAAATGAACCAAAGTTAATACATACATTCCCTGCAACTCTTCTAATACTTCCCCAAGCATCTTGACACGATTTAGTAACCAACTTGCTCCTGGCCTGAAATAAATGACCAAACAATAGGATATAACAGCAACTTATATTATGTGATGAGAAGTGTTCAAGTATATACAACTGTAATGAGCTTACCTGCATATGCTCTTTGGTCAATCTGGTCATTTCATGGTGAAGAAGTTCATTAGTCAATAGACTATAGTCAGTATATCCAAAACCAATATGAAATTGAAGTCACAGTGTAAAATTTCCTGTTCAAGATCCTCTACTTTCTGCTCCATAAATATGAAAAAGCAACATGAAACTCAATATCCAAATTAATTGATTACCTTAATCCCATTTTGTGCCTCCTGAAATGCAACCTGGAGCTCAACGATCACTTTAGACATTCTATTATATTCTTCTAGAGTTTCATCCTAGATTTTCTTGGCCTCAAAAAGACTCTGTTCCAAGGACATCATACGAAGCTTCATACTCTCTACTTCAAATTGAGACTGCAATACCATGGATGAACTAATTTAGTGTCATATCAATCTTCCAAAAATGACTAAAAAGCAACTAATTTAGTGTTTAAGGACTGATGTATGATTGAGAAATTTCCCTCAACAAAATTTAGATGATTTGAAATTTCTGGCAAATATTAGGCGTGGGGTAGTGCTGAGAGACTTGAGTAGCTTGAACCAAGTCCAAGGCTAAAAAGTTTATGGTCCATATATTTGATATATATATATATATATATATAGATAACATTTATCAATCTAACTTCAGTAATGAAGACATTAAAATAGATGGTAGATGAGAGGGCCATACAAAGTAATCCAGAGTATCTCTAGACCCATTCCATACCCATAATAGAAACTGAGTCATAGGAGAAGCATCTGACTCAACTAACCTTGTTACACCATCCAGCAGCCAAATATAAGGTATAGAAATTAGTTCTACTTCATCAGCTTCCCTTGGCTTAAATTAGTTCTACACAAAAACCATATTTTCTTCTATTCAAAATTAGGTGCATGCTGTCCAAAAACTGAAGCACAAAGAAACAGACCCTGTTTTTGTACAAATCGCTGGCACCAACTCAGATAGAATTTTGGCTTGAAATTTTTATGTCTTGAAGATTTACATGTTAGCTTTCAAATAAAAAAAACGGTGCTTCATTTTGAGTTGTATAGCCAAAGTTATAATTTAAAGAATACATGCTATCAGAAGCAATCCGAAAATTGAAAATGCAAAACAAACCCAATCTTAAAAAATAAACTGATGCCAATACAGATGGAGTTTGGCCTGAAATTTTTATGACTCAGAGATTTACATGACACCTTTCAAGGGAAAAAATTGATTTCGAGTTGTAAAGCCAAAGTTATGGTTCAAAGGGTACCTACCGTCAGAAGCTGAAATCACACAGAAGAGCCACAAATTTTAACCCAAAAAAAATGGCCAAAATTGCTTCAATACTATTCATCATCTCAGACTCAAGGTCTTTGAGCATTTGTTGTGCCCTTTAATAGGCTTTCAGATAAGAATCCTGAAAGATGCAAAACATGTTGAGGACACACCAACTCAGGATAAGAACCTAAATAAATGGATAAAAATGAAATGATCTAAACTTACTTTTGCAAATGAGATGATCAGCGAACCAATGATATTGGGAATGGATGCAATCATCAAAGACTGCAATTTTAGACAATGAATTTGGTTGATGACCATTGAGTTAATTAGCCTTATCCATCAAAAAGGAAGTAAATGAAAAACTAGGTATTGCGCCTGATATACTCAGCAATCTAAACACTAGCTATTGCTTCAGCCATGGCACCCACATTGGACAATAAAGAACCAAACAAAGAGAGCTAGCCATTGAAAAAAGAAAAACAAATGAAGCCATGAAAACAGCAAAAGAACAACAAGATGGAATTAAATCAACTAATTAACTCACTCATTTTCATTCGTGATCATAATTCTCATACCTTAGATTGAGAGGCCAAGATCGGTGTTAAACACTCATTTCCCCTGTATTAGGCACAGGTTTCACACCATCGCAATGGATATCCAAATTTGCTGCACCCTTATTCACAACCAAATTAAGCTTCCCTGTCATTTAGACCATTCAGATCAAGCATCACAGCCCATTCAGATCAAGCATATTAGAATGATTGGATAAACAGCAGAAATACAAAACATAGAGGAAACACATAACAAGCATAACAATTAAAGGGAAAAAAGGATTATAGTACTACCATAGACTTGAATATCGTGGTTCACAACACATACAGTCACTGTCCATGTATCTGCCTTGAGATGTCTTCAAAAGACAAAAATGGAGATAAGCATTGAAACTTCAGATTGTTTGCATATGCATTTTATGATTGCCCTTACTGCAAGTGCTAATGTGCACAGTCCATGCAATATTGGCATTTAGTAATTTGCTAGCATTCAGAAGACAAGATAAGCAGTATGTAAACTATACATCCTAAAAACTCAACCAAGAAAGAGGACCTATGTAGACTTAATACTTCTACAAACCAGAAAGCAGTATCCATTTTACAAAGACATATCTCAAGATAAACCTGTAAAACAGCAACTATACATCCAAAAAGAAAAAGCCTTTGTATCCATTTTAAACTAAAACAATACTTTCCACTATCATCAAGTATCAAGAGTAACATTTATAAATATAATCCCTGGTCATACAAAGCTAATTCCAGCTAGGTAGTTTACCAGAGCCTTGCACACACACTCCTCCAACTAGTACATCCAACACATTTGATATGTATTAAAGACCCTAACGCCCATGTGATAAGCATGATTTCTTGTATAACTTAATTTATAAAAATGCATTCACTTAATTTATAGATCCCAGCATGGCCAAGAGTCAAGGAGGAGCATGGAGCAAAGCTAGAGTGGCTCCAACAGTCCTAGGTAAATGCATTCATTTGATCTATCACTAAAATCACAGGGAAAAAAAACCAGAACACCAAAACCTCATTCAATCAAATTTGAATTAGGAAGAACTTAACTGTAACTAAGGTCATCAGACCTGTGTGGATCATTCATTGAACTCAAGTTAAAATAATTAAATTAAAAACCTCACTAATTGCTGCGAAGCTGAACTGTTACATCAGATCTAAAAGGAAAAAAAGGCATATACATCAGATCTAACTCTAAACACAAAACTAATTACAATAACTTTAAGAGCTTGAAATGATTTATATCTGCAAAAAAAAAAAATTACGCCAATAAAGATATTGACTCACTAACCAATATTGTGACAGTGAGATCTGTGTGTTCCTGTTGAGAAATCCTTCAATAGATCTGCAAAGAAATCACAAAGAGAGAGGGAAAATGTCGAGGTTGACGAAAGTATAGAGAGAGAGATGAGCGACCTTTTTTTGTAGAAATTGTGGCGACACCAATGGCGAAGAAGATGAACGCAGAGAAGAGGAAAAGAGGAATGCAGAGAAGAGGAAAATTGGGTTCGAAGAGTTGATTTAGGGTTCAAAATTGGAAGTAAAATTTGTGAAGAATGTGAGAAAATTGGGGAAGAATCGGAAGAGATGAGTTCAAATGCTGGTATGAAGAACTGGAAGTGGTTATTTGTGAAGAACTGGAACTGGTATGGAGAATCGGAAGAGATGAGTTCAAGTCTGATGAAATTGTCGTTATTAAGTTTTGTTTAGTGGCTAAATTTTTTTTTTGACGCAACCTTCTTAAGTGAAGAAGTAATGAAACGAGGGTAACTAGCGTTCATCAATCATGAAATGCGGGTAATTAGCTAATTGTCATTAATTAATTGTCATTAAAAACAAATTTAGATGGGGCATTCCCCACCCAAGTTCTAGATCCTAAATGCTTTGCTAAACTAGCCATACAATGAGCAGCCATGTTTTGCTGTCTCTTAACATGAGTAATTAAACAATCCTTCAACTGATTCAACAATTCTCTACTGTCCTAGATAATTGGTTTAATGGCAGTTAAATACATCTTCCCATTTATACACTTCACTATCAATTCAGCATCCGACTCAATGACTGAATTTAACAAACTTTGATCCAATGCAATTTGAAGACACCATCTTATGGCCAAAGCCTCAGCCAGAACAGAGGAATTCTCCAGCCTCTCCTTTTTACAAGCTGCAAACACAACCTGTCCTAAATGGTTCCTAACCACCATACCCCAACCTGTGTAACCATCACAGAAACAACCAGCATCTACATTTACTTTCAAGCTGTTCATAGTAGGGGGAGGCCATACCAGATTTGTAAGAGCCTGCAGGAATTCCTCTTGCATCAGTGTTGACATGGTTAAACTCCATATCAAATTCCTGAGCAGAAACCGCAACACCAATTGGGTCAAAAACCTGATTTTCAAAAACTGTTTTGTTTCTGGCACACCAAATCTTCCACAAAGTAATACAGAAAATTTGCCCTGCTAATTTATCCTTGCAATTGAGCCATTCCAGCAACCAGTCATTTAGTGCAGTTCCAGTAGGGGCATGGAGGCCAAGCTGGGATAAATGAGATAAATGACAATGCATAAACACATGCTCCACTCTTTCCAGTGCTTGACTGCACAGAGGGCAAAGCATCTCTATTTTAACTCCTCTTCTTGCAAGATTGAACCTGGTGGGCAGGATATTTTTAGCCAACCTCCACAGGAATTTTTTAATTTTGTTTGCCAATGAAGCATGCCAAATTTCTTTACACAGGCTACTATCAGGAGAGTTTGAGGGGCCTAGCTGCTGCCTGAACCTATCCTCACACAGAAGGTGGTAAGCTGTTCTGACTGAGTACATGCCATCCTTCTCCCAGTGCCAGATCAAGGTATCTTCAGGTAGTCTGATAGAAATGGGGATGTTTATTATCTGTTGTGCCTCATTGCTGCTGAAAACAGTAAACACTACATCTCTTCTCCATTGCCTTGTGTCCGGGTCAATTAACTCACTCACCAAAGCATTTGAGTCCAGAGCAGTAGATTGGCTTCTGACTTTAAAATCTGAATGGGTTGGGATCCACCTATCATGCCAGATTCTAACCTTCCTCCCATTTCCTATCACTAATCTAGCCCCTCTCTCAAGCACTTCCCGGGCACCAATCATACTCCTCTAAGCATAGCTTGGTTGAAAACTTGGCCCTGCTTCCATGAAAGATGTTTTAGGATGGTATTTACTTTTTAGGACCCTTGCCATCAAATATTGCTCATCAGTAACAAGCCTCCAACACTGCTTGCACAAAAGGGCCCTATTAAAATCACTGAACCCGCGGAAGTCGAGTCTCTCTTTGCTCTTTGACCTGGATAACCTCTCCCAGCTCATCCAGTAGAGCTTTCTATCCTCCCCATTCGATCCCCACCAAAACTTAGCTAGCTTTGATTTCCTTGACAAACACTTCTCCTTCCATCCCTTAATTTTCTTCCACACCCGCTCCTTGACTAAAGAGAAGATTTCCTTCTTTGACCTATCAAAGACAACAGGAAGGCCCAGGTACTTCACATGAGATTCCACGATCTTTACTCCCATCATGTTACAGATCATGTTCTTCTCTTCATCTGGCACATTTCGACTGAAATAGGCCTCGGATTTGTCCATGTTGACCATTTGCCGTAAGCATTTTGGTAGGAATCAAGGACTTTGAGGATCTCCTTGTGAACCATAATGCCATATAGTTTTGATGTTGACAAATATAGTATTAAGGGGGAGAATGTGAACCTAAAGGTGATATAGGTTTTGATGTTGACAAATAGAATATCATGGTAATAATTCATTAAAAGGAATATTGAGCTTAATATATCTTATGTGACTATTCGATGAATATTGGATTCTTAATGATGATCAATGTGCATTAATAAGGAATAATACCTTTGATATATTTGATCACATATGAGTAAAGACATAATGAATATTAAATATGATATTATGTCAAAATGTGTCTTATGAATTATTATACATGGTTTTGTATATGAAATTATCAATATTTTCTATACCTTGAACTAATATGGTTTATGAGAACATTGTGAAATAGAAAAGTTCAGGTTGGAACAAGCAAATCCATGATGTCAAAAGCTTGAAGAGCTAAAATCCCAAAATGACTAGATTGCAAATAGTGGAAAATAACATCCAGAAGATCAAGTCTTTCAAAAAGTGGGACAAGGGAATTTTATTAATTGTATTGTGTGTTTTAGATTCCCTTGTAAATGGTAAGTAAAGCTCTCCAATTAAAATTGGTCACACACACACACATAAATGAGCTTTCAAAATAAAACTTAAATGGCTTTTAAATGAACTTAAATGAGATATTAATTCCAGTCATTAAGTTTTCAAATTCAAATTTAAACTCGAGCAATAATCGATTATATGGATAGGATAATCGATTATGAATAGACTCAATTGGCCTTAAACGAGATTTGATGAGTAATTAAGTTTTATAGTCGTTAAGTTTTCAAATATGATGTTTTGAACGTACATAATCGATTATAGGATTTATATAATCGATTATATGTTTTAAAGTGCTGTCAGGATTTCAAACAGAGAACCAATAATCGATTAGCATAATCCATTATGTTGTCAATAATTGATTACATAATCCATTATGCTATCAATAATCGATTACATAATCCATTATGCTGGAATAATTGATTAGCACAATCCATTATGCTGCGACTGTCTCAAAGATGCGCTTTTTTCAATCCCAGTTAAAATAATCGATTGTGGCTTTTAAATAATCGATTATTATGCGCAGAAATTGAGTTTTAGAGAGTTTTTGACCTAATATTTCATGGCTTATATAAAGGAAACTTAGGCACAATTCAGAGCATGAAATTATCATTTTATATCTGTGCCAAAACACTGTCAAACTTTTCTCTCCCTACTACTCTCACCATTCTTAGGTGATATTGTATTGTGCTTCAATTTGTTTATCTGCACTATTAAGAGTGCTTTATATTGGTAAGAGTCGGATTGACTCAAACCATCCTTTGATTACTATTCTTACAAGAGAGGGTATATCTCTTGTAAGTGTTTAGTGGGTGTGATCTCACTGTTTATTGTTTGAGGCTCTTTCACCGGGGCAGGTGATATCCTTGGTCTGTGAGGAGTTCTCTTTATTGTAAAGGTTCTAGCCGCGCCTATTTAAAAGCTAGTGTTTGAGGCACTTACACAAGGGATAGTATGTCCTGAGATTTGTGTTAAGGTTTCTATGAATTGTAAAGGTTCTAGTTGATCCTGTTTAAAAACTAGAGTTGATTGAAAACCCTTGGTTGTATTGCCTCGGGGATTGGACATAGGCCACGTGGGTAGTGTGTGACCGAACCAGGATATATTGTGGTGTTCATCTTCTTTCCATATCCTCTTTACATTTTCGCATTTTACTTATCACGCTTTAATTTCAAATATTTTATTTTTCTAAAGCGCCTTAATTTGAAAAGAACTATTTATCCGCCGCAAATTCTGTTTTTAACTTTGAAAAGGGTTTTGATTTAACGTAAAAGAATTCATTTTTATTTAAAACTCAATTCACCCCCTCTTAGGTGATGGTTGCCACGCCAACACTCATCTCCTTCCTTCTTATTTGCTCTAGCAAAAAGAAGGTTGTCATATGCAAAAAGAAGATGGGATATCCGTGGAGTTGTTCGCGCCACTTTAAGACCATGGATGGAATTCTCCCTAGCTGCTTTATGCAATAAACCAGAAAGCACATCAGTACATAAAATAAAAATGTACGGGGATAGGGGATCACCTTGCCTTAGACCACTTTCAAGCGTGAAACATCTGCTAGGTTAGCCATTGATCAAGATCTGGTAGGACATTGTAGACATGCATCTCATAATGGTACCAACCAATTGCTCTGGAAAACCCATGACTGAAAGGACACCATGAACAAAATCCCACTCTATTCGGTCATAAGCCTTGGACATATCCAGGTTCAGTGCCATCATCCCCTTTTTTCCTTTCTTCTTTTTCTTCAACCAATGGAAACATTCCATTGCAATCAAAGCGTTATCTGTGATTAGCCTTCCATTAACAAAAGCACTCTGTTCCAAGTCAATAACATCCGACAAAATAGGTTTGATTCTATTTGCTATTACCTTGGTGACAATCTTCATGACCATGTTACAAAGACTAATCGGTCTATACTCCTTCGGGGAAACTGGATTTTTTACCTTAGGAATTAGAGCTATGAAAGTCTTATCAATGCAAGCTGGAGAGAAATTTTCATTAAGAATGGCCAGCACCATCTCAGTAACATCCCCCACAACATGCCAAAATTTCTGGAAGAACAATGACGGAAGACAATCTGGACCAGGGGCCTTCAAAGGATGCATTTGGAATATAGCCTCTCTAACCTCCTGTTCTGAAAACAGTCTAGCAAACCATAGTTTCTGCTCTTCAGTGATTTTTCCTTTCACTACATCACAAATACTTGCAATATTAGAAGGTTCAGAACTTACAAAAATTTCCACAAAATAATTGATGAGCACTTTCTCTACATTTTCCTCCCCAAACTGCCAATGCCCATCTGCATCTTTTAATCTTTTTATTTCATTGACCTTCTTTCTTTAGCTTGCCTTTCCATGGAAAAATTTTGTGTTTTTGTCACCCTTTTTCAACCAAACAGCTATACTTCGTTGTTGCCATACTGTTTCCTCCATTAAGAGCAAGTCCGAATTGCCCAACTTCTGAATTCTTCAAATTCTCTGCCATACTTCTTTTCAATCTGAATAATTTCCTTCCTAATTGCCCAACTTCTGAATTCTTCAAATTCTCTGTCCAGTAACTTGATATTCGCCAGCTTCCCAACGCACTGCATATTTGGTTTTGTCCACAATTGCTTCACACGATCTTCACATTTCTCTGTCTTTGTCCAACATTCCTCAAATATGAAAATGTGATGTCTTCTCAGTTGGTGGTTTTGTGCAGGGGCTTCAAGATGTATCATGATTGTTGCATGGTCATATCCAAACCGAGGTAGGTGAACAACACGAATGGGAGAGAATCTGCCCATGAACTCATTTGTCCCCAATGCTCTATCCAGCCGACACTGAATGTTATCCTCACCTTGCCTACCATACGACCAAGTGAACGATACCCCTCATAACCAAGATCTATAAGGCTGCAACTTTCCACAGTCTCCCTCCCTTGCATCAGTTGAGAATAGCTGCAAGATACACCACCCTTTTTGTCTTCAACACATAGTGTATCATTAAAGTCCCCTATACATATCCATCTACCTTCTGTTAATGGGTGTAACGATTTGATCAGCTGTCATGTTCTGTTTTTATTTGGCTCATCAGGGAAACCATAAATCCCGGACACCAAAAAGTGATCTCCTGTAACTTCATCAATCCAAGACCCAAGAATATGGTTTAAAGAAAACGATTTTACTGAGAATTCAATCTGCTCCTTCCACATTAAGGCAAGTCCACCCGACCTTTCTCTATCATTACCTAGACACGCCACAGTTAGGCACGACTTGAAACCGCATCTTTCCTTCATTATTTCCATTTCTCCTTCAATCAACCTGGTTTCCATAAGAAAAACCAAGTGGGGATTTTCCAATCTAATGAGCCTTGTCAAGGCTCGAACTGCACGGGGATTCCCCAAACCCCTGCAGTTCCAACTCAAAAACTCCATTGCTCTAGGTAGTGCTGGTCATCCAGCAATGCCTCTTTTGTTTGAAAGCTGCTGTGATCAATAATTGGCCTCTTCTTCCTTCTCTCACCTCTAAAATCTTCTAAATCACCTTCAGTAACTTCCAACTCCATTAGGGTCCTCTTTCCAAGTTCCATGTAACGCCCCGATAATCACTGCTTTCCAATATCCGTAAAGATATTTATATGTTTATATTTTTATCCGAAACCTAGAAAATGATTTTGACTAAAACAAAATCATATTTAGATTATGCTAGACAGTAAAAGTTCCAGTTAAATTTTGGGTTGAAAATTCAGGCGAAAAGCGGTCTACGTTTTCATTGACAGTACCAATTTACTGATCAGGAAATGTAATTTTGACCCGTGAACGAAACATCGATGATTCTTATCCCTTCTTAAGTGATATGAGTCATTTCAAAATATTCGCTCTAAAATAAATATTATATTTTATTCGGGCAAAATATTTAAACAAAACACACGTAAAAACCCTAAGTTGGGTAAACGACAGAACTGGATGTGGTGCTGAGATAATATGGAGCATAGATGATGGAAGTGATTGATGGGACTTGTGAAAATTGTCACATCATGACTCATCAAAGTCATGATGACAACTTAAAAGATATAGTTTTTTATTTAGTAAAAACTCATTAATTGATCACTAAAGATCCAAACATGCCTTAACCAACAATTTTTCTTTCCTAAACTAACCCCAAAACCCACGACTCCCCCTAGTTTAAGCCTCTTGTCTCCATTTTTTCTCTTCACAAAACCTAAGAAACCAAATCATTTTCAAGAGCTCAAGTAGGAAACTCCATTGAAGGAATTGCTAAGATCATCAATCTTCTTCTACTTTCTTCATCACTTGAGGTAACTTGATCATATACTTCTTCTTGAGTTCATCTTTTTCTTCTCGTGATCATTGGGTTGAAAACCCATTTTTTTATCTTCATGAAAATGAATCAAAATTTCTTGTATTAATGAAGTTCATGAACAATGATTCTTTCTATCATCTTCATAAGGCTCTAGTATGTTGTATTTGAAAGTTTGAATGAAATGAAAAACCCTAAACCCTAAACCCTTATTTGGTCGAAAACCTCAAGGAAAATGGGTTTGATGTTTTTGTTCAATTTTTTGAAATCTAATGCTTGATTTAAGCTCTCTAGTACCTATATGATCAAAATCCAAGAGCTTAAATCCAACTAAAAACCCTACCCTATTTTTTTAGTTTGGGTCAAAACCCTAACTTAAAGGGGTTGGAGGAAATTTTTCAAATTCTTGAGACAAATCAATTGATCTTGTATACCTAGTGCTCTAAGATCATGTATCTAAGAGATTGAGATGATATGAAAACCCTAGCCTTTTGTTCATATGTTGGCTGAAATTCATACTTAGGGAGTTAGTAGGATTTCTTCAAAATTTAACTTTTCTATGTTATTTTATGAAGGATTTGTTGGATAGTTTGTTGTTTGGAATTGTGTGGAGGAAACTGAAGTCCAGACGATCATTTTCCGAACAAGAATCCATACTCTGAGGTAAAGGGAGTTTACCTGAGGAGTTTTTGCTAGTCATGTACTTTGTTTGTGTGATTGGATTTTATGTTGATTGAAAATGTGTTGTGATTCTATTTGAAATTGTTGAAAATGTATATGTTGTTGTTGAGTTATGTAAATGGGTTATGTATGTATTGGATGAGATTTACTGTATTGCTTGATCGTGATTGGTTGAGGGCATGACATTGGCCATTGCTTGTTAATAAAGATTAAGTCATTAAAATGCCTTAACCCAGAAAAACTGAAAAAGTGATGTTTTGGTTTTTGGAAAGTGAGAAAAAATCTCTAAGAATAAAAGTGTTGAGATAGAACAAAGTTTTTATAAAAAGAAGGAAAATGGAAAACATCAAAATCTATGAAAATGTTTAAAAGTATTTGAAGGAAAAAGTCTTTTGAAAACAAAGATTTCTTTTAGATTTTACAAAAGTTTTGTTCAACAATGGAAAGATTTAGAAAAATGCTCTCTTTAATACAATTCATTTACAAGAGTTTTGTGTTTAGTTCAAAGTTTAGAAAAATATTTTAGTGGTTTTCTAAGTTTTCAGAAAATGGATTTTAAAAGAAAAAGTTTCAGTGAAAATGTATTTATAGGAACAAAAAAAAAAGTATTTATGACACAAAGTGGAGAAACTTTTGAATTTTGTTTTTCGATTTAGTTTTCACTGAATGAAAAACCAAGTGGAAAAGATGAAAGTGGAAAAGACCTAGATTACCGAAATAACGGGCTAGATAATGAAAAACCAAGTGGAAAATATGAAAGTGGAAGGACCTAGATTACCGAAATAACGAGCTAGATCTAGATTGCCGAAATAACGGGCTAGAGTTCTTGTTTGAGTTTTTGAGGAAAGGAAAGGACCTAGATTATCGATTTTAAGAGATCGGGTTGGATATGGATTGCCAAGATATCGGACTGGATTCAGATTGCTGAAAAGTTGGGCTAGTGTTCCTACTGATAAGAACCTAGATTACCGAGACGTTGGGCTAGTGTTCAATTGAAAAAGAGATTTTAAATCATTGATTTTATTTTAAAATCCTATGTTGGTATTAAAATTTATTTAATACCTGAATAAAAGTAGTAGGGAGCTTTAAGCCTCGACGAGGAAAGAACGAAGCGAAAAAGAAAAAGAAAACGAAAACCAGTGGTTTACATGCATAGTCTGGCAGACGTGCTATTATGTATCGAGCTACAATTCACAAAGGGTGGATTGACAAATTTGATAGTTATGGATAAAAGATAGATTCTTGGGTCTTTGGGTCTATAGGGACATTCGGGCTCGAAATCCACGAAATGCTCGGGGCTGCAATCTCGGGTCGTGGAACTCGGTTACCCTGCACGTAATGTACTCAATAGGTAACTATCCAAATATTATTTAGGTGAGACGCGATACCCTAGAATAATTGGGGATCCAATCTAAATTGAGAGGCCGACCCAACGTGAAACAATTGTGTTATAGGCATTATCGCGGCCTATCATGCTCGATGAAGGGAAGTTAGGATCTCCGGAGAATTACGAAATAGATAGTGAATATTAAAGTGACAAGAAATGTTTTATAAAATGTATTTGGTTGTCGGGTATGAATCCCTATTGAAATAATTGTTATGTTATTTTATGTATTGTTGTTGTCATGTGTTGTTGTTTTCTGATCGAGTCGTGTATGTGGCTGCTATGATAAAACTCATCTATTTGTATCTCACCTTTGCATTATTTCTGTTTGGTTCTTTATTTGTGGTATATTTTTATGCATATACAGATGGACCCGATGAATCACTTGACCCATTCAGGGTTCATGGGCCTAGCGTTTGAGCATCGAGATGAGGGAGGCGCTTGGGTTATAAACCCGGGAGCTCGAAGCACCACATATACCAGGCCTTTACTTACTACTAAAGGGACAAAAGTAGGGATGATATCTTGTACTCATAGCATAAAGATAGTTGAGGTTCCATTACCACCTATATGGCTTCTTTTGGGGACCTTAGTGGAGATCGAAAATACCTACCATCAGCCTCCACCACTACAGTTTGTACCTGGATCAGCACCCGCATCCCCCGTTCCAGAGCTACCTGCTCCCATCATCCTCGTTGGAGGGGAGGATGATGATGATGATGTCATGGTTGAGGAAGACCTTCAAGAGGAAGATCCCGTCGAGGATGATGAGAAGGTGGTAGAGTACCACCCGCTGGATGAGGAGGTTGATCCCACAGCTGATGTGGATGTAGGAGGAGTTTCACCCGATCCTTCTCCTGATAGGGATGGCCATGGAGGTCTCCCTAACGGGTTCCATTAGATGACCAGCTTAGGTTGTTAGTTTTTGGGGATAGTGTCAACTTCTTCTAGTCTGCATATCCGACTGATGAGAGCCAAATCTTTTTGTAATAGTGGTTCTTTGCTTAACCCTTTGAGTTTTGGTATTGTATATCTATGTGTGTTTTTCTTAATGATGTTATAACTTCGACCAAATGACCCGCAACTATAAGGGTCCTGTTTGTTGAAAAGAAACTAATGATGTAAGTATTATGGTGATGTGTAGATGTATAGGTGTATATATATTTATATATGCAGGTGATGTGCTTATGTATAAGTCAAAAGATTTTATTTTACACCAGTTTTTCGAACATGAATAAGTCATAAAGTATTTTCCGAAAGTAACCAGCAAATTATTTTCTACTTATTTTTTTGTTGTTAAGTAGTATTTATGTAGTGTTGAGGGAGGCGTTACATTAGTGGTATCACAGCTGGTCGAGTCTTTCGGGAATCTTTGGGAATAGGTCAGTTATGTCTATGTTGTGTGATCTTTGAGTAGGATTTATTTGAATTACTTTTTAGAAGTAATGTGTGTTAGCAGAATAGTTTACGTTTCATTTTCTGGTTTCAGATTAACTGATTTTGTCTTGTAGGTCAGTTATGGAACCAGGAGTTAGACGTGGACGAGGACGTGGTCGCGGTCGTGGAAGGGGCCGTAAAGGTGGTCGTATAGCCAGTCAGGGTGATTTCGAAGAAAATTATGAGGATGTTGGTGGAATGGACTATGCAGCACAAGCGATGTCAGATGTTGCCGCTGCTATTGTTCTCCAAACAGATGCAATGATTGCTCAACATCAACAAGAACAACTTTGTACTGAGCAAGCTACGGAAGGAAGTGGTCTGATGGCTTTTAGACATCAGAATCCACCACAGTTCCATGGAGAGACTAACCCTGAGAAAGCAGATTTGTGGATACAAGAGCTGGAGAAAATCTTTGAACTGATTCACAGTCCGGAAAGAGTCAAAGTTCCCTATGCTACCTTCTTACTCTTGGGAGATGCTGAGTACTGGTGGAAGGGAACTGTTAGTTGCTGATCATCAGGAAATCACTTGGAATGTATTTCGCAATGCATTTCTGGACAAGTATTTTCCTCAAAGCGCCAGATTCGAGAAGGAACAAGAATTTCTGCGTCTACAATAGAGGGATCTATCAATTGGGGAATATGCAGCGAAATTTGAATCACTTGCTAAATATTTCCGTTTCTTCCAAGCTCAACCTGATGAAAGTTGGAAATGCGAGAAGTTTGAAGGAGGACTGAGATTTGAGATCAAGGAATTAGTGTTAGCATTGCAGATCCGAAATTTTCAAGAGTTGGTAGAGATGTGCCGAAAGGTGGAGAAAATGAAGAAAGGAAGAGATAACAGGTAATATTGGAGGACCGTCACGATTCAAGAACCAATTCCAGAATCAGAGAGGGAAGCAAACCCAGAGGAAACCATGCTATAGACCACCCGGAAATAACCAGAACCAACAGTCATACAGTCCAGTTGCTTCTGCATCTGGCAGCGGAGGCCGGAGGAATCAAAGCCAAGGCTTTATTCAGAAATGTTATAAGTGTGGAAGTACAAACCATGTTACCAATGATTGTCAATTGAAGGGAATACAATGCTTCAAGTGTGGACAGATAGGACACATATCCAAGGACTGCAATGCTCAAAGGTCTACACCAACTGCTAACAATTCAAGGACCAATAAACCGATCGCTAAGGGAAGGGTTTATACCATGAGTGGTGCTGAAGCTTCACAGTCCGATGATCTCATACAAGGTAATTGCGACATAGCTGGTAATCTCTTAACTGTACTTTTTGATTCGGGTGCAACACATTCTTTTATTTCGATGGATTGTGTGAGACATTTGAAATTGCTTGTTTCTTCCATGACATATGATTTGATTGTTTCAACTAGGGGTGTTCGCAAGTCAGTTTGGATCGGTTTTAAGGTAAAAAGTCATCCGAACCAAAGATAAAAAGAGCATGCAGTTCGGTTCAGTTTAGATGACTTTCTTAAAAATATCCGATCCGATCTGATTTGGTAAAATGCGGTTTGGATCGGTTCGGTTGATTCAGTTTTTACCGACACATCATTACATATTTATATTACATCAAAGAATAAAAATTACAAGCTAAACTGCACAAAATCTTATAAACCTATATATACTTGTTGTTACATTCATGTAAAAACATTTCATAAAATATGTATAAAATAAATAAATATCATCATCATCTATTATCAAAACATCTTTTATTTATGTTTGGAACATTAGAAATAATTAAAAATTACATCAAATGTAACTAGTAAGTATTATTAGTAAAAAAGCCAACAAGTAAAAAGTTAATAGTGCAAAAAATAGAATAAACATATATTAAATTTATATATGCGGGTTGGTTTGGATTGGTTCGGTTTTAGAAAAGGGATCCAAAATCCGATCTGATCCAAGCGGCTTTCACAAAACAAGATCCAAAAAATCTAATAGACATCAGTTTTGTTCGGTTTTCGGTTTTTTTTGGATCGGTTTTCGGTTTTATTTTGGAACGGTTTGGATATGAACACCCCTAGTTTCAACCCCAACTGCTTAACCCATTGTTGTAAATTCTATATGTCTAAACGGTCCTATCGTTATTCGGGATAGACATTTTCTTGTGAATCTGATATGCTTGCCTTTAATACAATTAGATGTAATTCTAGGCATGGATTGGTTATCTTCCAACCATATCCTTTCAGACTGTGCTCATAAAACTTTAGTTTCTCCTGATCTTGAGATTTCTGGATTTTTATCTACCAACCAAGTAAGAACTTCTTCGAAAGAAGGAGATCAGGGATGCTTGTTTTTATCTAGCCTAGAAGTCGATGTGGAGATAAATTTAAGTATGGTGCCTGTAGTTGATAACTCCTAGAAATAAGAGTTATTATTATCTTTTTAACTAAATCATTGTTCTTGTTTTCAGTAATTTAGGAAAATAAAGTCGAGTTATGATAAGAATTTGAGTCATTGTGCTGAAATTGTTTAAATGCTGAAAAGAATGAAGAATTTTGGAATTATATAACTAAAAAGATGTTTGAAGTGTTGAGCAGAAAATCGGATATCAAATTTGAATGGAGCTGCTGTGGTATTGCTATGGAATGTTGCAGCTTCAAGAAAAGATCACTACAACACAAAAGAATTGTCACTCAAAGACACCTTCACTAAAGGACAAAGAACTCCAGCCACGCCCCAAAACGAGGAAAGAGAAATACATCCTCACATTGGGTGTACTTGGGAATGGGCCAAATAATATTTTATTATTGTTGAATTTTGTAAAGCCCAAAATTGCATGATAGAGAGAGGATAGGAAACCCTATTTGGGGGACATATGAGTACAAATAGTAATTGTCAGCCCCCTTTTAGGTCAGCTGGTACAGAGGGTACAACAAACTCTCCATTTTCTCTTTGTCTTCTCTGTAATTTCATTTTTATGCTTTTATGTTCCCATTTTAATTTATTATGACTTGTCTTGTCATTAAGCTCATTAGGAGATAATTTCCTTTAGCTAGGATGCTATGATTTGGTAATTGATACTTAAGGGTGATTTCTGCAAAGAACGGTACTCATTTTCCTCTTCTCTGTGTTAACGTTTATTTTGGTTTAGATTGATCAGCTAAGCTAAGGTAATAGCTAGTTAAGTTTTGAAAAACTTAACTAGTGGATTTGTTTAGAGGATAAAGACAAAGTAATTAATTGGAAAATTAATTGATGTTGAATGAGCTAGGAATAGCCTTCAAGTCTTTAAGTAGCTGGACGTGCTTAATCCGTATCTGAGTGAATTTAATTTGAACTTAGGAATAAGAAGCATTTAATGAAACTCAATCTTTATTGTTGGAAAACAAAATTCATTTCCTGGACTAAATGTTGTATCATTCTGAAGCATAAGTTACCATGCAGTTAAAATTACAAAGGATTGGTTTTCCTAGTTGTTACCCATCTCATTTGAAAATTCTACTTTATTGATTTATTATCTTGTAACTTACAGTTACTGCTTGAGATTGAATTACTTTCTTTTACTTTATTGTTAAAAACCAACCCTTCTTTTATTAAGCTATTTAGAAAAGTTAAAAGTAGAATTTATCTTCAATTCATTGAAATCCTTGTGGGAACGATCTCTATTCACACTTTATTACTTGTATGATTGTGTTCACTTGCACACTCTTCACATATTCACAAAATATGGCAACAAGTTTTTGGCACCATTTTCGGGGATTGACAATGGTGTTGAATATTTAAATTCCTAGTTTAACCTTTTCTATTTAGCTAGTGCTGAAACTTGATGTGTGCTTTGCTCAATAATAGGTCCTGAATCTGCATGCGCGGCAAGGGTACACTCGAATTACAACTTGATTTGGAGATAGAGAAAACTGCAAATAGGTTAAGGAAGATAACCAAAGCACAACGAGCTCAAGTTCAACAATCTGATCTTGGCTTCATGACTGACATGTTCACAGATGATGAGGATCAGCCTGGTATGATTGAAATGGCAAATGATAGGGAGAGGTCCATCAAGGACTATGCTGTCTTTGATCCCCAAACCATGAACATTGGGATAGTGAGACCAGAAATAACTACCCAACAGTTTGAGTTCAAACCGATGATGTTCCAAATGCTTCAAATCACAGGCGTTCAGTGGTGCCCCCATCAAGATCCACACTTGCATCTGAGGCAATTTCTGGAAATGGCCAGCAATTTCAGGATCCCTGGAGTAAGTAATGATGCTTTCAAGTTAAGGCTCTTTCCTTATTCTTTGAGGGACAGAGCCGATAGTGTGCTGAACTCTTTGGAATCCAACTCCATTACTTATTGGAGTGGCCTAGCTGAAAAGTTCTTGACTAAGTACTTTCCTCCCACTAAAAATGCAAGAATGAGGAGTGATATAACTTCCTTCAGGTAGAATGATGATGAATCACTGTATGAATCACGGGGGAGGTTCAAGGAGACGTTGAGAAAGTGTCCCCACCATGGCATTCATGTTTGTATCCAAATGGAGACCTTCTATAATGGACTACTGCCCTCCTCAAGGTTGATGTTAGATGCTTCATCAGGAGGCTCATTTTTGACTAAGTCTTACAATGATGCTTATGAGCTGATTGAGAGCATAGCTTCTAATAGCTATCAATTGCCAACTGTGAGGGCCAACTCTGCTAAGAATCCTGCTGGAGTGCTTGAGGTGAAGGAAACAAATGCCTTATCTGCTCAGCTTGCTACCATCACTATATGTTGAAAATTTTGACTGTTGCCAACACAAATAAGGAACCTGCTATGGCTGAACCTGTGGTGGCTCAAGTGAATTCTGCAACCTGTGTTTTCTGTGGAGGAGGGCATCTGTTTAAAGAGTGTTCCAATAACCCAGTATCAGTGAATTATGTGGGGAGTAGAGGGAATAATGCTTATTCCAACACTTACAACCCTGGTTGGAAGCAACACCCAAATTTCAATACGGGAATTACAGAAATATATTGAATTCTTCAGTTGGAAATACCCCACAACAATACCAACAACAGAGGCAGAACAGTCAACAGCAGCATAATCAAGCCCCTGAAAAAGAATCCTCTTTGGAAGCCATTCTGAAGGCTTTCATGACTGAAACCAAGGCTCAAATTCAGAACCAAGGGGTATCTATGAGGAACTTGGAGAATCAAGTGGGTCAGTTAGCCACTACACTCACTAATAGGCCAGTGGGCACTCTCCACGCATCTACAGAAACTGCATCCTCTTCAAATGATAAAGGGAATGAGCAAATCAAAACTATAAATATGATAAGTGGAAAAGAGCTGTCGGCTGCTGTTGCACTTAAGCAGAAAACAACAAGGATGATTGAGATAGCTAAGACAAAATGAAAGTCCTGAAGTAATTCCAGTAGCTGAAGATGCAGTCCAGAACACACCAAGGCACAAGACGACCAAGCTGATTCCTGAGAGACCACCTCCACCATTTCCACAAAGGTTGAAGAAGGCAGCTCAAGAGAAATAATTCAACAAATTCTTGGAAATTCTGAAGTAGTTGCACATCAACATACCTCTGGTAGAAGCCCTGCAGCAGATGCCTAACTACACCAAATTCATGAAGGACATTCCGGCAAAAAAGAAGAGACTGGGAGAGTTTGAGACAATTGCCATGACAAATGAGTGCAGTCTATTATTGCAGAACAAGGTACCTCAGAAAATGAAGGATCCAGGCAGCTTCACAATTCCCTGCTCCATAGGGAATACTTATTGTGGAAAGGCTTTGTGTGACCTTGGAGCTAGTATCAATTTGATGCCAACGTCTATCTTCAAGCAACTTGGAATTGGAGGAGCAAGGCCTACTATAGTAACATTACAGTTAGCTGACAGATCCATTGCCTACCCTGAAGGAAAGATTGATGATGTGTTGATCAGGGTGGACAAGTTTGTTTTCCCAGTTGACTTCATTATTCTTGATTTTGAAGCTGACAAGGAAGTTGTCATCATCCTTGGAAGACCCTTTCTTGCAACAAGAAGAACATTGATAGATGTCCAGAAAGGAAAGCTTACTATGAGGGTTAATGAACATCAAGTTACTTTTAATGTCTTCAATGCCTTGCAATATCCTGATGAAGAGATGGAGAGTTGTTCTGTCATTACTGGTATTGAATCCCCTGTAAAAGAGCAATTTCTAGCAGCAAGGCAAAATTTAGAAACATAATTTGAAATTCATGATGAAACTGGTTCTGGGAATGAAGAACTGAAGATACTATTTGAAGAGAAAATGGCACACAGGTCCTAGATTAGAAGATATGAGTCCATGGAGCTGACTGATGATACCTTTAAAGAGAATGTTCCCTCCATTGAAAGACCTCCCACCCTTGAATTGAAGCAACTACCTTCTCATCTGAAATATGCTTATCTTGGAGAACAGGAAACCCTTCCCATCATTATATCTTCTTTCCTTACTTATGACTAGGAAGGTAGTCTCATTTCAGTGTTTAAAAGGCACAAGAAGGCTATTGGATGGCAAACAACAGATATCAAAGGAATCAGACCTAGTCTTTGCATGCACGGAATTTTGTTAGAAGAAAATGCCAAGAATAGCATTGAAGGCCAGAGAAGATTAAATCCAATAATGAAGGAATTAGTGAAGAAGGAAATCATCAAATGGCTTGATGCAGGAATCATTTATCCCATTTAAGACAGTGTGTGGGTTAGTCCCATGCATAGTATGCCAAAGAATGGTGGAGTCACTGTAGTAAAAAATGAAAAGAATGAGCTTATTCCTGCAAGAACAGTTATAGGGTGGAGGATATGCATGGATTATAGGAAACTGAACAAGGCCACAAGGAAGGATCACTTTCCACTCCCATTCTTTAATCAGATGCTGGATAGGTTATCTGGAAGAGGGTTTTATTGCTTTCTAGATGGTTACTCAGGCTATAATCAGATAGAAGTGGCACCAGAAGATCAACAGAAGACTACCTTTACTTGTCCATATGGTACATTTGCTTTCAGAAGAATGCCTTTTGGGCTCTGCAATGCTCCAACAACTTTTCAGAGATGTATGATGGCTATTTTTTCTAATTTCATTGAAAAAACTGTGGAGATTTTCCTGGATGATTTTTCAGTAATTGGGATTTCATTCATGGGATGCTTGAACAACTTAGAGCAGGTGCTGGACAGATGTGAAGAGACCAACTTAGTTTTGAATTGGGAGAAATGTCATTTCATGGTCAAGGAAGGCATTGTGCTAGGCCATAAAGTGTCAAAGAAAGGATTAGAGGTGGATAAAGCAAAAATTGAGGTGATTGAAAAACTTCCTCCACCTAATTCTGTTAAAGGTATCAGAAGTTTCCAAGGCCATGCTGGTTTCTATAGAAGATTCATCAAAGATTTTTCCAAGATATCAAAGCCACCGTGTAAATTGTTGGAGCATGATAGTGCATTTGACTTCACAGCTGAATGCTTATCAGCTTTTGAAACCCCGAGAAGGCCTTGATTACTGCACCGGTAATAGTAGCTCTAGATTGGGAGAAGCCATTTGAATTGATGTGTGATGCAAGTGACTGATCAGCCTCTGGCTCATCTAGTTTTATGACTAGTATGACCAGGGTTTTGTGCTAATTATATCTCATTTTCACCCAATTTAGACTTGATTGTCCTTAAGCAACGTTTTGAGTCGTTAAAGCAGTTTTAGGTTAATTTAGCCAGTTTTGAGTCAAATAAAGCACTTATGGCTAAATTGTTGTTTTCAGGTTAAGTAGAAGTTGAGGGAATAAAGAAACAGGGGATTCGCCTCGCGAGAGTTATTCTCGCCTCGCGACCCTGAAGCCTGACTGTGCAAGAAATGTCAACTTCTCTGGTTCGCCCCACGAAGAAGATCTCGCCCCGCGAGTCATCCAACCCTGAAAGTCAGAGACCATCACGGCTTACCCGTGTTGAAGGTCACGGCTGTGGCAGTTTTGAAGTTGAAGAGTTTCGCCTCGCGAACAATAACTCGCCTCGCGAGCCTGGAAGTCAGAAAGCATCACGGTTAGACCCTGATGGCCACAACGGGCGTAATAAGCAGACTCCTCAGTTCTCTCGCCCCGCGAGATATGCTTCACCTCTCGAGAATGCCAAAGGTTGCTGACTCTTCACAATATTCGCCTCGCGAGAGCGTGTTCGCCTCGCGAGTGGGCTAAATTCCTGAATAGTATAAAAGGTTGTTCTGGACAGATTGGAAGGACTTTTGCCTCTCCATAGTTTTACATTTTTCTATGTGTTTTCGTTTTTCCATGGAGAACTAATTTTCTAGGATTAATCTATTGTAATCGATTTCCACTACACTTGAGGTTCTTGTATTTCCTGTTTTGTATGCTTTTCCCTTTTCAATGACATGCTGTATATTTCTATTTGCTTAATTCAGGAGTATATTGTGTTGTGTTGATTTATTTTCGGTGATATTATGTTCCTATAATTAATCGCGTTTGCTTAATTCGCGTGTGTACGTTTCGTGTTCGCTTAGTTCACGAAGGGCTTAACCCCGTTTGCTTAATTCGGGAATAGGGACATATATCTGTAGTAGTGGTTTCGCTTGTAAATTGTTGCTACAACCGGGAGGGGATTAGAATCTGCTTAGGGCTTGGAATTGCATGAACCGATGATAGTTGGGAAATCGAGAACAATAGATTAATCGTTTTTAGCTATTGATGATCTTTTCAACTGCTCTGTTTTCATTGCTTTGCTTTGCTTTGCTTTGCTTTGTTTCTTATTTGCATTCCAATCCAACGCCCCCAAAAAAAAAAAACTGATTTTGTGACAAATAACACTTCAAGAGTCCTTGTGAGACGACATCCGAGTTGTCGCCCTAAACTAAATTTTTATATACCGCTCGTTCTTTTTGTCGCGTGCGCGACAGCGCGACCAAAAATTGCCGCCGTTGCCGGGGACTCTGGTTTGTTATTTTTCGCATTTTGTTTTTTTCTTTTCTTTCTTTTATTTTCGTTTTTGTTTTGAATTGGTCTGGCTACTAGGTCTAATTGCCCTGAATTGTGTGATTTTGATCCTGAAATTGAAAGAACACTGCACACACGCCGTAGAGAAATTCGGGCTAGCACTAGTAGTGATTCTAATTCTAAAACTGTTTCTGAAAACATGGGTGACCAAAGGACATTAAGACAGCTTGCTGTCCCTGATGTAAATTACAATGGCTTGTGTATTGCATATCCTAGTGCTGATACTCCTTTTAAACTAAAATCTGGTTTCATTCACTTGTTGCCAAAGTTTAATGGTCTTGCAGGTGAGGATCCACACAAGCACTTGAAGGAATTCCAGGTTGTCTGCTCCACAACCTCGAGATCAGAGGGAGTAACTGAGGATAGCATCAAGCTGAAAGCTTTTCCGTTCTCACTCCAGGGAGCTGCAAAGGATTGGCTGTTATATCTTGAGCCAAACTCTATCACCACCTGGAATGATTTGAAGAGGGTTTTCTTAGAGAGATATTTTCCTGCTTCCAGAGCTGCGTCAATAAGGAAGGAAATATGTGGCGTCAGACAAGGAAATGAGTCGTTGGCTGAATATTGGGAGAGATTCAAGCATTTGGTATCCAGCTGCCCTCAGCATCAGATTTATGAACAGCTTCTTATCCAGTACTTTTATGAGGGGTTACTGCCGATGGATAGGAATCTTTTGGATGCTGCTAGTGGGGGAGCACTTGTTGATAAAACCCCAGCTGCTGCCAAGCAACTCATTGAGAATATGTCACTGAATTCCCAGCAGTTTACTACCAGAGAAATTCTGCTGAGACAAGAGGTGTGCATGAGGTCCATAGCTCTTCGTCCAATCAGGCCCTTGAGAATAGAATGGATGAGCTCACTTCTTTTGTAAGGCAATTGGCAATAGACAGGGTTCAGCCTGCAAGGTTATGTGGCATATGCAATTCTCCTGAGCACCTATATGATGCATGCCCCATCCAGAGAGAAGAGTTCACGTGGAAGCGCCTCAAGCTTATGCGAAGAAATCCCTATAATCAAGGAAATAGTCGAACTGCACAGCAGACTCCGCACCTCTCCACAAATAGGTACCATACCAATTGGAGGAATCATCCTAATCTTCTGGATGGGAACTCATCCCAACAACAATCGATGGCACCTCGAAATCCTCCTCAAGTGACCACTTCGCACCTTCTGACCTTCACCGGAGGACATGTTCAAGCAAATGACTTCACAAATGATCGCACAAATGACTACACTTTTCCAAAGAAAGAAGTCGGACAACTTCAGCCTCACAGAACACGCTTTCAGCAGCAAGTTGGCTGGACTCCAAGCAATGAATGGGATGCTAGCATTCAAGATTTGAGGACCCAGATTGGACAGCTTGCCACTTCCATAAATAACATACAGCAAGCTCAAGGGACAACCCAGCTACCTGCACAGACAGTGATGAATCCCAATGCATCCAATCCTAATGTGAGTGCCATTTCTGAGATCTGGAAAAGTTGTTGAGGCAACCTCTGAGAAAAATGAAGAAACTGTTGAGGTAACTCCTGAGCCTTTAGTTGATGTTGAAGCTGAGAAGGTATACATACCACCAATCCCCTTCCCACACAGAGTTCAGAAAAATAAGAAGATTGGTGGTGAAGACAAGGAAAGGGAGATTGTGAATATTCCTCTTTTAGATGTGATCAAGCAGGTGCCTAAGTATGCCAAATTTTTGAAGGATCTCTGCACCAACAAGAGGAAGTTGAAGAGTAATGAGAGAGTAAATTTGGGAAGGAATGTTTCAGCTCTTATCCAGTCTAAGCCTGCACCAGAAAGAGTTGCTGTTTTAGCCCCTACTCAGGCATTACCACAGAAGTGCAAGGATCCGGGCACATTTACTATTCCATGCACTATTGGGGATAGAAGATTTGAAAATTGCATGCTGGATTTGGGAGCCTCCATAAATGTCATGCCTACATCTATTTTTAATAACCTTGATCTTGGGCCATTGCAGTATACAGGTCTCACCATCCAGTTGGCCAACAGGACCAGTGCCCGCCCCATGGGAATGGTAGAAGATGTGCTAGTACAAGTTGATGATTTGATTTTCCCTGCTGACTTCTACATCCTGGACATGGCAGGAGAGACACATTCCAGTAGATCACCAATAATCTTGGGCAGACCATTCATGAAGACAGCTAAGACTAAGATTGATGTTAATGATGGGACTATGTCTATGGAGTTTGGGGATATTGTGGCAAAGTTCAACATCTTTGATGCTATGAAACATCCATTGGAGGAGCACTCTATTTTCCAGTTAGAGTTGCTTTCTGAGATCATTGATGATACCCATGAGGACCTTGTTTCAAATTTTCCATTTATTTCTGGTTTTGATGATTTATATTCATGTACTAATCAGATCCGACACTAACCCGTGTGCTGTTTGTGCTGAGTTTCTTGATTCAACTTTGCAGGGTGATAGTGATAATGAGAGTGAAGCTGTCTGTTCAGCAGAAGTCCTTGACATCATGGCTACTCCCAATGTACCATCCGTTGAGCAGCCACTCTCCTTAGAACTCAAGCCACTTCCTGGGAACCTGAAGTATGCCTACCTGGAGACGAATGAAAAACTTCCAGTCATCATTTCCTCCAGCCTTGACTCGACCAGAAGCAAAACTATTGGAGGTTCCGAAGAAGCACAAGAAGGCTATTGGGTGGACCTTGGTCGACATTCCAGGAATTAGCCCCTCCGGATGTATGCACATAATTCTTTTTGGAGGATGGGGCTAAACCAAGAAAGGCAGCCCAAAGGCGGCTAAACCCATTGATTCTGGATGTGGTGAAGAAGGAGGTGACTAAACTTCTGCAAGCAGGTGATTATATACCCCATCTCCGATAGTACTTGGGTAAGTCCAATGCAAGTTGTACCCAAGAAGTCCTGGTCTCACAAAGAGTTAGAAATGATAATAATGAGCTTGTACCTACTAGAGTCCGAGAATAGCCAAGTAGTCTCAGATATATTATAGGAAATTGAACCAGGCCACCGGAAAGGATCACTTTCCTTTGCCGCTCATAGATCGATCTTGGATCGGCTGGCTGGTAAATCTCATTACGCTTTCTTGATGGCTTTTCCGGTATTTCCAGATCCATATTGCCCCCGAGGATCGGAAAAGACCACTTTCACGTGCCCCTTCTGATGACGTTTGCCTATAGGAGGATGCCATTTGGCCTTTGTAATGCTCCTGGCACCTTCCAAAGATGCATGCTTAGCATTTTTACTGAATTTATTGAAAATTGCATGGAGGTGTTCATGGATGACTTCACTGTATATGGCTCCTCATTTGATGCATGTCTGCATAGTTTGAGTTTAGTTTTACAAAGATGCATTGAAACTGATCTGATTTTGAACTATGAAAAATGTCACTTTATGGTAGAACAGGGGATTGTTTTGGGCCATGTTATTTCTAAAGAGGGTATTTCAGTAGATCCTGCAAAAATTGATGTGATTTCTTCATTGCCTTACCCATCTTGCGTACGTGAGATCCGTTCTTTTCTTGGCCATGCAGGTTTCTACAGGCGCTTTATTAAGGACTTCAGCAAGATAGCTCGCCATTGTCAAACCTCTTTGAAGAATGATGCCATGTTCCATTTTGATGAAAATTGCAAGAAGGCATTTGACTACCTGAAAAGAGCATTGACCTCTACCCCTGTCATCTAGCCCCCAGACTGGACACTCCCTTTTGAACTCATGTGTGATGCTTCCAATTTTGCTGTGGGAGCGGTTTTGGCACAAAGGGTGGGCAAGGCTGCCCATGTAATTCATTATGCTTCTAGGACATTAGATGCTGCACAATCCAATTACACCACCACTGAGAAAGAACTGCTAGCTGTTGTATTTGCACTTGATAAATTTAGGTCTTATTTGCTAGGTTCAAAAGTTATTGTTTTCACTGACCATGCAGCTCAAGACACTGTTAAAGAAACCGGAGCTAAGCCAAGACTGATCCGGTGGATGCTTTTGCTCCAAGAATTCAATGTGGAGATAAAAGACAAGAGTGGAGCTGAAAATTTGGCAGCCGATCACTTGAGCCGAATAGCAAGGGATGAGGATCCTTCTCCCATCCAAGATGATTTCCCTGATGAGAGACTTCTACATCTGTATGGGGTAACATCCTGGTTTGCTGACATAGTTAACTTTCTTGTTGCTGGTATTGTTCCTGCAGGTACAAGTAGATCCAAGTTCCACAAGCTCAAGAGCGATGCAAAGTACTATGTGTGGGATGATCCGTACCTTTGGAAGTTTTGTAGTGATCAAGTGATTCGGAGGTGTGTCCCCGATCATGAGACAGAGTCCATCTTGCACTTCTCTCATGCCTCTCAAGTTGGAGGACACTTTGGACCACAGAGGACGGCAAGAAAAGTCCTGGATTCTGGGTTCTACTGGCCCACAATTTTTAGAGATGCCTATGAGATCTATAGGAATTGCAAGGAATGTCAAACAACAGGCCCTGCCATCACTCGTAGGAGTGAGATGCCTCAGCAGCCCATGCTTTTTTGTGAGGTTTTTGATGTGTGGGGGATTGATTTTATGGGTCCTTTCCCTGCTTCTTTTGGTTTTCTGTATATTCTTTTGGCTGTTGACTATGTTTCAAAGTGGGTGGAAGCAATCCCCACTAGGACTAACGATGCTAAAGTTGTTTCCAAATTTGTTAGGTCCAACATTTTTTGCAGGTTTGGCATACCTAAGGCTATCATCAGTGACCAGGGCACTCACTTATGCAACCGAACCATGGAAGCCTTACTCAGGAAATATGGAGTTGTGCACGTAGTTTCCATCGCTTACCATCCCTGCACCAATGGCCAGTCGAGATATCAAACAGGAGATCAAGCTGATTCTAGAGAAGATGGTGCAGCCGAATAGAAAGGAATGGAGCCGTCGTGCCTGGAAGACGCACCGTGGGCTCGGAGGACCGCTTTCAAGACGCCTATAGGAATGTCCCCTTTCGGCTTGTATTTGGTAAGGCATGTCACCTCCCCGTGGAAGTTGAGCACCGTGCATATTGGGCGATCAAGTGCTTTGAACATGGAAATGAAGAAAGCTGGTATTGAAAGGAAACTACAGTTGCAGCAACTTGAGGAGCTTAGGCTAGAAGCCTATGACAGCTCCCGGATTTATAAAGAGAAAACAAAACTTTTTCAAGATAGGATGATTGCTAGGAAAGAATTTTTTGTGGGCCAGAAAGTCTTACTGTTTAACTCCCGCCTGAAATTGATGGCTGGGAAACTTAGGTCCAAATGGGATGGCCCCTTTGTTGTTACTAACGTTTTTCCTTATGGTGCAGTAGAGATTAAAAGTGCAGGTACCAACAAGTCCTTCAAGGTTAACGGAGAGGTCAAGCCATTCCATGGTGTGGATGCTGGTGTTCCTGCGGATGCTAATGTTGAGGAGCTCTCCTTGGAAGCTCCCACCTACACTGACACTTGATCAGGGAGTACCCTTTCCTTTCCCTCACTCTGATTTTATAGTTCTTTTGTTCATTGGGGACAATGCATGTTTTAAGTGTGGGGGAGGGAACTAGTTGTAGTTTTGTCTTTCTTCTTTTAGCTCTTGAATAAATTGTGTTGAGTCCTATGTTGGCAAGTTTGCTTGATTTTGATGATTTTGCACAGATTGATTGCATGATTGATGTGATGATTCCCCCTAGGCTGAAAAAATTTTTGTTTTTGAAAAGTGATCCCCATGTGATTGAAAACTGAACTTTGAGATTTTGTTATGATGGCATGATTTATGATAAGTTTGGGGTGATAGGAAGCACACACTAGGGATAGAATCTCTGTCAAACGATTTGCAAAAATGTCCAGGTGAGGTTTTGAGCCTCCAACATGTTTTAAAATGTGTGAATCACTTTCAAGTTGCACTTTCCCGAATTTGCTTGAATCTCTTTATGGTTTGCATGTTTATGTGTTTGCTTCAAATGATTTAGGCATTTTCTTTGTAAATAACACTTGGCCTAAAATAACCATCCTAATGCATGTTCCCTAGTTAGCCCCTTTGAGCCTGAATAGCCTGTTAGTTCTTGACAACCTGATGTTTGAGCCTAAAATCTGGAAAAACCATGTTAGCCCGATCTTAGGATTAGGAGAGCATGGAATCTTAGTAAGAAATTTGGTTGCAAGAAACTAAGTTTGGGGTGGCTACAAGGTGTAATGTGTTATTTGGGATTAAAAAAAAAACAAGAAGAAGAAAAGCAAAGTGTAAAAATGAAGAAAAAAAATATAAAAGTATTAGGAAAAAAAAAAGAGGCTGTAGTCACCCAAGGCAATTGAAAAGATGAATGAGAAAAGGAACTTTAGTGGGATTTCAATGTTTTGAAGTGTTTCATGCTCTCTTAGTTCCTAGGGTCTTCAGCCTAGTTCCTTTGTATATCCTACCCTTAGCCAGGCCCCATTACAACCCATAAAAGACCTTTTGACGTTGCTTGCATGTTTTCTGTGGGAATCATTTGGAGATGAAAATCAAATTTATGGGAAGTGTTCTTGAAAAGTGAAATTGAGGGAAATGTTGTTAGCCTGACACAAACTGAGCGATTGAGTGAACACTAAATGCCCTTGTGAGGAAGGCAGTTGTTTGAATTTGGTGATCTCCCTCTTGTGTGTAACTTGGATCCCCTGCTTAGATTAATGATTGTTTGAATGATGAAATTCTCAATTGTTTAGAATGAATGATTGTGGGGATTGCTTTGCTTGAAAGGGGGGACATTGAAGAAAACTGTTTTGATGAAAACTGCTTGAATTTGTGCAAGGTTGATGGAATCTTTAAAGCTTACCAGGTCTTGAGTCTTTTTGATTTTTGAGTTTTAGTTTGCTTGGGGACAAGCAAAGTTTAAGTTTGGGGTATTTTGATCAGCCTCTGGCTCATCTAGTTTTATGACTAGTATGACCAGGGTTTTGTGCTAATTATATCTCATTTTCACCCAATTTAGACTTGATTGTCCTTAAGCAACGTTTTGAGTCGTTAAAGTAGTTTTAGGTTAATTTAGCCAGTTTTGAGTCAAATAAAGCACTTATGGCTAAATTGTTGTTTTCAGGTTAAGTAGAAGTTGAGGGAATAAAGAAACAGGGGATTCGCCTCGCGAGAGTTATTCTCGCCTCGCGACCCTGAAGCCTGACTGTGCAAGAAATACCAACTTCTCTGGTTCGCCCCGCGAAGAAGATCTCGCCCCGCGAGTCATCCAACCCTGAAAGTCAGAGACCATCACGGCTTACCCGTGTTGAAGGTCACGACTGTGGCAATTTTGAAGTTGAAGAGTTTCGCCTCGCGAACAATAACTCGCCTCGCGAGCCTGGAAGTCAGAAAGCATCACGGTTAGGCCCTGATGGCCATAACGGGCGTAATAAGCAGACTCCTCAGTTCTCTCGCCCCGTGAGATATGATTCGCCTCGCGAGAATGCCAAAGGTTGCTGACTCTTCACAATATTAGCCTCGCGAGAGCGTGTTCGCCTCGCGAGTGGGCTAAATTCCTGAATAGTATAAAAGGCTGTTCTGGACAGATTGGAAGAACTTTTGCCTCTCCATAGTTTAACATTTTTCTGTGTGTTTTCGTTTTTCCATGGATAACTAATTTTCTAAGATTAATCTATTGTAATCGATTTCCACTACACTTGAGGTTCTTGTATTTCCTGTTTTGTATGCTTTTCCCTTTTCAATGCCATGTTGTATATTTCTGTTTGCTTAATTCAGGAGTATATTGTGTTGTGTTGATTTATTTTCGGTGATATTATATTCCTATAATTAATCGTGTTTGCTTAATTCGCGTGTGTACTTTTCGTGTTCGCTTAGTTCACGAAGGGCTTAACCCCGTTTGCTTAATTCGGGAATAGGGACATATATCTGTAGTAGTGGTTTCGCTTGTAAATTGTTGCTACAACCGGGAGGGGATTAGAATCTGCTTAGGGCTTGGAATTGCATGAACCGATGATAGTTGGGAAATCGAGAACAATAGATTAATCGTTTTTAGCTATTGATAATCTTTTCAACTGCTCTATTTTCATTGCTTTGCTTTGTTTCTTATTTGCATTCCAATCCAACGCCCCCCAAAAAAAAAAAAAACTGATTTTATGACAAATAACACTGCAAGAGTCCTTGTGAGACGACATCCGAGTTGTCGCCCTAAACTACATTTTTATAAACCGCTCGTTCTTTTTGGCGCGTGCGCGATAGCGCGACCAGTGACTTTGTAGTGGGAGTTGTGCTAGGTCGAAGGCACAACAAGATCTTCCACACTATCTACTATGCCAGCAAAACCCTCATTGATGATCAAGTAAATTACACTACTACAGAAAACGAGCTGTTGGCGGTTGTGTTTGCTTTTGACAAATTCAGACCCTATTTGGTAGGAGCCAAGGTTGTGGTGTACATTGATCGTGCAGCCATCAAATATCTCATTGATAAGAAAGATGCAAAACCAAGTTTGATTAGATGGGTCCTATTGCTCCAAGAATTCGATTTGGAGATTAAGGACAGGAAAGGTATTGAGAATCAAGTAGCTGATCATCTCTCCAGAATTGTTTGGAGAAGAATCCAAGCCTCAAAGAGAAATCAAAGAAAATTTTCCTGATGATCGAACACTTGCTGCTGATAGAAGATGCTGCAGCACCCTGGTACACTGACATGGTGAATTTTCTGGTAAGTGGGGTATTTCCAGTGGAAATGAATTCTCAACAAAAAGGTAGATTTTTGCATCAAGCTAAACATTTTTGCTGGGATGAACCCTTCCTCTACAAAAGATGCCAAGATCATATCATGAGGAGATGTGCTGCTGAAGAAGAAATGAAAGACATCCTGAGTGATTGCTATGTTGCCCCTTATGGTGGTCGCTTTGGAGGGAAAAGAACTGCTACAAAGGTCCTACAATCAGGGTATTTTCGGCCCACTTTATTCAAAGATGCCCAGGAGTATGCCAAAAATTGTGATAGATGTCAGAGGGTGGAAAATATTTCCAATAGACAAGAAATGCTACTCAATACTATTTTGGAGATTGAATTATCTGATGTGTGGGGCATAGATTTCATGGGCCCCTTCCCTGTCTCTTATGGAAATGCCTATATCCTAGTGGCAGTGGATTTTGTCTCCAAATGGGTAGAAGCAGTAGCTTTGGCTTCCAATGATGCTAGGGTAGTCACCAAGTTCTTGCACAAGAATATCTTCACCAGGTTTGGCACTCCCAGAGCCATAATCAGTGATGAAGGCTCTCATTTTTGTAACAAGCTGTTTGCTAACTTACTTGCAAAATATGGAGTTAAGCACAAGGTGGCTACTGCTTATCACCCTCAGACCAGTGGCCAAGCTGAAGTCTCCAACAGAGAGATCAAAAGGATCCTTGAAAAAATGGTGAATCCTTCAAGGAAGGATTGGTCCATACATTTAGATAATGCTCTCTGGGCCTACAGAACTGCATTTAAAACCCCTATTGGTATGTCTCCTTACAGATTGGTTTATGACAAAGCTTGCCATTTACCAATAGAACTGAAACATAAGGCATTCTAGGCCATAAAGAAGTTGAATTTTGATGCACAAGCAGCTGGGGAAGCAAGACTGATGCAGCTTAATGAACTTGAAGAGTTTAGGCTATTTGCTTATGAGAATGTTGAAGCATACAAGAGTAAGGTCAAAGCCTGGCATGATCAGAAGATCCAGCCCAGGGAACTAGTTGAAGGCATGCAAGTGCTCTTGTTCAATTCGAGATTAAAATTGTTCCCTAGGAAATTGAAGTCAAGGTGGTCTGGACCATTTAAATTGATAAAAGTGTACCCTCATGGGGCTGTCGATTTACTTGATGAAAGCTATGGAAGGGAGTTCAAAGTCAATGGCCAAAGGGTGAAGCAATATTGGGGTGAGCGTTGTGCCAGAATGAAGGCCACCATCCATCTTTCAGACTCTTAGTCACAAGTGTGGAGTCAGGCTGAGGACATTAAACCAAGCGCTACTGGGAGGCAGCCCAGCTTTATATCCTTTGCTTTGTCAGTTAATTTCAGTTAATTAGTTTTACTTAATTCTAACTAGTTTTAGGTAGTGTTATATTTGAATAAATATTTGCTGCTAACATGTGAGTGCGGATTTAAGCAGATTTAAGCCCAAAGGTTGTGCTGGAAAAGGTGGGTCAATATGGTCAATTCAAGCCCTTTAAGCAAGAGCTTTGGGTGGTGTTGGATGGGGATAGCACGTGAACAAAGGATGGATTTGAATTAATTTGTAATTTAAAACAAAAAGCCAAAAGGTTTTGGGGGGAGGAATTAAAGGAAAACGTGGAGAATGAAACTTGCCCAAACCACCCACTTAATACCCACCACTCTCTCCACCATTCACAGTCACTCTCAACCCTTCACCTTAACCCTCTCTCCTCTATTAAAGCAGTCCTGCCATGTCTATTTCCCCTCACTCGTCCCTACCACACTAAACCTTTCCGCTCTCACTTGTCCCTTTCACCTCCTAGTAACCCCACTTGCAACTTTTCAACCCAAAAAGGTACAATGAAGAAAACCAAGACCCAAGTCACAAGAACCAAGGCCACTGCCCCCACCTCTGAATCATCTGAAGACCCCACCAACACCTTTGTTGATTAGGAGGGCAAGTTGAAATATGAGAAGAAAATTGTCAAGCGGAGGTTCCATTTGGAGAAGAACTTCTTCCTCCTCGATGACGACCACTACGGTCTCATTGAGGAGTTGGCTAAGGTAATTGACACCCACAAATGGAAGAAGTTTGCTGCTCACCCCAGGGACCCCATGGCTCCATTCGTGAGGGAATTCTATGCCAACCTCACCTCACCCCAACAGAAGCATGTGATGGTGAGGGGGTCCAAGGTCTCGTTCTCTACTCCCACTCTGAACAGACGCTGGGGGTTTAAGGAAGTTGAAGATGAGTATAACACCGAGCTGGCGGGAATCGAGGAAACCACCCTAAATGACATGATGAAGGAAGTCACAGTAGAGGGTGCTGAATGGATCAAGCAAGATGGCAACTGGAAGATTGCAAGGCCTGACCTCACTCCCTTTGCCAAGATTTGGTATCACATCATCAGGCACAAGATACTCCCCATTGCTCACTTGGAAACAGTGAATAAAGAGAGGCTCGTTCTCCTCTACTGCATCCTTAAGGGGAAGAAGATCAATTTGGGAAGCTAATTGAGAAGGAAATCATTTCCTATACGTGCATTCAAGCCGAAAGGGCTTGTTTTTCCCTTCATTGATCACTTCTTTGTGCCTGAGAAGTGGAGTAAGGGAACACCCAGGAGAAAAGGTCATTGCCAACAAGGGAGCTGTGGATTTTCTGGCAATAAAGTGATTTGCGGGGTCAAGTTCGAAGGTAGCTGCACAAGAACCTCCTTCTAGGTAGCAGGATCATCCAAAAGGTTTGGAGAAGAAAGTCGACATTTGCTATGAGATGCTGTAGCATCATATGAAGCAGAAACGTCTATTTTGGGCATTCTCCAAGGAACAACACCTATGGCAGCACAAAACCTTTGAACTCAACAAATTTTAACAAGCCAACCCAGTCCCCCTGTTTCCTGAAGTTGTTTTTGAACCTTTCAAGTACTTTACCCAGAACCTCAGCAGCAACCTGCACCTAACAACCAGTCTGAACCAGAAAACCAACCTGACAACACCCATGCCAACCCTAATTTAAGAGAGCAGTCTGTGAATAACAATGAAATCAGTTCTGATTGGACACCACTAGCACCTCCTAGAGATCCCACACCACCACCAGCATAACCAAGTGGCTCCAAGAGAGGCAAGGAGAAGATGGTTGAAGAAGAAAAAGAAGGACCCCCTCCACCCAAGAAGGGAAGAATCAAGCACAGAGCCCCTCCTATGATTAGGAGGACAAAAGCTGAGAGAGAGGCTTCCAAGTCTAGTTCTGAATCTAGTGAGGATTCTGAGGAATTATGACCAGAGTTAGAACACTCAAATCCCTCAAGACTGCTAAGGCTCAAGCCAAAACTGGTGGAGGGGAGGATGCTGAAGTTGACAAGGAACCTAGTGCTGAGGTGGCAATTACCAAAGAAGTTCCAGCAACAAGCATGCCTACTATGAAGCAATTGACCAGAGGTAGCAACAGGAGGAGCAACTTTAGATTGGCTTTGCCTTGTTCAGGATTCTCCCTATCTCTCGCAGTAGTTTAAATGTTTGTTTTGTTAATGGTTGAAGTAAAGTAGGGTTGTTGGTTTTTCTTTTTTCTGTAAGTGATGTTGTGTCCTATCCCCACTATGTCAAACTGTTAATGATTAATGATGCAGTTGGGGGCCATTTTGAAAAGAAAGCTTTAAATGAATGAATGAATTGTGTTTGCATTCCATGTGCATCTGATGAAGATAGTCTGTTTTTGTGTGTGCTTGATTGCTTGTTCAATGCATTATCACCCTTGAGTAATCCCTTCTCACCACTAATCCCTAACTCAAAAAAAAAATACGCCTAAAAGAAGGACTGCATACAAGTTACTCAATCAACATGAGAAATAGGTTGCAAAGAACCTGTTCTTAAGAACTGAGGGTGAGGTTTATATTAGATTTCAACCTAAGTTTGGGGGTGTGTGAGACTAAATGAGATGTTGTAGCACTCTACAGCATTGATCCTGTGAGCTGTTGGGCTTCAGAAGTTTCTTCCATCATATATTCCATTCATGTGTTTTTCTCTGCAGAACTTGCCTTGTTTCTGTGATTAATTGCACATTTCACTGATGCACACAACCATGCTTGAGGCACTTTTCTTGTTTTAGGCACTGAGACTCAAATGGCCAACCTTTCAATATTATCCTTGTTTGAACCCCCTTTGAGCTTGGACCATTCTTTCACGATTGAGCCACATTACAAACCCATTTCTCTGGAAAACAATGTAATACCCTTTTGGGTGGAGTTTGGGATTGTTGTTAATTTGTTCTGTGAAATCTTGCTCCTTAAAAATGGTTGGGGACAACCACCAAAATAAGTTTTGTGGGGGGGGGGGGGGGCTATGCACCAAAGGAAAGAAGGAAAGAGAAAAAAATATCAAATGAGCAATACAAAATACTGCAAGGTGCGACACCCCCTTTTCAGGGTATTTCATTTAAGTAACTTGTTGTGGAAATACACTCAATAAAATACTGCTAGTTGCTTTCGGAAAATATAATTTTCTAGCTACTTATCCCTTTCAAAATTGGTGATAAAATTTTTTCGTTTTCTTTTACTCCATATACAATCCAACACCATTAACATAATATACAACTATATAACATATATAGGTATCATAAGAGATTTACACTTAGACCTTCACATAACATGTCATCTCCAAAGTCATAACATAAGAAAATAAAGACGTAATCATAACGTAGCGTTAATCTAGAATCACAACTCAAAGGAATGACTCTCAATAACCAAACATCCAGAATAACCAAGTACCACTACTTTATAAGACACCAAAAGTCCCATAGCTGGTCAATACTAGTAATCACTATTTTCTCAAAGAATCTCATTTTCAAAAAAGAAAATCATAATAAGATTAACTTATAATCTCACAGTTAAATATATTTTTTTGGTACAACTCAACCAAAATTCCTAAGCTGGTCACTCTAAAAAACAGTTATTGGAAATACCCTCGTGACATTCCCACTAACGAATACTTCTTCAAGCATCTAGAAGTTAAGTCCTCGAATGACTCAGTGAATTCCTTCGCTTCATCCGTACTAGTGTACCAAAGTACTACCTTAGTCTAGAATAAACCTGATATATTTGTAAAGGTGAGTTTCCAATATATGAGTTTTGATAAGACAACCCCATGCACGACACACAAATAGCATATACCAGATGTTCACAACATACTAAAATTACTCAAAACAGTAGAATAATTTAATTCAAAGGGTTTCATACCCGACAGTCATCATCATTTTATAAAAATGCATGACACTTCAATATTCAGGGTCTATTTTAATACCTAATCTTCGGAGATCCCAACTTCTTTCAAATGAGCTGATCAGGCTCAAAAACACGTTCATCTCAATCTCATGTGACCATTGCTCAAACAGCTATTGCAACTGTTCACACGACTCCTCTGTGACAACCACTCAAACAGCTATTGCAGTTGTACACAGATTACATTGTCGGATAATCCACCTCAACCTCATGTGACCATTTCTCAAACAGCTATTGCAACTGTTCACATGACTCCTCTGTGACAACCACTCAAACAGCTATTGCAGTTGTACACAGATGCATAACCACTCAAATAGCTATTGCAGTTATGTACAGAGTCACTTGTGCAATAACCACTCAAACAGTTATTGCATCTATGCACAAGTATTATCCGACCTCGTATGATAGCCACTCAAACAGCTATTGTAGCTGAATCATACGACCCCTTGTGACAACTATCCAACTATTGTTGTAGTCATACACATGGTAACTCATTGGTCCACACAGAATCCCAATGATCAAATGGAAACATAGTCCATAACAGATACATTGATCCACTCAGGACTCAATGATCATAACACATGACACGTCAGCCAGCTATGCATGAGAAAACTTTTATTCTCGTTTCGTTTTCTTTGTTGTAATAATCTTTCCTTGTCGAAGTACAAAGCTAACGACCATGCTTAATTTCTTATTAAGATTTTTCACTTAAACAAACACAGGACACACAGTCCAAATGTTTTAAACTCAACACGGGACAGACAGTCCGAGTGCTCAATCGCAAAGTCCTAAACTGATGCACCAATCTTAGGTTCGAGGATATGGAACTCACAATTTCCACATCAACTTAGGACACACAGTCCACAAAATCATTGCATTGCAGGACACTCAGTCCCATGACACAGATCCCTGATCTACGTGTCCACAGAACACTAGAACCCCGACGTCTCGATTCCTAGGTTCATTTATCCTTTTGTAAAACATTTCGCTCAGTGAAAAACAAATATAAAACAAAAGCTCCGAAAACTTATCCAAGTTTAACGGAATGATTTCACTAAATAAAATTCTCTTACAGAAATCATTTTTCTGTTAAAAAGTTGATAAAACCTGAAAATCGTTGATAAATTCTTTTATTTTATGATTATTTCATTTCTGAAAATAATTCTCAATAAAAGTCAACTTTTAAAAAGTATTCAATAAATCAATTCATAATAATAAAATAACTATATTTTAATCTTTTCCAAAAATTTTAATAAAATTCTTTTTATAACTTAAATAACTTTTCTGTTAAAAGTAATTGTTCTGGCTGCTATATAACATTATTTTCAGAACTTAATCACTTTAAATAACATTTTATAATAATATTGAATTTATTTTGGAAAAATTAGAGCTTGTGAAAAATTTCACAGTTTCGCCTTTACTGTCACTTATTGACACAGTTTTCACAAAATATTATTAAAATAATATTTTTTCACTTTTCTCAAAATTTCCCAAATTAATCACTCCGATTAATTATCCAAGCTTATCAAGCTTTTATCCTCAAATTAATTTTAAACACTGATCAATGTCGGGTTTCTCTCACCCAACAATCAACAATGAGATAAAATTTCAATCACAGAATAGCATGACATATATCAATTCATGACATGCATCACAATTATAATATAACCAAATAATTATAATCATGTAAATCCACATATCACATAAACTTAATTACTCAGGTAAGTATCTAATCAATCCAGCAATTAACAGCAAACAATGTAATATCATAAAATATTTTCTACAAAAAATTAACAAATGACTCCAACAATAGGCATGTGATTATCTTAAACTCCTTAGGCATACTCCACTTACCTCTTGGAGATTCGAACTAGCAGATTCAAGTAATCTCCCTATCCCGATCCGATTCTCCTCCGTCAGCTTAAGTCAAGCTAACTTGAACGATTCCTTCAAACGAATTGCAACCAAAATAAATCAAATCAAACAACAACATACTTGGATCATGAAGGTTAGTTTTTGGCCTCAACAAATTTTCTAGGTTAGGAAAGTTGAAAATTTGTTAACTTAGGGATTTATGATCCTTAAGTAACTTAAACATGATTAAGTACTTAAACCAAGATCATGAACTAAGAACATGTAATAAAACTCATCTAGTTTCAAGAACTAGGGTTTCGGGTTTTTTTTTCAAGATCATAGGCTAGAGGTTTTAAAATTTTCTAAACTTTTGGATTTAATCAACATACAAAACCTAGAGTTGTATTCAAATGTGACAAGACAACATTTGAATCAAAATCCATCCAATATTCATAGCTAGGGTTTCGGCCTTTATGAAACAAATAGGTTAGGATTTGATTTTTGATCTTCTACTTATTTACATACAAGAACTATCAAGGTACTTAAGAGATTGAATCATGAATCAAGACATGAAAATGAAACAAAACCCATGAACTCCACTTTTTCATGGATTCGGCCCAGCTCAGAAAATGGAGAAGGAAATTTCTCATGATCATATGCTTATATATGATGAAAATAGAGATGATTATGAGATCATATCAATTGGTTTCATGTTAAAAGGATTTTTCTACAATTAGTTATGAATTTTTGAAGTTAGCTTCATGAACTTTGAATGAAATGAAGAACTTGATGAACACAAGCATAAATCCATAAAAGTTGTGAAGAGAAAGGCTTTAAATGACAAGATGAAGAGTTGTTACCTCTTGATGATCAAAGAAAATGATGATTTGGATGATTTTCTTCACAAAATCACCTTGGTATTCTAAGTGTTCTTGAGAAGTTTAGAGAGAAAGATGAAGATGATGAGGATTTAGAGCAGTTTCTCTAATTTGGACATATCTCTCAATATACGTGTCCGTTTTTTATGATATTTATGTCGTTGGAAATAAGAGAGAAAGAGGAACAACTTTGATGCAGAAAGTTTTCCGAGATTCATAACAGAAAATGGTCACAATCTCTGTGCAAAATCTGGCGAGTATGAACACCTATGAAGTTCTTATGTGTTCTTAAGAAAACATGAAGTTTGGAGAAAGAAGATGACATGAAAGAATGAAGAAATTTGCCTAAGTGTGTTTCTAAAGAGGGGGAGCCGTGAGTTTAGGGGCATTTTGGTCCAAAATCCCAATGGCAAGGCTTGTAAAAATCAAGTGAAGCTAGGGGTAAAATGGTCTTTTCTAGGCCAAAATATCTAATTGTCATAAATGCGTCATTATGGCCATTATGACTCGGATAGGATCGTCATAAATGCTTATCACATCAGTCACATCAGTCACATCAGTCATCTCAGCTCCATTGCTGACTCCCTGATTCATCTGACGTCGGTTTTCTTAGAGATATCTCGACGTTTTCACCTGCTGCAAATATAATATTTTAACTTTACGCTAAATTTTTCAAAACTTCCAGTATCGTAGCAAATACGATAAAAAAATTTTGTCATCTCGTTCACGAATTTAAATTAGGTTTTCTGAGCAGTAAACTTTTACTGTCAGTGAAAACACAGAAAACGGCAGACCGGTTTCCGTCTGAATTTTCAACCAAAAACTTTCCCGTAATCCTATGAAAATAAGTATAACATGGAAATGACTTTGGTTTATCCAAAATCATTTTCTAAGTCTCGGATAAAAATATACGTTTATATATTTATTACCGACATTAGAAAGAAGCGAAAATCGGGGTGTTACACAAGGTATGCTCAAGTTCATTTTTTTCAAAAAAAAAAAACCAGAAATAAACAAAGCAAGTACCCCCCTCTCTTAACAGAAATGTGTGTTGAAATATGAAATTGATTAAGTTTGGGGGGGACAAGAGATCTCAAACTCCACCTAAGTTAGCTACTATCCAAATGATACCACACCTGAACCTTAACCCCATTACACCCAAACAAGCCCTCTTGTTGTATACAGTCATGTGTATGTGCTTTTGATTGATAGAAATTAGTCAAGCCTATGATAGAGTTGCTTTTGAATGATGATTGAGTGATACACAGACAAAATCATCAATTGAAGTGAAAAGAGTGAAGTGACAAATCCACAAGTGTGTTAAAACCCCGTTTTCTTAGGAAGACAATCTGGTACACCCTCATCCTGTCCCAAGGATGAAAGGAAAATGCACCTAAGACTCTGTTGAGAGGTGATTTGGCTGGAGTTGTCTTGATAAAGCTAAATTAAGAGTAAAGGGAAGCAACATACACACGCGGGAAGGTGATTTGGGAGGTGTATTTTGTGTTGAACATGCTTTTGAAAAAGATGCATCTGAGGACTGCCATGGAAGTTGTATAAAGCTGTTTTGAATTTGTTCACATTCTGTTTATGCTTATCAAGTGTCATTACTTGAGGACAAGCAATGATTCAAGTTTGGGGGTGTGATAACTCTTAGAAATAAGAGTTATTATTATATTTTTAACTAAATCATTGTTCTTGTTTTGAGTAATTTAGGAAAATAAAGTCGAGTTATGATAAGAATTTGAGTCATTGTGCTGAAATTGTGTAATGCTGAAAAAAATGAAGAATTTTGGAATTATATAACTAAAAAGATGTTTGAAGTGTTGAGCAAGAAAATCAGATATTCAATTTGAATGGAGTTGCTCTGGTATTGCTATGGAATGCTGCAGCTTCTGAAGAAAAGATCACTACAAGACAAAAGAATTGCCAGCTCAACACACCATCACTAAAGGATAAAGAACTTGCAGCGCTGCCCCAAAATGAGAAAAAAGAAATGCAGCCCTCAGCTGGGTGTACTTGGGGAATGGGCCAAAGAATATTTTATTATTGTTGAATTTTATAAAGCCCAAAAGTGCATGAGAGAGAGAGGATGGGAAACCCTATTTGGGGGACATAGGAGTACAAATAGTAAATGTCAGCCCCCCTTTTAGGTTAGCTGGTATAGAGGGTACAACAACCTCCATTTTCTCTTTGTCTTCTTTGTAATTTCATTTTTACGCTTTTATGTTCTCATTTTCATTTATTATGACTTGTCTTGTCATTAAGCTCATTATGAGCTAATTTCCTTTAGCTAGGATGCTATGATTTTGTAATTGATACTTAAGGGTGATTTATGCAAAGAATGGTACTCATTTTCCTCTTCTCTGTGTTAACGTTTATTTTGGTTTAGATTGATTAGCTGAGCTAAGGTAGTAGCTAGTTAAGTTTAGGAAAACTTAACTAGTTGATTTGTTTAGAGGATAAAGACAAAGTAATTAATTGGAAAATTAATTGTTGTTGAATGAGCTAGGAATAACCTTCAAGTCTTTAAGTAGCTGGACGTGCTTAATCCGTATCTGAGTGAATTTAGTTTGAACTTAGGAATAAGAAGCATTTAATGAAACTCAGTCTTTATTGTTGGAAAACAAAATTCATTTCCTGGACTAAATGTTGTAGCATTCTAAAGCATAAGTTACCCTGCAGTTAAAATTATAAAGGATTAGTTTTCCTAGCTGTTAGCCATCTCATTTGAAAATTCTACTTTATTGATTTATTATCTTGAAACTTACAACTACTGCTTGAGATTGAATTACTTTCTTTTACTTTATTGTTAAAAATCAACCCTTCTTTTATTAAGCTATTTAGAAAAGTTAAAAATAGAATTTGTATTCAAATCATTGAAATCCTCGTGGGAACGATCTTTGTTCACACTTTATTACTTGTATGATTGTGTTCACTTGCACACTCTGCACATATTCACAAAATATGGCAACAGTAGTAAGAGAGTTTCTGGACATTTTTCTGAACGATGTTTCGGGTTTGCCACCAATCAGAGATATCGAGTTCTCCATCGATCTAGTTTCAGGAGTTGGTTTGATTTCTATCGCTGCGTACCGAATGGCACCTACAGAACTTGTTGAGTTGAAAGCTCAACTGGAAGATCTTTTGTCGAAAAATTTCATAAGACCGAGTGTCTCCCCGTGGGGAGCACCAATTTTGTTAGTGAGAAAGAAAGACAGAGGTTCGAGACTCTGCGTGAATTTTCGACAATTCAACCAAGTGACGATCAAGAATAAGTACCCTCTACCGTGCATTGACGATCTGATGGATCAATTGAGAGGAGCTGTTGTATTCTCGAAGGTCGACCTAAGGACGGGTTATCATAAAGTAAGGGTGAAGACAGAAGATATACCAAAGACCGCATTAAAACTCGTTACGGATATTATGAGTATCTCGTAATGCCTTTTGGAGTGACGAATGCACCTGCTATCTTCATGGACTACATGAATCGGATTTTTCATTCGTTTCTTGATAGGTTCGTCGTAGTGTTCATCGATGATATTCTCATTTACTCAAAGAGTCATGAGGAACATGAAGAACATCTCATGACAAGTTCTGTAAATCCTACGCGAGAAGGTGTTGTATGCAAAACTTTCCAAGTGCGAGTTTTAGCTCGAAGAAGTGGAGTTCTTAGGACATGTGATCACAAAAGAAGGAATTGTTGTAGATCCTGCGCAAGTAGAAGCTATACTTTCTTGGGAAAGACCATAGACGGTGACAGAAATTCGAAGCTTTGTTGGTCTAGCCGGCTATTATCGGAGGTTCATTGAAGGCTTTTGAAAGGTAGTGGCGCCCTTGACTCAACTTACTAAGAAAGATCAACCTTTTACGTGGATTGCAAAGTGCGAGGAAAGCTTCCAAAGAATAAAGGAACATCTGACAACTTTGACGATATTAATACTTCATGAACCAAATGAACCCTATCAAGTATATCGTGATGCTTCACATCAAGGTTTAGGCTGTGTGTTAATGCAACACCGAAAAGTCGTAGCGTACGCGTCACGCCAACTAAAGACTCATGAAAGGAATTACCCAACGCACGATCTAGAGTTAGCTGTTGTGGTTTTTGCACTAAAAATATGGAGACACCATCTTTATGGAGCCAAGTTTGATGTCTTTAGTGACCTCAAGAGTTTAAAGTATCTGTTCGATCAAAAGGAGCTCAACATGAGACAAAAAAGATAGATGGAGTTTCTAAAAGACTATGACTTCACGTTGCAATATCATCCTGAAAAAAAGAATGTGATAGCGGGTGCACTGAGCCGAAAATCCATTAATATTTCAGTTATGTTGGTAAAGGAACTCGATTTAATTGATAAGTTCCATGATCTCAATCTAATTATGGAAGTAAGCCAACAGAAAATCAGTTTGGGAATGATTAAAATTTCTAGTGACTTAAAGGAAGAGATCCGAGAACAAGCTGTGGATGCGTTCATTCAAGAGAAGAAAGATTTAATGGAAAAAGGAAAAGCTACCGAGTTTAGCTTGGGATCGGATAACATCTTAAGGTGCAATGGGGGAATCTTTGTACCTAATAATCCTAAGATGAAAAATATGATTCTGGAAGAATCACACAAGAGCAAGTTAAGTATTCATCCTGAATCAACTAAGATGTATCAAGATCTAAAACAAAGGTTTTGGTGGCCAGGCATGAAAAAGCAACTCGCGAGGTACGTGGCATCATGTCTGACTTGTCAGAAAGCAAAGGTAGAACATCAACGACCTGGAGGAATGCTTACACCGTTAGATGTACCTGAATGGAAGTGGGATACCATATCAATGGATTTCGTAGTAAGTTTACCCAGAACTTCCAAAGGTTTTGACTTAATTTGGGTGATTGTTAACAGGTTAACGAAATCAGCACATTTCTTACCTGTTAAGATCAATTACACTGTTGAAAATTTAAATGATGGTTACATCAAGGAAGTGATCAGACTTCATGGAGTACCTTAGAGTATCGTTTCAGATCGAGATTCGAAGTTCACTTCACGTTTCTGGGGAAATTTACATCAAGCACTAGGAACCAAATTGCAATTAATCTCAGCGTATCATCCTCAAACAGATGGACAAACAGAGAGGACAATCCAAACGTTAGAAGACTTGTTGAGAGCATGTGTCTTAGAACATCATGGAAGTTGGGATGATATCTTGCCACTGATCGAATTCACGTACAACAACAATTTTCATGCAAGTTTAGGGATGGCTCTCTACGAGGCTTTATAAGGGCGAAAATGTCAAACACCGTTGTGTTGGTATCAAGATGGAGAAAGCATGATTCTCGGTCCCAAAATCGTGCAGTAAATAACGGAGAAGGTTAAACAAATCCATGAACGGATGAAAGCAACCCAAAGCAGGCAGAAGAGTTACCCTAATCGAAGAAGACGACCTCTCGAATTTCAAGAAGGTGAGCACATATTTCTAAGATTCACACCCACGACTGGGGTAGGTAGGGTTATAAAGTCCAAAAAACTCACTCCTATATTCATTGGACCTTACCAAATTCTTCGTCGTATTGGTCCAGTAGCCTTCCAAATTGCTTTACCACCTTTTCTTTCAAACATTCATAATGTATTCCATGTCTCACAACTAAGGAAGTAAATTCCTGATCCATCGCATGTAATTGAACCCGATGTAGTACAATTAAAAGAAAATTTGTCTTATGAGACTTCACCTGTACGAATCGAGGATAAGATGATTAAGCAGCTCAGGGGTAATGAAATTGCAATATCTTGATCTTTTTCCAGGTGCGTAATTTCAATGACGAGTTTTTTTTTGGTGGGGTAGTAATGTAACGACCCGATTTTTAATGCTTTCCAATATCTCTAAAGATATTTATATGTTTCTATTTTTATCCGAAACCTAGAAAATGATTTTGACTAAAACAAAATCATATCTAGATTATGATAGAAAGTAAAAAGTTCCAGTTAAATTTTGNATTGAAAAGTCGATTTAAACCGCCAATGTTTTCACCGACAAAGACAAATTTACTGATCAGAAAACCTAATTTTGATCCATGAACAAAACATCTATGAATCTTATCCCTTCTTAAGTGATATGAGTCATTTCAAAATTATTGCTCTAAAATAATATTATATTTTATTCGGGTGAAATATTTAAACAAAACACGGGTAAAAACCCTAAGTCGGGTAAACTAGAATCGGATGTGGTGCAGACATAATATGGAACAGAGATGATGGAAGTGATTGATGGGACTTGTGAAAATTGTCACATCATGACTCATCAAAGTCATGATGACAAATTAAAAGATATAGTTTTTTATTTAATAAAAACCCATTAATTGATCACTAAAGATCCAAACATGCCTTAACCAACTATTTTTCTTTCCTAAACTAACCCTAAAACCCATGGCTCCCCCCTATTTTAAGTCTCTTGCCTTCATTTTTTTCTCTTCACAAAACCTAAGAAACCAAATCATCTTCAAGAGCTCAAGTAGGAAACTCCATTGAAGGAATTGCTAAGATCATCAATCTTCTTCTACTTTCTTCATCACTTGAGGTAACTTGATCATATCCTTCTTCTTGAGTTCATCTTTTTCTTCTCATGATCATTTGGTTGAAAACCCATTTTTGTTATCTTCATGAACATGAATCAAAATTTCTTGTATGAATGAAGCTCATGAACATTGATTCTTTCTATCATCTTCATAAGGCTCTAGTATGTTGTATTTGAAAGTTTGAATGAAATGAAAAACCCTAACCCCATAAACCCTTATTTGGCCGAAACCCTCAAGGAAAATGGGTTTGATGTTTTGTTTAATTTTTTGAAATCTAATGTTTGATTAAAGCTTTCTAGTACCTATATGATCAAAATCCAAGAGCTTAAATCCAACTAAAAATCCTAGCCTATTTTTTTAGTTTGGGTCGAAACCCTAACTTAAAGGGGTTGGAGGAAATTTTTCAAATTCTTCAGTCAAATCAATTGATCTTGTATACCTAGCCTTTTGTTCATATGTTGGCCGAAATTCATACTTAGGGAGTTAATAGAATTTCTTCAAAATTTAACTTGTTCTATGTTATTTTGTGAAGGATTTGTTGGATAGTTTGTTGTTTGGAATTGTGTGGAGGAAACTGAAGTCAGACGATCATTTTCCGGACAAGAATCTATACTGAGGTAAAAGGAGTTTACCTGAGGAGTTTTTTCTAGTCATGTACTTTGTTTGTGTGATTAGATTTTATGTTGATTGAAAATGTGTTGTGATGATATATGAAATTGTTGAAAATGTATATGTTGTTGTTGAGTTCTGTAAATAGATTATGTATGTATTGGATGAGATTCACTGTATTGCTTGACTGTGATTGGCTGAGGGCATGACATTGGCCATTGCTTGTTAATAAAGATTAAGTCATTAAAATGCCTTGACTCAAAAACTGAAAAAGTGATGTTTTGGTTTTTTGAAAGTGAGAAGAAAACTATAAGAATAAAAGTGTTAAGATAGAACAAAGTTTTTAGAAAAAGAAGGAAAATGGAAAACATCAAAATCTATGAAAATGTTTAAAAGTATTTGAAGGAAAAAGTCTTTTGAAAACAAAGATTTCTTTTAGATTTTGCAAAAGTTTTGTTCAACAATGGAAAGATTTAGAAAAATTCTCTCTTTAATAGAATTCATATACAAGAGTTTTGTGTTTGGTTCAAAGTTTAGAAAAAGATTTTTGTGGTTTTCTAAGTTTTCAGAAAATGGATTTTAAAAGAAAAATTTCAGTGAAAATGTGTGGAGAAACTTTTGAATTTTGTTTTTCGATTTAGTTTTCAATGACCGAAAAACCAAGCGGAAAAGATGAAAGAGGAAAGGACCTAGATTACCGGAATAACGGGCTAGATCTGGATTGTCGAAATAACGGGCTAGAGTTTCTGTTTGAGTTTTTGAGGAAAGGAAAGGACCTAGACTGCCGATGCTAAGAGATCGGGTTGGATCTGGATTGTCAAGATATCAGACTAGATTCGGATTACCGAAAAGTCGGGCTAGTGTTCCTACTGATAAGAACCTAGATTACCGAGACGTCGGACTTGTGTTCAATTGAAAAGAGATTTTAAATCATTTATTTTGTTTTAAAATCCTATGTTGGTATCAAAATTTATTTAATACCTGAATAAAAGTAGTCGGGAGCTTTAAGCCTCGACGAGGAAAGAACAAAGCGAAAAAGAAAAAGAAAACGAAAACCAGTGGTTTACATGCATAGTCTGGCAGACGTGCCACTGTGTATCGAGTTACAATTCACAAAGGGTGGATTGACAAATTTGATAGTTACGGACCAAAGATAGATTCTTGGGTCTATAGGGACATTCGGGCTCGAAATCCACGAAATGCTCGGGGCTGCAATCTCGGGTCGTGGAACTTGGTTACCCTGCACGTAATGTACTCAATAGGGAACTATCCAAATATTTTTTTAGGTGAGGCACGATACCCTAGAACAATTGGGGATCAGACCTAAATTGAGAGGCCCACCCAACGCGAAACAATTGTGTTATAGGCATTATCACGGTCTATCATGCTCAACGAAGGGAAGTTAGGATCTCCGGAGAATTACGAAATAGATAGTGAATATTGAAGTGACATAAATGTTTTATAAAATGCATTTGGTTGTCGGGTATGAATCCCTGTTGAAATAATTGTTATGTTATGTATTGTTGTTGTCATATGTTGTTGTTTTGTGAGTTGTGTATGTCGTTGCTATGATAAAACTCATATATTGGTATCTCACCTTTGCATTATTTCTGTTTGGTTCTCTATTTGTGGTATATTGTTATGCGTATACAGATGGACCCGATGAATCACTTGACCCATTCGGGGTTCATAGGCCTAGCGTTTGAGCATCAAGATGAGGGAGGCGCTTGGGTAATAAACCCAGGAGCCCGAAGCGCCACATATACCGGGCCTTTACTTACTACTACAGGGACGGAAGCAGGGATGATGTCTTGTACTCATAGCATAAAGACATTTGAGGTTCCATTACCACCTATATGGCTTCTTTTGAGGACCTTAGGGGAGACTGGAAATACCTACCATCAGCCTCCACCACTACAGTATGTACCTGGATCAGCACCCGCATCCCCCGTGCCAGAGCTGTAACACCATGTTTTATTTAAAGCTAATTAACTTTATAAAATGAGAATTTTCAGAATTATTTTCGAAATAACCTCTTTTAAAAATAGAACTTTTGAACGACGTCAAAATAAAACCTAATAAGCGTTGATAAGTTTAAAAATTCCTCAAATAAAAACTTGTTCACTAGTCTTACACCAACTGCCAGGAGAGATAAATAAATAAAATTCCATTTATACACTAGAAACTTAAAATAATTAAATACAATATTCTCAAATGAATTTTCATAAGTATGCGAACTAATCAGATACAATGAGTTTTCGAAAACTAAATAAGTTTATAAATTTTCTCACGATTACCAGAAATTAAAATAACATTTCAGAAGTACTTTAAAGCAACTAATCATAAACATTTATCATCAAATTACATCACTACATCGAAGCTCTGACATCTCCATAATCATCTTTTGTCACTTCTTTAGCATTTTCTAGCCTTTCCTTATCTCTTCTTCGCTCCTTGAATGAAACTAAGTGTTGCCAACAAGAAACTAAGAAAAGAAGTACAAACAAACGAGGTAAGATTCTACAATAGGCTAGTAATGTTGATATGGGCATGCAGGTAAACATACAACCATTCAAGTGGATATATATATATATATATATATATATATATATATATATATATATATATAGGTGTGTATCAAAGGATACATTTATAAATACGTATAATACGTATATAGTTTCAGAAAAAGATCGAGACTCGAATGCATGCCTAGGACTAGACCTAACTTTGCTCCATGGAGACTATTGTTGTCATAGTGTTCTGTTAGGATAGCATTCAGGTAATATGAGTAAACAACTCGGTGCACAAGTCCCAAATGAAGTACGCTAACAGCCATCTCCGGGGTCCTTTCACACGAGAGTACTTAACATCTAAATAATATTTAGTTCAGTGGAGTGTCATGATAGCCCTGCTGTCCAGGTCTCCACCGGCACAGTGCAGCTGTACACTGAACCATTGGCAGGATCCACACCTGACTATCCTCAAGGTCTCCGTGGCTCCCACACAGTCCCCTAATATCCTATGAATAGGTATCTATGCTTTCAGAACGACAACGACTATGATTAGGTTGGAAAGTTGTCCGGAGACAAACAAAGCAGGAACTAAAAGTTCCAAAGCGCTGATATCTATTGAAAAGGAGTTATTGTTAAGAATTGGGCTTGAATAGACCATTAACCAAAATATTATTCCTGATTCAAAATTCGTTTGACACTTCAAATTCATTTGAGCATACTTAGGCTAAAATTAAGTATATAATCATATTTAGAATTAACATTTGATACTTAAGATCAAATACAAATCGAAGGATAAAATCATCAAAAGACAAGATTTTGAAAGTCTTTAACTTCTCAATATTTGGTCTACTCGCTTCATTCTGAAATACAAATATCATATTAACTTCGAGCCCGAGACAACAAAATATGAATAAGGATGAACCTTAAAATTGAATTCATAAATTCAATAAATAATAATTGATACCAACAAATAATAACATTCCAACGCCTCCCGAATCTAAGTTCGGAAAAAAATACACTTTACAAAAGTCCTTAAGCGACTTAACGATTATACTTATAGGCTTACACTTAGAGCCTAATTATAACGAAATCGAATTGATGCTCAACGTCCAAAAATCAAGAGTAAGGAAGGTTCTTGAATTCGAACCTTATCCAAAAATTCGCAAGGGAAACCACGTCATAAAAATAAGATAATTACTTGCTAAAATAATATAGCACATGGAGGTGTGAACTCCATTTAAATATGTCATCGCCAAACAATTAATATAAAATAACTTTAACTCAAACATCATAGTCTAACTAGCACCAAAATATTTTCTTCCATCATCATCTATTGTCTCAACTAAACTTCTATGTATCCTTTATTTCCACGTATCATCCCTATTCCCTATTTCCTTTACCATTCATCCTATCTTGTACTTTCAACATTCAGTCTCACTGGCGATTGCTATCCAATGCCTTAACCTATCACTTTTATCATCCTTCATGACTAGCATAAATTCTATACAATTATATTATTCATGTGCACACATCCAACCATGTATATTTTCATCCTTTTAATTCACCAATTTCATAATTTACTATAACTAATTTCAAAATGTCACATACCATACATCATTCATCTTGACTCCTACTACCAACTTCATCAATTTAATTTGTAAAAATAACTTCCTTATCCTACACCTTCAATAATATAACTCATTGAAGACCAACCTCGTCAAACCTTATACTTAGCTTTTAATTACCTTCATCATAAATCATAACTCAACATGAAATTCATGACCTATAGGTTCTATACAACATATACAATTAGAAATGTACCCAAATCTAACTCACCCAAGAAACATATTCCTCTTTCTTACACTATCGTCAGAATCCAAAACAAAACATCAACAATCCTTCACATAATGTCAAGTAAAGTCCTAATTACACCACCATACAATTCACACAGGCAAACAATACAATTATGAGCAATTTATAATAACAATTCTCATAAATTAGTTCCATACAATTTGCTAAGAATATACCCTAAAACCCGCATTAAAACCCAAACTACACCTAATGTATTATCTTCCCCACCTGAATTCCTATGCTCGGTGAAGGTGGAGTCCTTCTGAAAAAGCAACTCTGAAAAAAGCAAGTTGTACACGCTCAGGTTCCTCTAACACCTTACAATGCGTGGAGTCAACTCCTGTCAGCTCCAAAAAATGCAAATCCTGCTCCCCAAGCAAGCACTGTTGCCGCCAACATCCTAGAGAGGGATCCAAGCATTAGCAACAACCAAACAGTACAACCATCAACATTTCATCATCAAAACACAATCTAATGTATTTAAATATTTAATTTTTTAGGAAAACAGAACTGATTTTAAATAAAATCAAGTTGGAAAATTAAGGTTCATCACAAAAATTGGGGAAAAAGAGATCTGAACATAGAAACATGAAATTGGTCTTGGAAATCATCATTTAACAGTTTCAATTGTACTAAAACAGAATCTATTTCATAATAAAAGCAGGTTGGGGATTAGGGTTCTTAAACACAATTTGGGGAAAATTAATTTAACCTAGGAGTAATAAAATTAGCTTAGGAAAATAACAATTCATAGTTCCAATTGCATAGAAACATACTTAATTTCACAAATTAAAACTGAAATCAAAATGTTAGGGTTAGGGTTTCAAAAGTGGATTTAAGGTTAGGGTTCTTAATGTAAACCAGAGAACCAATGGACAGGAAAAGAGAGGATGAAATACTCTTACCAAGGAAGAAGATAGAGGTATGACGACGACGCTCCCACGGTGCTCCGACGTGGTGGCAGACGGCGGAGATGCGGCGGTTCGGAGTCCCAAGTTGTCAGACTTGTAGATGAAGGTGAGTAAAGCAAGGCTATGGTGCTCATTCGGTGAAAGACGGTCGGAAGGTGACCGGAAAACGCATGAACAATGGAAACTTCGGTGGACTTGTCCAGTAGCAAACACTAACCGGTGGAACACGTAGAAGAGGTCAAGGGTAGTCCGGATCTGGTTTCCATTTTGTCAAACGTGGCCGGAAACCACCATGGGTGGTGGCAAGAGTGGAGACCATTTTAGAGAGAAGGAGGAGAATGTTAAAAATTAGAGATAGAAGTAATAAGGCTAAAATGAAAAAGAAAGAAAGACATGTGGATGGGGGCTTACGCTAGAGTGAAGAATGGGAACATTTGAATCTATAGAATAATAAGATTGAACATGTTAGATTACTGTACCTCTTATGTGGCTTACGGTCCATCATTTACGGAAGTTATATAATATTAAATTCAATTATTGTTGGCATTTGATTTAATTTGTAGGGATTTTTTTTTTGTTCATTAAATTGTTGTTCTTCCTTCTATTACATGGTTATTCAATGCATTGGTCAAACAAATTCATTCCATCAATTAACTTTAAAGAGAAGTGGGTAATAAATGAAGGGTACAGCGGTGGGCGTTGGGCTTTGTGTGGCCTGGGGTTAGAGGTGCACATCTTGGTAGCCGTTGGATAAAACAACTGGATACATTTTCTTTAACTAGGTATTGGTCGCTCTGTCTTTCACAAGAGATGATATAATATTTAGTGAAATTAGATATTGGAATAATATTAATTACTGAATACATATCTATGCCTTGATAAGCATATGTTGTGTCAGGGCCGGTCCTGAGATTTTTGGTGCCATGGGAGAACTAAGGAAATGGTGCCCTCATAATCATTTTAAAATTGTCTTTCTTGCATTTTTAGTTATTCCCTTTATTTAGCAATCTACACCATCCACCCCCTTCCCCTTTTTTACTCTTTTAAAAAGTCATTTTCGATAAAAATCAAAGCAAGATTATGCAATCAAAGCAAGAGAATGAGAGAATTAGGGAAAAGAAAGTCTAAATAGTAAATAAATTAGGAGTGTATCAAATTTTAAATTATAGTAAATTAAAAAGATATTCTAATATATACATATACATTTTCTATATTATTTTTATCACTCTATTATACTTTTTTTTGGAATAATTTTTTTATTGGTAAAAAAATAATTATATAAATTTTTATTTAATATCTATATATACTATATAATAATATTTTACTTATTATCTGGCACCCCAAAAAATGGGTCCTTGGCGGTCGCCCACCTCGTCCGTGCTCGGGGCCACCCCCGTGTTGTGTTATATAAAAGTATTTGTTGCATTATATACATGTTTAATCTTATCTCAGGTTAAATTTGGATAAGTATTTCCAACAATTTGCTGTATTTGGGAAGCCTATTTTATTTGGTTTAGAATAAATTTGTTACTTCTTCCTCTCTGAATTTGATCCTGGCTAACGTAGCTTTGTCTGGAAATTCCTCTGCCGGTTTCATGTCATCTGCTATTGAGGAATTCAATATCCTAAAGCACTTACAGGTTATTGGAAAGGCCAATCCAGCCCCTCTGATTAAAGAGGTCTTTTGGTTTCCTCCTAAAACTGGTTGGTTTAAGGTTAATAGTGACGGAGCAGCCAAAGGTTCCCCAGGGAGAGCTGCTTGTGGTGGCATTTTCAGGGACAACAGTTCATCTATACTGGGTTGTTTCTCCTATAATATTGGTATCTCTGATGCCTTTTCTGCTGAAATCTTGGGCGCTATTTTCTCCATTGAGTTGGCTCATAAGAAGGATTGGCGCAAGCTTTGGCTGGAGTGTGACTCAAAGTTGGTTATTGAAGCTTTCTCCAACCCAAAGTTGGTTCCCTGGCAGCTTCGAAATAGATGGTTGAATTGCTTAAGTTTAACTAAGGAGATGCACTTTGGTTGCTCCCACATTCTTAGAGAGGGCAATACTTGCGCTGACAAACTAGCCAACTTCGGTATTTTTTCCCAGGGGTTAGTTTGGTGGGATTTAGCTCCCAGTTTTATATTGCATGATTTCTTCCGTGATTGGAATAGTCTCCCTAACTATAGGTTCAGATAACTTCGCTCCCTTCATGGGTTTTGGTCTAGTCCCCCCATGCTTTGTATAGGTTTCTTCTTCTTTTAATATATTCATGTTGTGCTGCAAGTGATTGTTGGTTCTTGGGGTGCCAACCTAGTTGGGATGCCTTGTTTCCACAGTGATGCCTTTGCATACCATTTTACTTTAAAAAAATATTGAAGGCATGATGTAATGTTTTGTTGTTTCTTATTTTCCTTATATAATTAAAATATATATATACTTTATTATTGGGAATGAGTTTAATCAATTATTAGTTTTAAACGTGACCTGCTTGATTGATTGGTTATTTACTTGCATTGTTCCTCTTTGTAACTCATTACATTGGATTTTGGTTTCTCTTGCAAGTACAATCTAATTTGATGGAATTCCTTAGGGTAGATGTTTCTGACACTACTCTGCTATGTACTTCTAAGTTGTTTTTCCTACAAGTATAATTTTATTACTTTTCCACCTACTTATCAGGCTTTCTTAGGTTAGGATGTGTCTGCTACACACTATCTTACAAATGGCTTATTTATTGTAGTTTCATGTCTTCTTTTTGCTGTCCTCCTTGGGTGTATGAAGGCAAAACTTTCTGAGGTTGATGTCTCATGGTAACTATCTTTGTTGAACGCTGGGCTTGCAAAAAAAATTAAGGATTATAACTATCTACCTGGAAGGTATTAACTCATCCCACACCTTTGTTTCAGATTAAATGTTGATGCTATTTCGCTGGCATTGTTGTATGTTTTGGAAATATGTCGGTGGTTTGTACTTGTTGGTTATCATTTGGAAGCTTTACTTCTTTTACATGTTGCACCAATTAATCTGCTATTATTCTATTGTTCTATACCCTGCAGGTATTTGGATGGTTCGTTGTTAAGGATTATAAATGGATGCTTTTCTTTGTTAAAAATCTTGCACTTTGTTTTTGTGATCTGCAATCAACTTTGCTTTTTTGTTGTTTTGCTCTATTTAAATGGTCTTTACCTTCTCTAATTGAAATAAATATATAAGGCACAGACACAATAATAACAATAGTCATGTAGAAGATTCCAAACTATATATATTATGTGCTTACTACCATTTCTTTTTGTGAACTTTTTTATCCGCCTCTTTTAAATCAATAATGAATTTGCAATTATTATCCTTAAATATTATGCAACCATTTTTGTTGGTTATTTTACTTCAACATTGTTTGATAGGCTTCTATTTCATGCTCACTTGATAGTTGTTATTTTGTTATTATCTCCTTCTACATATTTTTTCATCTTCAACTTTAGTGCCATCATATTTGTCATTATGTATTTGATTTTCAAATCTTTTATAAATCTTTAAATATAAAAACATATTAGTCGTGTCATTATTTGTTTGATGAATCTGTCATTGGTCATGGTTTAGTTTACAAATGAGTTAAGTGAAATTGTCATGGATTGAATACTTCTATTTTGTATTCACTCTTGTGAATGTTTAGTGATGAAAGAGAAGATATTTAAAACCCCCTTAAAGAAAATTTGCAGTTTTTTGTACTTTAAATTTTCTATTCTAAGTTTTCCGATTTGTAATGTATTTGTTTGATAATATATATTAAGTACTAAGTACTATCGTGATTAATTGTAGACACTAATAATGAGTGGTGCTCGAGACAATAAAATAGATGGTGGTAATGGTTCTTTCGAAAATGAAGCTAGACAGAGGAGGTTATTCTTAAATAGAGAAAAGAAAAGAAACCGCGACAAAGAAAACGAAGGTATTTAAATTTTTATTTTCCATGTTGATAAATTTTTATTATCTAGTTAAATGAATGTTATCTAAATGTTAACACTAGCTTGGGGTATAAATAACATGCAACTGACACGGACTCGGTTGCAAGTAATAAAACGGTAAGACCAGATATCGTTCTCAGGGATCGTGGACAATTACCACTTCGCAAATTAGACTACTATCTAGGCGATCAAATTTTGGAGTGAAGGTAGCTCTATCATCTAACAAGCAAACAAGAATAAAATGTTTTTGTTCTTTTTGGAATTTTATCAAACAGTTAGAATGCAGACAGAAATGTGAATAACAATTAGATAGAATTGTTAGGGTTAGACTAAGCTAATCCTCCCTTGATTGTTATGAAATGACAAGTAACACAGTTCCTAATTCAATTATGACAATCAAGTCTTTTCTGAAATACTCAAGCCTAATGCCTTAGGTGCATTGAGCCTAAAACCCCAAATTAAACCCTAATTCCTTAGGTGGATTAACTCGAGATTTTGCATTAAGTCAAGACTTATAAGATTGCAAGCACCTCAAGACCTATGTCTAGGCTCATGAACTACTTGGCATTTGATTCATGAGCAAGCTCTAACACCAACCTTCCAGTTATCTATTAAAGCAACTAATCATTCCTAGGGTGATCAAGCCTAAGAAAGCATTAAGCATGGAATCAAACACTCATAAAGAACAAGGAAACTGCATTACAATCAAGTCATTTTACAATCAAGTTCAGAAGAGCAATCATCTAACCCCAACAAAGGGGAGTTTAGCTACACATAACTAAAGATAGAATCAAAGAAAGAGTTACAGAGATGAACAAAGGAGAGAGCTCCATAGAATGTTGCACAGCAGCCACAGCAGCAGAGGATCTCTTTTTAGGTTTTTCTGGATCTCTTTCTGTTCTGCTCAGAGACCCTTTTATAACTCGCGGCCCGTCACGGCCGTGACAGCCATCACGGCCAGGCCGTGATGGTTTCTGACTTGGGCGCCTCTTCATTTACTGATTCATCACGGCCGTGATAGCCATCACGGCTAGGCCGTGATCGTTTCTGACTTTTCCAACTGATTCATCACGGCCGTGATAGCCATCACGGCTAGGCCGTGATCGTTTCTGACTTTTGGAGATCTGGCACAGCTGACACGTCACGGCCGTGATAGCCATCACGGCTAGGCCGTGACAGCTTCTGACTTTTGGCTCAATTCTTTCTTCAGCTACTGCTCCCTCACGGCCGTGAGGGCCATCACGGCTAGGCCGTGATACTCTCTGCTTGGCTCAATTTCTTATCTTTTAAAGCTCTAAGTCATCCAAGCTTCATACTTGCTAATTCTTGGGCATTTAATCATGAATATCTGCAAAACAACACACAATACCACCTTATCCGTTCCAAGGGAAAAAATAAACAAAATAAACACTAAAATGGCCTAACTATATGCAAATGCATGCAGAAATGTACATGGAAAATGAGGTGAAATCACACTCATCAAATCACCCCAAGCTTAAGACTTTGCTTGTCCTCAAGCAAAAACCAAGGCCAAAAGATGAAAATAACCAGAGCAATGATAGTGAACTAAGAACCCGAGTAAAATGATCCAAGTAACAGGCATTCAATTATTTCAGCAAGAGACAATTAATTCAAGTCCAATTAGGGGCTTAGTTTTCCTAGACTCACATTCTCACTGATTCGGGCACTCTATCTCACTTGAAGCTCACCCCAAGCTTGGTCATTTGCTTGGCTCTCTTTCTTGACTCACTCACTCAAGTGTTAAGGGAATATGACATTTCACTCCATTTTCCTCAAAGAATGATTCCTACCATAAGCTTGACTATCAACCAAATCTTTACTTTATTAATGAAAACATCTAAGAATCAAGAGGTCTTATTCTTTGGTTGCAATGGGGCCATGGGATCAATTTTCAGGTGGGAAATTCAAGAACAGGAAATTTCAAAAGGCTATACAAACAATCAAGCATTGCAAGGCACGACCTTCTAAAATACCTTTCTTTGGGTTTCAGTTTACTTTTCCACCATTCTTTCCTTTTATTTTTTTGGTTTTTATTTCTCACTTTCTTTTGTCATACCCTTCTCCATATACTTTTCTTTTCCTTTTTTTTTTATTTTATTTGGAGAAGGGAGAATTTTCAACTCAAGAGAAATAATAATTTTTTTCAGATTCATTTTTTTCTTTTCATCATCCCAAACTTTCAACTACATTTTCCAACCCTTTTTGCACAGTACTTTTGAAGGTCCCTCATAAGCATATTTAACAAAACATTTCGGGGTACCAAGAAAAGCATGCTATTCATTCAGGCTCAAAATGGGGCAACTACGGGTAGCATTATTCATTCAAAGCTCAGAAGGCCGGAAAAAATACCTATTGCCTCAATCCTTTTCAAAAATGTTTTCAAAAATTTTCACGCTTTGAAATGGTTTCAAGTCAAGTTCTAGAGAAAAACAATCCAAGAGGAACACACTCTACACAAAGAACGGGGGCAGAGTTAGTAAGTACCCCCTAATGGCTCAAAAGCTCACATTTATCAGTTCAAAAACCAGTGAGGAACACAAGTCTATAGAAACACATGCTAATCATCAACTATCCAAGACCATCTCAAGAATATTTATTTGAAACCATATCACAAGAATGAAATAAATTGGGTTCAAAAATCCACTATCACAATTTAATTGGCACTTAGTTCTCACAATCAGATGCTCAATCTAAGCAGGGGGCAATCAATTCATGTGATCATGCAAGACTAAACCTATATGAATGCAAACTGCAAGAATTCAAAAATTTACACAAAATTACCCCTACCCCAAGCTTAAAAACTTACATTGTCCTCAATGTAAATAATTAAGTTAGAGAGGGGAGAAAACTGGAATAACTCACCAAGGTGGTAGCGGGTGCTGGTTCACATGCTTTCTGGCTTTGCTTTCCCCTGCCCTTTTTCTCCTTCCTTCATTCAAAATCTGAAAGCACTTAACAAAACTATTAACAAACCTCTTGAGCTTCTCAAATTATTCAAGAGGTTAAAGCAAAAACAAAACTATTAAGAAAATGAAAACAACTAAAAAGAAGAGTTAAGAAATGTTGGGTTGCCTCCCAATAAGCGCTTCTTTAACGTTACTAGCTTGACGTGTAGACAACTTCTTTCAATTAACCGGGGTCTGCTGGACATAGAATTGTAAGAGCACTTTTCTTCCATGAAACTCCTGTAAAGAGCTGATTTTGCTTAGAAGGCCAACAATTGTGCTTCTGCTTTGCCTTTTTCGCTCTGGGCCTCTTGCCCTTTTTCTTACTCCTTCCCGGTGGAGGTTCTATTTTCACAAGATGAGCAGAGCCGACTTCCTCACCAACTGATACATCATTTGTCCTGCATAGCTTTAGATTTGCTTTCATGTTGGGCTTTTCCTTCTTCTCTGGAGTAGAGGGGTGGTGTTGATGTGCAATGACTTCCTTATCTACTGTATCTACCATATCCATGCGGAAACACTCCTCTTCCTTGCTCGTGCGATGCACAGCTTCCAATACATTGAAAGTTACTTCTTCTTCTTGCACTCTGAATTTCAACTGGCCTTTTTCTACATCTATCAAAGCTCGACCAGTTGCCAGAAAAGGTCTCCCTAGTATGAGCGGAACTTCAGCATCCTCCTCCATGTCTAAAACCACAAAGTCTGCTGGGAAGATTAATTTATCCACCTTCACCAACAAATCCTCCACAACACCATAGGGATATGTAATGGAGCGGTCTGCCAGTTGAAGAGAAATCCCTGTTGGTTTTACCTCACCAATTCCCAGCTTTTTGAAAATGGACAACGGCATAAGGTTGATACTTGCGCCTAGATCGCACAATGCTCTCCCAATGTTCACATGACCAATAGTGCACGGGATAGTGAAGCTACCCGAGTCCTTCATCTTTACTGGTAGCTTCCTCTGAAGTATAGCACTGCACTCTTCAGTAAGCATAACTGTCTCCTCCTTCCACCGCCTCTTGTTTGTAAGAATCTCTTTCATGAATTTGGCGTAGGAAGGCATCTGCTGAAGAGCTTCAGCAAAAGGGATGTTGATCTGTAGCTTTTTGAATACATCCAGGAATTTAGAAAATTGCTGGTCTTTTGCCTCCTTCTTCAACCATTGGGGATACGGGATTCTGAAATATGGGGGCAACTCTTTGGGATTATCAACCTCTTCCAGAATCTGTCTTTTAGTCTTCTTCTTCGCAAATTCTTCATCAACCAATTTCTCCCTCTGCGGTTTTTCAGCTTCTACACCAGTAGGAATAGAGGTAGTATCTTGGGAAGTTCCGGGTTCTTCATTGTTTACCTCTTCAAACTGCACCTTATCAATTCCAGCATCACTTGTCTTTTCTTCCCTCTCTTTTTCTTGTGGATTTAATACTCTCCCACTTCTTGTGATAATTGCCATGCAACCTTCCTTCGGATTCTTCTCTGTATCTCCTGGCAATTGTCCTTGAGGTCTTTCTGCCATTTGCTTTGTCAACTGTCCTATCTGGTGCTCAAGATTTTTGATGGAGGCATTTTGATTCTTCATAGTCTCTTGAGTGGCTTGCATGAACTGGCCCGGAATGCTCTCCAATTTGCTTGAACTCTCTTGAGGAGGCTTTGTTTGAGAATTCGAACCTTGCCCTTGTCTCCAACCATAGTTAGGATGGCTGCGCCACCCCGGATTGTAGGTGTTGGAGTAAGGATCATTTCTAAGCCCTTGGTTGCCCATATAATTTACCTCTTCTTGTCCAGAACTTCCAACCACATTGATCTCACAATTTCCATTTGCATGGTTGCCTCCACGTAAATCACACACTCGATGTAGCTTGGACTTGAACAGCTTGTAGTTGAGAATTCTGCAGGTTGAACTGACCCAGCTTGCTTGGTAAGATAGCCATTTGTGCCTTGAGAGCGCCAATTTCATCCAGCTCTAGAACACCCCTCTTGACCATTGATCGAGAACTAGGCATTTGATAGTCATTGTTAGCCATGTTCTCAATCAAGTCCTTTGCTTCTTCGGGCGTCTTCTGACTCAATGTCCCTCCTGCAGCCGCTTCAATCATACTTCTTGAATTCCTGTTGAGCCCATTAACAAATGTTGCAACCTGTTGCCATGTCTCCAGTTCATGATTGGGACAAGCTGTGAGTAAGGACTTGAATCTCTCCCACGCTTCATAGAGTGACTCACCATCCCTCTGTGCAAAGGCATTGATCTCTGATCTCAGCTTGATCATTCTTGACGGAGGAAAGAATCGAGACAGAAACTTGCTCACCAAATCATTCCAAGTGATGATGCTTCCATGAGGATGAGATTGAAGCCATGACTTAGCTCTATCCCTCAAAGAGAAAGGGAAAAGCCTTAAACGAATGGCCTCATCGGAAGCTCCGTTTAACTTGATGGTGTCACACAGCTCAATGAAAGTACCAATGTGAGCATGAGGGTCTTCACTCTCCAAACTTCCAAACTGATTTTGCTGCACAAGGTGGAGAAGTGATGCCTTGATTTCGAAATTATTGCAAGCTACTGCAGGTCTCACAATCGGAGTTCCACATCTATCGACTCTAGGGGAAGTGTAGTCCCCCATTGTCCTTCTTGGTGCATTGTTTTCTGCCATGGTGACAGCTGCTACTTCAATTTGTGGCTCTTGCACACTTGGTAACACAACTCGTGGCTCTTGTATACTAGAAGATGCTCTTTCTCTGTTCTGTCTTGCCTTGGCTTTCTTCCTATTCCTTCTACAGAGTCTCTCGATCTCAGGGTTGAATTGAAGTTCACCTGGGTCGATTGTACCTCGCATACAAGGAACAAACAGAGTAGCGCCGAAAAACAGAGAAAAACAAAAAACAGCACAAAACAGAAAATTACAAAGAGAAAACAAAAAACAGAAAGAAAAACAAGTAAAATGCCTAAATTAGGAGTCCCCTTTGGTACTCGTGATATTGGCACACCGATCCCCGGCAACGGCGCCAAAAACTTGACACGGACTCGGCAAGTATATCGGGTCGTTGCAAGTAATAAAACGGTAAGACCGGATATCGTTCTCAGGGATCGTGGACAATTACCACTTCGCAAATTAGACTACTATCTAGGCGATCAAATTTTGGAGTGAAGGTAGCTCTATCATCTAACAAGCAAACAAGAATAAAATGTTTTTGTTCTTTTTGGAATTTTATCAAACAGTTAGAATGCGATGTAAATGTGAATAACAATTAGATAGAATTGTTAGGGTTAGACTAAGCTAATCCTCACTTGATTGTTATGAAATGACAAGTAACACAGTTCCTAATTCAATTATGACAATCAAGTCTTTTCTGAAATACTCAAGCCTAATGCCTTAGGTGCATTGAGCCTAAAACCCCAAATTAAACCCTAATTCCTTAGGTGGATTAACCTGAGATTTTGCATTGAGTCAAGACTTATAAGATTGCAAGCACCTCAAGACCTATGTCTAGGCTCATGAACTACTTGGCATTTGATTCATGAGCAAGCTCTAACACCAACCTTCCAGTTATCTATTAAAGCAACTAATCATTCCTAGGGTGATCAAGCCTAAGAAAGCATTAAGCATGGAATCAAACACTCATAAAGAACAAGGAAACTGCATTACAATCAAGTCATTTTACAATCAAGTTCAGAAGAGCAATCATCTAACCCCAACAAAGGGGAGTTTAGCTACACATAACTAAAGATAGAATCAAAGAAAGAGTTACAGAGATGAACAAAGGAGAGAGCTCCATAGAATGTTGCACAGCAGCCACAGCAGCAGAGGATCTCTTTTTAGGTTTTTCTGGATCTCTTTCTGTTCTGCTCAGAGACCCTTTTATAACTCGCAGCCCGTCACGGCCGTGACAGCCATCACGGCCAGGCCGTGATGGTTTCTGATCACGGCCTAGCCATCACGGCTAGGCCGTGATCGTTTCTGACTTTTCCAACTGATTCATCACGGCCGTGATGGCCATCACGGCTAGGCCGTGATCGTTTCTGACTTTTGGAGATCTGGCACAGCTGACACGTCACGGCCGTGATAGCCATCACGGCTAGGCCGTGACAGCTTCTGACTTTTGGCTCAATTCTTTCTTCAGCTACTGCTCCTCACGGCCGGGAGGGCCATCACGGCTAGGCCGTGATACTCTCTGCTTGGCTCAATTTCTTATCTTTTAAAGCTCTAAGTCATCCAAGCTTCATACTTGCTAATTCTTGGGCATTTAATCATGAATATCTGCAAAACAACACACAATACCACCTTATCCGTTCCAAGGGAAAAACTAAACAAAATAAACACTAAAATGGCCTAACTATATGCAAATGCATGCAGAAATGTACATGGAAAATGAGGTGAAATCACACTCATCAGCAACCCACTCCACGTGGACCTCAAGAAAGGAACATTCCTTGGAATGTTATTTGTAGAAGGGTTTGTGATTTTTCAAGGCCTTCAAGTATTGTAAATAATATTTCTATGAATTTTTTTAGTTTTTTAAATAGCAATGTTAATTATACACATCTTTGCTAGCTAATTTATTTTTTTCCCCAAATTATATAAAGTTACAAATGTAGATAGTCGAGGTGATGGTACTGGCAATAGGTTGTTTTTTGAAGCTGAAAATGAAGGTAACTGTAGATTACTTGATGTTTACATTTATATAAATTTTTGTTGTTACAGTGTGTACTTTTATATTTTACATATCAAAATATGTCCGATTTTACCTTTTTTTCGCAGAGTATGTTGATTTTGGAGTTATGTCTTATTTTTGTCAATATTGTGGAGCAAAAGTCTGGTTCGACGAACGAGCTGACAATATGAGGGTTAATTCTGGTGTAGAATTCTCCATATGTTGTATGAGGGGGAGAATTATGTTGCCATATCTAGATAGGCCACCTGATTTGCTATGGAATTTAATTATTGGACAAGATCCAAGGAGTCGTCATTTTCTTGAGAATGTACGCTCATATAATAGTATGTTTGCTTTTACCTCGATGGGAGGTAAAGTTCAATATGGGGTTAATGCGAGGAATGGTCCCCTTCAGTTTATTATTGGTTGCCGAAATTATCATTGTATTGGAAGTTTATTTCCACCAGAAGTAGAAATCCCAAAGTTTGCACAACTTTACGTATATGACACCCAAAATGAAGTGGCAAATCGGCTATCTCATTTAAGGTAATTTTTGTAATCACTATTTTTGTTGATGAAAATATTAATATTGCTTGATAGTTGTTACAAATGTTATTATTAGGGTCAATTAGGATGAAGGTAGTTTGATGCTTCTTTTTGTATTAATTTTTTTTTACAATTACTATTTAGTTATATTAAGTTTGATTGTGTTTTAGTTATTTACATTATGTGTAGTCGAAACTTGCATTCTAATTTAATATATGTACAACGTACAATTAAGAAATACATCATTATAATTAATTTGTTATGAAATGTTCATTAGGAATGATTCTGAAAGAAAAAAACTAGATCCTACTCTGGTTAAGGAATTAATGGAAATGGTTGATGTGAATGATGTTCGTGTAAAATGTTTTAGACGTGTTAGGGATGTTATTGAAGAACATAAAGTCTTGGATATATTAATGAGGTTATTTCGAAAACGTGTGGTTGATCCACATACATATAATCTGCCAACCGTGGATGAAATTGCTGCTCTTATTATTGGAGATTTTGATACTTGCGATACTGGTCGAGATGTTATAGTACGCTATCGGGCTGGATATTTGGAAAGAATACCTGAGACCCATGTGTGGTTTATGCTGCTTCAATATCCGTTGCTATTTCCATATGGCGAGGATGGTTTTCAAGAAGATATGAGAATTCAAATTAGTCTAAATACTGATGAGCAGCGAGTGATCAAGGAGTTTGTAGATTAGGTCCTTCATATTGGTGATGGGAAATTAAGTGTTGATGATGATGGTGAGACTGATATTTATCCGCCTGAAGATTTGTTGATTTTAGATTCGTCTGATCCTGTTGCAAGTATTGTCTCTTATATTTATCCTAACCTCTTGGTTAATATTAGCGATTTCAAATTTTTTGAAGACAGGGCAATATTGGTACCAAAGTTAGAACATGTGGAACAGGTAAATAACTATGTTATCGTTGTTACCTGGTGAAGAGAAGGAATACTTTAGTTCAGATTCTATTAGTAAAATGGAAAATTATGGTGGTATTAATTCTGAGTGACTAACTCCTGAATTCCTTAATCAAATCAGGTGCTCTGGTATTCTTAACCATAAGATAACATTGAAGGTAGGTGTTCCTATAATGTTGTTGAGAAATATTGACCAATCTTCTGGTTTATGTAATGGAACACGATTGGTGGTTACTGAGCTTGGTGTTAATGTTATTGGAGCTAAAGTTGCCACAGGGAATCATATTGGTGAAAAGGTGTATATACGAGCCCTCAGACCATGCAATGCCTTTCAAGTTTCAAAGGAGGCAGTTTCCATTGGTTTTTGTGTTTTGCAATGACTATCAATAAAAGTCAAGGTCAAACATTATCTCATGTTGGTTTATATTTACCGTGTCCTGCTTTTTCTCATGGTCAATGTTGCTATTTCTAGGGTGACATCTAAAAGTGGATTGAAGATTCTTAGTTTGAATGATGATGGAGAACCATGTCATGTGGTTAAAAATGTTGTTTACAAAGAAGTATTTGATAAGATTTGATGTAATCTAATGCATTTTATTGCATTTATTATTTTATTTTTTGTGATTTAGTGTATGTATGTAACATTTAACCAGTCTATAATCGTGATTTAGTGTATGTATGTAACATTTAACCAGTCTATAATCGTGATTTACTCTCTACTTATGTTCTTTTGATAATATGAACTCTATATTTAATGCTTCTGATTATTCATAATTATAATTATCTTATTGAAAATATTATGAGAACAATAATATTTTTTCTAGAATTACATATCTGTCATATAGATTACATCTTAATCTAAATAAAAAACAATTATATATTTCAGATTTTGAAACATTACAACAGCGTCATTGTCATATCAAGTTAGATGATAATGAATATAACATCTGCTCATAGGTATGGCATCCATATCATTGTCAATTATAGCTTATTGATTTTGATGATGTTTTAAATTAGGAATTGATTCATATTCAAAATTGATAATTTATGATTCGTAAATGAAAAGGTAGAAAGTATCAATATTCAATGAATGAATTGTAAATGATAATTTCATAATGGATATTTGCTGATGATGATTTTGTATTTTTAAAATCTAACTAACTTATAAATGATAAATTGATGACTTAAAATATTCAATCAGATAATTACATAATCAGTACAGGAATCATAGAAAACAAAACCATCATCCTGAATAAAATCCATCAACGTCTTACACACATCATAGAAATTTATAGTACCAGTACAATAAACCATATATTCAAACTAATTAGTGGTTTCTTCCTACTGGAACTACATAACCACCATTATAGGTAAAATCCACCATAGTTTACTATATCATATAAATTACCACATCATAGAAATTATGCAAACTGATCAGTGGTCTGTTCCTACAGAACTACCTAAAGCCTTACTATTTCCACAAAAACCTTCTGAACATTATCCCCTATTCTGAATTTCAAATTAAGAATTACCCTCTCTTAGACGATGCTCCTTACATAATTTATACCATTGTTTGCCAGCTATGTAACATTCAGTGTCTCTTCTGTTGGGTCTTAGCAGCTTGCAGTCGTAGATCCTCTCATGCACATCTTCAATGGAGATTTTTTGTTGATTTTCCATGAAGTTTTTTTTACAATCTTTGCAGGTGTCGTCTGTTTTTTTCCTTCAAAGTACTATCAGTTTACATTAAAGGAATGGTAGAATCGGATATCCAATAGGTATTATTATAAATCAACAAAAAACAAATTTTCCAGTGGATTCTTGCTTGAAGCAGCCGCTTCTGTTAATGTTGTTGTCCAAGATTTATCCTCTTCTTCATCTGAAAGTATTTCAATAACATTGTTACAGCCTTCTTCACCAGAAAGTTCCTCAAACCCATTGAAGAATGAATCTTCCAATTCCACATTTTCTTCTTTATGATTTGGGTAGTTAATTTCATTCCTAGCTAGGTCATAGACTCTCATAAAAAATAAATGGTCATTCAGATACTTAAGCCTTGCAACATGAGTTTCTGTTAGTCCATAGAATTCAGATATTCTATTTATTCCATGGGTGAAATAACCCACTTTTCTTGATAGATATCAATCTCCAGAGAAAACCCATTGTATCGAGGATCCATTATCCAACAGCTCTTATTCATAATCTTCTCATTCCAATGTTTCACAAATTCATCTGCGATTCTCATTCCATCCTTGATTTTTTTTTTAACATTACAATACTATTTAAATGGTAAAGTAAATGATAAAACAAAGTAATGTAACTAATTTACCACTTCCAAAATTATATTTCCCTCAAATCTTCTGAACTCCTTGTCAGTATCATAGTTGCTTGGACCTGCCATGTATTCGGACACTGATACTCCGAATAAAAAAACTCCATTGTCAACAAAATAAATTTATTATTCGATCCATCATTTAAATAACAAATATACAATATATTGATATTTTTATGGTATAGGGAACAGGTCAATGCCGATCAATAATCCTTCGAATATCCTAACAAATCAATGAATAATATCTCATTGTTTTCTTATTTATAGTGCAACTTAAATTATACATACTATGTCAACAATGTAAACTTTGGTCAACTTAAAATTATAATCTTATTTATTTTTAAATGGGAACATATATTATACTCACATCACATGTACTATCTTCTCAAAACTATATATAAATTTAATACTGTCAAACTACAACTGTGCTAACATATGACAAATATTTATAGGGAAAAAAGAAAAAACACAAGACACACAAATACAAAAGCTATAGAATTCATATTTCATCAAAGTTGTATGTAGTGTTGCCTTGAATTGAAAGTTTAGAAAGTTTGTCAAAGCTGGAGACAACATAACAAGGGGAATCATCTTAGAAGGATGTATGCTATTTATTTCTATAAGCATAAGCATACAAAAAGTTTCCTATCAATGGTCTTACATACAATGCACACCACACTACACCACACATCAGCACATACATACATGATACAGACGATCAATTAACTAGCTTTAAATCCTAATCGTAACATACCTTGCAAGCCTATACATATTTCTAAAACTATTTATCTCACAATAAAAAAAATCAAATGAAAAAATCTAATCTTTTCTGGTATTAGTATGAATTTGAGAACTTGCATGATGGTGGGGATTCTTTCTTTATTTAACTTTCATTGCAAACAAAACTACAAATATGAAGCATTTCAGGTACTTTAAATTAGGATACATCAAATATCATACAAACCCTAAGTAGACAAAAACCAAACGGAACAAAAAATCATCACACACATAAAAGAGAAAACGAATCCAAGAATCGAATTACAAGGAACATTAAACTAACAGTAGCGATAGAGACATACAGAGAGGGAGAAATAGAGAGACAGATTGAGAGACAAACTTACCGTAGTGATGATTAGCAGCGGCTGCCGGTCTGAGTAGTGGGTGGGGGTGTCTTCTGCGTCTGCTGAAGGGAATAGGGTACACGAAGAGGTTGTCACATTTTCTAGGGTACAATATTCCACTAAGAAAGTAATTTTAGATGTATGGGATGTATCCCAAATCTTTGGAGTGTAACTGTCACTCCCAGGTTTGTTTGGACTCGAAGCCCATTATTTCATAAAGGCCATTTTCTTAATCCTCTAACTTCTTCATGATTAGGCACAAAATAATTTATTGTATACATATAATTAGATATTATTAATGCATGATCTAATTAATAATGTAATTTTTTTTAAAGGAAAGGAGGCTAATAATTTTGTGAATGGGGTTTCCTAAAAAAAATTTAATAATTGTTTTTATTTTTAAAAACTCATTTTTATTAACTGTAAACAAACTTTAAATATTTTCTAATTATTTTTGTTACAAAATATTTTCTATTTTTATAAAATTTTAAAAAAATGTCGATCATAAAATATCAGAAACATTTATTATATTTATAACAAACTAACATTAATTCTCTCGTGTGTAAAATACAATTTTCTATCCTCAGTCTTTTTATTATATCGATTAATAACCATCATTTTATGTATCATTACCAAAATAAATTTTTAACAGAAAATTTACCCGTACATTGTACGGGTTAAATTACACCGGTAAAGAGAAAGAAAAAGAAGGTGTGTGGTCTGAGAGTGAAAGAAGAAAAAGGAAGAGAGAAAGAAGGGGGAGGACGTGGGTATACGAGGACCAGGGAAGAAAAAGTAAAAAAATTAACATATTTCTTTACTTTTGGTGTGAGAGAACAATTTGAGTGATTAAAATTGAGTCTAGAAAAATAATAGATTTTTGGATCTTGGATCTAAAAATAAAGAGTGACAAATATATAATTTCAAATTTTGAATTAGAGTAAAGATTGATGGTTGAATTGACACTAGTGCAGAAAAGGGATTCTACATCGGAGTTTACACATCAGTTTCTGAGAAACCGATGTGTAAAACGAGGCGGTGGCATTTTTGAAATTAAAACCAAATTATTACACATCGGTTTCTAAATAACCGATGTAGAAAAGTATAAAGAAAAAAAAAAGAAAAAAAATCTTACTTTTACACATCGGTTTCTATATAACCGATGTAGAAAGAAAAAAAAAGAAAATAAAATCTTACTTTTACACATCGGTTTCTAATAACCGATGTAGAAAATTATAAAGAAAAAAAAAGAAAATAAAATATTACTTTTACACATCGGTTTTTAGTAACCGATGTATAAAATTTAAAAGAAAAAAATCAGAATTTAAAAGTTTAATGTTTACACATCGGTTTCTCTATAACCGATGTGTATAAGATGTTTAACACATCGGTTTTGCGTATAACCGATGTGTAATAGTCCCAATATTTTTTTTCCCTCCTTCGCTTCCGCGCATTATCCCATTTTTCAGAAAACCCCATTCTTTCTCTGCTAACGCTTTTCCCAACACATTGTTCCTCCCTCCTCCGCGACCTAGTTCCCCTCCTCCCCCAAACATCAACTCACCACTACCACCATCTCTGCATCTGAACCACCGCGAGCACCACCACAACCCTAACCTGACCTGCATTTTTCGTGCAGCCCTTTGCACCACCGCGCCTCTCTGTAACCCAAACACCAACTCATTCGGTTTTCACTCACCACCGCCACCACCACCACCGTGTGTGCCTCTCTCATACCTTCATCGTCGCGACCATCATCTCTGGTGAGTCTCTTCTCTTTCTACTATGATCTTCTCTCATCTATCTACTCTATCTTTGAAGCTTCAATGTCATTCTCTCCTTTCTCATTGAAGCTATCTGTCTCATTGAAGCTTCGGCCGCCACTTCTCTTCCCTTCTCCACTCCACTCAGTTGCGCAATAAGAACCCTAACCGCGTGAACCTTAACAGAGAGTAGTTGGCAACCCCTTCAACGTCTCAGTGCCCTCCTCTTCTCACAAGTCACCTTTAGCGGCCGCATCCTTTAGAGGTAGGTTTCTTTCCTTCACCGGTTATTGGTGGTTATTCTTTGGTTAGTTCTATATTGCTAGTTATTTATTTGGAAAACAGAGTTCATATAATGTTGTCCTGGTGGTTACTGTTGGTTTGTTCTTCTCTAATTGGTGGTTATTGCTGGTTAGTTCTCATATTAAGGTGTTAAGTGCTACATACCGAGTAGTTCATTGTATTAGGTAGATGCTAAGTGCTAGGTGTTTCCCTTGAACATAATGTTTGAAAACTAGTGTCAAGAACATAATGTTTTCTTCTCATAATGTTTTAAGATCACTTTCTAGTTACTAGATTTCATGAGAAGAAAACATTATGTTCTTGACACTAGTTTCAGGGAATGAAGGAATTACCATCAAGTTTGGCATATTATATGTTTACGTTGATATTTATAAGTTATGTTTATGTACGTTGATCGATATTTATAAGTTATGTTTGATATTTATCCTGACATACTAACAAGTTTTTTTTTGTTTTGTGTTTAAACAGGTATACATGGCTGATCATGAGGATATACCTCCTTCATGCAATGGTCGTAGACCCCGTCTACCGTAGAAAGGGTAGACGTGCCACACGGATGAGGCATTTGACCGCCAACCGTGGGTCAAATCGAGAGGATAAGAGTAGATTTTGATGATAACCTCAAACCTATTGGGCCAATGGAAGATCGGTTTACCGCTTTTGTGGCGACCCTTGCTAGGAACAGGCCTAGTATACTCATTGATAGGTGGAGAGATGTACCGCGGACGTGAAGGAGCAGATATGGGAGAGTATTCCCGTATCTATACTTCTACGTCCTGTGTTTGTCTCGTATCTACTTTATTTTTATCTTAATAATATCATACAAGAATTCGTTGATTCTTTTGGTCTTAATGTAGTTGACATTTGACATACCGGATACATACGCTATGAAGAAGCGTTTCTTTGAAGTATCTTTGGAGAGCGTTGGAGGGGTTTTAAGGCCGACACGGGCGGATACTATATATTCGGTCCAAATAGTAAAAAGAACCCACTTGAGGTGTATCCGTTTCTTGACAAGGCGACGTGGGATCGCTTTGTTCGAGCCGACGTGATCCCGACTTTCGGGTTAACTTATTTGATTTGTCTCTAAATTTATGTAATTGCATTAATTTCATTTACTTATGTAATTTAATTGTCTTTTATTTATAACAGAGAAGAGGAAAAAAGGGGCGGAAAACCAAAGCAAGAATGTCTACCCCCATGTCATGTCTCGTGGGGGATATAAAAAGCTTGTTAAGAAAATGGTTGAAGAGGAAAAGAAAGCACGTCGGCAGGCGAGATCTCAGGCGGAACCTAATGCTGAAAATCTTCCGTGAGGTTGTTGATCCACCTCCACCCCCACGCCATCGTTCATGGAAGAGGGGCCGACAAAGAAAAACGGGACAATATACATCCGAGGAGGCCCGCCAAGTAGCTGAGAGGATTGTAAGTATAGTTTGTTGTAATTGTCATTTTAAGATTGTTACCGAATTGTAATGTGACCTGATATTTTTATGTGATAGGATGCCTTGGATGATCAACTAACCCAAGGAACCTTTGTTCCTAGAGGACGCAATGATATCTTATCTACTGCCATCGGTAAACCAGACCACCCGGGCCGTGTCATTGGTGTTGGATGGGGAGTCGGCATTCGCCAATACCATGGTTCATCTTCACACCAATGCCACAGGGATTCGGTTGCAGATAGAGCACAACTAAAACAGGAGATTGCAGCTGAGCTTCGACAGGAGATGGCCGAGCAGTTTGCCCAGCAGATGGCAATATTTACTTCTTTGTCCCAGCAGATGACAGCCGGTGTCCAACCCTCTGTCCATGTGAGCACTAAGGGCTCATGTGATCCTCCTCATCATCCTGAAAATGATGATGATGGTGATGCTGCTGCTGCTGATGATGATGATGACGACGACCCTGATAGGTGTGAGCTGTATGTTGATGATCATCATCATCGCCGCTTAGTGGCATTGGGTAGGGCATATAATAAGTTAGGTAATACCATACACCATCGGTTATTACCGGATGATCATCTGAGGGTGTCTGTTGAGATTATTCGAGATGCTGATGCTCGAGTCCCTGTGCCCACTGAGGAGGTTCAAACAGTGGGTCAGGCCCCCGGTAACTTCATCCTCTGGCCAAGAAGACTGGTCAGCTTTCTTGTTGCATCTGAGGTATTCGGTTAGTTGTGTTTTTCTATATTCATAGTTGAAATATATTTATTATTGTTTAAAGATAATGCGTTATTTGTATTTGTTATAGGATTTTGGAAATGATATTGTGCCTAAAAGGTCGGATCTAGGAAGACCAAAGATGTCTGCTCCTGTCAAGGTATTCATTTGACCATTTAGTTAATAACGAATTAAATAACTTAATTATCCGTGATTACTAATATATATCTATGTTGTTTAGGGGATCGACAAAGGGGCACCTGGCCATGGTGATGTTTTCAAAGTTCTGGCTATACAGGTTGTCACCATGGAGGATGATGCAGCCTTGGTAACGTTGGAACATGATGCCAGCCCTGGTGAACTGTATATACCAAAGAAAGAACTTATGGAGATGGCACTCAATAAAGAAATGGCCAGTTCTGCACACATATCGTTTTGGTGCACGTAAGTACATTTTATTTATAAGTTAAGTACGTAATTAATTTTTAAATACAATGATAATTAACATGTTTTTCCAATATATTAGGTATCTGCATCGTATGTTAGTCGATCAGGGTAACCTCGCCCTTTATGGGTTCATTGACCCCATGTTCATTCAGGGTGATGTTCTCGTAGCATCGGAAGACCCGGTCACTACCATACGTGATATACTTGCCCGAGACGATCATCAATTCTATCTTGCGCCTTATCTCAATAAGTAAGTACCGGTTATTTAAGTATAACTATATATGACTTAGTCGCTAACTGTTCCGCAAATTTACAGCCGGCATTGGCAACTGTTGCTCTTGTACCCAAGAATGAACGTCGTGGTCTTCTTCTGCTCATTGGGAAATAAGCCGGCGAATGAACTGAAGACGATCATCGAAACGTAAGCGTTAAAATACTTTATAATCAGTAATGCAGTTGTTTTAATTATCTGAAATCTATTATATATACTTTAATTAATGTTTTTGTCATGATAGGTCTATTAATGCATCCCACATGTTGCGTGGTGAAAGGCGTACTCGGGCTATCAGATGGATTATTCCCAGCGTAAGATATTTATTAGTTCAAATGCATCAAATGTAGTGGGTACAATAATTGATTTCTATTTTATTTAATTCCTCATATTCTAATTGGGTTTCATTTGTACGTAGTCACGTATACAACGTGGGTCATGGGAATGTGGCTACTATGTGATGCAATGGATGTTGGAAATTATCTCCTCCGGGATCACCGAAAGATGGAGTGAGGTAAATGTTAATTGACAAAATTATAATTAATAGTATAGATTCGTTATATGTTTTATGTTAGTTTATTACTTAAAAGATATAATCTTTTGTCCAATTAAACTTGCAGATATTCAACAATCCAACTCCATTGTCTCATTCGACATCAACATCATAAAGAGGCGTTGGGCAACTTTCTTTCTTGAAGTGTACCACCCATAGTTTGTATATATGTAGTTAGTTTAAAAACTTATCATATACTAGCTATAGTGTACCTTTGATCGATGAATGTATTAGTGCTCGTGTCCTGGTTCAGTTCTTCTTCTCTCGTGTTTTGATGTAGCCTTGATAAAGTGTTGTTTTCATTCATTCGAAATTAATTAGGCCTCGATGCCCTCTGTTATCGATTCTGTGCTCACTAGTCATTTGATGAAATGTCGGTATTTTTAACCATATGTGTAAGAGCTGATTATGTCCGTGCTAAGAAAATTGAATGAAGTATGTTTTGCTTTTGAATGATTGTGTCAAAATTGGTTTGGTGTTCTGTTGTTGTTTCTTGTTTGATCGAGTCTTGCTGGTTTGTTTATTGATCTGCATTAGTGAAACAGGGGAAAGGAATGATTGAAATGTAAATAACAGATTAAAAAAAATGAGATTTTACACATCGGTTCTCAATAACCGATGTGTATATTTAACTTTATACATCGGTTTTTCTTAAAACCGATATGTAAATTTAACTTTACACATCGGTTCTTTACAAAACCGATGTAGAAAGTCAAATTTACACATCGGTTTTAAGCAAAACCGATGTAGAAAGTTAAATTTACAACTGCTTATCAATTGCTAAATTAATTTTCCACATCGGTTAATATAAAACCGATGTTTAAAATATACTTTACACATCAGTTTTATAACCGATGTGTAAAGTGGCAATAAACCACATCGGTCGTTTCCACATCAGTTTCAAAACCGATGTGGAAAGCCAAAAATAACCGACGTGGAATCCCTTTTCTGCACTAGTGTGATCAACTAAGAAAATCAATGATACAAAAATAATCTACGATTACTTTTAAACTAACATACTTTCAAATCTTAAATTTAATAGAGGAAATTATGAAAATAAATATCTTTCCATTATACTATTTGAAATATTTTTCTAAACAAATAATAATAGTGACAATAACGTAATATTATTGTATCGAAAGCGTGCATGTACTGCAGTAACTCAGTGCTAACGTACCCAATAAAATATTTAAATGAGTAAATAAAATTACTCACACCAAACATCATAAAAAAAATAAACATCCATATAATTATTCACTTTAATAAAACAATTAAACATATATTCAAAAACAGGGATGTTACAAGAGCTACCTCCTCCCATCATCCTCGTTGGAGGGGAGGATGATGATGATAGCATGGTTGAGGAAGACCCTCAAGAGGAAGAACCGATTGAGGAAGTTCCTGTCGAGGATGATGAGGAGGTGGTAGAGTACCACCCACTAGATGAGGAGGTTGATCCCACAGCTGATGTGGATGTAGGAGGATCGTTCTCCTGATTGGGATGGTCATGGAGGTCTCCCTAACGGGTTCCATTAGATGACCAGCTTAGGTTGTTAATTTTTGGGTTAGTGTCAACTTCTTCTAGTCTGTATATCAGGCTAATGAGAGTCAAATCTTTTTGTAATAGTAGTTCTCTGCTTAACCCTGAGTTTTGGTATTATATATCTATGTATGCATTTTTCTTAATGATGTTAGAACTCTGACCAAATGACCCGCAACTATAAGGGTCCTGATGTTGAAAAGAAACTAATGAGGTAAGTATTATGGTGATGTGTAGATGTATGGGTATGTGTGTATATATATATATATATATATATATGTATATATATGAAGGTGATGTGCTTATGTATAAGTCAAAAAGATTTTCTTTTACACCAGTTTTTCGAACATGAATAAGTCATAAAGTATTTTTCGAAAGTAACCAGCAAATTGTTTTCTGTTTATTTTACGTGGTTAAGTAGTATTTATGTAGCACCGAGGGAGGCATTACATTCCAGCTCAATCTTCTTTTGTTCTCTACTTTGCTGTTTCCTCTGGACATTCTGTCTAGTCCATTTGCGAGCTTTGTTGCCAGTCCCCTTTGTCTTCTCGCTGCTATCTTCTGCTTCCTTTGACAAAACAATCGTACCCAAAGTTTCAGCCATATGCTCAATCTCCTTACCAGTCGTGTCTCCTTTCTCCAGTATTACTTGAGTCCCTTTCTATTTTTGAGGGTTTTCCTGCTTCAATTTGTTGATCCACTTCAGCCCCATCCTCCTTGTTCACAGTGGCCACAGTTTTGCTACTGCTTGTACTCACAAAAAGGCTTTTGCCGCACGTTCCTGAACTGTCTCCTTGCGTGATTCGCTCCCCATTTTTGGAAGAGGGGAAGCCCTCAACCAAGGACCAAAGGGTATCTCCTTTTCCTCAATACTTCCATAGCCTTCTTCTTACTCATTTCATTCTCCTCACAATCCTTTAACAAGTGCCCAATTCTTCCACAAGCAAAACAGAAAGTAGGTAGGCACTCATATTTGAAAAACACCTTAAGATTCTTACCCTAAAACCTCAGGACGGTTCCTCGTTTTAAAGGCCTCCTTAGGTCAATGATGACCTTGATTCTCAGAGACCTCCCCATTCTAGATTCTTCCCTCTGATCCATTTCCTCCAAAACCCCAATAATGTTCCCAAGTCTCTTCGCCATCGAGTATGTTCTCAAGTTTACATGTAAATCGTAAACCCTAGTCCAGAGAGGTACAATATGCGTATCTAGGGTTGATGGTTGTTCCTCACCTGAGACTCGATTCAGAATTAGCAAGTTGCGGTCAAAGTTCCGAGGTCTGTTTTTGAGAACATATTCAACATCCCTCTTAGTAGCAAAACGGAAAAGGTAAAGATTCTTACTCAGATCTTGAATCGCCACTGAGTTTTTCAGTCTCCAAGCCTGGGTAATTGTTTTTTGAAAGCTTTGACATTGTAAAGGCTATCTGACCACAGCTTTCCTGCTAGAGTCCTTTGAAAATTTTTAGCTTCACACACATTCGCATCCTCCACCGTAATCCCCATTTCTTCATCTTCTGTTAGATCAACGTTCTTCCACTTATCCATCATTTGATTTAGAGCCTTCAGCAAGTTGTATGAGAGACCTAGATTAACTAGGAGAGAAGAATCCTATAGAAGGATAGGCAAACCAGGGAAACCTGGGGCAAGAACCTCCACTGAGACCTTAGGAACCCTAAGCACGCTCGGGAGGAGCAGTGTACTCTGCATACTTTCTTTCTAATTTGAATTGGAACTATGCATATATGGATAGTTACTATGGAGGCATATGTTATTTTCCGCTCATAAGACATTATCGTTGGAAGAGAACGAAGGGGTATATCCGTTGCCCTTAATTGTTATACTTATACATGATTGTACATTTTGTTGAGAGACGAGATAATAAGGCTAGGGTGTTCACTGGTCGGTTTGATTCGGGTTTATATGAAAAACAAATTTGAACCAATCAAAAACAATTGATTCGGTTCGGATTTGTAATTTTTGTCAAAAAATCCGAACCAATTACCAAACCAATCAAAACTGGTTGGTTCGGTTTGATTCAATTCGAACTCGAAAAATATTAAAAATGTATAAATATTAAAATATAAACTACTAAATTATATATAAAATTAATAAAATATATTAAATATAAAAATTATTAAAACATTAAAAAAATATATAAATATATTAAATATTAATATATAAATATTTAAATATAGTAATTGGTTCGACTCAGTTTGGTCCGGATCCAGAATCATTGAATCTGAGAACCGAACCAATTACCATCGGATTTGGTTTGGTTCGGATCGGATCCGAAAACCGAAAAAAAAAACCGAACCAAATTAATTGGTTCGGTTCAGATTCTCGAATTCATCGAGTCCGACCAAACCAATAAACACCCCTTATTAAAGTGACATGTTTACTCCCCTAGCTTATATCTTTCTCATTATTTTCTCTTTATTTTTAGGAACGCCACAGATTTTTGTTACATTTAAATTTATTGAACTTTGAAAATGTTTCTTTATATCACAAGAATAGTTTTTAAAAAAATGGAACAATAAATTTGGATCAATTTCTTGATTTGTGTGTGTCATCCTTGTGAAGGGTCATGTTAATCTTCTCTATATTTGTTGTCATGTAAAATTGTTACTCATGCCCTCCAAACGCGGGTTTTAACAGACCTTATCCATATTCCCATATTTTTAGGAATTTACCACATAGCTACGTCAACCTTCCTTCTAAACTTCGACTAAATGCTTCAACATATCCTATCCAAACCCATTTCCTAAAGCCCGTCCCAATATCTTCCTAGCCGAATCTTCGCCATCCCTACTGGATTACTTATATCCTCGGCTATGTCTCCAAGCTAATCTTGCTGTCAATCGTTTTCGGCTATCGGCTTAATAAATTTATTTTGGGAGATAACAATATCGTTTCAATTTTATCATATGTCCCTGAAGGGACAAGAATAGTAAATTTTGTAAATCATTTCTATTATAATAAAAAACATTAAATTGTCATTAGTTTTTTATTATGTTATTATTTTTAATTTATAAAAATTAATTGTCTTTTAAATAATATATAATTATACTCATCACGCATCTTTTCCCTGTACATCACATGAGTCCATCCTCTAATAATAATTATATTAAGGAGTGAATACCTCCCTTTGAAAGTACTGCATCGTTTATTTGTTTCAGAAAAGAGCAATACTAGCATCACAGACTTAACCACACTCCTCTTGTTAGGAATATAGATAATTTGTTAATAGTTTGTTAGAGAGTTAATTGTGTTAGTTAGTTAACTAGCTCTATAAATAGAGCCTCGTGTATCACATTTCATTATCTTTTATCAATCAATCAATATGTTGCCACATGAGTATCAATATGCTCTCTATCTCTCCTATGAGTATGATCTCTATCCTTCACATCCATGGATTCTTGGATTCTTCACATGGTATCAGAACGATATCGTGAGGAGGATGTATCAGAGCGATACTGTGAGGAGGCTTCTGCTGATGGTTTGGATAGTGAGCAAGACGAGGCTTCAGATAGTGAGGAAGATTGTGCTTCAGAAGAACTGATCAGTAACATAGATGAGGAGACCATGGCCATTCCACCACTGCAACAACCATCAACTGAATCTGCAGCAATGGAGAACAGCCATTGCGACCTCCTTTTTGGTAACTTTCGGCACTCGAGCTACTCTGATCTTGATTCGATACCTCTGGATCCGATAATCCCAATGAAGCTAGCAACCGACAGTTCCGCCATCAAGATTGGGAAAGTCACCTGCATCCTCGTCAATTCACGTTCTAGCACCTTCAAACAGAAGGCTAATGGAGACTCATCTCAGTTAGATGTTGCACAACTGTTCTTGGATCCATAAGTGATTGTTGAAGAATAAGCAACCAAATCGCAGGGAAGCAGTTTCTCCGATCTTGCATCTGGGTTTGCCATCTCTCAAAGCGACCAAGAAACGCAAGGGGCTCGTCGCGGATCTGGTTTCAGAGTGTCATCACCCTGATTTCCGCATTACTATCACAGATCGGATCATCACCTCCTTCCTCAATCTCTTCTGCAAATTTGGATCTGATGTTCTTGAGTCCAACCTGAACCTGGTTTCGATTTGTTTTGCTACGGTAAATCAAGTTTCTGAAAACACCGCCACTGCTGACTACATCGTCTTCGATCCCGGCGGAAATCACCGTCATTCGCCATCGTTGACAGCAGCGCACCACCATATCACCGAGCTTCTTTTGCTCTTCTCTTTTTCGTCGTCGACCGTGGTGGTAGCGCCACCCTCCTTTGAAATCCGTGATTGGCTCTCCCAGCAAACCAGTGGCTGCATCGCTATCTTCGATCCCGGCGGAACTCTCGTCGCCGTCCACAACTCTGTAGATTCTTAACATCCTCTTAACACACCCTCTATTATTGATGGATTTCATGTGGGACCATATGTTTTGGTGGGTCTCACATGAAATCCACCCAATAATCAGGGACGAACCTATAGCCATGAGTGTGGGAGCAAATGCCCCCACTTAAGTGTCTAAAACTTTTCTAAATAAATTATACATATATGTTTTATTGAAATAAATTACTTAAAGCAACATAGAGTCTCATAAAAAGCACTAAGTTTTGCTCGCATAACATAAAATTCCTGGGTAATTATGATGTATGTTTATACTTTCTTAAATGATATGTTATATTTTTTACGTTTCAAATTTATACATGAGTTTTGCCTCCACAACATAAAATTTCTAGGTTGTCCCTGCCAATAATAGATAGTGTGTTGATGAGAAATATGATAAAGAATGTGATGCTAACATTTTTTTTCAGAAAATAGATCAATCATAGCTGAACAGCGTGGATAATGGGTTTAGATTTCATTTACATTCATTTTACCATGCATGTGAACATATTCAAGGACCATTTGAGATGAAGCCACAAGTGAATTTCACGCAAAGATTTAATTATTGCTCTTAGCTTCAGTAGCGTACATGTTTGGTGAAGACAATTTATTGGCATATATGATATCGGATCATTCGGTGGGCATAACTTATAAGCAAGCATAGTCATTTTCTCCATGCAGTCATTAAAAAACACTGTTAAAGCGGATAACTATGATATGATGGACCTAAGTTTTCCATGCTTACTTTTATCTCAATCCATAGTCAAAACATTCTCAGTTGTGTTACATTATAAAGGGGATATGATAAGATATCGAACCCCAAATGATTTAACATACCATACGATCATTATCCTTTCTTGCTACCAGGCATGGACTAGAGAGGTGGTTCACGGTTGCCTTCATTCGCCAACTAACTTGGTGGCCAAGCACCAATTACTGCATTTTAGTGGAAATTAAAATGTGGTAGATCATAAAGAGACCATCCTCAATGCAATCATGAAGATTCTTTCTTCATTGAGTATATGGTACTACTTATCATGAACAAAAAGGAAGGCATGAACGGGTTTTATACTTTAATATCTAGTGTTCAATTCCTTGTACACCCAACTTTTTTGCTATCAAATTGGTTTAACGAAGCACAGGGTCCTCCTTGATATTTTGGGGCCATGTGGGAAATGAGAAATTTGTGTTCTTCTTATAAGTGGAATATATATATATGCATGCACGCGTGTGGGGGGCGGGCGTGTCAGTACGTGTGTGGGTGCTTGTAAGAGTGCGTGCGTGTGAGGTGTCAAAAACTAGTCATTAATTGTTTTAATACAACCTCAAGTGAAACAAAATATTACCGAATAAAAGGAAAATTTTACGGTATCAAATTACAATAGATTGTAGCAAAAATAGTGGTTTGATTCCAATCATTAAAACCTTCATTTGCTAAGTGATTTTTTCTCTGGCTTGTACCAAATAACTTACGGCAAAAACAAAAACTCTTTCTAATTCTTTTGAATAAACAAGCCAACTCATATATTGTTCTTCTCCATCATAACAATAATGAATGTAACATGATGATGAGAAGTGCCTACCAAGATACCTAGTCAGTCGGTAACGTAGAATGAGGGACAAAACAAAGGGTTTCTGCTTTCTAATTCGAACAAAAGAAGGAATATGAGAATGATCACACATAGAGTTTCAATTTTTTTAGAATTCAATAATAATATATTAATTTTCTAATAAATTTTTTTATATTGTATATTATACATTTAATTAAAATATAATATTAATTATAAACAAGTCGACCTATTCTCACTCCTACTTACCAGATTTGCCAAGTTTTGGGTTTGAATTTTAAAAAATAATTTCGCCCTCAAGTAAAAAATTTAACTATGTAATTTTTATTTTAATATATACATTAGTATATATACTAAGTAAAAGAAAATTGTGCCCCTAAAAAATGAGGCCTTATACGATCGCACCATCAAATCATATTCAGGGCCACCACTGTCGAAGCAAAGTTGTTGAATTCAATGGCATATATATATGGGCTATATATATTCATTAATTTCGGAACAAATTTGGGGCAGGATTGTACGGGCCGAGGTTACTAACCCGGCCACCGAGCTCAAGTACCCGGCCCAGTCCGGAAATTAAAATCAAAGATCACTTAATTAAAGAAATAATATAATGATATTAAATACTGATATTATCTAAAATAACATTATCTGGTTAAAAGAGATAATATCCCTTAAATTAAGGAATCATATCTCAAAAGAGATATTAAGAGATAAATCAAATCTCTAAGAGATATTAAGAGATAAATCAAATCTCTAAGAGATATTAAGAGATAAATCGAATCTCTAAAAGATAGGGGAATCATATTATAAAAGGAGGAGTACCCCTCATAAGAAGCACACTTTTCAATGAACAACGGTGACTCTCTCTTAAGCGTATTAGGGAAACTAGCGTCGACCAAGAGATTATCGGAGAGTCCTTGCTCCCTAGTACTCGTCCGATACAAAATTAGGAGATCGAGATCACCACGGCCAAGGGTTGAATCAAGAACTACGTCTGGCTTTGATTCCCTTCGGGATACGTAGGACCGGAATTATTGAATTCTGCCAAGCCAAAGCCTAAAACACCCCCAGTTATTCATCCCTGGTTTGACGTTCACGGCGAGGTTCCGGTAAACCGGATCTCGGCAAGAACAAGGATGATGATGTTGTTCTCAAATTTGTACCGATTGCTATAATTTGTACGGATTGAAAATAAACTTGTAAAAATATCTTATGATCATCCTATAAATGTATGAAAATAGCTTATTATATTTTGATAATATCTTTTTAACTCATTTTAATAAACTTTTCAAAGAAGCTTATGAAAATTAAATATATATTATATATTATATTAAGTAATAAACTTAAGTCAAATCAAATTTTAAATTACCATAAAATAATTATATTATATATTTCATAAGATTATCAAAAAAAAAAGATAAATAATAGAAACTGATGTATATGCCTTTTAATAACTTATCATTGGACTTTTATCTGACTAAAAATATATTTTTATAATTTAAAATAAAATTTAAAAAAAGGTTAAAGTAATGTTTTGGTCCTCGTATGTGACATCGATTTTCAATTTGGTCCTTATACGTAAAAAATTATCAATTTGGTCCCTATACGTGACACTGATTTTCAATTTGGTCCTCACCGCTAATTGGTCCCTATATAAGAGGACCAAATTGAAAATTATTGTCACATGTAGAGACCAAATTGAAAATAATTATCACATGTAGGGACCGATTTCAAATTTTTTTTGTTGAATTGGTCCCTACATGTGACAATAATTTGCAATTTGGTCCTCTTATATAGGGACCAATTAGTGGTGAGGACCAAATTGAAAATTAGTGTCACGTATAGGGACCAAATTGATAATTTTTTACGTATAGGGACCAAATTGAAAATCGATGTCACGTATAGGGACCAAAACATTACTTTAACCTTAAAAAAATGAAAAATAAAAAATGGCCGATTCAAACCGGTATAAGCGATTCAAACCGATCCTCACTACTAATTTTGGATGTTTGATCGGTTCTTCACCGATTCTCCTCTATTATGAAACCACCAAAAACAAACAATACAAGCCTACCTGAAAGAGTAAGAACTAGCGGGAATACAAATTCAAGTCCGATCCTATGAAATCATTACTTATGTTCTTGTCCCCGTAAAAAAAATATTAATAAATATACAGGAAAAAGTACATACATTTCCTCTAAACTTTAATCCGTTTATAAAGAGACATCTTGAACTATTGATTTTTTCTCATTAATCTTCAAACTTTAATTATTAGTGAAATTAGTCAGTCTGTTAACTCAAAATTAGATCACTAACCGTGATCAAATCTAGCCATTCGTTTCGTTTTAATCTAAACCATTAATTATATATATTTTTTATTTTTTTTATAAAAATAAAAATACAACACAAACCATGCTCCCCTCCTGTGCGTTCACTTTCCAAATACCTTGACTTGATATTAGTTCTTGATGTTGTAATTGTTGGCATGGATATATACTGATAAAGCTTGAAGAAACTAACAAAGGCAAGAAACGTTTTTGTCTTATTATAAATGCGCAATGTCCCATAAAATTAGGGGTGTAATCGGATCGGTTTGGATCGGATTTGAGGAGTTTCATCATCCAAACCGATCAAATTTGATCGGTTCGGATCGGTTCTGATTTGGTGAATTTTCAGCTACGGATCCGAACCGAACCGAACCAATCACAATCGGATTGGTTCGGTTCGGATCATCGGGTTACCTTTTTTTAAAAATTTACACTTAAATATTAATAAAAAAAATAGAAAAATAAAATAAAATATACATATTTAATTATTAATTATATTAAATATCTATATAATAATATATTAATATTATATAAAATAATTTAAAAATAAATATTTTATAGGGTTCGGGTCGGATCCGATTTCTCGGATCTGAGACCCGAACCGATCTAGTTCGGATCGACGTTTTGGAATCCGATCACTACAAAAAAAAGGTTGTTTAGCGACCGAAAATAGTGACCGAATTTTTCGGTTGCTTTTTGCGACCGAACTAGCGACCGATTGTAGGATCTACATGAAATAGTGATTAGAGATAATACTGCGACCGAAATAGCGACCGAAATAAAGCGTAGAGGCTATCGGTCGCTATTTCCGTCGCTATATGAAGGAACTTAAAAGTCGGTAATTTTATCCCTTCTTAGCGGCCAGAAATAGCGGCCCGAGCTTAAATGCAACGGTTGAAAGCCAGAAATTTTATGTATTCTTAGCGACCAAAATAGCGACCAAAATTAAATGCAACGGTTAAATTTTATTTACATTTGCGACCGATATTAATTCTGGTTAAAACGGCATGAAAAAAAATTAAAATCGCGGCGTGTTAGCGACCGATTGAGTTCTCCGTCGCTAAATTTATGAATTCAAATTTCAAATTAACTCATCCCGCGACCGAATTTAGCGACCATTTTTTATTTAAGTGATTGGCGACCGATTTAGCGATCGATTATTTCGGTCACTAAATTATAAATCCATAAAATCGTGAAATCTTCCCCTTCTTCCTCATTTCTGCCTTCTCTTCCTTCCTCCCTCACCCATCTTCGATCTTCTCCCTCGCGTTCAGGCCGCCACCACCGTGCAGTGGGCACCGCCACCACCGCCGTCTCCGGTAAGCCTCCGTCCTCCTCCTCCTCTTCTTCCATCTCTTCCCTCTTCCTCTCCCTCTCTTCCTTTCCCCTCTTCCCTGCTCTATTTTTAATCCCCCTCTGTTTCGTGCCACCATACTCCGCCCCCTCTGTTTCGTGCCGCCATACGTAGCTCTCCGGTCCACCACGCACGGGCAGAGCTCCTCCTACCCTCTTCTCTCCTCGGTTTGTGCATTCCCCGCTCTGCCTTAAGGTAACCATGCATGGACTCTCTATGTATAATTTTTTATTTTGCTTCATTGTTTCATTGCTTGCTTTATTGCTTACTACCGAGAAGAGCTACTTGTGTATTTCATGTGAGTTGTGATATAGGTGACTGTGATTGAGTAGAACACCTTACCATTGTTTCTAATGTAAGTTGTGATTAATGTTGATGTAAATTCCTATTTAAAAATTACTGTGGTTTTCAATTTTCATTCATATATTTATATCATGTAATGAATATTAAGATACATATAATAGATGTCATTATATGAGATGTGAGATTTGTTTAAAATAAGACCTTACCATTGTTTCTAATGTACACGACTTGCTTGTTTATAAAAAAAAATTATGGTGGTTAGTGGTTACTTGTCAAGTTTAATTCTTATGGGTTATAAATACTTGTTTGGGGGAATTGGTAAAGGTATATGAAGGGGTGACATTAATTGAGATGTGTTGTAGAGATGTAGAGATAATGGCAATAAATTGTGGATAAAAGAGATTGAGACTGATATTACATACATTAATTTGTAATTAATCTTGTTAATAGATTCATATCTTATATTTAATACTGAGATTTGTGGAAGATATGTTTTGATATGAGATATGTGAGATTTGTTTGAACTAGAAAATTAAGAATATGATACGGGTTGCTTAAGAGAAGGTAAAATTACAGGGAGAGCAAAGAGTTTTGACAGGAGAGTAAGTGTGGCTACTTTGCCAATTACGTTTTTTGGTTGAGTATTGGTAATTGTTTCCTATTTATTACCCATCTCATTTTTTTGTTTCGTTTTGTGAGAGAAGTCATAAGATTAATTGTTGCACGGTTGCGAATATGAGGGGTATATATGGTTATCAAGCTTTATCTATTAATTTAATTTAACATTTGTTACTTGAAGTCTATAACTTTATGTAAGTAATTTAAACCATTCTATTGATAGGCTATTCACCCATGGTTCTTCGCTTTGAATCACTTCTTTTTGGTGATTGATGATTTCAGAAAGCACATGAAATGACCATGGTCTATTTCATTGTATTTGAGTGTACCTTATTTGATGTAAATTTATTGAAGGTCTGGTACTTATATCCGAGCATGTTCATACATTTGGATTGCTATGAAGAATAGTTTATTCTCTTTAAAATAAAAATCTTTCAATAACAATGAATCAATGTAATTAGAATAATTTGATATGTATTAATTGATAACTTGTTTGGAAATGATTATGGAATCATATTTGTATATATTTACATTATAAGCATTGGAATGAATTGATAAAGTGTTATTAGTTCAGTAAATGGCATGACTTTGTTGTTGTTAATATTCATTTACTAATTTAAAGTCCATGAGCTTAATTAGAAAGTCTCTTCTTGAAGCCAACAAAAGCGAGTCTCTTAGATAATGAAGGATTAAGTATAGGGTTAGATAAAATGAAGGGCTAGGCACGCTTTGCCAGGCACATGCATGACGGGCCGTCATCATTAAAACATTATTCACATTAGAAAGCAGCTTTGTACACAATATTATGAAAACAACTCTGGTTTTTTACTCATTTGTTTTATTAGGAAATGGAGCTTTCCAGAAATAGTTGTTGATTACCATCCTTACTAGGTTATCTAGGCACTTCCTGGTAGGAAAAGTCCTCTCTATGACCATCCTTCAAAACGACGTAAAAGCATCCGCTTTCCTGAAAACTACTATGTTTGCTAATATGTAAAGTTGCATGTGAAGTTGCATTTCTTTGTTCTATTTTAACATGATAGTATGCTACATGGATCTTTCCATCTTTTCTTATTATCACTGCTATATATCTTGTTGTTTGTTAGTGGAGAGCTGAGCTCAATAGGAAGGTATCCTGCTGAAAGGCAAGATGCTTGATTGTGTCTTGATAATTTAATATTTATGCATGCATTTGCAATTATGTGTTGTTTGCATGTGTATTGTAATTTGGTTTTGATTTTGTGATGGTGTTGATATGCCAATATGTGAGAATAGATATGTTAAAGGATCTTGCTTGACAGGTGTTTGTTATATTGTTTACAAGGAGATGTTATAGTTCTTTGTCACTGAAAACCCGTATGGACATAGGTTCGATGTTTTCCTTATAACTGTTTCTGTAGAACTATTTTGTTTATGATTCTTATTTTATGTCATTAGTTGTTAAGCGATAGATTGAGAGATTATAGAATGCTCATGTGAATGGTTTATGTGTTTTGTTTTATGTCATTAGTTGTTAAGCGATAGATTGATTTATGAGTTAAGTTATTCAATCTTATGATTAAATGATTGTGAAACACCATTTGGCATCCAAAGGTAGTAACCATGCTAATCCTCTCTATGACCATCCTTCAAAACGACGTAAAAGCATCCGCTTTCCCGAAAACTACTATGTTTGCTAATATGTAAAGTTGCATCTGAAGTTGCATTTCTTTGTTCTATTTTAACATGATAGTATGTTACATGGATCTTTCCATCTTTTCTTATTATCACTTGATGAAGTTTAGACATATGACTTGTTTTCCTTATCGTTTTATCGAAAAATGGACCCGACTAAATGTTTTGAGACACCATCCATATAGACCAGTGCATATCTCATCAACTTAAGAATAACGATCGGATTCACGTAATGATGGTTAAGGCATAAACTAATCATTTACTAAATTGTTCTTGTGTATTTGCAGGATTTGATTTCAATCCCGCGATCATTCTACCGTCGTTGGGGACAACAAATACCGCGTGTTGTGACTATTGAAGACAAAAGGAAATCTGTTCAATGGGAATATAGTAATCCATGAGGATCGCCCATATTTTGCAAATGAATACAAATGGTATCGAGGAGTTGTATTTGTTGTCCACCTGGTGCATTGGCAAAGTTTAAGTACCTTGGGGGTTCTCGTTTCTACATGTTCATCCCTTTGGAAGATTGATGAGTTTTGATATTTTGATTAGTACTTATTGATTTGTGGTGTATTTTTTATGTTTTGATCGTTAATTAATACTTATTAAACTTTTTTTTATAAACCATTATTAAACTTGCGTTAATTAATGTATATGTTTTCTTGATCATATTGATTTGTGGTGTTTTGGATCGTTAGTACATCATATTTATGTTTTCTATTTATTTAAAAAAAATATTGGTGTATTTTGTTTATATCGGAAATTAAAAATCAATGGGGTAATAGTTGAAAAACTATATTTGGTCGGCAGGGATCGTTACGAAAAAAAAATCAAAATTTTAGCGACCAAAATAAGCGACCAATAATATCGGTCACCAAATTAAGCGAGCTGGTATGCGACCAACTATACTGTCGACGAAATATATACTTTTGCAACCAAATATCGGTCGTAGATTTGCAAACCAAATATAATTTCGGCCGCTAAGGGTTTCTCTACCCCCTTTTAATTTAATTCGGCTTATACAAGATAGCAACCGAATTATCATGTTTAGCGACCGAAATCTTCGATCGCTAAATAGGTTTTTTTTTGTAGTGGATGATCCGAATCAATCCACCAAAACCGGTTCGGATCGGATCGGTTCGAATCCGCCGGGTTCGCGGATCGGATCCGCTTACACCCCTACATAAAATATTCTTTTGAAGGAACAAAAGAAGAACAAGTTACCACCATTGATAAATGATCGTCCATGGCAAAATAATGCAAAGTATAATTTTCAGAGGAAGACTTACTCAGGTTGCAAATAAAAGAATAATGGATGAGGATGATCATCTTTTAATTTATTTATTTTTCAAAAGAAACACCAACAAAAAGAAAAAACACAGGAGAGGAGAACCAACCAGAAAAGAAAATGGGAGAATGAAGAGGGAAAGAAGAAAGGAAATACAAGGGGGACATTTTTTTAATAAAATAAAATATAATCAAGAGTTCAGATTAAAGCAAAATGAACGGTTGGATTCAATTATAACCAATGATTTAACTTCATATTAACAAAAATACTAATTTTACTAATAATTAAAATTTGAGGATTAATTGAGAATAATCGATAATTCAAGATATATATTTACAAATGAGTTAATGTTTGGAGGATCTGTATGCATGTTTCCCATAAATATATTATTAAATAACAAACTTTGAATAGTTGAAGTTATCAAAGGTTTGACATTTCGCCAAAGATGTAGGGAAAAAGCGCAGTTGGGTCACCCTGCTTTTGTGTATGATCTCACGGGAGAGAGCATGAAAATTGATTTTTTTTTTCCTTTTCAAACACAATTTTAATAAAAATAAAAGTATTTGGTTATTATCATGTAAAATTGATTTTGTCTTTAAACTCTTGTTTGACTAGAAGCTGCAGAAAATAAATTTTGCATTGAATTGAAAAATGTTCACTAAATTTTATATCAAATTTTCTTTCAAAATAAAAAAAACCAAACATAAATCGCTTCATTTTAAACTCAATTATATTGTAATCAAATTGATTTTATAAAATTTATTTCATTCAAAATCACGTTTATCGGGTGCTCATTTAGGCGTGTGACCGTATTCTGAGATATTGAGCTCTTACCATGGGGTGAGTAGGGGTGAGAATAAGCTTGGTCGAGTTAGGCCATGATAGGTCTGAGAATAGGCTTGACCAAGCTAGACCATAGGATAGGTGTGAGCCTGACATGCTTTCCAATCTCAAGGTCCAGGCCTTACTTATTAGCCTTATATAAGCAAACTTTTAAGGCCTGACCTGACCAACTTCAAAGTCTGGCCTAGCATGAAAGCCTATTTAAAGGAAACAAGGCCTTTATTTATGCCTCTATCTATAGGTTATAGGCCTTCACTTGTAAATATGCTTATAAGTCTCTAATGATAAAGAGACCAGTAGGCATATATGATAAACAGGACGCTAGGCGTTCACAAATAAATAGGCAAGTGAACATATATATTTAAATAGGTCAATAGGCCTTTACTTTCTTTCTTTTTTTTTACGGAAAGCACCACTTGAGAAATGCAAAAGGGAAATGTTTCATTGAAAAATTAAGTATATCACACTTCCAAATATTAAATACACAAGTTTCTACATTAAATTACGTTATATATATATATATATATATATATATATATATATATATATATATATATATATATATATATATATATATATATGCATGTATATATTAAATAGGCCAGCTTGATAGGCCTAATAGTCTTTTTTAAAAGCCTTAGCCTGACCTCTTTAGCTACTTGAGTTTTTTTAAAAAGCCTTGACGTGCCAACAAATGTTAATCAGGTTGGTAAAATTTTCTTCAAAACCTATAAAGGTCATGTGTTCGAATCCCACTAAACCTCTGTAAGCACTATTTGAGCCATAAGGTCATATGTTTCATGCGGATTTTCCTACAAATTTCATACGAAAAAAATTAACAGGAAAATTCATAAGTAATCCATGAATTTCTAGTAGTGTTTTTATTAAATAGGTTTGACTAGACCTTAAATAGGCTAGGTCATAGGCCCCTAATGAGCAATCTAACCTATTCCCACCTCTAGGGGTGAGATACTCTAAAAACAAAAACAAAAATTATGATAAGTGTTTACCTCGTGTTCAAACTCTCATTTTATTTTAATTTTTATGTTTTTAACTACCACCCTAACAAAATGCATTGCTAATTGAGACTTGATAACCAATATGGTGTGATACGGTTGGTAGATAATCGAATCTCTTAAGCATGTGGTTAGGGGTTCGATTCATTGTTTATGTGTACGGAAGAACATGTGTTGAGAGAGATCAACTCCTTAAATAGATTTCAGTACTTCAAGAGATTAGTCTCTGACTCCCGTCCAGAGGATATCCGGATTCAACCAAAAAATCGAGTCTTGATATAATTTCAACTGACCAAGAAGAAATGAGCCTAATTTAAAAAAAAAAAAATTGGTAAACTAAATGAGCATAATTTACTATATATTTTAACCTACCCAAAAAAAAGGCAACAACATCAATATAATAATAGAAGCAATGCAGAAAAATATGGTATATTTTGAAGCAGAAGTTTGGTACATTTTAAAGAGAACAGTTTGGAAGGAAAATGCTGCCCCCTTCACCATTTCCAGAAAACATTAGAACCACACTTGTATTTGTCCTTTCCTTCGCATTCAAGCTCCAAATCTTCAGAAATGAATGGTACTTTCTGCATTAATAAAAAGCCAGGAAATAGATAAGGAAAGATTTATTTATTTCTTTTAAAAAGAGAATCAGAGACAGGTAAATGCAAAGATTTGCAATTTGGGTAAGCTAATAAGTGAAAATATCAAAGGCTGGACCTTTTGTTTGGCAAGATCTTGGCAACCAGTGAAGTTCTCAGGAAACTTGCAAGTGCCAAATTGCACAGTGTATGCTCTTGCAAAATTTGCTCCACTGGTGGCTAACCTCTTTTTATCATTCAGTTCCTATATCAAATAATCAAATTAATTAAACTATACATTATAATGGCAAAAATACATAAAGAAAATGAATAATCATGATAATCATAAGAGTTTAATTGATATATACTGTCAGTGTAAAGTTTTTATATTGTCAATTAAAATAAATCAAAAATCAATGTATAAATCACTTTTAAGATAGTTAAGATAATAATCAAAAACTTGTAATGATGTGTTTATTTCTCATTAGTTGACCGTGTAAAAAATATTTACGCTGCATATCAGTTAAATCGTAATCATAATGTGTGGCGAAGACAAATGATATATTGATTAGACCTTGTTAGCCTTGCTCTTTTCAAGGTATTCTTCAATGACCCCAGCATTGGCAGAAGAAGTATTAGAGGCTGCAACTGCAGTGGTGAAAAGGGTGGCTGCCAAGAAAACAAGGGCACCTCTCCTTCCTTCACTTGCTTGAGATTCTTTGGCTAAGGGAACCTTGGCCTGCTGGGCCTTGATCATAGGCAACTTGTAACCAGAGACAGGCATGTAAGTGACCTTTGCATTGAGCTCAGAACATGCTGCACCCGTTATGGCATAGCTACAAGCCAATACGCTAGAGTTCATGGCAGACATGGATGCAAGTTTTGTGACGTGGTTGAGACTCAAAATGGGGTTGCTTGGTGAGTTATTTTTATTTTCTACTTGTTGCTATTCTTTGATGTTTAGGCAATGGATGATATGGAGTGATGTGATGATGGATGAAATTAAAGATTGTGGTGGGCGTGTGGATAAGGTCAGATTACCTTGCTTCTATTGGCAAATCTTGCTCTCCATGTTATTTCTGGGGCACCTCTGTTTTTATGGTGCATATAGTTCTAGGACCCACTTGAATTATTATTGTGTCCTTCATATCTCTCATTGGATAAACATTTGGCCACGCTGCTAACTAGTCCATCTTAAGAAAGGGTGGTGGAAGGATAAGGTCAGACAAGCTCCTGTTTTAAATTCCAGATGATCTCAGTCAATCTCTTATATAGAAGGCAGTGGAATAAAGTAGGAGTCTTTTTTATAGAGAGATTACAATAAAGGCAAAACAAATCAAATCAAATATATTCCTATAATTAAGGAAGGAAATAAAACAAATAAAATCATAATAATAAAGATAAAATCAAATAGAATCAAAGAGGATAAAATCAGGGATAATTTCATGATTCTCCAACACCCCCTCAAGTTGGTGCATAAATATCTATCATGTCCAACTTGCTTATCAAGTGCTCAAAAATTGATCTTGTTAGACTCTTGATCAAAATATCAGCTGTTTGTTGGTTGGAAGTTGAGACACCCCGTTGTGCCCCTTTGTGTCATTTAGTTTAAAACCTTATTATTTAATTACTTAATCGCACGCTTAACGTGAAAATTACGTAAAAATTGAAACTTAATTTCTTAAGCAAATAGATTCATATAGAACAGAATATGCAAACATAAATATATTACACATACTTAAAGCATCAGAGTTATCCAAACACTGTTTCAGGGCATCCCATCAATAGGATCCCGAACCGGTGCATAGTTATACAAAACATAAGCGGAAAGATAAAGCTTCACGACATAGACGCACTGGCCATAACTAACTAGACCCTAATCACCATGGGTCACACTGCTCCTCTCCGCATCCTGGGTTCGTAGAGAGTTCCATCCAACTCCTCCCCGGTTACGTTCATTCACAAGGTCTTCTCGTACGGTTCCACAAGGAGACAAAATACAACATACGAGAAATATACGAGGGATAAGAAAAAGTTCTATCATCAAAAAGCGGAAAAGAGTCATAGTAAACTATACAAGAATTATCACGAGACACAACATCACCAAGTCATCCATCTTCCATAAAATTCTTATATCCATCCTACCCTCACTCCTACAACTAAAACTTGATATTGAAAATGGCTATAGTTTCCCTATCATAGTTATGGTTATTGGTCAGTCGTCCAAGCGACACGTCCCATTCCCGGTGCACATCCTTAGTCATGGTGAGAATGCTCATGCAAAGCAATGACACTATAGCTGCACATTAAACCCTGCACACCCTGACCGTGGGTGCTCATGCAAAGCAATGACACTATAGCTGCACGATTATCCCGGTGCACACCTTCACCATGGTAAGAACGCTCACGCAAAGTGTGACACTATAGTTGCACGATGATCCCGGTGCACACCTCGTCCACTCCCAGAGGTGCTCATGCAAAGCAATGACACTCGTAGCTGTACAAGTTAAGTTTACCCTTTGGACGGTCCCACAAGGACTTCGGGTCTTGTATATGTCCCACATACAGTAATAGAAACAACACAACTTATGAACCTCGCAGATTCCTATGGTCATAACCTAGTGCCTTAACCTCTCATCAAGACCTCAACACATGCTCTATGTCACGACACCTCTTTAACATATTTCATGTAGGTTAGGCACCTCTAAAAATCATCATGATCCTCACGCCCAAAACAACTCATCTCTTAGACCACATATATATCTTCGCTTAATCCACTAAGCATAAAGTAAATACCACACAGATCATGCATAACATCAAGTCAATCAAAGATATTTCAAAACATCAACATAGCACTAAATCAGTTCAATAAAGGTAATAAAACTCAAATCAACCATCAACAGTATAAACATCAACCTAATATCGATCAACCTACAATCCCCGAATCACCATGGATATTTTATAAAAGCAATTTAAAGCGATTCTGGTCTTGTCGATTATTCGACTTCTAGTAGGGTTTAGGTCGCCCTACATAATTACTACATAATTTACTACTTATCGATTCCGATGATAGGTTGATTCTTTCCCCCACTTGGGTTATCATCGAACTCCCGAACTCGAAGCTCCTCATCGCCACACCACAAAGTATTAACTCCACCTTCTGTGAAGGTAAGGAGATTAGATACTCGAAGAGGTATACCACGAACGTCCTCGTTTCCTCCGAGATGGAAGTCTAAGGTTACAAAACATGAAATCATGAGTTAAAACTCAATCAAAGAACACTAACCACAAGGTATAGGTTCGGTTCATACAATAAACTAGGATTAGGGGTTTCCGAAATTTATTCGACTCTTGGATTTATGATCCTTAAGTGCTAGAAGTTTCCAAAACACATGCAACTTAGGGATTTATGATCCTTAAGTGCTAGGAGTTTAAAACAAGATTACTTTAAACAAAGTTGAACAAAAATCTCACCAAGTTACACTTGATGGAGATTCGGCCTTGACCAATAAGATAGGCTAGGAACATTTAAACTTTCCAATCTCTTTGGTTTAGCATCCATTAATAGTAAGGAGCTCAAAACCATGATCACTTTGGAAAATGAAAAATGAAACACCCTAGGTCCATAACCTTTAAGATTCGGCCATCCTTGGGTTTTCATGATAGAAATATTTAAATTTTCCAATCTCTTAGACCTTTTAGCATCCAATAACTTATGGAGCTCAAGTCTATGATCATCTTGGAAGCAACATAGGACTTTAAATAACAAAGCTCATAAGCACATAAAGTAAGAACAACATAAGCCTATAAGTAATTAAAGCAAAATGACATAAGTAAATGAATCATAAATGACATAAACATAAATGACATAAAAGTAAATGACATAATGTAAATGACATAAAGTAAATGGCATAAATATAAATGACATAAAATAAAAGACATGAATATAAAGAACATGGAAGTAAATGACAAGAACAAAAACATAATGACATAAAAATAAATAAGCATGAGTAAGGAAAGCCATAAAGAAAGCACAATAAATAAATGAAGCAAGAATAAAGTAAAGCATCACAATGTATTAGGGTTCTAAGTTCATGATCACACTTGGATAAGTTGAAACATAGTATCCTAGGCCACTAATACATAGTTTTGGCCATCATGGGAAAACAAGCTATCAAAACCTTCCAAGATTTATGGATTCAATGATCAAGGAACACAAAAAAAAAAACTAACACATGATCATGTAAAAGAAGTTGAAACAAAACACTCCCTAGGCCATCATGAGTAGATTCGGCCTCCTCAAGAAATAGAGGATGGAGATTTTTGATTTATACAACCTCTTAGTATGTTAAACTACAAGTAAATACAAGACCATAGAAATTGGTTTCAACTCAAAAGGAGTTTTCTACCATTTTTGAGAGATTTTTGAAGATAAAAGCTCATATATGACATAAAGAAGAAACTTTAGAAAAAGATGAAGTTTTTAAAGAAAAGAATACATGAGAGTATTACCCTAAGCAATAGGAACAACTTTGGTGAAGAACACTTAGTGAAAAGAAGAAGAAAAACTAGAGCTTTGGAAACTTGAAGTTAAGAAAAATATGAAAGCTTAAGAGTTTTAATGGAGTAGAAGGAAGGAAAGTGATGAAGTGAGGATGAAAAATGGTATTTATAGAGGAAGGGGGAGGGGTGCACGGCCTAGAGGAGAGGGAGCAAGGCTTGGAGAGGAAGTTTTGGTTTAGGGCATTGTTTGGATCATTTAAGGAATGTTTAATGGGTTTTTGGAATAAAATATATTATAATTTGAAAAGGTAATCATGATCACTTTAAAGTGTGTCATAAGCATTTAATTAGGCATCCCATCAAGCCTTCTCTCATCCTTTAGGGTTCCTTTAACTGCTTAAATACGTAACCGGTTGCACATCCGATCGTATTTTCTGAAGGTTTCACCCGAATAAAATATTTTATTTTATTTTATTTTTGAATGAAAATTTTCAAAATAACCAAAGTTGAAGGAAACATGATAAAACATTAACCGTCTCTTTCACGGGTCAAAATTAGGTTTTCTGCTCAGTAAACTTATACTGGCAGTGAAAACGCAGACCGACTTTCGTATGAATTTTCAATCGAAAATTTTACTGTGACTTCATATGATAAGGTGGATTAGGAATATGATTTTATTTTATTAAACAAAATATTTTCTAATTTCATATTAAAATATAGTTACTTATATTTTAATTGATTAAACAATATAATGAAAATCAGGCTGTTACAGAAGTCACAAAAGGAAGACAGATAATGCCAGCATCTAATTTTTCTTTTTTATGAAGTGGCGATCAATCTCAATGTGTTTGATTCTGTCATGCTGGACGGGATTGCGAGCTATGCTTATTACTGCTTTGTTGTCACGGTACAGCTTCAATGGAAGATCAACGGTCATCTTGAGTTCCTCCAAGACTCTATAGATCCACAACCCTTCAAAAATTCCGTGGGCCATTGCTCAAAATTCAGTTTCAACACTACTTATAGAAACCACGCCTTGTTTCTTGCTTCTCCAAGTTACTAGATTTCCTCACACATAGGTACAATATCCCGAAGTTGATTTTCTGTCAGTGATTGATCCTACCCAGTGTGCATCAGTAAAGATTTCAACATTCCTTTCACTGGTTTTTATAAAATACAATCCTTTCCCAGGATTTCTCTTCAAGTACCTCAAAATTATGTAGACTGCCACAAGATGTTCTTCATATGGGGAGTGCATAAACTGGCTTACAACACTCACAGAAAAGGTAATATCAGGTCTGGTATGACACAGATAGATTAACTTGTCAACTAATCTCTGATATCTCCCAATATCAACAGGAACATCTCCTTTCTCCCAAAAGTTTCGCATTTGGGTTCATGGGGGTATCGACTGGTCTGCAACCACTCATTCCAGTTTCCTTTAAAAGGTCCATAATGTATTTTCGTTGGGAAACCACGAATCCCTTTTTTGATCGAGAAACCTCCATGCCAAGAAAATATCTCAATGCTCCCAAATCCTTGATCTCAAATTCTGCTGCCAAATTTTTCTTCAACCTTCCCATCTCTATTACATCATTCCTAGTAAGAACAATGTCATCAACATAGACAATTAGTGCAACAATCTTCCCATTGGAGGAAAATTTTGTGAATAGGGTGTGATCGTCTTGTCCTTGGCTGTATCCCTGTTTCTTCATGGACTGGGTGAATCTTTCGAACCATGCTCTCGGGGACTATTTGAGCCCATAGTGTGACTTCTTCAATTTACACACATTTGACACAATTTTTTCTTCAAATCTAGGAGGCCGATCCAAGTATACCTCTTATTCTAGGTCACCATTGAGGAATGCATTCTTCACATCCAGTTGGTGCAAAGGCCAATCTAAGTTGGCAGCAAGGGATAAGAGAATCTCAATTTTGCCACAGGAGCAAAAGTTTCTGAGTAGTCTATGCCATAAGTCTGAGTGAATCCCTTAGCCACCAAGCATGCATTGTACCTTTCTACGGATCTATCTGAATTATACTTCACAGTGAAGACCCATTTGCAACCCATTGTGTTTTTCCCAGCTAGTAAGGTCATAACACTCCAAGTGTTGTTCTTCTCAAGAGCTCTCATCTCCTCAAGAACAGCTTCCTTCCACTTTGAAATTTTTAGAGCTTCCTGTACATTTTTTTGGAACTTCTATACTGGACAACTGTGAGGTAAATACAACAAAAGAGGAAGACAAATTTGAATATGACATAAATTTAGACCAATGATGCTTAGTACAAGATCTAATACCTTTTCTAAGCGCTATGGGGATGTCTAACTCAACTGATTCATTGTGACAATTAGGTTCAGAAGGGGACTTACCTGTATCAGGTTGACTGATTGGAATTTCCCTCAGTTCGGATTCATGACTGTGCTGGAGAGTTGATTCTTCATTCTTTTTTTTTTTACGGTTTTTTGAAATAAAGAACTTTCCCCACCTATGGTCACCATCCTTGAACATGTTAATTTCTTCTTCACAAGAATCATCATGTTGTGGCATTTCGATTAATTCTTCATTAAAATCAATTTCCAAAGATTGTTTGTCAGAGTTTTGATTTAGAGATGTAGACCCAAATTCCATGGGAGCCTTACTCGTGATGGGAGTAGTCCAGATAATGAATCTTGGTCATTTGCTATTGGTGCAGTAGTATAAGTCTCAGAATCATGTGCATTTTTATATAAAATAATGGTTTCAAAAGAATCTTCATGTGAATCCCCCTGAAGATGAATGTCTTTAAAAAAAGGTTGTTTTTCAAAGAAGGTGGCATCCGTGGTTACAAAATTGTTTTTTGATTTTGGATCAAAACACTTGTACCACTTCTGGGTTGGAGAGTATCCAATATAAACTTATTTTATAGGACGTGGTTCTAGCTTCCTAAGATGTTTATGTTCATAAACAAACATAGTAGAACCAAATATCTTCAAAGGTAAATTGGTTGAAAGACGAGCCATAGGAAAACACTCTTTAAAAATATGAAGGGGAGTTCGAAATTGTAAAACTTTGGACGGTATACGATTAATCAAATATGTGGCAGTTAAAACAGCTTCACCCCACAAGTATTTTGGAACTTTTGTTTCAAAGATTAAGGCTCTAGCCACCTCTAGTAGATGTCTATTCTTTTGGTTGGGGTGTATTAGCATAAGAGCTTTGATGCACAACCCCATTTTCAAGAAAGAAATTTCCCAAAATCATATTAAAATATTCCTTTCCATTATCACTTCTGAAGACTTGAATATTTGTTTGAAATTGTTTTTGTACCATTTTAAAGAAATTTCTTACAGCTTGACCAGCCTCAGATTTTTCCTTTAACAAGTACACCCAACAAAGTCTAGTGTGATCATCGATAAAAGTAATGAACCATTTTTTATTGGAGAGTGTACTTGTCTTATTAGAACCCCAAACATCACTGTGAATAATAGAAAAAGGTTTTGTTGGCTTATAAGATTACATAGGAAAAAAAGTGCGATGATGTTTTTCAAATTCGCAAGTTTCACAATGAAATACGAAGGGTCTTTATTACAAAACAACTTCGGAAATAAATATTTTAGGTACCTAAAACTAGGGTGACCTAATCGTAAATGCCATAACATAATATCATTATTGTCATCAGAAATAAAACTAGATTCAAAGCAGGAACCTATTAGTTGGGATTGTTGTTTTGATCCAAGTCCATCATCAAAGTAATAGAGTCCTACATTCTCCTTAGCACCGTCAATCATCCTCCTCGAGTTCAAATCCTGAAACACACAATGAGAAGGAAAGAAATTAGTTTGACAGTTTTTATCTCGGACTAATTTATTGACTGATAAAAGATTACACGACAAATTTGGGACATGAAGGACATCTTGGAGAGTTATCATTGGAGATAGGACAATGAACCCTTTTCCTGCAATGGCTGATAAAGAGCCATCTGCAATTTTAATTTTATGGTTACCTGCGCAATGACTATATGAAGAAAAGAAACTAGACTCTCCTATCATATGATAAGTAGCACTTGAATCAACAATCCAAGTATGGTTGAGACAAAGAAGGACAGTTTTAACAAAGTTACCTTTCTGGGCTATGGAGCAAGAAAGAGTTTGAGACTCAAGAAGTTTGTACAGTTGATCTATTTGTTCCTTAGTGAAAGGAAACGATCGGTGCCTCCAGCGCCACCACTGCCTGGGCCGCCTCCTGTCACGCTGCTGCTGTGTCCATCTTCAACAGCGCCTGTAAGGGTATGCTTCCATGAGTTTGGGCGTGTTGCCATAGAGGGAAGAAAAGAACTCTAACCTAGAGTTGCTGATACCATATAGAAGACAATGGAATAATTGTTATAATTTCATTCATAGTAGGAGTCTCTTTTATAGAGAGATTACAATATAGGCAAAAAAAAATCAAATCGAATCAAATCAAATCTCTTCCTATAATTAAGGAAGGAAATAAAACAAATAAAATCAGAATAATGAAGATAAAATCAAATAGAATCAAAGAGGATAAAAGCAGAGATATTTTCCTGATTCTCCAACATATAGTTCACTAACAAAAATTATCAGATAGCTAACAAAAATTACACATATAAGATTCCATTTTTAATTTGTTAACTCTTATATATATATATATATATATATATATATGTATGTATGTATGTATGTATGTATGTATGTATGTATGAGAGGAGTGTGTTATTATGAGAGATGAGATGAGTAAATTTGGACATTTTGATCATAGTCAAATAGTCAAGATTAGAACATAAAGTCATGTGACTTTTTTAAGTGATCACATAACCACCAACTAACTTTTAATCCTGATCATCCATGTATGATTTAATGATGCAGATTTGCTCCTCTCGTTCTTACAATAAGACATCATTCTCACTTGAGTTACCCCATATATATATATATATATATATATTGTATATTTGTGACTCACGTGACACGCTTGTTCTGTTGCTCACCGAGTTGGAGAGGCTGTGAATTGGTTGGTATGGCTTTATTGGGCTGAAGCCCAAAGGCAGGTTCAGCAGCTTATCTTAGGCCTCATGGAAATCACTCTCTGTTTAAGGCTTAAGAACATAATAAAAGGGGTATTTAAGTTTGAAAAAAAGAGAGGGATATTTAAGTTTGTTTCTTACTATGTTCACACTTTAATCTTCATCTCCATCTTTTAACATTAAATTGACTTACAACATCAGCATGTCCTTACAAATATTTTTATCTTATCTTCCATCGTATAATGGGTGTAGGGTCATCAAGCAACAGCAAAAATGTATTATCAATACCAAGGTTTTGAAAACCGGACCGGACCGGAAACCGTGACCTTGGTCAGTCCGGTTTACATAAAAAACCGTCCCTGTATTGAACCGGTGGAAAAACAGGAGAACCGGTTCAAAACCGGTAAAACTGGTCATAATCGGTAGTGAACCGGCCTGAACCGGTTTCCTTTTAAAAAAATTAGTATAAAAGGATTTAGATCATCCTAGCCAAAATCAAATTCTTTTGTTTTCTAATATATGTGGGTTGATTGTAGATTTTGGGTTGGTTTTTCCTATGAAGATGATTTTAACATATATCTTTATATTTATTTAGTTTAGTTTCAAAATAAAAAAAATTGTGCTTAACAATTTTAGTTGTTATGTTGTTTTTTTGTTTAATATTGTTACAAATACTATATTAAAAATTAAAATAATAATATTTAATTATAATCGGTTCAACCACGGTTGAACCATTGAACCTCGAACCACTGCTTTCACCGATTCGATGACCGGTTCGATCTTTGTAAACAATATACGACAGGAGGACTGCGGAACGACAAGATACAGAGTGTGTTGAAGCTATTTATTTACGTTACTAAGAGGAGTTAAAATATAACAATTATTGACCAATTGGATACTATTGTTTAGGTATTCGCTATTTGGTGCTTAATTTTCTTTTCCCATTTAAAATCGATACCTCGATAACCACCATGAGAAAACGGAAAGGAAAAAAAACATAATTAATTAATATAAAAATCAATTTTTTAAAAATCAGACCGAACCAGACAGGTCAATCGATTCAACCGTGAACCGTCCAGTTCGGCGGTTCGGTCATGTCCTTTTAAACAATGGTTTGATTGAACTGTCCAAAAACTGGATTGAACTGGGGTTGAACCGCTTTGAACTGTCAATTGGACCGGATTGAACCGTTCAAAATGAATTTTTTATTTATTTTTTTAATTTCCCCTCCAAATTACTACATTTTTATTTATTAATTAATTTATTAGTCATCTGTGATTAAACTGGTTAAACTAATTGAATCATGACCCGGATGTCTCGTTGATTCGATCTCCGGTTCAGTTTTTAAAAAATTGATTGTGATGCATATAAATAGATATATTTTTGCTTTCTGTTACCAAAAATAATCAATAACAAGAAAGGTAGAAAAGATATAAAAAGAAAAACATAATTGATTAATATGAAAAATGTGTATCACTTAAGCTCACGAGGAGAGCCCAACCCAAAAGACGAATTTGTTGGAAGAGTCTTATAGCTTAAGTACCACATTGAGCATTCATATTTACTCAATGTGAGACTCATAACATTCCCACCTAGCCATTTTCCCTTTGTCGGCTTCAATCACCTATCAACATTCTGCGATTTACACCATAATCCAGCCTATAGGTAGTCATTTCTGTAGCTCAACTCTTGAGGAAATCTCAACCCAAAAAACTAGTCCATTAGATGGGAGAGCTTTATGGCTTAAGTACCATAATGAGCTTCCATCTTTACTCAATGTGGGACTCACAACACAATCAAAAGAGTATTTATACTTTTATAGTACAAGACTAAGATATACAAAACCAAATTAAAATTTTATTAAATGCAAATATCTCTATATCAAATGATTCAAATCCCATCCAAATACAGGTTTTACTTTTAAACAAGAGTTTAATTTTGATATACTATCAGGTATCGGTGGAAAGCTTTTTAATGAATCAAACATTTTTAATGATGTTGTAATTTATGATTGATTGACAGTGTAAAAAAATTTACAACGACATATGCACCAATTAAATCCTTTAATCAAATGAAAATTAAATAATAATTTAATATAATATGTCTTAGACATCTATTTTTCAATAATATTTCATAACATTTTCTTCTTTTGTAAATAATACTGTCTTTTTTGAGTTTTTTTCCTACAGCTACTTCGCAAAAAATAATAATAATTAAAAAACCCAAACCAATGAAGCTTACAAATTGATTACCCATATACAAACCTCCGAGGGCTTAAATTCAAGCAACAAAGCCCATATTTTCTATATGAATATTGAATAGGCAATTGAAGGGGCTTACTTTTTACACATTTTACACATTGCTTTATCTTTCCCAAACCTTGTAAAAAAAATTTCCAAAAATGCCCTTTTCGTCTCGTTAGTGAGTTCATATTGGTACTTTCTGGAAATTATTTTTCGGAAACAGTCCGGATATTAAATTCCGGACATTTAAAATGTTACTCCGTGAAAAAAAAAATCATAGTCTGGAAACTTATTTCCGGAAAAGTTTCGGAATTTAAAATCCGGAGATGGGATTCTAATCCGGAAAATAAAATCTGGAAACTTTCTGGAAAAACAAATCCGGATTTTAAACAAGTTAACACTTTAACAAACACAACACAACACGCAACACAACACAACACAAAACAAGAAAGTTGGGGTGTTCGCGGATTGGATTAGATCGGTTTTGACTAAAAAACCATTCGATCCAATGATGAAAACAATGTGCGGTTTGGATTGTATCGGTTTACTTTGTTAAAAAAAACCGATTCAATCCAATCCAATTAAATGTGGTTTGGATTGTATTGGATAATTTGATTTTTGTCATACTTTATTTTTTATGTCAAGTGTCCGTTTTAGTTATTTAATAGTAGACAAAGCTAATTTTCATTTAAGTTAGCTAGTTTAGGGTGTCCAATACTTATTTTAACATCTCTTTATATTAGAACAATAGAACCTTTATGAAATGCATCAACTATTTGTTCCTTATTAACCATTATTTGATTTGATGACGAATGAGGAAAATTCTAGAGAATTCTTGACAAAATTTTAATTTGGGAATTTGAGTAAAAATAATTATTGATATTTTTTAATACGTTCTATGTTAAATATTCCTTTATGTTAATTCTCTGTATCTACTCTCATTTATCCTATTTTTTCCCTTGAATCGGCTACAAATAAATTGTAGCTAATTATTTTTCAATTTTACTTAATTGATTTCTTATTTTTCATGTTTACTCAATCAAGTATATATATGTTATGCATCAAACTTTTAGCAAAACATAACTTCAAGACATTAATATTTATTCTAAATAGTCTCAATTTTGTCATTCCAACAAAAATATTAAAGAGAATAAGGAATATGAAAGTATAAAAAACAATGCTCAAGTATGAGTAATACTATAATTTAAAAAATAATAATATATGTATATAAAAAATCGGTTTGGATTGGATTGGATTTCACTAGGGGATCCAAAATCCGATCCAATCCAATAAAAAAAAACTGTTTTTTCAGTTTTCGATTTTTCGGTTCGGTTTTTTGCGGTTTGAATCGGTTGATGAACATCTCTAATGAGTTATTAGTTAGGGAGACCAAACGAAGCTGGTGAAGAAGAAAATATGTTCATTTTATTTCTCATTCTTTCGTTGCGACAAATGCTCCATTTATATTATTATTCGGTTTAGCCTAGTCACTATTACATCCGAAAATATAATTCCAGATGCCATGACAAGAACCTCCGTAAAACCAATTCTGGACACCAACTGGATTGCATATTTCTGACACATCAAGAATTTGGGGAAAAAAATTTAACATACATGACTACGAAATATGAGATGACGGCAGACAAGGACTCGGGACCTTATCGGAGGGGAGGCAGTGTCGATGTGGGGAGGAAGGGTGGTGTCGAAATGGGGAGGAGGGGCTGTGTCATGTGCAGAGAAAGGGACAAAGGAGACAAATCGTAATTTTGGAATAAAAGAAAAAAAAAACTTTACAAGGTGGTTGAAGGAAAAAACAAGGTGCAAATCAGGATTATGAAGGATTTGAATATTAGACTGTTGGCTAATCCGCGTTCAGAATTAGCCTAGTAGTAGACTATTCGACCCAAAGTTAATTATGAAGGATTTGAACTTTAGAAATTAGATATGATGTATTTTTAAAATGGATTTGAGTTGTTTCAAGTGGTTTCATTTGTCTCATTATTACACATTCTTTTAAATTAATAAGTAAATAAATAATAATGTCTCTTAAAAGACGCCAATTTTTTTTTATTCCTTTCCGTCTTGGTTTATGAGCTCAAAGGAGTGATACTTTCTGATAGGGGTGGTCCTGAGCACGGGTGAGATGGGTGACCATCCAGGGTCCCATTTTTTTGGGTACCAGATAGCAGTTAAAATATTATTATATAGTATATATAGATATTAAATAAAAAATTTATATAATTATTTTTTTACCAATAAAAATAATTATTCCAAAAAAATATAATAGAGTGATAAAAATAATATGGCAAATGTATATGTATATATTGGAATATCTTTTTAATTTACTATAATTTAAAATTTGATACACTCCTAATCTATTTATTATTTAGACTTTCTTTCCCCTAATTCTCTCATTCTCTTGCTTTAATTGCATAACCTTGCTTTGATTTTTATCCAAAATGACTTTTTGAAGAACCCTGTGTTGGTTGCGGCTTCTAATACTCAAGAATGGGGGCTTGAATTGTAATACCTGCTAAAATAACTTATTTAATTATATAGCGACATAAAGTATTAACATTAAAATATGAAAAAAAAATGTTAAATTTGTTTGGCATGTTATAAATAATATACTATAAAATTATAAAATTATAAATATTTAAATATTCAATATTTAGTGAAGAAGAAAAATTGAAATAAAGAATAAAAATAAGCATTTTTGATTAATTAATGACATTTCCTTTTCACCTCTAGTGTCAAGAGTGACTAAAGGATAGAGATCTACTATTGTTAAAATATATAGTGAGTTTATAAGCTTATAGAGTGAGGGTTGTGGAAAACGTGGAGAACCCTATTTGCCTTTTTGGTCATTCTTAAGAGAAAGAGGAGAAGGTACGACAACCCAAGGGTGACTGAGTCTTGACGCGATTTCTGCAGTGAGTGTGGCAATTCTGTTTCTACCGTTCTTTTTTCTCTTTCTAACGCATCAAATCAGGTGAGGGATTATCTCTTTATTATTGAGATATTTTTCTGTGATGGATTTGTGAGACCAAGAATTTGGGTGTAAGTGCATTTTCAGGTTAATCACAATCTACATATCTTTCAAATAGTTTTGTTTTGTCAGTTGCTATTATTCTTTCATTTTCTTTTCCAAATCTTAAACCTTATTTGAATCTTTGATTCATTTGGCCCTGTCACAATTGGGTATTGGCATGTTTGCTTCTTAATTCTGATCGGTAATCAAATTGAGGAATTCTATATGATTATTGGCTTCGAATAGTACAGTACAGGGGATGAAACCTTTTACCCTTTTTAATCCGTTAAACTTGCTCAAGGGAATGTAATAGGAAACATATAAATATTCATAAAAGGGTAATTAGGAATTAACATATATTGCTACACATACATGGAATGGGCATTATTAGGATTTATATAATTCAATATATGGATATATTTTATATATAGTATCTTATGATTATAATCAATTAGAGATATATGGCATTGGAGTGTTATCCTGGATTTTAGTAAATTTAATGATACTTGGGCTGATATATTTTAATATAATTGATACTCTTTAATAATGAAATGGCAACCGTGTTAGCGAATGAAAATTTAGAATTTTCCTTTAATGATGAGACTGTTTATATGTATAATGAGGTATGTGGGTGTGCGTTGATTAAAATGTATTATATTGTACACTTATTTTGTGGTGATATATATATATAGTAAATGATAATTCATGTATCTGGTATGAAGTTATTTGACCTTGAATAACTTATTCATGAAGTTTATATGAAATCTTTGACCGTGAGTTTTGGACTAATATTGATGACAATGAGTGTGTGTTTGTGATAACGATTATGTATGTTAAATTATTAGACATACATGGTTATCCACCGGTTTGAATTATGTCGATAAGACATGCGTATGGAATATGGTATGATGTTTTGAACATTGGGCAAGACTTGGTGTATCCGACCGGTCAACAGACTCGACCAGTATAGAAATGTGACCGTCGGAGCGTGGGGACTCTAGTGAGAAACCTCAGAGTTTGGAGGGATGTTGTGTAGTGACCGAGGTCACTTGCCGGTCAGCGGGGTTACCGGGGTATAAGTGTCACCGCCAGAGCGGGAGACTCCAGTGAACAACTCCAAGGGGATACACAAGCATCTTGCTCAACGGTGATGTAAGATTATGGTGATTTGGGATCGATGCGGTTTAACTTTCCTCTTGAAAAGAATTACGTGCTTCAGGTACCTTTCATGAGGATCCATCTCAGGAAGCCTTGCACTTGAGTAGTGCAGACGGTTATTGTTGGTTATGCTTTCTTTTGTTGTTGTCATATGGGATATCTCCGTTATTTTGGAATTTTAGTTTTCTCTTCTTGTTGACTCAGGGCCAACTTTGCCTTGTTTCTTGTATAATCGTTCACTCTGATATGTACTTTTGGATATTATATATCTTGTTATGATGTGACTAAGTGTGCTAGAAAGGCCTTGGGAATGAGACGGTAAAGTCTCATTCTGGCCGGTCAGGAACACCTGAGTTGGGTCCTGACATGAATTGAGTATGTAAGTTTTTTGAAAACTTTTTCCTCTTTAAGCGAAAACTGACACTTTTCTAAACTTTTGAAAAGGTTTTGCCAACCAACAAAACAAAACAAGTTTTTGCAAAGTTATTTGATTCAAGACTTGATTCTTTATCAAGAAAGATTGATGAAAGATAGTTTTTCAGATTAGAATAAACACAAAATTTTCTTTAACTAAGACTTAACCACATACATTCAACAATTTAAAGCAGTTAAAGAAGTTAAGGGATAGAGAGAAATGCAAACCGAGATTTATCCTGGTTCAGCTACCTCCTCTGATAACCTACATCCAGTCCCCACAATCGCTTGTGAGTTTCGTCCACTATCAATCAAAAATCAATTACAAAATTCTTTACAAAGCTTCACAACTCAGGTTCCTTCTACCCTATGACAGCTTTCCAGAAAAAGCAATCTTGTAATCCCCAAGAGTCCCTTCTACTCTTGTCAAACCTCTAAGAGTTCCTTCTACTCTTAGATCAATACTTAGAGAGACACCCTCTCTCCTTTATTCTTCCTTTCTGAGTAAAAGAATTGAATTACAGATTCTAAGAAATCAGAAATTACAACTTGAAACACTATCAGAAAAGACTTTAACTATTCTCAATGAAAAATCTCTCTCTCAATTTCGTGTAAACTTTCAGAATTGAATGAATTTATTATTTTGAAAAACGTTTACCCAAGCCTTTATATAGGTGTGTGTCAAAATAGATCCGTTGGGCATACTTTAAAAGTTAGTTAAGATCAAAACAAACTTTTAAACAAAAATTGATTTTGTCAGTCAATCGATTGCCTAATCGATGTATTAAACAAGATTTATAATTTTTGTACTGTGTACATCGATTGATCAATCGATTGGATTCTTGAAAGTTCTTGATTCCCATTGATACACAGATGTGTACACCGATTGTGTTCTTGAAAATCACAAGCATCAGCAGCCCAGAAGTTTTTACATCGATTGCATAATCATTTCAAAAAGAGTATTTACCTCTGTTTGGGTTTATGCATCGATGTGTCAATCGATTGGCTCTTTTTAAATATGATATTCTACTTCTGTTCTGTGTATTCATTGATGTACAAATCGATGTAATGTATATGAAAAACTTTCTTGGCCTCTGTTTGGCCTTATACATTGATGTAACAATCGGTTGTATGCTTGTTTCAGAAATCACTGGCTTCTATTTCACTCTATACATCGATGTGCAAATTGATTTTTGATGTATAACATTTATAAATTGATGTAAACATAGGTTTTCATTAAAAAGTAGTTAATTAACTGAAGGTACATAGATGTACACATAGATGTACAGATCTTTCATTTAACCTTTTTCTTTTTAAGTTTAGTTTTAATTTATGAAAACCATTTTGAATTTGGTTTTTTTTAGAGAGCTAAATAAAAGAAAATAAGTAAAGTTTTTTTTTACATAATACATTCTAATTTCCTTTGCTTGAGATTCCTTGAATCGTCACTTGTGGTTTCTTCATCCTCAAGAATTCCAATCATGATCCTTGCTTTGCCTTTGACTTTGACTTTCTGCTTTGATCCTTTGAATTCATATCCTTGCACTAAATGATCTTTTCATAAAATGTAATCTTGGCAAATGATTAGTGAATCAAAGTTTAATCAATGCTTAAGTTTAGTCATTAATCAAAACATACAATAGTCATTTTTCAACATGTATAAATAATTATTCCAAAAAAATATAATAGAGTGATAAAAATAATATGGCTAATGTATATGTATATATTAGAATATCTTTTTAATTTACTATAATTTAAAATTTGATACAATCCTAATCTATTTACTATTTAGACTTTCTTTCCCCTAATTCTCTCATTCTCTTGCTTTGATTGCATAATCTTGCTTTGATTTTTATCCAAAATGACTTTTTGAAGAATCCTGATTATGAACGGATTATTAATGATTTTGCAGCAAAAAATGCAAGAAGGACAATTTTTAAATGATTATGATGGCACAATTTCCTTAGTTTGTCCAGGACACAAAAAATCCCAAGACCGACCCTGCTCTCCGTTTATGAACAGTGTTCTTTGACCATGTTCTTATACAGTGTCTTTTTTTTGGTACATTGTTCAAGTTTCACCACTGAGTTTCAGTTTCTTGAATAATGCATTTTCTTTATTGCATTTTCTTTGTGGCTAAGCATCAATGATATATATTTGATTCTTTTTACTTCTACCAAGTGGTTAAGACTTAATATAGATTTTGCTTGAGTGGTTAAGTGTTTGTCTAAAATTGGCACTGATATTTGGAGGCCTATAGAGCCTAATTTGAAGCTATTTTTGACTGTTGCTAATTTTAACGAATCAACTCTTTAACACAACTGACGTTAATGTTATTCAAACTAACGTCAGTTATGTTAAAGAACTGACGTTACAGGTTTTATTTTTAACATCAGTTTCCTAATACAACTGACGTTAATAGTGTACTGTATATTTTATAAAATATTATTAACGTCAGTTGTTTGATACAGCTGACGTTAATAGATCTTTTTTTAAAATTTAGTTTTAAAATATCACTCTCCTTAGCTATCTCTGCATTCAGTAAATATCCCAGTAACACAGAATATCACACACATTACAGAATTGCAAACACTACCCTTAAATTTCAATGTTAACTAAAAGAAAAGAAATATACAAAGGAACGATGGGGGGCTTAAAACCAAAACTCATGTATAGGAAAAACATAACTATCTACAAGTATATATATATATATATATATATATATATATATATATATATATATATATATATATATAAATATATTTATATATATTAGTCTCTAATGTCTAAAAACAAAACTACCAATCTAAGTATATATATAAATGTTATTAATTAGTTTCTAAAGTCTAACAAAAAAACTATTGATCTAAGTATTGCGGAGGTATCTTGTCAATTCCTTTTTCAGCCGCATACTTGAAGAAGAATTCTGCCAAGTGCATCCTCAAGTCTCTAAACTCATCTTTTTGAAGAAGCAATTGGTTGTTAAATGCCTACACACGTTCAAATAATAACAATAACATTAACGCAAGTCATCACCAAAACTATAATATATAATTTAACAAGTTGTTTAAATATTACCTTCTTCCATCCATCCGTAATAGATGCGGAGACTATGTTCAGCATATGAAGCATCACATAATAGCCGCACGACCACCCGTCAGGTTGAAATTGAGACTACAAACAAAATTAATTTCAATGTCAGTTAAATATACATATAAATTAGTAATTATAATATTAATTATTTGATAAATAGACTACCAAACCTTGAGGATGATCCAATCAGTATTTCCTTTAGCCTTAGAAGTCCTACTTCTCCCATTGGCACAACTTATGCTACTCACCTTCAGCGCACTTTCATAAACAAATAATCATGTCAATTAACAAATTCATATATCATGTGTGTAATAAACTAAAAACAATTGATATTAAAACTTAAATTAAATTGAAGATTAGTTACTTACGTATTTACAGCTTCCACTACCTCCTGTGGCGGGTTTTGGTGGAGAGAGCAGAAGAATATGACAGTATGCCTAGACGGGTAAAGTACGAGCAACTGCCAATGGTTATTCATACAGTAGGGAGCCAGATATAATTATTTCTGATTGTCTCCCATCAAGTTCCCTTTGTATTTACTAAATTCATCGCCAACAAATAATTAAGGCATAAGGATTGACAGATCTAAGAAGCCATAAACTGTTGCAACGCCCTTATCAAGCTGAAGACGATGGAGATACCTAAGATATGAAAATGTGTGGATGTTAATTATATAATATATATATTGAAATTAAAATAAATTATTAAATGGAAAAATACCAAAAAATAAATAAGTTATAAAATTAAAATTAACTTACGTGCACCAGATACTCAAAACCGTGCTGGCCATCCACACGTTATCTCTGCAGGCGTGCCCGAGATCTTCACCACAGAAGGAAAATATCCTCTCTTGATTTGGGCATGCCACCCATCCATCGTGCTCCAATGGACATTCAAAAATCTCAAAGGCATAATCCTCACCAAGTGAGAACAAACGAGTGACAGGTGACTGCGACACCGACGTCGACTTGGCCTTCAATTTAGAAAAAATAAAATAGATAAGTTGTTGATAATTTAAAAAAAACACAAGTAATTATTTGACTAATTTGAACATTAATAATGAATACATACCTTTGTTACCATTTCGAGCTCACGGCATTTGAAGTCCAACTCAAGCTCACGCCTTTGCATTTCCAACTCAAGCTCATGGCGTTGGACTTCCAACTCCCGTTCCCCAGCTGCCAACTCATCGTCTTCCACATGTGCCCTACTATAACTCTCTTTTGTGCTCACATGTGAAGGGTTGGCATGTCCTGCGGTGTCCTGGGATGAACCGATGGAGGAAATCTCTCTAGCAAGCGCCTGCTTGAATTCTGGGTTGGATAGGAAGCTTTTCATCAGATACGTTGTAATAGCAGGGTTGGAGATGAGCTGCTGAGTCATAGATTCCAAAATTGATGCCTCATCGACAACCCGCTTTCGTGAAGCGGACATACCATAATATTCTCTGATGGTCACGTTCCCAGGAACACCGATAACCCGACCAGGATGGTCTTTCTTGCCTAGAGCAGTCATCAAGACGTCCCGCCATCCAGAAGGGACGAATGAGCCCTGGGAGCTTTGTGCTTTAAGATCCATCTACAATGAAGAAATGAAAAAACGTGCAAGTGAAAAGTGTTAAAAATATCTATACAAATATCAATTGAAATGAAGTTAATTATTTACTTACAATCTTATCTGCCACTTCGCGAGTGGCATCAACTTTAAAAGATCCTGTCTTTGTCATGCGGCCGGCTAACCAGACATCCTCGCGGTCGATGTCCGACAGAGGACTTAATGGTGTGCCCTCAGGCACCTCTCCTCTTTCTATCCTAGCAGCATGCTCTTCCTGCTTCACCCTCAGCCTATCCGCCATCATCTCCTCGATCCGAGTCTCGTACCCACCCTGAGACATGGTGTGGCGGTGGACGTTCTTCGCCTGATTCTGCCTACCCTTCTCTTCCTTAGTCTGTTCAAACAAAAACACATAATCAAATACAGTTAAATGATCTATAAGAAGCATACAAAATTAACTTAATCAACCAACCTGAAATTCTTCATCATGTCGACTCTTAGCAAACATATCCCAAGTATCCTTATCAATCCAGGGATAATCCGAGAACATCTTATCAAGCCGCTTCTTCCCAGATACATAGTACCTGGTAAGATCATGCTTGAACCCATTCCAGCGCTTTGATGGCATTTTCATACATTTCATACGATGATCCTCGGCATTCGGCACAGTCCAAGCTACCTACACATTAAATACATAACAACTGGATGGATTATAACTCAGATAATTATCTAATAATGTAAATCAAAAGAATGTAAAGGTAAAATACCGTGATAGCCTCCCAAATCTGATCCTTAACGTTCTGTGGAACGTCATTCCAATGGTTGTAGTTGATGCTAACGTGCTGCTTCGCTTGTAGAAACACCCACTTTTTAAATTCTTTAGCACGGGGTCCCTGGGGCTTTACATTAGCATCAAAGCACACCTCAAGCTTCTGTCCGATTTGCCTGGCCTTCTCTAATTTCTTCAAAGTCGTGGCTCCTCTACCCCGTTTCCTCTGAGACTGTGATGTCTGTATGGACAAAAAAAAAGATAAAATAGAGGGTTGTAACATTATAAACTTACATTAAAAAGAAGGACTAAAGATAGTATATAACATGTAAACTTACACTAGAATCAGGCGTAGGCGCGATCGGGTCCTGCGTAGGCCCCACAGTGTCCTCCCGTGCATGTGGGCCATCCGACTGATCCATATGTATGCCTGTTCAGAAACAATATATATTTATTAAAATAGGTTTTAACTAAAAATAAATACAGAAGTATAAATAAAAATAAATGTATACTAAGTTTAAACTACCTATATCAATATCCCTTCGTGATGATCATCACGAGTGGCATGTACATCGTCCACCTGTGTCTCCTCGATGATAGTAGGCATGTTTATTGAAAAAGAAGGAGTCTCAGGAATATCAAGATTTGAATCTTGATTTTCATCACTACCATTATACATGCTTTTTCCTTGGAGAACCACGGACAACCTTTTGTTAGAAGGATCAGTGATGTAGAACACTTGTTTTGCTTGGGAAGCCATTATGAAAGGCTCATTTATATGACCTAACTTGTTGAGGTCTACCAATGTGAACCGCAATTCGTCGGTTTGTACACCACCATTACTATCAACCTACTTACATTTAAAAATCGGCACCGTAAGCTTAGTGTAATCGAGCACCCAAATATCTTCAATATATCCAAAGTAAGGTGTCGGTGCTTTAACGGGTTTTGTGTCCTTTGCACTAGAGAAGTGCATTGCTTCGGCCTCGATCATAACCCCACTATTTTGCATGGTACTCTTGTTATCTTGTTCCTTTATATAAAAGGAAAACTTATTGATGTCGTATCCGCTCCAACAGATGACGTTGAAGCTAGGCCCACATGCCAGCCATCTTACGTCATCAGAAGCAGTACTACCATCCTTAAGCATTTCTTCCTTGAACCATGGTAAGAAAGTCTTGTTATGCTTGTTCAACAACCACCTTTCGCTCATTCGAGGGTTTTCTTGATTGACTTTTCTTTTATGTTCAAATAAGAAAGGTTGAACAAAATCGATGTTGTTCAATACATACAAATGTGCTTGAAGCACTTCCTCCCGACCCTTGCTATTAATTCTTAAGCCATGTGTACCCTTACCTTGACATCTTATCTCATCATGCCGAGGCTTAGGAACCCCTATAGGATCTGTGTTATGAAGGTAGTCCGAACAAAACTCAATAGCTTCTTCTACAGCATACCTTTGAACAATAGATGCTTCCGGACGATGAGGACTCTTCACGTACCCTTTCAAGATCTTCATGTAGCGCTCAACTGGGTACATCCATCTCAGAAAAACCGGCCCACATAATCTAATCTCCCTCACCAAATGAACAATTAAGTGAACCATTATGTCGAAAAAGGAAGGAGGAAAATACATCTCCAATTGGCACAAGATTGTAGCAGCCTCAACTTCCAAGTCATCCAACATACGGGGGTCAACGACTTTGCTACATATAGAATTGAAGAATGAGCACAACCGAGTAATGGCATGTCTCACATTTTTTGGAGCAATACCACGAATAGCAACGGGCAGAAGTTGTTGCATCAAGATGTGACAATCATGAGACTTTAAGCCAACCAATTTAAGATCACTAGAGACAAGCCTCTTCATATTTGAAGAGTAACCATGTGGAACTTTGATGCCTCAAAGACACCCACAGAAACTTTGTCTCTTTTTTTTTTTGACAAAGTATTACATCTTGGCGGCAAATAAGTCCTGCAGACCATCCTCAACAACTGGAGCTAATCTGCTCTCGTATACCCATAGCAACGAGGTCGAGACGAGCATTCACACCATCCTTTGTCTTGCCCCGAATGTTGAGAAGTGTCCCGATCACACTATCACACACATTTTTCTCCACATGCATCACATCAATGCAATTATCGACATCAAGCTTGCACCAAGATGGAAGATCAAAGAATATCGACCTCTTCTTCCATATGTTTTTCTCAGCAGCTTTACCTTTCTTTTTGGACTTGCCGAATATAACATCAATGCCCTTTACCCTCTGATAAACCTGCTCTCCAATTAAGGCCGCCGGAGCTTCTTCTGTCTCTTGGCATCCATTAAAAGCTTTTTTCATCTTACGATATGGGTGATCACGTCTAAGAAATCTCCGATGCCCAAGGTAAACCGTCTTCTTTCCATGATGCAACTGAGTGTAGCATGTGCCTTCTTCACATATAGGGCATGCTTTATGCCCCTTGACACTGTACCCAGACAAGTTACCGTATACTGGAAAGTCGTTGATGGTGCAAAATAACATGGCACGAAGCTTGAAAGTCTCATGAGAAACCCATCAACTACATCAACACCTTCCACCCAGCGTTTTCAAGTCTTCAATCAAGGGACTTAGATAAACATCTAAGTCATTTCCCGGTTGCTTTGGGGCCGAAATCATCATAGACAACATCATGTATTTGAGCTTCATGCACAACCAAGAGGGCAGGTTGTAAATTATCAACAGAACAAGCCATGAACTAAGAATACTGCTCATGTTACCCTAAGGATTCATTCCACCCATAGCAAGTCCAAGCCTTAGGTTTATTGGCTCATCGGCGAAATCCAGAAATATAGTATCAATATTCTTCCATTGCATAGAATCAGCAGGATGACGAACCTTTCCATCACGTTTCCTCTCATCATTATGCCATCTAAGATTCTTCGCATCTTTCGCATTGGCAAACAATCGCTCGAACCTTGGAATTATTGGAAGATACCACAACACCTTCGCAGGAGGACCCTTTTTTCTCATATCATCAAGATCACAATCATCATCACCACCCTTCACTTTGTATCGTGATAACCCACATTTGGGGCAATCGTGATTGTCTTCATGAACACTGGTGTACAATATGCAATCATTGGGGCATGCATGTATCTTCTTATACTCCATACCCATCGGACACAATACCTTCTTGGCCTCATAGTTACGGTCAGGCAATGTGTTGTCCTCAAGAAGCAAGTCTTTCAACACTTCAAGCAATTCCGTGAAGCTTTTATCGGTCAAACCATTTCTCGCATTCACACAAACCAATTTTAGCACCGCCGACAACCGTGTATGAGTAGTACACCCTGGATATAAAGGCTTATCCGCATCACCGCACAACCTATCATACACATGAGCTCGATGAAAAGATTCTTGTCCAATATCATGGATCATGTCCTCTACTCGATCATCCTCCACATCTACGTCAACGTCCTCACTTTGGGAGACACTTGCCGTACTACTTAACAACACATCACCATGCCATATCCATCTTGTATAACTCAAGCAAATCCCTTCACAAATCAAATGATACGTATATCCTTCATCGTAATTTCCTCGTATTCAAACACTTGACACAAGGACAGCAGAACATTCCATTACTATTAGGAACATTCCTTTGAGTAAATTCTATAAATTTTCCCACCCCCTTCAAATACTAAGCACTAGTGCGCTTACAAACCATCCAACTACGATCCATAACTAGATAGGTTCTGTAGATATACAAAACATATATCCAATATAAGGACAATACGGGAGATTGAAAACTAGTTTTTGAAATCCTAATTGAAAACTAGTTTTTGAAATCCCGTCAACCATGTATATCTTATTTGACTAACTGCCTAAGACAAAATTTCCACGGTAATCTCACATCATTCTTTTCATCAAGCAGTCAACAACACATATTAGGACTATTGCTATATCTAGTACTATAACCACTCAGCCATATGAATCGATCAAGAGAGCATGATATATACAAGCAAGGCGTTTAAAAATTATTTCAAATTTACACCATTTTCAGGTTTCTTAAGACAAAAAAGAAATAAGCAGATTAAGATAAATTAACAAAACAAAATTCCAATGAGCAATATATTGTTGATGTCACATGCTACAAGCAACTCTAAATTTCTTCCCATTTTGAAATAGGTCACGATAGCAGAAGAAAAACAAGAGAAAACACAAAACCCATGATCATAAATAGAGACATTCCAAACAACTTAAACTCACAGTTTCAAGTTTCAACTACAGAGACTACAGTTTCAACATACACTCAAAACCAAAAATAAAAAAGTGTGCCCTAAAGACTCACCAGAAATAGGTGCTCGCGTGGTGGTGGGGAGGGGAGCTCGAGTGGTGGCCAACGTTCGATGTGGTTACTGAGAGCAGAGGGACAATGAGAGTTAGTGCGCGGGAAGGGGAAAGAGAGATGTCAAGTTATTACAAAGAATGAGCGGGAAAAACAAAGTTAGGGTTAAGAGTGTACCTCACGGTGGTACCCTCGCGATGGTTGCAGTGGAGAGGAGCTCGCGATTAGGGCAGAGTGAGAGTGAGAGTGAGAGTGAGCGTGATGAAAATAGAAGAACAAAGACGTACAGAGCGAAGTGAAGAAGGCGCGCGGGTGTAAACGTTATAATCAAAAATAAAACAACAGTTTACGTCAGTTGTTTAATACCCATGCACCTTGTAACTTAATCCTCTTAATGAACATTAAGTTTATAGATCAGTTTTGAAGAAAATCAGGTAGTCTCTCTTCTCTATATAAAGTATCATTCTTCTGTATCAGTCTGTAATACACCCTCTTCTTTTCCTATATATTTCGCGCATTTTCTATTCCTTCACAATATGGCTCTATCATATTTGAGACTTTTGTTATTTCTTCCTATACCTAGACTTAAAGGTTTGTCTTAATGGTCAAAAAACTTCTGAGGTTGAGTAAATCACATAACATGGATGGTAAGATTGAGTAAATCACATAATGCGATTCCCTCACTTTATTTCATCCCCTTCATCCCTTTCATTCCGCTTTGGCTGCAAGTGGTTGTGGATTCAGATGGAGCATCAAGGAATTCAAATGAGGGAGGGGATGAATCCATTGGAGTTTCTGATGACGGTACTGAGAAGAAAATGACGTTGAAGCAGAAACTTTTTTATATTTTAGGGCTATGTTGCAGAATTTTTTTATCTTTTAATCATGTAATTGTAACTTATGAATCGCTTCAATGAGATACGATTTGATTATACATATAACTTGTTTTATGTTAAGTGTTTATTTATTTTAATTTGCACAAGAATTTGTTTACTAATTCAAGCTAATTAATTAAGATTAAAAATAAACTTGTTTAAAAAAAAGATTAGAAATAAACTGCACTATATATGGAGTGATCTGCGTTAAGAGTGACAACAGGGAGATGACAACGAAAGAAAGATAGGAATGAGTTTCAGATAGGAATCTAGGATTATTTACGTCAGTTATTTATTTAACTGAAGTAAAAATCACACTTTTAACGTCAGTTGTATAAACAACTGATGTTAAAAGTGTTAATAATTCTTGCAAATCACTTTTAACGTCAGTTCATTATACAACTGACGCAAATAGTGATTTAATATTTACAAAACTGTCACCGCCTCATTTTTAACGTCAAACACATGGTCAACTAATGTAAAACGTTCCCGTATATTACATTATTTCCACTAGTGTATAATTTAAAATTTGATACAATCCTAATCTATTTACTATTTAGACTTTCTTTCCCCTAATTCTCTCATTCTCTTGCTTTGATTGTATAATCTTGCTTTGATTTTTATTCAAAATGACTTTTTGAAGAACCCTGATTATGAACGGATTATTAATGATTTTGCAGCAAAAAATGCAAGAAGGACAATTTTTAAATGATTATGAGGGCACAATTTCCTTAGTTTGTCCAGGACACAAAAAATCTCAAGACCGACCCTGCTTTCCGTTTATGAACAATGTTCTTTGACCATGTTCTTATACAGTGTCTTTTTTTGGTACATTGTTCAAGTTTCACCACTGAGTTTCAGTTTCTTGAATAATGCATTTTCTTTATTGTATATTTTCTTAAGACTTAATATAGATTTTGCTTGAGTGGTTAAGTGTTTGTCTAAAATTGGCACTGATATTTGGAGGCCTATAGAGCCTAATTTGAAGCTACTTTTGACTGTTGCTAATTTTAACGAATCAACTCATTTCATATATAGATTTTTCCCAATGTTCATTCTGGTCAGAGTCATTTGCTTTTGGAACGAGGGTCGTGAAAACGTCGAAAGAAGATCAATGAGGTCCAAAAATAGGTCGAAAATTTCTGGAATATATGAACTCCAATCGTTGTCTATATTATTGTTAGATTTTTCTTGATTAGCCGTTGTAATTACGGCTTATACTTTTATAATTTTTATTGATGATTGTTCTTTCTTTTTCACTTGCATTGTGTTGTTTATTCCCAAGCTCAAAGTGCTAGCACTTCTAGCATGCGAGAGGGCTATTAAAGATGTAATTAGTTAGAAATTTGTTAGTAGTTAGTTAGTTTCATATTCTCGCTATAAGCCATGTAAATGTGTAGATGTAATTACCTTTTCTCATTCAATCAAAATCTCAATTTATCTTCTTCCATGGATGCCATGTATCATAATAATGTGTTAATGCTGTTTTTAAGCATGAATTCTGAACATCGTGAAACCCAATTTAATTTTCATTAACTCAATTCCATATATATATATATATATATATATATATATATATATATTGTTTCATTCATAGAAAAGTACAAAAGTATTAGCATTTTCCTTAGATTAAAGATATGAAATGTTATAATATAAGTGTTCACTGAAGATAAAAGAGAAATTACACTTACTTTCCTTAATATTTAACTTAATTCCATTTACAGTCATTTTATTTTAAAAATTAATTTCACCTCCTTCTAATTTTAATAACGTTCAATCACCATTCACCACCCCTGACATTTATCACCTCTCTTGGCCCTTGGGCAGTCTGCTTTGGCAGCTTCACTTTTCAGGATCACACAAGAGGGCGTATGCAAACATGAATTAATTTCTTGTTATCTTCTTGAGATAGCCGTGAAGCCTAGTTTGAGGGTAATAATCAGTCATTGAGAATGTCACTGTATCAATAATAAAGGGACTTTACGCCGACTTATGGCGTGGATCCTCGTTCTTTTGACTATTGATATCCAATTCCCCATGTATTTCCTTTTTCATTGAATAATCGACTTTCCATTGATCTTTTGTTTATAATATGATATGATGCTTACTACTCAATCTGCATAGAATCGGTTGATAGTTGATCAACCTTCGCTACCGTGTCCCTATATATTTCATATGCATTGCTACCGTGGCTTGGCTACTGCCTAGGTCCTGTCTCTTTAATCCTTATATGATCATATTTTAATTTTTAACCTTGACTTTATACTCTGTCATTATGATTTTCACTTACAAAAGTGACAAAGAAAAGTGCAAAAGCGAATGTAATCTGCACTTTTAATTCCACTGTACTACCATTCATTGTGTTATAAAAGGGTTCAGCCATAAGGTAGGTACTTCCTGCCGCCATTACTTCACCCTACCCTACTTAAGATAAGCTAAATATATGGTGAGGATTCATATTTTCGTTTTACCCTCAAAAGTTGAAATTATAATTATATAATTATAGATTATAGATGCTTTGTTTTTTGTTCATAGTTATTAATCTGCAAGCAAGTTTTTTGTTTCCTCTGCTATTAATTAAGTTAGAAGAATGCTGCATCAATAAAATAAACTTTTTATTGGAACTTTTTTATTTAATTTTTAGAGCGGTAATGATATACTTAGAGTATCTCCAAATGAGAGTTGCGTAAAGGTTGCAGAGTTAAGCAATTGTTCCCGTTTGAATAAGTTTAGATGGACAAGAGTTATTTGTAAGTGTTGCTTTTCTATAAATAAAAAATGGTGAAAGAAAAAAAATTGAAATAACAATAAATGTGAATAAGATGTGTGTAATTTGTGGGATCCATTTGACAAACTTTTTAGAATTACATCGTGGAGAGTTGCTTAAAGTATTATAAAATAATTTAAAAAGTGGTGAGATGATATGACAGGACCTATAAAAATAAGAGTTAAACAATTACAATGAGTTACACCATTTGAGATGATCTTAGTTTACCAATAAAACATTTGTTTTACATTCCTTGACCAATGCCCTAACACATTAATTAACACGGCCCATTAAATTATACTTTAATCACAACCCAATTGCACCAAGCTTGGGATCATGCAAAAGGAAATTGATCCAGCCGTGGATTAACGGTGAAGTTAATCTGGGCTTGCTTTTGACATCTCTCTCTTCTATTATGTATGTACAGTATTTATTATATTGCTATCTAGCTTTCCTAGTTTCCTGTCCCTCTGATTTGCTCTTGCAGTTTGGTAGTACAATAATATCCTCCCAATTCGCTTTATAATGATAATGCTCAGCTTCACCTATCAGTGTCCCAAGCACAGGGTACCATATTATGCTGCAGATAGTGCAAATGCATAGTTAATGCGTTAAGCTTTAGCAAATTAAATTTCAGCCACCCGGGATAGTGTGGTTAGTCAGTGTTGGCAATGAAACACTTCATGAATTACTATGTTACAACATTTTCCTTTTAATAAACACTTGTTTGATTTGAAAGTTATTAGTGGTTTTCAGCCTCAGCTTCCATTCATTATATGCTCCATTGACTAGATAAAGTACTGCACTTCAAAAAAAAAAAATTTGTTTTAATTTTTCTTGGTGTCTAGTTAGCAATTTAGGGGGAACAAGGATGTCAGTGCCCGTTTGGGATACAATTTAAAGACCCCAAAACTGAGTTTGGGCCTTCTAAACATGGTTTTGAATTTCTTTAACGTGTTTGATCTCTTCAAAAGTATCCGTTGACTCACTAGTGCAGAAAAGGGATTCAACATCGGTTATTTTTTGCTTTTCACAGCGGTTTTCAAACTGATGTTGAAAAGACCGATGTGGTTTATTGCCGCTTTACACATCGGTTTTGAAACCGATGTGTAAAGTACATTTTTAACAGCGGTTTTTATAACAAACCGATGTTAAAAGTTCATTTGTCAATTGGTAACCTATTGGAAATATCACTTTCCACATCGGTTTTATTGAAAACCGATGTAGAAAATAGACTTTACACATCGGTTTACACAAAAACCGATGTGGAACATCGGTTTTCTGTAAAACCGATGAGGAAATTGAAATTTCCACATCGGTTTTTTTAAAACCGATGTGTAAAGTCTAATTTTTTTTTTTGAAACTGTTATTTACATTTCTATCATTCATTTCCCCTGTTTCAGTAATAATGCAGATCAATAACAGAATAACATACTCTAAATATTCTCAACAATCATTTTTGTACAACAAAAACACAATTAATATATACTGAATTTATTACGAACAATATATATGTACGTTCAATTACATTCAGACAACAAAGATAATTAGAAACCAAAAAGCTACATGATATATTATAGATTTCATATCGAAATACATATGATCAGTCAAAAGTACACAATAGCCACTACATGATAAGTTTTTAAACTATATATATATATATATATATATATATATATATATATATATACAAACTATGGTTGGTACACTTCAAGAAAGAAAGTTGCCCAACGCCTCCTTATGCTGTTGATGTCGGAATCAGATAATGGAGTTGGATTGTTGAATATCTGCAAGTTTAATTGGACAAAAGATTATATCTTTTAAGTAATCAATTAACATTTACCTCGTGCCATCTTTCAGTGATCCTGGAGGAGATAATTTCCAACATCCACTGCATCACTTAGTATCCACATTCCCATGATCCACGTTGTGTACGTGACTACGTACAAATGAAACCCAATTAGAATATGAGGAATTAAATTAAATAGAAATCAATAATTATACTCACTGCATTTGATGCATTTGTACTAATAAATATCTTACTCTAGGAATAATCCATCTGATAGGCCGACGCCTTTCACCACGCAACATGTGGCTTGCATTAATAGAACTATCATGACAAAATAAACATTAATTAAAGTATATCTATATAGATTTCAGATAATTAAAACAACTGCATTACTGATTATAAAGTATTTTAATGCTTACGCTTCGATGATCGTCTGCAGTTCATTCTCTGGCTTATTTCCAATTGAGCAGAAGAAGACCACGACGTTCATCCTAGGGTACAAGATCAACAGTTGCCAATGCTGGTTGTATTTGCGGAACAGTTAGTGCCTAAGTCATATATAGTTATAATTAAATAACAGGTACTTACTTATTGAGATAAGACGCAAGGTAGAATTGATTATCGTCTCGGGCAAGTATATCACGTATGGTGATGACCCGGTCTTCTGATGCTAGGAGAACATCACCCTGAATGAACATGGGGTCAATGAACCCATAAAGGGCGAGGTTACCCTGATCAACTAACATACGATGCAGATACCTAATATATTGAAAAAACATGTTAATTATCATAGTATTTAAAAACTAATTACTTAACTTGTAAATAAAATGTACTTACGTGCACCATAACGATAGGTGTGCAGAACTAGCCATTGCTTTATTGAGTACAATCTCCATAAGTTCCTTATTTGGAATATACAGTTCATCACCTGGGCTGGCATCATGTTCCAACCTCACCAAAGCTGCGTTATTCTCCATGGTGACAACCTGTATAGCCAGAAGTTTAAAAACATCACCAGGTGCCCCTTTGTCGATCCCCTAAACAACAAAGATATATATTAGTAATCACAGATAATGAAGTTATTTCATTGGTAATTAATTAAATGGTTAAATGAATACCTTGACTGGAGCAGACAACTCTGGTCTTCCTGGATCCGACCTTTTAGGCAGAATATGATCATTTCCAACATCCTATAACGAATAAAAATAAAGCATTATCTTTAAACAATAATAAATAATTTCAACTATGAATATAGAAAAACACAACTAACTGAATACCTCATATGCAACAAGAAAGATGACCAATCTTCTAAGCCAGAGGATGAAGTTACCAGGGGCCTGACCCACTGTTTGAACCTCCTCAGTGGGCACGGGGACTCGAGCATCAGTATCTCAAATAATCTCAACAACGACCCTCAGCTGATCATCCGGTAATAAACGATGGTGTATGGTATTACTTAAGTTATTATGTGCCCTCCCCAATGCCACTAAGCGGAGATCATGATGATCATCAACATACAGCTCACACCTATCAGGGTCGTCATCATCATCATCACCACCATCATCATTTTCAGGCTGATGAGGAGGATCACATGAGCCCTTAGTGCTCACATGGACAGAGGGTTGGACAGAGGGTTGGACACTGGCTGTCATCTGTTGGGACATAAAAGTCAATATTGCCATTTGCTGGGCAAACTGCTCGGCCATCTCATGTCTAAGCTCAGCTGCAATCTCCTGTTTTAGCCGTGCTCTATCTGCATCAACATCCCTGTGGGATTGGTGTGAAGATGAACCATGGTATTGGCGAATGCCGACACCCCATCCAACACCAATGACATGGCCCGGATGGTCTGGTTTACCGATGGCAGCAGCTAAGATATCATCGCTTCCTCTAGGAACAAAGGTTCCTTGGGTTACCTGCTCGTCCAAGGCATCCTATCACCTATAAAATATCAGGTCACATTACAATTCGGTAACAATCTTAAAATGACAATTACAATTCAAACTATACTTACAATCTTCTCAGCTACTTGGCGGGCCTCCTCAGATGTATATTGTCCCGTTTTTCTTTGTCGGGCCCTCTTCCATTTACGATGGCGTGGGGGTGGAGGTGGATCAACAACCTCTGGACGATTTTTAGCATTAGGATCCGCCTGAGATGCTGCTTCCTGACGTGCTTTCTTTTCTTCTTCCACCATTATCTGACCAAGCTTTTTATATCCCTCACGAGACATGACATGGGGGTAGACATTCTTGCTTTGGTTTTCCTGCCCCTTTTTCCTCTTCTCCTGTTATAAATAGAAAACAATTAAATTACATAAGTAAATAAAATTAATGAAATTACATAAATTTAGAGACAAATCAAATAAGTTAACCTGAAAGCCGGGATCATGTCGGTGCTGAACAAAGCAATCCCACGTCACCTGGTCAAGAAACGGGTACACCTCAAGTGGGTTCTTTTCACATGTTGGATTGAATACATAGTATCTGCCTAGGTCTACCTTAAAAGCCCTCCAACGCTCACCAGCATACTTTAACAAACGCTTCTTCATAACCATCGTATCCGGTATGTCAAAGGTGAGCTGCATTAAGACCAAAAGAATCAACGAATTACTGTATGATATTAGTAAGATTAAAATAAAGTAGATACAGACAAACACATGACGTAAAAGTATAGATACCAGAATGCTCTCCCATATCTGATCCTTCACGTTCGTCGGTACATCTTTCCAATTATCAATGAGTATACTAGGCCTGCTCCTAGCAAGGGTCACCACAAAACTGTTAAACTGCTCTGCCATTGGCCCAATAGGATTGAGGTTATTATCAAAGTCTATTCTTATCCTTTGATTTGAATCACGGTTGGCAGTCAAATTCCTCATTCGTGTGGCACGTCTACCCTTTCTACCCGTAGACGGGGTCTCCGCCCCGCTTCATGAAGGAGGGATATCCTCACGATCAGCCATGTATACCTGTTTAAACAAAAAAAAACTTGTTAGTATGTCAGGATAAATATCAAACATAACTTATAAATATCGATCAACGTACGTAAACATAACTTATAAATATCAACGTAAACATATAATATGCCTTTAAACGTAACTCAAACTAAACTTACTTTGTGGTCAATTAGTAAAGTTCTCCCATAACCCTTCTTGGTGATCATTACGAGTAGCATGTACATCATCCACTTCATTTTCCTCATTGAAATTAGGCACTCGTGTTAAGAAAGAAGGAGTATCAGAAATATCAAGAGTTGAATCTTGATTTCCCTCACTACCATTATACATGTTTTTTCCCTGGAGAACCACTGACCACCTTTTGTTAGAAGGATCACGGATATAAAACACTTGTTTTGCTTGGGATGCCATGATGAAAGGCTCCTCTTTATTACCTACCTTATTAAGGTCCACCAATTTGAATCCTAACTCATCGGTTTGCACACCATTGTTACTGTCGACCCACTGACATTTAAAAACATGTACTCTAAACTTCGTGTAATCAACCTCCCATATCTCTTCAATGATTCCAAAATATGAAACGGATGTCATAACAGGGTTTTTATCTTTCGAACTAGAGAAATGCATGGACTCGGCGACGACCATAACCCCACTGTTTTGTATAGTACTTTTGTCATCCTGGGACTTTGTATAGAAGGAAAACTTATTGATATTGTACTCACTCCAGCATATGACATCAAAGTTAGGCCCCCTGTGCTAGCCATTTTAATGTATCAGAAGCAATACCATCCTTTGCAATTTTTTCTTTAAACCAGTTCAAGAAAGTCTTGTTATGCTTGTTCAAACACCATTTTTCATTCATTCTAGGGTAAGTTTCATTGATGATGCTTTTATGCTCACATAAGTATGGTTCAACCTCATTTGTGTTATTCAATATATACAAATGTGCTTGAAGCACTTCCTCCCGATCCATGCTCTTAACAGTGATACCTCGTGTACCCTTACCATCATATCTTCCTTCGTAACGAGACTTCGGAAGCCCTACAGGTTCCGCTTCTGACATGTAGTCTGTACAAAACTCAATAGCTTCTTCTGCAACATACCTTTCAATAATAGATGCTTTGGGACGGTGTGGATTTTTCATATATCCTTTCAAGATCTTCATGTATCGCTCAAACGGGTACATCCACCTAAATAAACGGGGCCGCACAATCTAATCTCCCTCACTAGATGAACAATCAAATGAACCATGATGTCAAAAAATGAAGGTGGAAAATACATCTCCAATTGGCACAAGATAATGGCTGCCTCATTTTCCAAGTCATCCAACTTTTTAGTGTCAATGACCTTGCTACATGTAGCATTAATTGAAGAATAAGCATAACCTAGTAATGGCATGTCTGACTTTTTTAGGCAATATGTCACGAATGGCCACCGATAGTAGTTGTTGCATCAAGACATGACAATCGTGAGACTTTAAGCCAACTAATTTGAGATCTTTCATTGAGACAAGTCTTTTTATATTTGAAGAATAACCCTGTGGCACTTTGACTCCCTGTAGACATTCACAGAAACTTCTTTTCTCTTTTTTTGATAAAATATGACATGCTGGGGGCAAATAAGTCTTCTTATCCCCCACTTTAAGTGGAGCTAACTTCTCTCGTATACCCATCGCAACTAGATCCAGACGAGCATTCACACCATCCTTTGTCTTGCCTTGAATGTTGAGAAGCGTTCCGATTAAACTGTCACACATTTTTCTCCACATGCATCACATCAATACAATGTCTTACATCAAGCTTGCACCAGTATGTAAGATAAAATAAGATCGACCTCTTCTTCCATATTTTCTTCTCAGTAGCCTTCTTCTGGGTCTTCTCATAGATAACATTAGTGTTGTTCACCCTTTCATAAACTTGCTCTCCAGTCAAGGCCACCGGAGCAATTTCATTCTCCGGAAGTCCATTGAAAGCTTTTCTCAATCTACGATAAGGATGATTACGTCGGATAAATCTCCGATGCCCAAGGTAAACCGTCTTCCTTCCATGTTGCAGTTGATGGTAACATGTGCCTTCTTCACATATTGGACATGCTTTATGCCCCTTAACACTATACCCACACAAGTTCCCGTATGCTGGAAAGTCATTGATGGTGCAAAATAACATGGCACGCAATCTGAATGTCTCACGGTAATACTCGTCGATCACATCAACGCCTTCATCCCACAACATTCTAAAGTCTTCAATCAAGGGACTCATATAAACATCAATATCATTTCCTGGCTGTTTAGGACCCGAAATCATCATACTTAACATAATGTATTTGCGCTTCATGCACAACCAAGGAGACAGGTTGTAAATTACCAGGAGAACAGGCCATGAACTATGAATACTACTTAAGTTTCCATATGGATTCATTCCATCGGTAGCAAGTCCAAGCCTGATGTTTCTGGGCTCATTGCCGAAATCCGAAAACAAACTATCAACTCTCTTCCATTGCAAAGAATCGGCCGGATGTCGAAGCTGTCCATCACACTTCCTCTCATCTGCATGCCATCTAATGTTCTTTGCGGCATTTACATTAGCAAACAATCGCTTGAACCGCGGAATCACGGGAAGATACCATAACACCTTCGCAGGAGGACCTTTGGTGACCACATCACAACTAGAATTACCATCCTTCACTTTGTAGCGTGATACCCCACACCTGGGGCACTCATGCATCTCTTCAAACTCTTTCCTGTACAATATGCAATCATTGGGGCAAGCGTGTATTTTCTTATACTCCCTACCCATCGGACACAATATCTTCTTCGCCTCATAGTTTCGAGATGGCAATGTGTTGCCTTTTGGAAGCATGTCTTTCAACAACTCAAGCAATTCGGTAAAGCTTTAATCGCTCCACCCATTTCTCGCCTTCACATTGAACAATCTTAACACCACTGACAACCGTGTGAAATTAGTGCACCCCAGATACAAAGCCACTTCCACATCACTTCACAAAGTATCATACACATGTGCGCGCCGAAAAGACTCTTGCCCAACATCACGGATCATGTCCTCTAGTCCATCGTCCATTTCCACGTCATCAACTTCCTCTCTATCCGACACCCTCGGCCTGTCTAACGATTCACCATGACATATCCATGTTGTATGACTCTTGCAAATCCCCTCACAAATAAGATGATCATGTATCTCCTCAGCTTCTAGTCGTCTCTCATTCAAACAGTTAACACAAGGACAATAAAACCTTCCGTTACCACTATCAAGAGAATTTGTTTTTGCAAACTGTGGAAAATCTTCCACTCCATTCTCATACTCATCACTTGTCCGTCTAGCATTCATCCAACCGCGATCAATGACTAAACCAATAACTTCATACTTAGTCCAACATATTCATCAACCACTTCTTATGACAGGGTATGGCCCTATCCCATTCGAGAAGAAACTTTTTCAACATTCGGTTAACAATTAGTCCTTAACTCTCATGCTCATACTCGACAAAATTTCGGTAGCATTTCCCTTCGGTCTCCGACGTACACGACTTGAACACGATGACATCCACGACGATAAAGTATGCACCCGGAGAACGAAAGGAGTTGTATCAACCCGAACTTTCATCAAGTATATAACATTAGAATCAATGAATAACTATTTTAACTGAATTAAGAAAAAGTTTTTTCCCAAACTGTCCAACTTTGGACAATTCAAGATCCAACACAATGAGCGATACATTAAGCACGTACATGTGTGCTCATTAGTATTGCATCTCAAACGGGAAACTAAGGCTTTACTAATTATGTAGCTTGCATGAAGATGGGGCTTGAAAAGTGAAGAAAATGAGCCAAACAGAGCCCATCACGGCCTAGCTGTGACAGCCATCACGGCCATGATAGAGTAGAGCTGAAAAAGTCAGAACTGGTCACGACCAGCCCGTGATGTCCATCACGGCCGTGACATGCCAACTGAACCAGACCCTCACAGGCAGAACTGATCACGGCCTAGCCGTGATGGTTGTCACGGCCGTGACAGACCAACCAGTGAAGCAACCTGTAAGGCAGAATCCGTCACGGCCTAGCCGTGACAGGCATCACGGCCGTGACGCGTGATACCACCACTATGAAAAATCCAGTCTTGGAGCCATTTCCACTATGGTGGATTAGACACAGATTCACACTTTATAACACTTCACACACAGAACAACACATGCAAGTATATTATATTTAACTTTTCTAAACAAGAAACGAAGAAATGACTAATCTTGCAAATGAGACTGTTTATAATAAGGAAAACGCACCTTTTTTGTGTGGAAGAATGAAGATCTTGAAGGTTTGTTGTGGAGTTGTGAGTGAGTGAGTGAGTGTGAAGGTAGAAATGAGAAACCAGAGAACTGAGAGTGAGTGAGTGAGTGAGAGAGTGAGTGAGTGAGTGAGAGAGTGGGTGTGAAGGTAGAATTGAGATGTGGGAAGAAAGAGAAAGAAAGTGTAATGTGTCTGTGTTGAGAGTAATGAGAGTGAGTTTGAGCGTATTTTTAGGGTTGGTGTCTGTGTTTAGATGTTTTTCCATTTCTGTCATGGCTTTACACTCTTGGAACAAAGGAAAAGGGCGCGTGACATTGGAGGGAATGAAAATAGAAACATAAAAAGGGTTATATTACACATCGGTTATTATAAAACCAATGTGGTTAATTTATATTTCACATCGGTTATCTTGGAACCAATGTGGAAAGATAAAAATTTAAATTCCAATTTTTTTTTTATAATTTTATACATCGGTTATCTTTAAACCGATGTGGTTAATCAATACTTTACACATCGGTTCTAGAAAAACCGATGTTAAAAGATAAAAATTCTAAATTTAAAATTTTTTTGTTTTACTTTTAAACATCGGTTAAATATAACCGATGTGGAAAATATTTATACATCGGTTAAATTCTAAACCGATGTGGAATACTTTGATTTTAATTTCAAAAATGCCACCGCCTCGTTTTACACATCAATTTTACAGAAACCGATGTGGAAACTCCGATGTAAAAAACATATTATACACTAGTGACTATAGTTATTAATTAAGTTTGAGCTCCAATTCTTGGTTGTAGGAGACATGATTCTTACTTCTTCCTTTGCCAAAACTCAATTTGACTTTCTTCGACCACTACTCTTATCATACTATTCTTTGAAATTAATCCTTCTCATACTCGTATAGAAGTTAAGGATAATTTGGTTACTACATATCTAAGTTAATTATTTGGAATAACACAATCCAAATAACATTTATTCTACCAAAACTATTTTCTAATAATAAAGTATCAAACATAAATCAATTATCTATAAACAATATAATTCGATCCCCTATTCAATGTATGTTTGCCATGTGCCGCCTTTCCTATGCAGGAAATGCAATGATGTCTATGGATGCCAAGTGTCAACATTACAGTTTTTATGATTTATTATTAAATTTATTTATAAACTTAACAAATCTTATTTAGTTGCCTAAATCTTATCTTCAATTATCTCATTTTTGAAATTAAATCCGATTGTTTTGTTTCAATCTCTATCCTAATCTATATATAGGACATGTTTATGTTCAATTTCATCGTTTTGGATAGAACATGTTGCTATTTCAAAATAATGTGATTAATATTTTAAATTTAAATATTGGTCCAAATATTGATTACTTACAAATAAAAAAATTATGACTACTTGCAAACCAAAAATTCATTCACTTCAGGAGAGAAAAAAATTGAAGCAATTGGCGTACATGTAAAGAGGTAAGTTTTGAACCAAATTTCATTTAAAAAGAAAAATTTTAAGATCAAAATTCAGACGTACATTGTTGACACGAAAATGAAATTAATGTCCCCCTTAGAGGTTTAACACTATTGAGCTTTGAAACTGGATAATCTTAATTATATTTAAAACTTATATTTTAGAAATAAATGTATGTAAATTGCTATGTGAAAATAAAATGACATGGCTTGATTTAAATTTATATATTGGTTTTCTTGAAGCAAAATTTAATATTGGTGGAAATTTTGATTCCTTGCAAACCAAAAAATTAGGACTACTTGCAAAGTAATGTTTTTTATTTATTTATAATTTATCATTTAATTTGTATCCACATTTAACATGTTATTTGTCATCATTTATCTATAAACAATACAATTCTATCCCATATTCAATGTATGTTTGTCATGTGTCACATTCCCTATACAGGAAATGCAACGATGTCTAATGGATGCCAGGTGTCAACATTACAGTTTTTATGATTTATTATTAAATTTATTTATAAACTTAACAAATCTTATTTAGTTGCCTAAATCTTATCTACAATTATCTAATTTTTGAAATTAGTTCTGGTTGTTTTGTTTCAATCTCTATCCTAATTTATATATAGGACATCTATATCTATAAACAATACAATTCTATCCCCTATTCAATGTATGTTTGCCATGTGTCGCCTTCCCTATGCAGGAAATGCAACGATGTCTATGGATGCCAAGTGTTAACATTACAGTTTTTATGATTTATTATTAAATTTATTTATAAACTTAACAAATCTTATTTAGTTGCCTAAATCTTATCTACAATTATCTAATTTTTGAAATTAGATCTGGTTGTTTTGTTTCAATCTCTATCCTAATATGATTAATATTTTAAATTTAAATATTGGTTCAAATATTGATTACTTACAAATCAAAAAATTATGACTACTTGCAAACCAAAAATTCATTCACTTCAAGAGAGAAAAAAATTGAGGCAATTGCCGTACATCTAAAGAGGTAAGTTTTGAACCAAATTTCATTTAAAGAGGAAAATTTTAAGGTCAAAATTCAGACGTACATTGTTGACACGAAAATGAAATGAATGCCACCTTAGAGGTTTAACACTATTGAGCTTTGAAACTGGATAAGCTTAATTACATTTAAAACTTATATTTTAGAAATAATTGTATGTAAATTGCTATGTGAAAATAAAATGATATGGCTTGATTTAAATTTAAACATTGGTTTTCTTGAAGCAAAATTTAATATTGGTTGAAATTTTGATTCCTTGCAAACCAAAAAATTAGGACTACTTGCAAAGTAATGTTTTTTTTTTTTACAATTTATCATTTGATTTGTATCCACATTCAACATGTTACTTCTCATCATTCATGCTAATCGTTACTATTTATATTTCTTATAGAGACAAACAGTAAGGAAAATATTGGCGTTGGAAGAGTAAACAAGAGGAATTTTGGGAGCAATGACTATAGGAATAAATAATCATTGTCTCTATTACCAACTCCTGATTCAAATGGTGAGAAAAATGATGATGTTGAACCATTGTCTCATTTTTTTTTACTAATGATTTTATAAGAAATAAATTCACAAATCATTAGATTCGCATATATTTTCTCTGTTTTTTTTTTTTGTAACATTTTCTGTGTTTTTTTACTAACGCAATATGACATATGAAGGTGGCACAAATGAAAGTACAAATGAAGGACAAAGGATTAGTGCTATCACATACATAAATATTTATTTATAATTTGTGAATATTTTGTACTAAACTATATAATTGATAGGTTCAAATTCGAAAGTTATCTTATAATACTACATTATCAATATATAACTTTATTTAAAAAATTATAATATAAAAGTTATTAATCAAATAATTTAAAATCCATTCCTAATTTACCCCGTGCGAGCACGGGATCAAATTCTAAATACAAACAAACTCATAATCAAAACCCAATTTACAAAAGTCACTTCATCGATAACTCGATTCTACAAATAGCTCCCCAAACGTACCATAACATGGCGCACTAGATAGGAGCTGCAAATACCACCCATCATATTTTTCTTGTGATATAAGTTTTTATTTTTTAATTGCATGGTACTAAGTTTATGAAAAACTTTATTCTACAATTTTGTGGTCATGCATGACCTTTGATTCCAGTAAATTAATCGCCTTCAAATTCCTTAATTTACTGGTTCTTTTTTCCGATATGTCCAAACACAGTTCCATATGAACTTTAATCTTTAATAAAATAATGACACTTGAAGTTTGAGTCAAACAAAATAAAAAGTATCGGATCTCTTAGAGGCAGAAGTAGCACACTAATTAACTTAACTACGATATTGTGCCTCAATGTGAGCATATTTTATTTATAGTGCGGGAATTTAAATCTCACTAGCAATATCATGTGGCTTAGACAAGAGATTAATCCCATACTCAAAATTTGTGGTGGCAACTTCTAAGACAATAAAACAAAGAATATCACAATTGACTCAGTTGATTCCCTTAAAAGACCTGGAATAACTAGTGATTGCCTGCTCAGCATCTTAATTAACTAAGTTGCTTAAACTATCTAGCGAAACAATATAGGTTCCAGAGTTTCTTGTTCATGTATGTACTGAAAATACTATCGAAAAGGATGCAATTACAATCTGAATTAGTTTTATACATTTAGGGGGTTAAGTAAAACTAAAATAACCCAAAAGATCAGTTACAAACTATACACATTAACCAACAACCATTGCATTGGTTATGGTTGACTAAGTGGATTGCAATTGCCACTACATCATTGACAAAGAAGAAAAGGGAACTAGATCATTAGCTAACTTCTCTATAGTTACGAACCAAACCTTCTGGCTCTAATGGTGCTAATATGGTTACAATGATTTCCGGCACTGGTAACATGGGAGGTTGAGATGAACTAGTACTCTGCCTGCTACACCCAACAATCTTTTCACATGTCTCAATAAGGCAGTGTCTGCACTTGGGGCAAGATGAGTGTGAACCTAGCCATTTATCAATGCACCTTACATGAAAACCATGATTGCATTTGGGCAAAATACGCACCCTATCACCATCAGTGAAATCTGATAGGCATATCACACACTCAGTGTCCAAACTTGGCAGGTTTATCTCAGTTGAGTAACTTACTATAGGGAAAGTCTTGATAGCTTTCTTCTTTAGTCCTGTGTTGGCTGCTCTAGCTGGAGGGTTGCTAGCTGATAAGTGATCACTAGCAACTAAATTGGAACACCTTAATGCACACCTTATGATGGTGTTCAACCCCAATGAGCAGATTAGAGCACACAATAGGACTGAGAGTACCATGACAACATTTGCATCAAAGTTACCTTTTCCAAGATATGATTCTGTTGAGGTGTTGCTGTTTGTAGAAGCTGGGGGGTTGGCTGATTCAAGTGAGGTGTGAAGGAGTAGCCTTCTTGAGTGGAAGTCCTCAAGAAGGTCATGGAGGAGGGGTGAAGTGAAGGAAGTAGTAGCATACATTTTTGTTGGAGGTATTGAATACTGATGAGTTAGTTAGAGTTTCTTGTGGGTGGTTGCCTCAGGGGATTATATATAGGGGGATGTTCACATGGTTGGACTTGGGGTCTGGCTTTTATTAGAGTAATGTATAAAACTATTATTAATTTTGGGACTAGTTTCCTAGTAGGTAGAATATTCTTCAGTCTCGAGGGTTGTGGTTATATCTATGAAGCAATAGTACTTCATAATGTATCTGTGTTAGATGTGTTGGTATTTAGATATAATATCTGATGTAAATGGCATATTCTACGAACATATTTGATAAATGTTATTTTATTTTCTCCACTTTTCTCTCAATTATTGTGTTTTTTATATATAAGATTTTTTGAGGCTTTCATACATATATATTTTAATGTTTTATAAAATTATATCTATATATTACCATACCTATATTTAATTTTTTTTAACAAAAACCGTATTCTCTTATGGTACCCATGTTGTATTCAACAACCCATGTTTTCCGGTTGTGTTATTTTGACAATCAGAATACGACAATTCAATGGACAACTCCACTGTACAGTGACGTTTTCATAATTTTGACCATTGTGCATTAGCATTTTCGTAATTTTGACCATTGTGCAATGACATTTTCGTAATTTTGACTTTTAAAAAAAAAATTTATAAAGAAAACTTTTTTGAGTACTAACATTTTTTGTTAATTACGTGCAAATATTTGGTTAATTCAGTTCATTATATGGTTAATGGGTCATCCTGAAGCTACAATCATTTTTCACAACCATGTAAATATTTGGTTAATCATGTGCAAATATTTGGTTAATTTTGTAGCACCCCCCTTGGGCATTACTTCATAATACGTGCAGAAATAAATTAAAAATTCTATTTGCTGGTTGCTTTCTAAAAATTTATCTATTATAAGACAGAAAACTCGGTGTAAAAAATTTTCTTTAACGGAAAGCTCTAGAAATATGATACACAAATTAAAGTAATGAAGTCATATTGAATATCTTTATACATTCATAACAAGGTTACCACGACATACACTGTTTTCTCAAAGAGTCTCATTTTCAATAGAGAAAATTATAACAAAGACTTACAATCTCACAGTTACCCTTTTAATTATACAACTCAACCAAAATTCCTAAGCTGGTCACTCTACAAGACAGTTGTTTGAAATACCCTCGTGACATTCCCACTAACGAATACTTCTTCAAGCATCTAGAAGTTAAGTCCTCGAATGACTTGGTGAATTCCTTCGCTTCATCCGTACTAGTGTACCAAAGTACTACCGTAGTCTAGAATAAACCCGATATATTTGTAAGGGTGAGATGCCAATATATGGATTTAACACAATAACTACATGCGCGACACAAAAGAAAACATATATACATACATACATATATATATATATATATATATATATATATATATATATATATATATATATATATATATATATATATATAAACAAGTAGTCTATCACTGGGTTTCATACCCGATCACCGTGTTTTGAAAACAAATGCATGAACACTTCAACTTTCAACGTCTAACTTTTCACTTAATCTCCGGAGATCCCAACACCGTGTAAATGAGTTGATCAAGCCCGATTGCCAGGTATATTAGGCATAACGTGGCATGGAATACCATACATAACAACGTAGCACGAAATACCTTATTTATCAAGGCACCATACATAACAACATAGCATGGAATACCTTATTTATTAAGGCACCATACATAACAACGTAGCACGAATACCTTATTTATTAAGGCACCACACATAACAACGTAGCACGAATACCTTATCTTTAAGGCACCATACATAAGAACGTGGGCACGTCTGCCAATGGATGCATATAAAACATTTTGTTCTCGTCATTTTTCTTTGTGTTCATTTTTATTTTGTTGAAGCTCAATATGGCTTACGACTATTCGTAATTTTCAATGTGTTAGATTTCTCAACGTTAACACAAGACACGGAGTCCGAATGCTCAATCACAAAACCTTAGACCTTGCAATCATTCTTAGGTTCATGGTGATAGAAAACAATATTCACCATTAACAACGTTCATTACAACGTGAATAGGACACAAAGTCCATAACAACATAACACAGATCAAAGATCTTCGTGTTTTTATTTCAGAATGCCAGTATCACGACGTCTCAGATACTAGGTTTACTTTTCAACGTTAACACCGTTTTCGTTCTGTTAAACACAAAATAAAAAAAAACTTCCGAAACTTATCCAATTTGTCGGAAATACCGTCATTGAGTAAAACTTGATTATGAAAAATCATTTCAAAATTGGAATTTCATTTGTAAAATCATCAATTACTTGAAATAATTTCCTGAAAATTTTATGTTTCAAAAAGGGAGTCACTTGAGGCTCAGTCTTGGTTTAAAACATGTACTGCCATTTTAGAATTTCTTGTCGTCGATATTTTTCCAAATTACCGTCGTTTAGCATTTTTAAAGTCATTTAAGCCAATTCTTAAACTTTTCCACATAAATATTTTTATAAAATCATAATTAAGTTATTTTCGAAGATTAATTTCATAAAATAACTTTTTATAATTTTACGGAATTTCTTAAGTAAAAATTAGCAGTACAAAAATAATTTCACGGTTATGTCCTCACTGTGACTCATAGTTCACTCTTACACTGATAAATCATTAAAATAATAATATTTTCCAACATTTCTTATTTTTTCCAAATAATATTTTCCATCAATATTATATTCCAATATTTCACCGTTAAACATTGAATATAATTTATAAAGCTTCTTAAAGCTTTTATCTGGTTAATTGATTGGGCACTGATCACCGTCAGGCTTCTCAAACAACATTCAATAACAACATCATAGCAATATTCCCAGGTAGATCATGCATCACAACTTTATAATGTATAACTGCAAATAAATAATTAAATGGAGATAAACACACAGATAAAAATAATACAACTTGAACCAAATTAAACAAACAACACAACCACTGATAAATAATACAGACCACACACTAATCAGATACAGTTATTGGGAAAAATCCCTCAGGTAAGCTCCCCTTACCTCTTGAAGATTCAAGCTTTGGTTTCACAACGGCTTTCCGATTCGAATCCGATTTCCTCCGTGCAACGCAGGATAATCTACTAAGATTTGTCCTTCAACAAATTACAACAAATAAATCATAAATCTAACAACTAGAAACACCTATTTCCTATAGATGAGGTTCGGCCATCTCTAATTAAATTGGCTAGACATGTTAAAATTTTGCAAGCTTTTGGATTAAGGATCCTAAGATTAAGAATCAAAACACAACAAGTGAAACAAATTAATCCTCTAACTCCACAAAGAGTGAGGTTTCGGCCATGATATGAAAATTAGGTTAGATAATTTATTTTGATACAACACTTTGGATCCAACATATACATGATATGGAAAGGTAAAATCCAAGTTCACTTGCAAAAGAAAATGAACAAAATCTCCTCCATCCAATAAGCAAGGTTTCGGCCATGAAGTGAAAAGTGGGGAGGAAATTTTGGTTTGATTCAAGCTCTTGGATTATGATTATATATGTGATAATAAGAACATATAAATTGGTCTCATATTTTTAGGATTTTTCTATGATTTTCTAGAAAATTTCAAAGTTTATAGATCTAGGAATTGAAAATGATGAACATGGATGAACAAGACATTGAATCATGAAATTTCTTGAAGAACATGGTGATAATCAAGTGAGAAGAGTATGATATACCTATTCAAAATGAAAAATTAGCAAGGAATCAAGCACTTCCTTCACAAATTAAGATTATGTAACTTAAGCTTTTTAAGAGAAAATGGTGAAACTTGGTGAAGATGAAGAACATTGCCTTTTATAGAAATGGAGTGGCTCATGGAGGAGGCTTGGGCCGTGGGGTTTAAGGGTTAAAAGGGTCCAAGACTTAATTTTCTAGGGACAAAATTGTAATCTTGTACAATGGCAAACTTGTGATTAAAACCAATATGAAGGACATAATTGTAAAATCCCTAAAAAGCCATCATGACTAATGTGAGTCATCTATATGACTCACCCTTATGAGTCATCACTTGTCATCATCCATTGAATGTCGGATTTTGTCTTTGCACGTCCGTTCTCGATTCCGTCGATTACCCGATTTAGGTTTTTACGCTCGAATCGAGTATAATAACCTATTTATTTTGGAAATTTTCAAAATAACCTATATCGTTGGAAAATCCATAGAAACCCAAAGTATTTCGTTCACGAGTCAAAATTAGGTCTTCTGATCAGTATAGATATACTGTCAATAAAATTCACAGACCGGATTTCACCTGACTTTTCAATCTAAATTTTAATCGCAACTCTCTACCGTTAAGTAGAGTGTAAATAAGGTTTCGGTTTAATTAAAATAATTTTCTAAGTCTCAGATAAAAATATAAATGTAATTATATAAATTTTTGTAATTAGAAAACAAAAACTCGGGGTGTTACAAATTCAGTTAATTATATGGTTAATGGGTCATCTTGAAGCTTACAATCATTTTCTACAAACATGTAAATATTTGGTTAATCACGTGCAAATATTTGATTAATGTAGTTCAATATATGATTAATTACGTGCAAATATTTCTACCTTACTTGATTGTGGAAAACTATTATAACCTTTAGGATAACCCATTAACTATATAATGAACTTAATTAACCAAATATTTATACGTGATTAACCAAATATTTATAACTAATTAACCAAAATGTTAATACTAAAAAAAGTTAAATATTTAAAAAAAACCGATTTTTTTTAAAAAGAAGACCAAATCATTGTTCACGTATACCATTATCGCGTATAGTTCTCGAATTAAGTGTAAAAAAAAATTCTGCATGTTTTATTGGTGCATCATGTGATCATGGGATCAGCTGGAGGGGTTTTATCTTTGTTTTTTTTTTTTTCGTTGGAGATAGATCTCTAAAGCATATGGATTTTGAATATAAATTTTAGATATCGTATATGATATAATATATATTTATCTTTATTTTTTATTTATTTTTTATATTCTTTATATACATACTTCTTAAAAATACATAAAAAAAAATAAAATCAAATGATATCCCATATACAAAAAATTTCCTCCACTCCATTCCGTGAACCTTTTAGAATTGGCTTTCTAATCAAGATGGGGTCCATTCAATTCCACTTTACACATTGCAGGATGTGCCAGGTGGCAGCTTGGTTTTATATTAACATACTACTTTTAGTTTGTAATATCTTTCATTCAAAGTTTTTTTTTTAAATCGCTTTTTGATTTCATTATGTTTTATTATAAAAGACATAAATAAAATAATAAATAATAAAACCATTCTTAATAAATAAATATTATAAAATAGAGGAAATATATAAAGATAGGGACCCATAAGCACAAGAAGGAGCTGTGAAGCTTCCTAACAGAGGTGACTAGAAAGTTGAGAATTTACCGAAACAAGTAAAAATAAATAAAAATTGAGAATTTAGGACAGTTTAGTTTATCTTTATTTTCATTTCTTGATTTTAAAGATAATTATAATTAAAATAATTATAAAAGTATCTCGTTGTTTTTATTTTATTTCTTATTTTTAAATATTTATATAGAAAATATTGAAAACAATTTTTTATTTGTTTTCACGATCTCATGTACAAATCTTTGAAAATAAAAAACAGATGAAAACAAGATAATATTTTTATAATTATTTTAGTTGTAATTATCTTTAAAATTAGAAAATAAAAACATGAAACTAGAAACAAACCAAAGAAACCCTTATGCTTTGATTTGTGTGTCCCCCATATTTGGGGTCCCAATGAAAAGGATGAGCCAAGTGACCTCATCCGTACTTACCAGGAGGAAAGTGTTCAGCAAAATGTTTTTTTTCTCCCTGTTTACACCTTCCCTTTGGGTGAACCTCAATGCAACCGACAGGGTGCTCTTTCAATACAACAAATATAAGTTCTGAAATTGAACATCATTTTTCGAATAGTATTGGGATTATACCCTGCTTTTTACATAACAAAAGTAAAAAACAAGGAAAGCAAATTCGTTGTTTCGATGTGGATTATCATTTGAGAATCTCCTATCAACTCTAATCAAAATTATGGAAACTATTTTAGTTGATAGTCTTATCTCTTGCCTATGCTTGTAATGTTTTTTTTTTTTTGGGTGCACTCCTGTGCTTGTAATGTTAGTGGCCTATCATATTATATATGTTTAGATCCAAGATGGACCCATATCCTTTCCGGCACAAGAAATTGTTTTACGATCTTTATATATATATATATATATATATATATATATATATATATATATATACTAATAGTTAGATCACAATCTCTTGGACCTTCAATTTGTGGCTCCTGAATAAAGCAAATGATAAAAATTAATCAAATAGGCAAATGTTTAAGCCAAATTTGATCGCAATCTTATTCCATTTGTCCATATGTACTTTCTGGATTAAAAAGAGGATAATGGATAATGAGGGCGGAAAGTACTTATGTTCAAGGGGATGGAAATATTGCAACTGACTGTATGCGGAAAGTACTTTTTTAGTTAACTTGCTTTTGAGTAAACAAGAAATCTTAGATTCGTATAATATTTCCTAGCGGAATGCTATCATTCCCTCACATATGCCAAATTTATATATATATATATATATATATTACTCATAATAATTTCATGAATGAATAGCTTTTTCCCATGGCACATCCACCCGCTGATTCTTAAATTTCCAAATATACTTGAGTTAGGATGCATGTGATACAAATCTACTGTTCCAAAAAATTGTATCTTGATTGGAACAGGACAAGATGGACAGCTGATCTCCATCTGGGTATGTGCATGATGCACACTGTTAAATTAGTCATTAATATATGACTAAAATATCCAATTAGATCTGATTAGAATCGATTGATATATGTTTACATACTATACAGTCTTGTAGGACATACCATGTGTCAGTAAGGCACAACCATGTCTTCAATTTTGAAGACTATCTTCTAGACTTGAGAGAAGCTCGATTATTCCACTTTGAGATGGTATATTACAACTTCATCCATCATATTTTTTCATGAAGATGTAAATGTTGATGCACTCTTTGCCATATACCCAGAAGAAATAATAAAATCTGCGACTGGCCTTCAAATATGACGTGGCAAGCATGTGCATGGACATCCTCTCTGCCTCGGAGATGTAGTTACGGGTAATATGAAACGTGTCGGTTAACTGATTGGGGTGCTACATTACCCGTAATCATGGGTAACTTTTTGGGTACGTTATGGTGGTGTTTGGAAGAGCTTATTTAAGCTCTTTTTGACTTATCTGATGACATAAGCTCTTATGTAGTGTGTTTGGTAGAGCTTATAAAAATAACTTATGTCATCCCATAAGGAGTTTTTGACTTATTTTCATAAGTCACTGGGAGAAGCTTATGGAATTATCATAAGAGCTTATGCACTAAACACCCTCTCCATATTTTTCACTATTGGAATCCTCTCATGCCCCTTTCTTTCTTTCTTTTTTCTTTAAGCACTTATGGTATAAGCTCTCGTGCGATAAGATCTTATGTAATAAGCTCTTAATTAAGTTGTTTACCCAAACGCACCCAATGTACCTTTACTTGCTAATAATTGCTACGGGCAGACTGCACCAATATTTCCTCACTTTACTTGCATAACATGGTATTGCTGGATGGTTTCTGAGAGAGACATCGGGTTTTGAGTGATAAGGGGAAGGTATGAGATCAACTTCATTCCGTTAACATAATAAATACTAATAATCTAATATTTGATTATAAAAAAAATCTAATATTTACTTATAAAAAAAATGGTACCGTGTGGATATGACCAAAAATCAATAAAGAAATATTAAAACAAAAGGTATCAAAATATCATATATAATAAATATACGTGTCATATGAGTTTTAATCCTCAAGCTTAATTGTTAAAAAATGGCTATCTTTGAGTTTTCTGAAATGTTTTGAAAACTAAAAAAAAAGTATTTTTTTTTTCCAAGCACATAAGCACTTGTACTTTCAACTTCCATCTAACTCCAAATTATTTACCAATTTCAGATGAGAAAGTAAGAAGTTAATGCATATTAAGTTAATTATAAATATGTTTGAGTAATTTATATTATGTTAAGTTAATTGATATGCAATGTTGGAATAAAATTTTTTACATTATCAACCAATCAGAAACATAGTATGAATGATTTTTAAGGTAATTATGATAAGAGTAAAATATTTTTGATGATATGTAAATTTATTATTAGTTGACAGTATAAAAAAATTTTATACTAAAAGTGCATACGAGTAAAATTCTAATTATATATCAAATTTGTTTTATATAATTTTTTATAACAAAATTCGTTTTATATAATTTGCTTCTGTAGGTTGATTAAACTTTTATTATTATTATTATTATTATTATTATTATTATTATTATTATTATTATTATTTGGTCGTGACCCCCTCACGTTAAATTCCTGGCTCCACCCCTGACCCTAATTAGTAAGGATAGTCGGTAGAAGAGATCCACGGTAGATTGGCTCTTGACTATCGGCATAACTGATGAGTGTGATTTCACCTCATATTCCATTGTCATTTTGCATGCATTTTCATATAGCTTAGGCATTTTTAATTTGATTTTTTGTTAGTTTTTACCTTGGAACTGGTAAGGTGGTTTTTGTGGTGTTGTTTTGCAGAAATTAAGGATAAAATGCTCAAGATCAACCATGATGGAGCTTGGATGAAGATGGGGCTTGAAAAGTGAAGAAAATGAGCCAAGCAGAGCCCATCACGGCCATGATCGAGAAAAACTGAAAAGAAAGAAGGCAAAAGTCAGAACCGGTCACGGCCTAACCGTGATGCCCATCACGGCTGTGACCTGTCAGCTGAGCCAGACCCCCACAAGTCAGAATCTGTCACGGCCTAGCCGTGATGAGCATCACGGCCGTGACAGACCAATTACTGAAGAAGCACCCAAGGCAGAAGCCGTCACGGCCTGGCCGTGATGGCCGACCGTGACGCGTGTTACTTAGATCAGAAGCAACTGATTTGGACCAGAATTTGTGTTTGAATGGGATTCAAACTTCCCAAATCTATAAATAAGGCTTCTGGGTAGAGGAATAGGAGAGACTTTTTGGCTGCTACTCTTAGACTATTATTTAGGATCTCTCTTCTTCTTCTCCTTCTTCTCTTAGTTTTATTTTCATGTTATTTGTAACCAAGCTTGTCATCTCCATGGCAAGGCTTGAGTAGTAGTTTAATTTCTAGGGACTGGGGCTATGCCCAAGGTTGTTTTATGTTGTTAATTTAATGTTATATCTTTGTTAATTGCGATTTTGCTTTAGATATGATTTCTAGTGTTTTCAATTACTCGTAAATTTGGTGGCCACTTGTTTGTGTGTCATAGACATTCTAAGGAGGAACCTAGCGGTGAACTTAGGTGTCGGATCTATAGAATCAGGCTTAGGACTGAAATCACGAGAGTTAGAAGCCGTCCTTCGAGGATTAAAGAATTGTCACAAAACGCAAAGGGTCCAATCTAAATTCGACTACCACGAGAGTAGGGGTTGGTTTAATTGGGCACGGTTTTTATAACCCGAGAGGGAGCTTAAACTATTTGAGGATAAATTCGCCTTCAAGGCGATTTCGATAATTAACAAAGGGTTAATCGATTTAGCAACGTAAACGATCTTGTTGGCAACCCAAATCCCTAGGAATCCATTTAGATCTGAAAAACCATAAACTGTTTACTTTCTGTTTTATTTGATTCTGATTTTAAGTTATCTCTTAATTCAAATATCAAATCCTTTTTAAAATCTTTTTATACAGTCCAGTTTTATCATTTAACAATTAGTTGCGATTTGAGATCATGGTCTTTGTGGGATCGATATCTTTTTATTACTTGGCGACGAATCCGGTACACTTGCCGGATCGCACGTGCACTCGCACGGAGCACACATCAATAACTATCTCTAAGTGTGTGTTGGGATGAGCGTTTGATAAACATGATTCTGAATGAAAATGATTTTGTAGAATTGATTTTGGTTAAAAATATATAGTAAAAAATGAAGTGATTTATGTTTGGATACATTCATAGAAAAAATGATTTTTATCAATTCATGTTGTTTGGATAAAAAAAAATTGGGTGTATAATTACTAGAAAGGATTTATAATTGCTTTTGGGTGTATATATATATATACTAAAAAACAAATTGCATTATGTATAAGCCCTTTTTCCTACCAAAATCCCTTTTATTTTTCATTTTTCCTAACCAGGTCCATTTTTAATCAACAGACTTCCCGAAATGCTCCTATAGCGGTACACAACTAGTTGAACTTAAGGAGAAAAGTGTACACCTTTTTCCTTCTTTTTCTCTCTGTTTTTGTTTTTGTTTTTGTTTTTATTTTTATTAGATTTTTAACAAAACAAAAATACATATTAAAAGATAAAATTAAAAATTTAAAAGAAAAGACGACAAATTTGGGTATCAACAAGTGACAAATATTTTTATGGTTTTTATATTTTTATAATTATTTGGGTTTTTCTAGCAAACAAACATAAAAGATCAAATACTTTTGTGATTTTTTAATTTAAGTTTTTTTTTTGGGATTTTTCATAAATTTAGGGAAAAGATAAAAGGGACCCGATCAAAATGGGGTGTTCGCATCATGACATTTATTCCATTCAACTTATCAATGACACTCTTGTCATTTTCTTCCCAAGCAGTACAACAATCTTCCTCTCCATTAAAAGACACTAGCATTCTCACATCTTCTTCTTGTATTTCATGACATCTAGGAGGGATTCCTCCCCTCTTCTGGACATTAGTCATGACATACAAACAAAAAGATATGAGACCGCCGGCCTCTTGTATGCTCTAGAAATGTGGCTCATAAGTCATAAGAGAGCTCCAAAATGAAGAATACAGAGAAGGAGAGGAGTTTATAAAATTTGTAGTGTGAAGGATAAGAACACAAATGATAGTTATTTATAGGAGAGTTTGGTTCAATAGATCAGTGAGTTGGTTCAATAGATATTAAGGCAGAATTGATTATGAACAATTTTTTATGCTTTGAAGGCTGAATATCGCCTGGTTGTTTGTGCAGGGTTTTATTGTACGTTCATGAACTGTGGCACCTCGATGGCTTTGTTTTTAATACATTGGTAAGATAGCATTTTCTCAAGCAGACGCTATTATAGACATTATTTTAATAATGCTTGTATGAGGAAATGTTATTTCTCTAAATTTAAATTGCGTTTCTCCGTAAACATGCTATTATATTGTGAGTGCATTTTTTTTTAAAAATGGAATGAAGTAAACATAGTGTTTCTTTAGTAAAACACTATTAAAAGCGTATCTTTTAATTGTGTTTACTTACTTATACACTATTAAATACCTTCACACATTTTTTTAAAGCGGTGCCTCCCGAAATTGTTATTAAGTGTACGCTATTAAAAATCGAATCCGATGTAATGCATTAATTTATTAACCAATGCTCTAAGGACACTGATTAGTATGACCCTTTATCAATTAATGAAACAATGTATTTCGCGAGAAGTGAGAACTTTAATAAAAATACCAAAACAAAATCTTAATGACCTTCATCCTTAAAATAATATAAGGAGTTGATGGCAGGAATTGCGATTAAGTATAGAGTGTGTTTGTTTCAAGTATTGTAACATTATTCCTAGGGAAAGTGAAGGAGGGAGTACAACATTCTCATGTTTGTTTCAAATATTAAAAAAATATTCTCAGGTACTTTTTATTCCCATAAATGTTATTTGTGCATGATGTGTTTACTTCTTATTCACATCTTAAAGGGTGACAATCTAACATTCTCATGAGAATAAAAGTCAACTACGTATAACTTCTCACTCCCACCTCATTTTACAATATTAATTTATATTATTAAATTATAAATTAAATAAATTATAAAAACATTCCTAGGAATTTAAAATACTTACCAAGTTAGTAGGAATAGCATTCCTGGTAATAATATTCCCAGGAATATTATTCCCGAAAATGTGATTTTATACCTTGAAACAAACACACCCTAGGTATTTACGTAGTTAAGATAAATAAATATTATTAAAATAAGTTTGTTTTATTTTTTGAACCAAAAAATAAATAAGTTTGTTATTTAATTAATAAAAGTGATATAAGATGATAAGGGTAAAAGTATATGTATAGACTTATAAAACAAAGTGCATAACTTTTTTTTTTTATTCTGTCAAGTAATTAGTATACATAGGGATTGAAATATTTGACCACGTGCCTTATTAGTTTGGTTCAAGGGGAGGTTATTAGTAGGTCTTACATGAAGGAGGGGGACTACGATAAAGGATGTGAGGAAGAAGAATACCCACGAATCTAGATTCAATTTATTCCAAAATTCATGCTCAACACCTTACAATAAGCAACCACTCAAAGAAAAAAGAAAGAAAAGGAAGAAAGGGTACTGAAGAAATTAAATGGTGATTGAGCCTTATATGTAACATCCCGATTTTCGCTGTTTTGTAATATCGGTAATAAATATATAAATATATATTTTTATCCGAGACTTAGAAAATGATTTTGGATAAACCAAGGTCATTTTCTTGTTATACTTATTTTCATAAGGTTACGGGGAAGTTTTTGGTTGAAAATTCAGACGGAAGCCGGTCTGCCGTTTTTACGTGTTTTCTTTGTGAAAAGTTTACTGCTCAGAAAACCTAATTTTAACTCGTGAACGAGATGAAAAATGTTTTTATTGTATTTACTACGATACTGGAAGTTTTGAAAAATTTAGCGTAAAAATTAAAATATTATATTTGTTGCAGGCGTATACGTCGAGATTATCTCTAGGAAAATCCTACGCCAGATGAACCCGGAGTCGGCAACGGAGATGAGATAATGGATTTGACCGACTTGACGAGCATTTATGACGAGCTTATCTGAGTCATAATGGCCATAATGGCGCATTTATGGCAAAGGGAATTTTTGCTATGAAATGACCATTTTACCCTTGTCTTTTTATGACAATTAAGCCATGCCATTGGAAAATTTGACCAAATCCAACCCAAAACTCACGACTCTTTCCTCCATTCAAATCACTTGGACATCACTTTTCCTAAGTCATAAATGACATTTATGTTAAGTGGATGAGTTATAAGGCAAAGTCATTCTCTCATCAATCACCCGAAACTGCCACGAAATTATGACCAGTTTATGATTTGAATCTCGTAAAACTTTCAACATGAAAGTTGTTCATCTTTCTCTCTTCTTTCCAACGACATAAAGGTCATCCAAAACGGATAAGTATGTTGAGATATATACCCAAATTACTAAAACTGTTCTAAACCCTCATCATGTTCATCTTCTTCTCCAATGTTCTCAAATCTTCTCCAACACTACAAAAAAACAATTGTTTAGCGACCGTACTTTTCGGTCGCTAAACCATGTAAATCGGTCGCTATTTGTTTTAGCGACCGAATCAGAGACCGATTTATGATGGTAGCTGAATACCTGGTCGCTAAAGTTTTAGCTACCGAATTATTATTTCGGTCGCTAACTAGCGACCGTAAATTCGGTCGCTATAAAATAATAATCGGTCGCTATTAGGTTGGTCGCATTTTTTGGGTAACCATTTTTAGCGACCGATAATCGGTTGCTAATTCGGTCGCTAATTTTGGTTACTGTTAACCTATATTAGCGACGGATTTTCGGTCGCTATACATCATCTGGAAATCTTAAATAAAGTTTAGCGACCGAATTATTGGTTTCTAATTCGGTCGCTAAACTGGTTATTATTAATTTTTTTTTAATTTTAATTTTTATAATAATTTTTTTTCTGATTTTCTTTAAACGTTAAAAAAATTACTAATAAAACACACCAAATAACTTATGAAATATACAATCATAAAAAATAATAAATATATATAAAAATAATAATCCAAAATGTCGTACAAGAATCGTTTAAAGTAAAAAATATGGAGAGAAAAAATCAGTCATGATGAGGGGGTGATGGAGGAATCCAATCATCCTCAGCGTCCGTACCACCGACGTCTCGCTGGCCGATCGTCCTCTGCGCAGAGCAGCGACATCGATGGCGGCGGCGGAAGCGGAGGAGCGGCAGCGGCGCGCGCACAACCGCCGTCGAGCATCATCCCGAGCAACTGAGTCTGGATCCTCATCTGCTCCAACACCAGCCGCAATGTCCGCCCTCGCTCGATGCTCGCCGCATCAGCCGCTTGGTGTGCCCGAGTCAATCAGGTGCAATCTGGTCCGCCATCTCGCCGCTCTCTCTCGCTCTTCTCCCGAAGCTCCGCGTTCAGCTGCGTGATGGTGTCCTGCATTTGGTGGAACTGCTCCCGAGGGACGGTATCGGCGCGCAAGGAGAAGAGCGGCTTGCGGGCGATGAAGCGATGAACTTCGGCTCCCAGTGTCCGAGGCCATACACGTGCCCCTTCTTGTTCCCCCCCGACGACCTCCAAATAAATGGCATTATCGTCGACGGAGACAGGAGAGCAGCAGCCCATCACCAATCAAAGCCTCATCTTGTGACTGTGAGGCACGTGATATGGCATCGTCCTTCTTCTCGTTGAAGCCCGCCTACAAAGTATAGTTGAATAGATTTAGTTAAAATAATTATATCCAATATTAACAAATCATTTATAATAAATTACAAGTAAACACTAAATTATTTTTTTGCTTAAACATAGTTACGGGCCTTGTCGTTGACCCATGTCCCCGACTTCAACTTCTTCGTCCTCTCCACCAACTCCATAGCAGTCGGGGCCCGTTGTTTCTGTGCTTTCTGCACAGAATAATATAATATTAAATTCATAAGAATAATTAAAAATGAAAACTAATTAATTAAATAGTATATTAAGTCAAAAGTTTAATGTATTACCAGCTCGTCGTAGTGGGCGGCGGCTGATTTAGACCCACCGGTCCAAGCACATGCGCCACCATCAGAAGCTCGATACGCCGAGCCGTGGCCCCGGATCTCCTGGAACTTCTCGGTAGCCCAAGATCTTGGTCTAGCTGCCTCATGATCTCAGGATCCACCCACCTCCCCTTATTCTGCCCCTTCCTCAGCTTGTTCATCAGATTCTTCATAACCAGTGAGCCTTTATGCTCAAATATGTCCCTGACGAGAGCCTCTAAAGCTAAGTCCCACCTATACTCTTTCTGCAACTTACAGTTGTTAGGAAATTCGTGTGTAAATATATATAATGTAAATTTAATTTAAAAAACTTAATAAACTGTTACCTTAAACTCTAGAAACAACTGATCCCTATGGCCCAGTGGGATGGCCTTCCATGTAGGCCATGGACCATCAAACTTGCGTCGCAGGATCTTCGAGATCGAATCAGAAGGGCCCTTCATGCGTAAAAGTGAGCAAAATTAGAGCATTAATAAATGTTATAATTAAATTTTAAAAACAAGTAAATAGAAATTAACGATACTTTATATATATTAAAAAATTAAATTAGCATACTCGTTATCCCCCATGGGGATAAGAAGAATCCTCCTGTCGGATGGACCATGACTCTCCTGTCCTGAAGATGATGATGGTCCTATCGTCGTAGGTGTGGATGATGAGGGTGCAGCCTGTGTCCCGACCACATGAGGATGGGTGGGGGGTGCAACTCCATCACCCTGAGGTGTTCCGTCAACAGAGGTGCTGGTAGGATGGTCTCGATCTGAAGGCCGTGGGTCGGCCGGCGAAGGGACTCTCGCAGCACGACCTCCACGACGACCTCCACGATGACCCCTACCTCTGGAGGAATCTGCCATCTGTGAAAAATATTGCAACATTGTTGAGTTTATATAAATTGCAGCGTAAATCAATACAAACTTAGATTAAATATTGTAGCAAACATCCTATTGAGCTCCGCTCTCCACTAACAAGTAGCAGTTAATTGTCAAACACATGCATAATTTCTAAATTATCAAGACACAACCAAAGATCCCGCCTTTCGGACAGGATCACATCCTATTGAGCTCCGCTCTCCACTAACAAACAACACATATTGACAAACACATGCATAAACATTAAATTATCAGCATACAATCATAATATCCATCCTATTGAGCTCGCTCTCCACTAACAAACAACACATATTGACAAACACATGCATAAACATTAAATTAATTATCGACACGACAAGATCACATCCTATTGAGCTCAGCTCTCCACTACCAAACAAGACGATAATTCACATAATACATTACACCGAGTGTTCAGAGAACTGACCTGAGAGAGAAAACACAATTGAGCAAGGATAAGTGGAGGAGCCGGTAGAAGAATATGACAAGAAGGACCTATCGTGCATAAATGAAATTATTCATTTCAACTCAAATCACTATTCTATTATGTTAAATTGTTATACCTAAATAATTTATCTCATGAATATCTAGTGTTAAAGCATGTGCTGACGAAAAAATAATCAATGAAGCATAAAAAATAATAAGATTGCAGAGTTGAAGGTCAATTTATTTTGATTTCGACTTTTTTTTTTAAAATTATCCTTAAATCGGGCCTAACTGTTTACACAAATCGAATCAATATATTACATATCCAGTACCATAAAAAAATGTGGATAATGCTAGAATTTCTTTCTATCAAAGAGAAGATTTTCCATGTTGTTCAATGTTCATTTTAGTAAACATGACAGTGCCCATTAAAATAGAAAATAATAGAGAGAAAACTGAAAGGTGTAATTGATTGAATGAGAAAGTTTATTACATCAAGTCATATATAAAAGTGACTTATATTATATGTAAGATAAAGCAACTGATTTGTAACTAACCACTAATTAACTATATTAATTATATGATCTAATAGTCCATCCTAGATAGACAAGATGTTAGGGTCTTAATTAGTAGGGAAAAATTGTCATAACTCACAAATTCCATTTCTATGATTTTCTAGAATTTAAATCATAAAAATCAAGGAATATGGAAAGTTGTAGCAACTTAGTGATTTGAATGAAAAACATGAAGAGAAAGGAAGGATGATCATTGATCACTAGACAAGCACAGATATCAAATTTGGAGATTTGTTTCCTTTTATGCAAAGAGTTACAAATTTTTGAAATCCAAGAGTAAAATAAAAGGGTATGGTTCGGCCAAGTGGGGGAAAATAGGGGAGAAATTTTTGTTCATCAAATCATTTGGCAAGCATGAAGAGTATGATTATAGAAGCACCAATATTAAGTTTCAAGACTTAAATCAATGGGTACAAAGAGTTATGATTTTTCTACCATTTTCAAGCTTAATTCTTTTTGAACAAAATTAAGAACAAGCATGAAGCTAATCAACTCAACATCAATTGTAATGAAGAAAGGTTGGAGGAAAATTACCTCTAAGTGATGACCCTTGAGTAAGAAATCAAGACACCTTGAGAAACTAAGAGAAAAGAGAGAAATGTGTTGGATGAAAAAATGAAAATGATGAGTAACAAAAACACACATCCCTAAACTCACACACATACACTAAACACACACATACACTAAACACACATCTCTGCACACACACACACACACACACAAACATCCCAAACAGACACACACACATACACTAAACACACATCTCTGCACACACACACACACACACAAACATCCCAAACAGACACACAGACATACATTAAACACACATCTCTGCACACACACACACAAACATCCCAAACAGACACACACACACCTACCCTATGATTACAATCCAATTGAACACATAAACTTTAGTACACAGAACACACAACAAACACACACTCACAACACACACACACACAACACAACAAACACACACACAACACCAATGTACACACAACACACAACAGAAACAACAATGTAGAGAAAGACAACGAGAGAAGCAATTTTTTTTTGATAATCAAAGAAATATATTAAAAGAAAGAGCACAAGAAGTGCCTAACCCAAATACACAAATGTCGAAAACAGATTAACAAGACTGAACCTATAGATATTGTTACAACCAAAAGCAAAACTGAAGCACTAAGGTTGCATAATAGCTAAAAGCCAACCCCACATGACAACAGCAACAGATCAACAACACCAAGAGAACCAAAAGCCAAAAGAGAGCACAGCAGAGCAACGAAAAATCCACCCAAAGAAAGAAACAAATGACAAAGAATAGAAAAATGCAGCCCAAAAAACAACAGAGCACACACCAGCTACCACCAAAACTAGCAACTCAAAATACTAAGCACACAACCACCATAACTGTCATAACTTAACCAGAGAATGAGCTTGGGATTCTTAGCAGGTCAGCCAGTAACAACGAGAGAAGCAATTACCTCGGTCAGTGTGAGGGAGGGCGTTGTGGTGGTGGTGGTGGTGGTGTGAGCAATGTGACCAGAATGAGCCCTGAAATGAGGGGGGGAATGATAGACAGTGACATAGTGAGACAATGAGACAGAGAGATGGAGTAGAGGAGAGCTTACCTGAGCAGAGGGGAGATGACGGTGGTGACGACGACCGGAGGTGTCTTGGGGTGTTGAGGTGGCCGGAGCGCGCGCCGTAGAAGAGAGAAACAGTGGGTGGGAGAGAGAAAACGCTGGAAAAAATGAGGAAGAAGGAGGTTCTGTCGAATTTTGGGATTTCAGTTTTAGCGACCGAATTAATTCGGTCGCTAATCTTAATTTGAATTTGTAATTTAACGACCGAATTAAATTTCGGTCGCTAACACGCGCAATTTTATTTTTTCAACGCGCCATTTAGCGACCGAATTAATATCGGTCGCAAATATAAATAAAGTTTAAAACGTGAATTCATAAATTTAGCGACGGATTTATTAATCGGTCGCTAATATAAACACAGTTTGACCGTTGCATTTATTTCGGTCGCCATTTCGGTCGCTAAAAATTCATAAATTTCTGACTTTTACTTTCCTTTGTTTAGCGACCGAAGTACCAACCGATATCTCTGCTACGCTCTATTTCGGTGGCTATTTCGGTCGCAGAATCAACTCTAACCAGTGTTTCATGTAGATCCTACAATCGGTCTCTATTTCGGTCGCAAAAAGAAACCTAAAAATTCGGTCACTATTTTCGGTCGCTAAATGACCTTTTTTTTGTAGTGCAAGTTTCTTGATTCTTCTTAACCTATCTTTGACTCACAAAATCAGCCAACTTTGGTCAATATAAGCTTGCATTAAATGTGGCAAAATCATCATCATGACACTTTATTGACAATTTGCAAACTAGTCCTTCAACTTTTGGAATCTTTGCAAGTTGGTCCTTAGAACTTAATTGCATTTGAATCCTTTAACATGACAACTCACCATCATCTAGAGTCTTCCTAATATGGCGCCACTCTCACTATAAATTCCTTACTCTCACTTTTTATTTAGTTCTTTTGTCATTTGCTTCCAAAACTCTAAAGTTTACAAGTTCCTTAGTTCTAAGTTGTAAAGCAAGTTCTTGGATTTCCTTTGTCATTGATTTTCAAGAGGTAAATCCTAATCTTCATTCTTAATCATGCCTATGTTCTTTAGCAAGTTTCTTGATTCAAGTCTTATATCATAGTTGTTCATCACTTTAAAGTTTCTAACCCTAGAACTTTGAAAAGTCATAACTAATTCTAGAAAAATCCTTTTGACATGAAACCAATTGCTATGATCTTATAATCATCTCTATTTTCATCATCTAGAAGCATAAGATCACGATAAATTTCTTTCTTTAAAATCTGGACTGGGCCGAACCTAGGTTAAAGTTGTGTTCTTAGGTTTTGTTTCAATTTCATGTCTTGATTCATGATTCAATCCTTTTGTGTCTTGCTAGTTCTTGTATTCAAGTATATAGAAGATCAAAAATCAAACTTGAGCCTATTTGTTTCTTCAAAAACCGAAACCCTAGGTTTGAGTACTTAATGGTTTTGTGATTCAAAAGTTGTTTGTAATCCTTGAATCCAACTCTAAACTTTGTATGTTGATTAAATCCAAGAGTTGAGGAAATTTTAAAATTTCTAGCCTAAAAATCTTGAGAAAACCGAACCCTAGTTCTTAGAACTAGATGAGTTTAATTCATGTTCTTGGTTCATAATCATGGTTTAAGTGATTAATCATGCTTAAGTAACTTATGGATCATTAATCCTTAAGTTAATCAAATTTTCAACTTCCTAACCTAGATAATTGGTTGAAGCCGAAACCCTAACCATAAAGGTTAGAGGATTTTGTTTCAAAATTTAGTCTTGTAATAAGTAATCTATGTTAGTTAAGACTTTAGTAACTAGGATCCAAAAGATGACATTAAGAAGATAACCCTAAACCTATTTTCTAAGTCTTGGCCGAACCTAGCTCTAAAGTGTCATAGATGGGTGTTAGTTGATTAATTATAATTATGTTGTTTAGTTGAAGATGGTTGTGTTAACTCGTGGCGGGATAACGAGGATCGTCGTGTACGTGTTTCCGGTGCAAACTCAGGTGGGGGAAAGAATCATTCTACCGTCGGAATCGATAAGTAGCATATTATATAATAATTGTGTAGGGCGACCTAAACCCTACTAGTAGTTGAGTAACCGACAAGACCAAAATCACATTGGAAACCTTTTCTGTAAAACAAATGGTGATTCGGGGATTGTAGGTTTATCGACATTAAGGTTGATTTTATGTTGTTGAGGATGTGTGGCTTTATTACTTATTTGAGTTGATTGTGATATGTTGGTTGTGATAATTTGCTATATGTGATATTTTATGATATTTGAATATTTTGTTGATATTGTGTTATGTATGATCTGCCTGGTTTGATAAATTGCTTAGTTGATTTTAAGGAAAGATATATATTGCTCGGAGGTATTTTGTTTGGGTGAGAGTTTTGAATATGAATTAGACGTGCCTCGCTATTATTTTATAAAAGTGATGTGATATAGAATGTCAGTGGAGGTTATGAGGAAAAGCTTGAGGTACTAGGTTGTTATTGATAAAAGTCAGTGAGAATCATGTGTTGCATTGTTGTTCATAACCGTGTATTTGAGATACACGAGGTCCGAAGTTCTCGTGGACCGTTCCAAATTAGAATTTAAGTTGTGCAACTATAGTGTCATTGCTTTGCATGAGCACCCTTGACTGAGTTGAGAGAGAGAACCAGGGTGTGCACCGACGGTACAGTGCAGCTATATTGTCATTGCTTTGCATGAGCATTCTCACCATGGATGTACACCATGGGTGTGAATGTGCACCGACGTGGGGAACGTGTCACTTGGACGACTGACTGACATCCCTAACGAGGGATGTGTGACAGGAGTAGTAGTGGCCACATCAGCATAAAGGTCTAGTTGCATGAGTTGAAGGGTAGAGGATGATGTTATAAAATATGGATGATTGTAAATTGTGAGTGATGCATGTCTGTGACCGTTATTGTATTATATGCTATGAATCTTTTCCACTTATGATGATAGAACTGTTTCTTATCTCCCTATTTCTGTATTTTTGGTTTATGTCTACTTTGTTACGTTAGAAGACCATATGGACGACTATGTTACGGAGGAGATGGATGGAACCACATACGAGATGGAGGTTGTTGAAGAGTTGAACGATGTTCCGTATGAAGCTGACGCTGGAGAACAACCGACTGATCCTAATAATATAGTGTAGTAAGTTTAGGGCCAGTGAGTCATATATGACGTTTTTGTTTTCCGTTACTTATAAGCAGTTTGTTTTAAATAAGTACCTGTGTGGGATCCTACTGAGAGGATACCCTAATCAGTGTTGTGTAAAATAAATGATACTCATGTGTGTATTATGTAAAATAGTTTGGTGTGTTTTATATCTGCATAAGTTATATAATTATTAATTAAGTTTTAAGATTTACGTATTTTCAACGTTAAGCGCGCGATTAAGTAAATAAATAATTAAGGATTTAATGTAATAATACAATGGGGCACAACGGGGTGTCACATTTGGTGGTATCAGAGCAGTTCGATTCTAATCGGACTGTGAGGTTTAGGATGTTGTTACTGGCCGTGTCTAGTTGAGTCCACATCGGATTTTAACTATGATTAGAAGATGGGTAGTGTGTCCGAATCCGACGCGATAAATAACCTTAGTGTGGCATATGGTATTTATATACCTGTCTATGTAGTATTATATGTCACACTGATGAGAGAGGATGATTTCTGTTACAGAATCATGGCTCATGAAAGAAGAAGTCCGATTATTAGTGGTGACGGATCTCCTGAGGGAACCATTGGAGCTGACAACGGTGAGGTTAATCCTATTGGAAATGGAGGAGAGTCATCTGTGACTCCCAATATCATGGAAACGATAGCTGCTACCTTGTTATTACAAACACAGCAGAATACAAAGATGCTACAAATAAACAAAGAGCAAAGAGGACTCGTAGAATCAAATAACAGCCATTGAAACTGAGGAGGCAGAATTGATTATTTTCCTAAAAGGGAAGCCACCACAGTTCCGAGGGGACTAGGACCCAAAGAAGGCAGAATGGTGGGTACAAGAGATAGAGAAGATATTTGACACCATACGCTGCATGGAGGGGAGGAAAGTGACTTATGCTGCATACATGTTAACTGGAGAAGCAGAGTCTTGGTGGAGAGGTTAGATAAGATTACTGGAGTTAGAGGGTAGGATTATCTGTTGGCAGTTGTTTACTGAATGCTTCTTCGAGAATTATTTTCCGAATGTAGTCCGACGTGCGAAGGATAGGAAGTTTACTAGTCTCCGACAAGGAAACATGACTGTAGGTGATTATGTATCACGCTTTGAGGCTCTGATTAAGTTTTCAAAATTCTATCAGAGATTCCCAGATGAGGATTGGCGGTGTAGAAGGTTTGAAGAAGGATTGCGACATGAGCTGCGAAGAGCTGTAGTGTATTTAGATATTCATGGTTTTCCGGAGTTGGTTGATAGTTGCAGTGCTATAGAAAGCATAGACCAGAGGCAAGATGCTGAGCTGAAACTACCAAGAAGTGGAGGCCCTAATCGATCAGGTTCTCCAAGGAGGGTAGAGAGTGGTTCCCAATGGAGATGGGGACCATATACTAAACCAGTGCCGACAGTTGCACCAACACTAGTGGTTAGATCGGATCAACAACAACAAGTCTATGCTTGCTTCGGATGCAGAGGATTGCATCATATTAGAGATTGCACGGAAAAACCTAGTTGTTTCCACTGTGGAAAACCTGGTCATATAGCTAGAGATTGCGGACAGTGGGTCACTGGGAGAGTGTTTACAGTGACGGGAGCTGAACCTTCTCACTCTGCAGATATCATATAAGGTATGTGTTTGACATCAGTGTCAGATAGTTGTTAAGAATATGACATTTATTGTAAACACTTGTCGATGAACTTACGGAAGTGGAAATCGTGCTTTTGGTGGGAAAGTCTGAAGATGGTAACGGAAATCCACAAGTTTTGTTAGTTAGTCGGTTGTGGTTTTCATACTTGTTTAAAATCAATTACAGTGAAAGTATAGATTGTTGTGGGATAATTGTTATTAAGTGAACTTTATCTTAAGTGCTTGATATATTTGGATAGTATGGGTAGTCCTTGAAAATAATAAAGAGATAACGAATTAGTTTGGAGCTTAGCTAGTATAGGATTGATTTGGTTGAAGCTTTGTAGCCTTTTATTTTGAGATAATGTTTATAATGATATGTTGTTCTTGTTTAAATGGTGAGTTAGAATTTCTCCTTAAGCTCTGATGGTTGTGGATTGCAATGAAGACTTTATTGAGCAACATATAATCTAGGTATAGTACCTAAGTATTGTTTCCCTATAGTAGGATAAATAGGAAGTGATGGGAGTTTTGAGATATAGATATGACTGGTAAGATTAAGATCAGTATCAGTGAGTGAGACCATTATTATAAGTCAAATGTTGATCGAGGCATAGTATCATTATGGAACCTAGGGCAATGATTAATGTTCGTAGTTAAGATGGATTGTATGAGTTTGGGAAGAGTAAATGAAAGTGTATATAGTAATTTCACCTAAGTTGAATATGAGCTTTCACCTAAGTTGAATATGAGCAGAAAAGATGATTTTCGATGTAAATTGAGGTTACTAGAGAAATTCAAATTTGTTAAGTTAGATAATCCTAACAGGTGTTGTTCTTTTGATTTTATCTTACATAATGTTGAGATGTTTATTTGGAGACTTGAAAGGTGTGATTTTGATATAATCTAGAATAGTGAAATACATTTTAAGGAACTAAGACTGTGATTGGATACATGAAGTAGGAAGTTAGGGTAGTTCGATTTCGGTGTTAATTGTAGAAGTTAGATGTTGAAATTGATTGTGGTGTTAATTGCGGTTAATTGTAGAAGTTAAATGTTGGAATTGATTGTGGTGTTAATTGCGGGAGTTAGATGTTGAAATAAAGTTCTCTAGTGGATCAGTAGTAAGAAGAATGAAATGATTAAGTCTTAATTATGTCCTTCAAGGATGATAGATCAAGGTGAAACGTTAAGGACAATGAATATAATGTAGTGATGGTTTGTTTTGAGGATAAATAGAACGATATAAGAATGAATTTTGTTATGAAGTTACCGCTGTCACCTAGGGGAAAAACAGTGATGAGAAATATATTGTTGGAGCTTTAGATTAAGATAAGATTACAAGATGATGTCTAGTGTTGAGTTAAGAAATTCCTAGGACAAAATTTTTTTTCTAAGAGGGGTAGTAATGTAACACCCCGATTTTCGCTGCTTTGTAATATCGGTAATAAATATATAAATATATATTTTTATTCTAGACTTAGAAAATGATTTTGGATAAACCAAGGTCATTTTCTTGTTATACTTAATTTCATAAGGTTACGGGGAAGTTTTTGGTTGAAAATTCAGACGGAAGCCGGTCTGCTGTTTTCTGTGTTTTCGCTGACAGTAAAAGTTTACTGCTCAGAAAACCTAATTTTAACTCGTGAACGTGATGAAAAATGTTTTTATTGTATTTGCTACGATACTGGAAGTTTTGAAAAATTTAGCGTAAAAATTAAAATATTATATTTGTTGCGGGCGTATACGTCGAGATTATCTCTAGGAAAATCCTACGCCAGATGAACCCGGAGTCGGCAACGGAGCTGAGATAATGGATTTGACCGACTTGACGAGCATTTATGACGAGCTTATCTGAGTCATAATGGCCATAATGGCACATTTATGGCAAAGGGAATTTTTGCTATGAAATGACCATTTTACCCTTGTCTTTTTATGACAATTACAAGCCATGCCATTGGAAAATTTGACCAAATCCAACCCAAAACTCACGGCTCTTTCCTCCATTCAAATCACTTGGACATCACTTTTCCTAAGTCATAAATGACATTTATGTTAAGTGGATGAGTTATAAGGCAAAGTCATTCTCTCATCAATCACCCGAAACTGCCACGAAATTCTGACCTGTTTATGATTTGAATCTCGAAAAACTTTCAACACGAAAGTTGTTCATATTTCTCTCTTCTTTCCAACTACATAAAGGTCATCCAAAACGGATAAGTATGTTGAGAGATATACCCAAATTACTAAAACTGTTCTAAACCCTCATCATGTTCATCTTCTTCTCCAATGTTCTCAAATCTTCTCCAAGTTTCTTGATTCTTCTTAACCTATCTTTGACTCACAAAATCAGCCAACTTTGGTCAAGATAAGCTTGCATTAAATGTGGCAAAATCATCATCATGGCACTTTACTGACAATTTGCAAACTAGTCCTTCAACTTTTGGAATCTTTGCAAATTGGTCCTTAGAACTTAATTGCATTTGAATCCTTTAACATGACAACTCACCATCATCTATAGTCTTCCTAATATGGCGCCACTCTCACTATAAATTCCTTACTCTCACTTTTTATTTAGTTCTTTTGTCATTTGCTTCCAAAACTCTAAAGTTTACAAGTTCCTTAGTTCTAAGTTGTAAAGCAAGTTCTTGGATTTCCTTTGTCATTGATTTTCAAGAGGTAAATCCTAATCTTCATTCTTAATCATGCCTATGTTCTTTAGCAAGTTTCTTGATTCAAGGCTTATATCATAGTTGTTCATCACTTTAAAGTTTCTAACCCTAGAACTTTGAAAAGTCATAACTAATTCTAGAAAAATCCTTTTGACATGAAACCAATTGCTATGATCTTATAATCATCTCTATTTTCATCATCTAGAAGCATAAGATCACGAGAAATTTTTTTCTTTAAAATCTGGACTGGGCCGAACCTAGGTTAAAGTTGTGTTCTTAGGTTTTGTTTCAATTTCATGTCTTGATTCATGATTCAATCCTTTTGTATCTTGCTAGTTCTTGTATTCAAGTATATAGAAGATCAAAAATCAAACTTGAGCCTATTTGTTTCTTCAAAAACCGAAACCCTAGGTTTGAGTACTTAATGGTTTTGTGATTCAAAAGTTGTTTGTAATCCTTGAATCCAACTCTAAACTTTGTATGTTGATTAAATCCAAGAGTTGAGGAAATTTTAAAATTTCTAGCCTAAAAATCTTGAGAAAACCGAACCCTAGTTCTTAGAACTAGATGAGTTTAATTCATGTTCTTGGTTCATAATCATGGTTTAAGTGATTAATCATGCTTAAGTAACTTATGGATCATTAATCCTTAAGTTAATCAAATTTTCAACTTCCTAACCTAGATAATTGGTTGAAGCCGAAACCCTAACCATAAAGGTTAGAGGATTTTGTTTCAAATTTTAGTCTTGTAATAAGTAATCTATGTTAGTTAAGACTTTAGTAATTAGGATCCAAAAGATGACATTAAGAAGATAACCCTAAACCTATTTTCTAAGTCTTTTCCGAACCTAGCCCTAAAGTGTCATAGATGGGTGTTAGTTGATTAATTATAATTATGTTGTTTAGTTGAAGGTGGTTGTGTTAACTCGTGGCGGGATAACGAGGATCGTCGTGTACGTGTTTCCGGTGGAAACTCAGGTTGGAGAAAGAATCATTCTACCGTCGGAATTGATAAGTAGCATATTATATAATAATTGTGTAGGGCGACCTAAACGCTACTAGTAGTTGAGTAACCGACAAGACCAAAATCACATTGGAAACCTTTTCTGTAAAACAAATGGTGATTCGGGGATTGTAGGTTTATCGACATTAAGGTTGATTTTATGATGTTGAGGATGTGTGGCTTTATTACTTATTTGAGTTGATTGTGATATGTTGGTTGTGATAATTTGCTATATGTGATATTTTGTGATATTTGAATATTTTGTTGATATTGTGTTATGTATGATCTGCCTGGTTTGATAAATTGCTTAGTTGATTTTAAGGAAAGATATATATTGCTCGGAGGTATTTTGTTTGGGTGAGAGTTTTGAATATGAATTAGACGTGCCTCGCTATTATTTTAAAAAGTGATGTGATATAGAATGTCAGTGGAGGTTATGAGGAAAAGCTTGAGGTACTAGGTTGTTATTGATAAAAGTCAGTGAGAATCATGTGTTGCATTGTTGTTCATAACCGTGTATTTGAGATACACGAGGTCCGAAGTTCTCGTGGACCGTTCCAAATTAGAATTTAAGTTGTGCAACTATAGTGTCATTGCTTTGCATGAGCACCCTTGACTGAGTTGAGAGAGAGAACCAGGGTGTGCACCGACGGTACAGTGCAGCTATATTGTCATTGCTTTGCATGAGCATTCTCACCATGGATGTACACCATGGGTGTGAATGTGCACCGGCGTGGGGAACGTGTCACTTGGACGACTGACTGACATCCCTAACGAGGGATGTGTGACAGGAGTAGTAGTGGCCACATCAGCATAAAGGTCTAGTTGCATGAGTTGAAGGGTAGAGGATGATGTTATAAAATATGGATGATTGTAAATTGTGAGTGATGCATGTCTGTGACCGTTATTGTATTATATGCTATGAATCTTTTCCACTTATGATGATAGAACTGTTTCTTATCTCCCTATTTCTGTATTTTTGGTTTATGTCTACTTTGTTACGTTAGAAGACCATATGGACGACTATGTTACGGAGGAGATGGATGGAACAACATACGAGACGAAGGTTGTTGAAGAGTTGAACGATGTTCCGTATGAAGCTGACGCTGGAGAACAACCGACTGATCCTAATAATATAGTGTAGTAAGTTTAGGGCCAGTGAGTCATATATGACGTTTTTGTTTTCCGTTACTTATAAGCAGTTTGTTTTAAATAAGTACCTGTGTGGGATCCTACTAAGAGGATACCCTAATCAGTGTTGTGTAAAATAAATGATACTCACGTGTGTATTATGTAAAATAGTTTGGTGTGTTTTATATCTGCATAAGTTATATAATTATTAATTAAGTTTTAAGATTTACGTATTTTCAACGTTAAGCGCGCGATTAAGTAAATAAATAATTAAGGATTTAATGTAATAATACAATGGGGCACAACGGGGTGTCACATTGTCAGTAGGAAGCAAAAGAATAAAAAGAACAAAAAGCATGTACTTGCTATGTTTTGTTTCATGTCCTGTCTTGTTGTGTCCAAAAGCACATCATATCCTAAATAATGAACCCCTACTCTAAAATCAGAGTGAAAACAATAAAATTTATGTCCTAGGAATTAATAAGAAAAATAATATATCAGTATCAATAGGGTTCATTGTAGGATTTAGGACACATCATATGTGACACCATACTTCAAATCTCTTAAGTCAAGACCACAGTCAGTGTGTAACATAAAAATCATGATTAGCAAAAAGGAGGCATAAAATGAAGTTATTCAAGTCACTTGTCTAGTACCTGCATTATGCTGAAAACCAAACAAAACTAAAAGAACACTTGTTTATCAAACACAATAGCATGGGCTAAGAACCAGTGAAGAATCAACATAATGTTATTCAAAACAATTCCTAATTAGATGTCAACAATTTGATAAAAACGACTAAGATCCTAATCCTTAAACTAACCAAACTCATTCTAGCAATTATCTATTCAAACGCATTCTCCAACATCACAAGGCAGCTAAAATTATTCTCAATAATAGAGTTAACATCTCCAATGAAAAGTCCACAATGTAGCAAATTCTAGGAACAAAGCTTAAACTTTGAACAAAACAACAGCAGCCAAATGGTTTCTTCAGGAATAAGAAGAGTTGCAAAACTGCTACTCCAGTCCAACATCATTATATGGAGTGACCCAAGTTCAATTAATGTAAAAGATGAAATAAACAGAATTTAAGTATAAACCCAATTCATCATAAACAAACCACAAACCAGAAAGGTAAGGGTCCTGGAGACCTAGAAGCCGCACAAAACACACTCTACAGAAAAAAAAAAAGATAAAAATAAAACCCAACAAAAAAAAACAATTTTTTTGAATGACCCACCACTGCTATCGGAATGATCAAATTCCATTGAGGTCCCCAGGCGTCAAAATCACAAAACCAAACTATCAACTTGTTCAAGTACACGAACTCCTCAGCGTAGTGACCAATTGAAAACCGAGCAAAATTGGGAACAACTGCAGCCTAATTCGGACCCAGAATTTAGAGGTAGCTTTGCTCAATGGCGGTGGTGGTTACCTCTTTCGAGTCGAAAACAGGTCGACCACAGCGGAGGCAGAGGGCACAACACAGCGGCGGTGGTGGTTACTTCTTCCCCCAAAACCCAACCTCTTTCGTACGGAACGCAGGTCGAGCGCAGCGGAAGGTAAGACAAGAAATATGAGAGATGGAAGGTAAGACAAGAAGATAAAAATAAAATAAAAACCTGTGTGGTGCGTGGTGTGTGATGATGGCGTGGACGAAGAATGGGAAAGAAATAGGGAGCGGGGTGCGTGTGGTGTGTGACGATGAGAGAGGGACAGCAATTCTGAGAGGGGACGGGGAGAGTTTACTGCTAATTGAAAAAATGGAGAGGAGAAAGAGAAGTAAAATACTTAGACCGAGGACAGATAGAGCCGGTGACGACAACAACAGCAATGGTGACGGAGGATGTTAGGGTAAAACACGCAGAAACTGAGAATCGATGGATCAAAACATACGCACGCCTGGGTAGTTCTAAAATCAATAAAGGTAATCACCTAAGATAGCGTTTCCGACTTTAAACTCTATCTAAAGGTTATATTTTAATAGCATTTCCTAAAACAAATGCTATTAAAAGTCGATTTTATTTTATTTATTTATTTCAAATTAGAAAAGATAGCGCTTCAACATAAAAACGCTATCTTAGGTGCACTCTTTAATAGCACTTATTTTAGGAAACGCTATTAAAAGGGCACTACAATTTTTAATAGCAGTTTCGCTTTACAAATGCTATTAAATAACTGCTATTATAAGCCATTTCTGTTGTAGTGCCTTCTACATTTTTTTTCCTTTTCTACTCACTCCAAAATGAGAAGTAAGAGGATGTATATGTGTTTTGGTATAGAAATAGCATTAGTGTTTTTTTAATGGTTTAGTGTGTGTCTGATTTCACGTTTGAACCCTTCGGAATTGATTTAGCCCCTATCAACAGTGATTTTAGTATAAAAAAAAGAGATATTTGGTTACTGTCAAGTAAAATTGATTTTGCCTTCAAAAACGATTTTGACTAGAAGTTACAAAAAGTAACTTTTGCGTTGAGTTGAAAAATTTACACTAAGTTTTATATCAATATCGCTTTCAAAATAAAAATATCCAAACATAAATCACATCACTTCAAACTCAATTCTAACCAAATCAATTTTAAAAAATCAATTTCATTTAAAATCAATTTTATCAAACGCTTATCTAAACACACTTGAATTATGTACTTATCTCACTGAATTTGTGCAACAACTTAGTTTCACGATGACTTTTTTTGAATGATTCAAATTATGCACATTGCATAATCTATCCTTTAATTAGATTTAATTTAATCTATATTAAGCCAAATTTATAATTTAAGACAAGCCAAGTGAATATATAAAGCCTTGGTTCTGGCATTAGAGTATATTTCAAATTATTCAACAGTTTTTTTTTCTTCTTTTAAAAAGGGATCAATAGTGGTTTCCCACTTCCCCCTGTAACATGACTTGAGCCTGCTACCTATCAGCATGTGAGGCAGCTTTTACTAACTGAGCTGCCCTGCTCGTCAATTTATTCAATAGCTTAATTAGATTAACAATAGTGCTAAATGATGTTAGGAGGATTTGTAACACCCCCTTGGACATTACTTTGTAAACACGTGCGGAATTAAATTAAAAAGAAATTTGCTGGTTGCTTTCGGAAATTTATTTACTTTAGGTCATAAAACTTGGGTATAAAATTTGTTAAATGCGGTTACGATAAAATTTAAACCTATTTTAAAATAGTAACATCACATTTTCATCTATCATTGTATAGATTATGGTCATATATACCATTTATCATATGACCCAAAACCTAAGCCATGACCAGCGTACAGACTTACAAACCCAGCCTAGCAACCTATTTATTTTAGAAATGTACTTGAATATAAAGCTAGAATATTTTTACAAAAATTTCGATAGAGTCTCCTCTGTAATCCCAACGTCCCAGAATAAAAACACCCGCTGAAATATTTCTATTTTCATCCCAGAAGTTCCAGTCATACAATAAAACATCAAGACGGATTTTTCTGAAAATATTTACATAAACACACTATACCTGACCAAAATGAAAGATTTTAAATTTTTCCTCCAAAAGAAAGGCTCTCCGAGCCATTAACATTCCATCAAAATAAAGGCTCACCGAGCCATAAACATAATACTAACATTAAATCAATGTCATCTCACAACCTAAGCTGGTCGTTCTAAAAGATATTCATGGGTAAGACCCCTATGGTTCTCACCATTATACCCGACATTATACTTCTTCCAGGATTAGGAATAATATCCCCGAGCGAAATTGGAAACCTCTTCTGCATCTTCTGTACGCGTGTACCAGGGTACAACGGCAAAACCAGAAAAACATATACATGCAAGGGTGAGATACCAATATATGGATTTAAACACGATAACCACATGCACGACTCTCAAATACCATTTAACATGAATATTCAAAGATAAACAATATATTTATCAAAGGGTTTCATACCCGACAGTCGTAACCGTTTTAAAAACCATGACACTTCAATATTCATCAACTAACTTTGATACCTAATCTCCGGAGCTCCAACCAACAAATACATGAGCTGATCAGGCTCCAATTGCCAAATAAGGCAGAATCAATGCCAGATATGGCAAAGTTCAAATAACCATTCCACAATCCAAAACGAGGCAAAGTGGTGACTACATATAGCACATGGTTTTCGTGGTCATATATCCATCAAGGCACAGTGATGCAACCGTCATGAATACTTGCCATCAAGTATTCAAGTCCTATGCAAAGGCACGTCTGCCCTGAAATGCATGTAAAACATTTTGTTCTTGTTGTTTTCTTTGTGTTCAATCTTTATATGTTGGAGCTAAAAGTCTCACGACCACATCACCATTTTAAGCTTTCAAGTTTAATACCTCTTTTAAACCATAATTGACTCCAAGTCAAAAGTGTGCAAATCACGAAATCTAGACTGATGCATAAGTCTCAGATACGTAGATTTTAGTGCACAAAACCAAATATACGGTTTATAGGACATTTAGTCCTCCACCTTTCGGACCCCGGGCCCTTATCATAGAACACTAGAACCCCGACGTCTCGGCTTCTAGGTTTGTTTAAACCATTTTTCGTTATGTGAATTACAAAACAAAACCAAAGTTTCCTCATATTATCCAAGTTGACAGAAATAACTCGTTGTTTACCAAAAATAGTTTTATGTCGGAAATTCGTTTTGTAAACTTGTCAAAATCCCTTAAAACTCATTTTGTTCAAAACTCAGTAATTTGAACTTGGAAACCTCATTTGAGACAAATTCTCAGTGTTACTCAATATTACCTTTTTTAAGAAATACTTTCGTAAATATTGACGGAATTGTCCGTCGTTTGCCGTTTTAAAACGTTTTTAGGTCAAAACATGACTTTCATAATAAAGTAATTTCTCCAACACTATAATAAAATTATTTTTGAATTTGTTTGGAAAATACAACGTAACTGAAATATTTTCAAGATGTCGACCTCACTATTTACTCATAAATCACTCTTTTCTCCAAAACATCATCAAATATAAATACCTTCAATATTTTTCTTCCATAAATCAAATCCTTTAAATTTCTCCTCAAGCTTTTTCAACGCTTTTATCTTTAATTTAATTGAACACTGACCAATGTCAGGATTCTCAGTCAATCTGCCAACCAAAATATAATCCATATATAGCAGATATCCATACATCACAGTTTAATCATGCTTTCACAAAAAACATTAAAAACCCCATAACAATCATATGACAACTTAATTTGACACCACACACCACAACAGATAAACTCAAATACGACACACAAATAGCATGCAGTCACTACAAAAAATACACGAATTACCGACGGAAAAAACCCGTCGGAAAACTACATTACCGACGGACACAGTTCCATCGGTAATAGGCGCGCAGGAAAGCCTTTCTGACGGATCTTGTTTGTCCTTCGGAAATTTCCGACCGGCTTAACCGTGGGAAAACTTGCCACACAGAACCTCTAGTTACCGACGGAACTTCCATCGGTAACTCTCTGTGGAAGTTACTGATGGAATTTTCCGTCGGAAACAATGTTTTTTCTATTTTTAAAATTATTTTTTATTTATTTTGTTTTATATTAATAATTAATTATTAATTATTTTTATTAAAATTGATATATTCAATATTAAATATTATAATTTATTTATTAATTATTATTATATTTTATTTTAATTAATTATATTTTGTTTATTAATTATTATAATTTATTTATTAATTTATATTTTATTATAATTAATTATAATTTAATTATTATATTTTATTTTAATTAAATATTATTATATTATCAATTACAAAACAAAATTGAGATTAAAAATAAAATTTAAAAAGAAATTAAATTAAAATTAATTTAAAATAAAAGCAAAATCAACATATAATCCATAAATAAAATATCCGTCAATCTACAAATCTCTACTACACCTATAACTATCCTAATACCCGTCACCATAATATCCGTCATCGTCGTCCTGTCGCGGGGAGTCTACCGACGTCACATGACCATCAAGCTGCGGCTCAGTAGATGGACCGTCATCATGTGGCTGCGGTGGTGGATCAGTAGTAGCATTGGAGGGCTGGGGCTGGGGCTGGGGCTGGGTGGCATGGAGGACCCCTGCAGAGCGCTGCGCCTGTCTGGTGGGATGAAATCGAGCACAACCTTCATGACCGTAGAGAATGTCTCCATCTGCTGCATGATGCGCTCGTTCGTCTCCCTCTACTGCTGCACCTCTTGCCTCAGCCCCTGCACCTCTTCCGTGTCTTGTGAGCCGGAGGATGTAGGCTCCCTAATGGTCAAGCTCGACGTCGACCCCCGACAGATCGACCTGGATAGGGTCGCAGTACCGTAAATCCATCCCTTGTTCTTCCCGCCCGCCACATCCATCCAGGCCTGGGTCTTTAGTCGCTCAACCTCGACGGGGTCCAGTTGAGAAGGATCTGAGGCACTAGAGCAGGAGGCAGCCTCAGATGCTACCTGACTAAACCTGGCGTTGTACTCCGCCTGCGATCAATACATTACAATCAATATGCATTAAACTATAATAATAATAATAATAATAATAATAATAATAATAATAATAATAATAATAATAATAATAATAATAATTACCAATAGTTTAAATATAAAAAAATATTTTAGCTCACCACTGTCTGCCTCGACCTCTCATCAACAAACTCGCCGGTGCCCTAGCGAATATGTGTCTACTCAAAGACCGTAGGGACATCAACGGACCGAGCTAGCTCTCCTGCCTGCAACCGACACATCAATAAAATCAATCAGTTATAAAACAAATTTTTAATAAAAATATACAGTTTATAAATAATGTTATTTATATATGCATACCATGTAAATGGCATGCTGCATGTGGCTAATAGAACCACTAGTGTGCATGCTCTCACCCTTCTCGGAAGCCCGATTTCTCTTCGCCTGTTCACACTTCAGCTTGTAAGCTGGAGTGTCCCCGTACGCACACAGTTGGGACCAGATGTTGGGCCTGATGTAATCTGGACGTATCCGGCTCTCCCTACGCTCCTGGAGCATTTCCCTCAGTCGAGCAGCTGCTCGGTCGTCAAAGATAGCACGTATCTCTGAGGTATGCTCTGGTAACCAGCGCACAAGCTCCTGTTAACAAAGAAAAAAATATTAATAACATTATACAAAAGAATATATAAAATAAAGGGAAAATTACATAAATTAATAAACAAGAACTTACCCCAAATCGTCTGAAGATACGATCCCGATCCTCACCGGGGATCACCCCCCATGATGGCCAGAAGCGACGATACTGCGCCTTGATGGCGAAGGTAACGTGCTTCGATCCCACTTTCGATGGGATGAAACTGAAAATGTCATAATTTAATTAAATCAATAATATGACAACTAACAAATATATGCTTATTAAATAGTAATTATTTTTAAAAACATTAAATTAAATTAAATTAAACTTACGATCCATAAACAGGACGGATCCATGGTCGATCCTCAGGTGCGGGAACCCTGTCCCACTCAGGCAAGTCCTCAGCCATGACTGACTGCTGCACAGACGATGATGATGGTATGGCCGTGTCATGACCGTATGCGGCCCCGGATGATGACGATGGAATGGTCGTGTCCGACTGTGGCATCATCCCAGGAGTCGGCATAAATGATAATCCTGCTGGGTGTGTGGCCAGCGCAGTTGATGATGATGGTGGTGCTGGGTGTGGGTGTGCTGTGGGTCCAGTAGGGGGCGGCGAGTAGCCAGCTAGTGCACGTCGTGGCGCAAAGCGAGTGGAGGTCTGGACATGGGTGGAGGGTGGGGTAGTGTGGGTCGGGGATAGTGTAGTATGGGTAGGGGATAATGTAGTATGGATCGGTGAGGGTATAGAATGGATGGGGGATGGTGTAGAATGGGTGGGGGAGGCTTCTGTAGGTGGCGATAGGGTAGGTGCGGTAGGGATGAGGGTGGGTGCTGTGGGTTCGGAGGGACCTCCAGGAATGCGAGCAAGCACCTGGGACTTCACGGTGTATCGTCCCCGCTTAGCCTTCCCCTTCCCCTTCCCCTTATCACCGCTAGGCGGTGGGGGGCGGGGCGGTTGTCCTCCTGATGCTGACATATCTATTTTTATAGCACAATTATAAATCAGTGTAAAAACAATAAGTAATCGACATTTAACAGTCTAATCCAAGCAACTATTTTTATAGAACAATAGTTGTCAAGTCTTATGTTATATTTCATAATCAAATATTTAAAATACAATAAAAATAACATAATAGTAACTTCCTATTCAGACTCGGTATCGTCATCTGATTGTAAGTCTGACTCTTCTTCTTCTTGCATTAAGTCATCACTTTGGATTTCTTCCTATAATGATGCATGCATGGATGTCTGATTACCAATGACCACTTCTTCCCCTTCATTTGCAGATCCCAACATGCCCGTAATACGCTCGACCTCAATTTGCTCATTGACATCTGACGATTCATCCGCCTGGAATGGCGTCTCATCCTCTGCATCATCGATTTCTATGAGACCCCTAGGCTTGGTAGTGACTGCAACACACCAACCTCGTTTTTCTGTTCTCATTGCTGGATAAGGGACATAATAAACTTGTTTTGCATTCTGAGCAATTATAAACGGATCAAACTGTTGATATCTTCTATCCATGCGAATGTCCACAGTTCCATACTTGGGATCCACTTTTGTGTCTGTCCTCGATAGTTCAAACCAGTTACAATAAAATATGACTACTTTTTTAGGATAAGTAGTAGTATTGTATTGTAACTCGTATGTGTGTTTTATGACCCCATAAAAATCACTGGTACCTTCACCCTATACGACAACCCCGCTTTTAATTGTCTTTTTGCCCACGTTCCATTCATCTGTGTGGAATTTGTACCCATTAACAAAGTATGTATGCCATGATCTAACACAGCTATAGGGCTCATACTCTAAATCTCTCAAGTGTTGATTAGTCACGCTTAACGGGTGTTGATACACCTACGAATAGGTAAGTCATATTAAATAATTACTTTTTTCAAGAGGCAAAATTAAGCTTAATATAGTGTTTGCATCGTCATATTACACTTACTTGTTGCTTGAACCATTCAGGAGAATTTGCATGTGTACGAGCAGAACCATCTTGTTCACTTAATTGATTAATTTGAAGGAACACACCGACAAATAAAATGTGTACTATATGTTAAAGGAGAAATTATAATAACATGTGATACATTATTTCAAAAATAGGTTGTTAAGACTTACTCATGGTATGGTTTCACCTCTGTGCAATTTATCAAGACATGAACATGGGCCGATGCATACTCCTCATCAGTTAACCAGTAAGTAAGCTCATTGCCAGCATGACGGCCAGGAAGGTTAAATACGGATAGCATATAAGGATACCCTGCATTATCATCATCTACCTCGTTCCTAACATCTCTTGGTGCCAACATAAAGTTGTTGAAATAGTGGGAATAGAAATAGGTTGTCTCATGGTGTAAGTAAGACGCACAGATTGATCCTTCCACCTAGCCTTATTTTTAACTGATCGTTTAGAGTCGCCCATGAATCTAAGTAATAAAAAACATCATTGACAAGGCATTATTCAATGGTCGCTAATTATTTAAATGTCAAAATATAATAAAATTACCTTTCAAACGGATATATCCACCTATATTGTACTGGTCCACCAAGCCTCGCTTCATATGCAAGATGGACAGGGAGATGTTCCATTGAGTCAAAAAATCCTGGGGGAAAAACCCTCTCCATCTTGCACAGAATTATTGGAATGTTTTCTTCCATCTTCGTCAGACCATCCGCTCTTAAAGTTGCAGAGCATATATCCTTAAAGAAATGACTGATTTCTGTAAGTGGGTTCGAAACATGCTGGGGCAGCGAGCCGAAAGCAATAGGAAGCAAACACTCCATGAATACATGACAATCATGACTTTTCATCCCATGAAGCCTCCCTGTTCTTACATCAGCACATCGTGCCAAATTAGAGGAATAACCATCAGGGGTCCTAAGGTCTTTTAACCACCGATAAATTGACTTTGCTTCATCGACGGTTAGAGTGTAATAAGCTTTTGGTTTGACCATTTTTCCATTAGGCTGTAGCTTCAGCTCCAAATCCTTTCGTCTATAGTACAGAGCTATGTCCATCCTTGCCTTCTCATTATCCTTCGTCTTGCCAGACGCATTCATAACCGTGTTAAAAATGTTGTCAAAGAAATTCTTCTCAATATGCATCACATCAAGGCTATGTCTTAACAGATTATCCTTCCAGTACGGCAGTTCCCAAAAAATACTGTTTTGTCCAGTTATGCCATTCTCCATACCCGGGTAATTTTGACACACCTGCTTAGGTGACTTTAGGAAGATCTCTAACCCGACCCCATATTTGTTCAGGAGTCAACAAAGGTGGTGGACCTTTCTCTTCTGTCTGATTCTTTTTGAATGCTCAGACGTTTCTTCGGAAGGGATGGTCGGGATCTAAGAACCGACGATAAGAATCAAACCAGGATCTTTTGCCACAATATCTAAGAGTAAAAGCCTTTCCATGTTCCATGCAATACGGGTACACCAATTTACCGTGGGTCCCCCAACCAGAGAGCATGCCATATGCAGGAAAATCATTGATAGTCCACATCAGTGATCCCCTCATCATAAAGTTTCACTTCTTTGAAACGTCATAAGTCAACACACCATCCCACAACTTCTTCAGATCATCGATCAGAGGCTGCGAATATACATCTATCCCAGCCTTCGGATTAGATGGTCCCAGTATGAGACAAGTCAGAAACATATATGGTTTTGACATGCACATCTCGGGAGGAAGATTGTATGGTGTAACAATCACTGGCCAACATGAATATGGCGAGGCTGACACCTGAATGTATGGGGTAAAACAATCTGAACACAGCCCTAGTCTCACATTGCGAGGATCTGCTGCAAAATCAGGATGAACCCGATCGAAGTGCTTCCAAGCTTCACCATCAGAAGGGTGGCATATGACGCCCAGATTTCTTCTATTCTCATTATGCCACCTCATTTGTCCTGCAGTTTGCCTTGATGCAAACAGTCTCTGCAACCTAGGAATTATTGGCAGATAGAACATTGCGTTCGCAGGAACTGGTTTCCTCTTACTATGGTCACTACTTTGAACACGATACCTGGGTGTCAGAAAAAGTTTACATTCTTCCAACGCATTGTCATTTGTGCCAGATTAACTACCATAATATAGCATGCACCCATTTGGACAACAATCAATCCTCTTAGCCCCCAAGCCTTGTTTCGACACCAACCGCTTCGCATCATAATAACTTTTTGGCAACAACACTTTGAAGGGTGTCACATCTTGAAGCATTTTACAAAAGAACTCCAAACACTGCTCTGGGATATTCCAATTGGGCTTGCAAGCTAGAAGCCTAACACAAATTGATAATTTTGAATCTGACGCCCCTTCAAACAATGGCTTATTTGTCACTAACGATAGATTGTAGAATCTTTGTGCCGATTCATTAGGAGGCTCTTCCATGTCATCATAATCATCCGCCTCAAAATTCCTATGTTACCCAAGACAATCATCGACCATCATATGCATTGACTGGAGTTGTTCAACATATTCATCGTGGTAGCCACTGCTTGATGTACCCATTTCAAGATCGTCACCACCGACTTCATTCAAATAAATATCCGGCAACTCCTCACCATGATCAGTCCATATCCAATAATTAGGTTTGAACCCATGTCGGTATAGGTGTAACTTCACGTCATCATCGCTCAAAACCGCCATACAGTTGCACTTTGTGCACGGGCATCTAATCCCCCCCTCTTCGGAATAATCACAATGTTGCTTTGCTTTGGATATAAACTCCTCAACTCCAGCTACAAATGATTGTTTCAGAAGTCGTCTCCCAGACTCGTTCTTATCATACACCCAACTACGGTTCGAGGGATAATATTCCATCCTTCTGCATTTTCAGATAAGTTGAAGTATTTTTAAACATGATACTATAACCCCGAATCGCTCCCTTTCCTTAAAAGGTGTGGCCCTATCTCATTCAAGGAAAAACTTTTTCACCACTGTATTATACTAGTTACTCATCACTTCTCATGTCTTATAGCTGACGAAATTTCGACAGCATCTCCCATCGGTCTCCAAGTACACGACTTGACCGCGGTGAAATACCACAATCAAGTATGGACCCGGTGAACAAAAGGAAATGGTTCGACCCGAAATTTAATCAACTATTTCACAAATGAGAATCAGCCAGTAACCAGTATATCAGTGGAGAAAAAGTTTCTTCCCAAACTGTCCCAACTGGACAATTCAAGATTCAATAAAATGAGCGATACCACGAGTAGACATGCTCAATAATATTGAACCTTGAACGGGAACCTACGGTTTTTCTCAATTACGTATTAATTATATGTACTCTAAGATAAAATGAAACTTTAAGTAACACAGATAATTTACATGAAGTTTGATAATAACAGCAAACTGTATAACACATAATTAAGCAACCAGCATAAACATATATTTGTCCATAAAAAATCGAATAATCATTTGTCTAACATTTTATTAAATCATTTAATTTTTTAATTTAATTTAATTAATAAAATATTTTTTTGAATTAGTTAATTAATTATGTTTGTATACTTGACTTTTTAAATCTCAAATTCAAAAATATAGTATATTAGTTAACTACTTACTTGAAAGTAGTTATTAAGATATTATGTATTTTAATAATTTTTTATTCTTCTCACTTGTTACGTTACTTGACTATATAAATACGTCCTATGATATCAAGTCTTTAAAATTATTATTAGTATATTAGCTAATCGTAGCTATTTGATCGTCTCACCTTTGATTAATATTTATTTAATACATAATGAATATTATCACAAAACTCAATTCAAATAATTATGTTTGATACTCTCCCGCTGACTAACACCTAGACATCGATTCTATTCGCCATTGTAATACTTTGGATATTGGAAACCCTTCTTTGATCATTTAATTTATTGCTTCAAATCAATTAAGTTGATGCACAGCGGTCATTATTCATAAGTTATTTAATTAAATCAAAATCAATTAAATATCAAAATCATTATTCCTACAATTATTAATATAGTATTATTGTTATATAACTATTTAATTATTTAATTTTTTAATTTACATATTTAAATTTATTTTCCTTACATAATATTAATTTTGTTTTGATAATTAGCTATTTTGGCACCAAAAAAATTTAATCTCTCGTTTTAATCACATTCAATGACGTCCCAGCTTCATTTGCCCCATGGCCAGCTATCATCACAGTCCCAACTCCCCTGTAGCTGATGCAGTTATATATATATATTGGTGAAGTGATTTTTGGATGCAGTTATAGATTTTACCAAAGTTCTCATTGTGGTTATTTCCACACTAACATCGTACATGGTTGTTTCCATACTAACATTGTAGTTATTTCCAATTTAAAAGTTCTCATCCCTTAAAATTTTGTCTTCAATTAGGAACAACAACGACAACAAACACATAAATGAATGGCAACCAAGCAGAACACAAAATAAAATTTCTAACATATTTCAATATTTAATTTAAACATGAACAACTTATCAAGGGTAAAGATCGATATCAAGCACGCATAAAAATTAAATCAGAAAGAGAATAGCAAATGTCAAATTTAACAACAACAACAACAGAAGGTTAGATTCATACCTCAGTGCTGGTGGTGACAAGGAAGCTAGTGGCTGCCGGAGTAAGCTGGTGCCAATGTCCCAAGAAAAAATAAATTAAAATTTCCACTACAATCAGAAATTTATAGAACAAAAAAAAATCAGAACATGAACATATTAAATTTATACCAGTACAAGGAGGGTGGTGGTCGTGGTTCTGGTTCAAGGAGGGTGGTGGTGTGGAGGTTCTGTTGCAAGGAAGGAAAGAGTGGTGGTGCTGGATGGTGGGATGCGGTGGTGGCTGTGGAGGCTCGCTTAGGAGAAGATAGAGGTGGTGGTGGAGCGTGGTTGAGCATGGTGGTGACGGGCCGGAAGAGAGAAAAAATGAGAAGGAGATAGAGGGGGAGGAGAAGCAGAGAGAGATGAGAAAGGAGAAGGGAGGCGCGGGGAGGCCAGAGGTGCGGCGGGGTGGCGCACGGAGTGGTGGTGTCGAGGACCAGGGGGAGCACCGGAGTTCGCAGGGAGGAGAGAGGGCAGAGAGTAGAGAGAGAAACAGGGAAAGAAAAGTGAGGGGAAAGGTTTGGCGCTGGTGGTTTCCATCGGTAATTACCGATGACTTTTTCCGTCGGTACCATTTGGCGCCATAAAAAATACCTTTCCCGCGTTATATACCAGCGGATTTACCGATGGAATAGCCCACGGTAACATTACCGACGGACTTTCCATCGGTAATTGGTTAGACTTTTGGTATTCGTGTTTACCGACAGCTATGTTCGTCGGAAACTATCTCACTACCAACGGAACTAACGTCCGTCGGTAAGCCACCCTTTTCTTGTAGTGAGTTACCAAAAATCCCTCAGGCAATCTCCCCTGACCTTTGAAGACCAAAAAAGACCCTTTATCTCAGATTCTACAACTTACTCCATGTCCAACGAAATTTCACAAGACTAGACACCCACTAACAACTTGAAGCTTTGTAACTCACCAAGTAACTCAGAACAATTTCTTAACATAAAGTTCATGTTTCCTCTAAACCAGCGCAATCACGATCAACATCCAAGAGAGCGTCCAAGCACATTCACAATAACCAAGCAACATAAAATTAATAACTCGATATCAAACATACTATCTAATAATTTCAAACATTCAATTCAATAAAAATAGAGTCAATTTTCCAATAAATCAATTTGGGAAAAAAGGGTCCATCATTAAAATTGGGGAAACTTTGCTTTGCTTAGAGAATAATGAAACCGAACTTAGAAATCTCAAATTAAAAGTCCTAATTTGAATAAAACATAGTTAATTTTATAGAAACACAATCAATTTCAAATAAAATCAAATTGGGTTTTAGGGTTCCTAAACACAATTTGGGGAAAACTCATTTGATCAAAGGATAATAAAATTAGTTTAATAAAACAATAATTTATAATCCCAATTGCATAAAAAAATAGTTTAATTTTAGATTACAACACGAAATCAAGGAGTAATGGTTAGGGTTTGTAACTGAAATTTGGGGTTTCTTGAAAATAGGCAAGGTATAGTGAGGAAATCACTCACCCAACCAAGAGAAAGAAGGAGATGGTGGTTGTAGGGTGATCCGGCGCAACGGCGGTGGCTGAGGACGGTGGCGCGATTTCTGGACAGCACCAAAGATCCAAAGAAAACAAGAGTCAAGCTTTAGGGAAGAAGGAAAGAAGGTTCAACAACACATAGAGGTGGAAAACCACCATTAATGGCGGCAACCAAAGCTTACTGCAGTGGGGGTCGCGTTTTCGCACGGCGGAAAGGATGAACCAGACGAAGGCGACGCGTCTTCTCCTCCCTGCGTCGACGAGGAAAGAAAGAAGGTGGAGTTATGATGAAGAAGAAGAAAGATAGAAAGGAAAGAAAGAAAGAAAAAAGAAGAGAGGGGGTGGGGCGTCGAGTACGGGTGTGGGAGATATAAGGAGGAAAAAAATATTGATTAGTAATAATATGTACAAAATGAGTTATAAATATTGAGCCTAAAAATAAACATGTTTTTGGCTTTTGGAGATAAAAATAATGTGTAACAAAAATATGATTTCAAAATTTAAATTAGAGTCAAGCTTGATAGTTGAACTGATCAACTAAGAAAATCAACGGTCCAAAATTTAATCTCTGTTTATTTTTAAACCAACGTATTTTCAAATCTAAAATTAAATGGAGTCAAATAGGAAAATAATTTTCATTCAATCATAACATTTAAAATATTTTTTTCTAAACAAATATTACTAGTGACAATAACATAATATTATTGTCTATTAATCGTGCATACACTGACATAAGACAGTGTTAACGCACTCAAAAATAAATTTTAAATGAGTAATTAAAATTACTCAAACCAAACCACATAAAAGTAAACAAAAATAAACATTCAAATAATTAATCACTCCAAATAAACATCTACACATATTTACTATTATTGAAGGATAGTAAAGATCGGGTGTTACATTACTACCCCACTTAAGAAAATTTCGTCCTCGAAATTTTGTGACTCAAAACTAGACAGGATTTCTTAATTCCTATGTCCTACATTGTATTTTTCATCGCTTCATTTATTTTATTCCTAATTTTATAACATAATCCATCTCTATATCATTCTATTTATCCTCGAGACTTTTCACCACCACATTATCCCCACTACCTTTAACATTTCACCTTAGTCTATTGCACTTTAAAGAACAAAATCAACACTTAATCTCTTCACTTCTCAATATTGATCCATTAGAAAACTTTCTCCAGCATCTAACTTTCACAGTTAACACCAAAGTCAACACTAACTTTATTATAACATGCATCAACTTCCTGCTTAAGGTATTCAATCATAGGCTCAGTCCATTTGGGCTTAGTCTACTCTTTCAGGTTATATCAGATTCACACATTTCAAGTCTCCAAGTAAAATATGATAACATTCCTTAAGGTAAGCCGACATCAAAAAGGAATTACACCGGTTAGGATTATCTAACTTATCAACTTTGAACTTCTTCAGAAACTTAATTTTCACAAGAGCTTATCTCTTTCTCTTGAATCCACTTAAGTGAAATTACTATAGGCACTCTTCCTATTAATCTTTCTAAATTCAGACAATCAAAGCTTAATTACAGACATTGATCATTACCCTAGGTTCCCCAACGATTATTCTGCCTCAATCACCATTTGATTTATAATAATTGTCTCACTTACTGAGATTGATCTTAAAGGTTTATATCTTACCAATCACAACTATACCTCAACACAACTCTTATCACTTATTATCAATCCTGGTGAAGGAATGATCGTAGTTAAATGCTACATTTACTCCTAACTAACTTTTTAAGATCAAATCATTTTTTCTCGTTTCACCCACTCGAGTTGAGGGTGATCCGTTGGACTCAATCTCAACTTGGTCCTCTACACTTGGAGCAGATGTTACCAACCCATTAGTAAACTTCGGGTCTTCATCTAAAATGATGCTTAAAGATAATCCATGGAGTCAGATCAGTCCTCTGATACCTATTTCGATTAGCTTATCCACTACATAGTGGATCTAAACAGATAAGAAAGGTGCCTTCCTCGTTAACCTGACAATCGATCATCCCATACGAATAAAAATTCTTAAAGATCCTCGGTAAACCCACACCAAGTTCATTGTGATGCTATCGTCTTAACCAGTGAGGTCTTATACACTAAATTATTTCTCAACTAACTCTGATATTGGAATATGAATCAAATAACCATTCTCATAACTTATGAGATAGTTTACACGTCAATGACGTTTTGAAAAATATATATAGGATAAAGTTGATCAAAGGTGACAAGTCCTTTTGAACTACTATAAGACATGGTCTTGAAGAATATGACAAGTATCGGAAAGATATAGGAATAATCCTTATGCATTAAGATTCTTTAGTAGGTTCATGGTTGTAAAAATGCATGATCGATACACGTTTAAAAACATGAATCTAATAAAGTTCCTTCTTTCACAAGAACTTTACTAGACAACAATTTAAAAGAATAATAGTCCAACAAAAATTCAGACTATCAGAGCCATTTGATAAGTCATGATAGACTTTAAGTCAAGGATAGAAAAGTGAGTTTGGTAAGTACACAATGTACCGCTGTGATTGTCTAATACAACCACAATAATTTGAGGAACAACTGTCAAATGACAAGTTCATAAAGAATCCAATAATACAGTGAAGAGTTTTCCTTAAACATAAGACACTCGTTCTAAGAGTGAAGATTAGGATTGGCTTATATCGACTTCGAGCAAGCACGGAGGTCTTTCTAAACACACTTAATCCAATTTGTTGCTATCTTCTGTATTCCTCTCTGAACTACGTACGATGACCGACAACTTAGTCAGTCTCAGTCATGGAAAGAGTTGATCTTTCCTCATAAGGCGAGTCAATGGCTCCAAGGTCGTAGATAGTTCCTCGATGAACCTTTGATAAAAATCGGTTAGCCTAACCATATACGGATTTCAATCACCATCTGTGATCACTTCCACAAAACTAATGCTTCATCCTTATGAATAACATTGATGCTCCTTGGAGGGCACACTTGGTCCCAAAACTATCCTGACAACAAACCTTCCCGTTAATACAAATCATCTTACTCGACCAACTTTGTAGGCGATATCCTTCACAAAGTGATAGAGATCAAACCGAATCTAGAAACTAGATCGATTGAAAACTCAATATCCTTTGCAACAGCAAACCTAGAACATTCTTAGGGAATACTCCCGAAAAATATTCCACGATAGGTACCTCATTCAAATGTTTGACACAATCCCCAAGGGATGAACGAACGTGTCAACATGAACATAAGTACCATTTACTAAACATGAGTTCTCACAAGGTCTCAACCCAATTAGAACCCATCAAAACATACATACCTGTGTGTCAACACACATTGTTTAGGCAAGGAAACAATTTCAAACAAGATCCAACCAGAGACACACAACAAAAACCTAACGGACCTATTCCCTAAGGTTCCCGAATGACTCGACCAGCTCTGATACCACTCTGTAACACCCCCATTGGGCATTACTTTGTAAACACATGCGGAATTAAATTAAAAAGAAATTTGTTGGTTGCTTTCGGAAATTTATTTACTTTAGGTCATAAACTTAGGTATAAAATTTGTTAAATGTGGTTACGGTAAAATGTAAACCTATTTTAAAATAGTAACATCACATTTTCATAAATCATTGTATACATTATGGTCATATATACTGATAATTTTCTAGATTATATGATTTTTGTGTGCTTACTAAATGGATTTTTGCTCCCAATTGTGTCGATTGATTGAGTTTTGTCCCTAAGTTTAGCTAATTTAGTTTTTAATATTTTGAATATTTTAGTTTAATTTCATGTTTTTAGAGTTAATCTAATAGTATTTTTACTTATTTACATTTGTAGGAAATATTAAAGATGGGATGGAAAATTGAAGAGATTGATAGATTTGGCTTCTAACGAAAATTGCAAAAAGAAGATAGAAAAGTGGCAGCAGCATGAGAATTGGGCAAATTGATATTGTGATATGGAGCAAGTGGGGCTCCAAGTCATTAAATTGATGATAATTGATATGAAGAATTGCAATTGCCATTAATTGATGTGGGCCATGATCACAAATTTAGGAGATTTAGTTTTCATCCAAATTAAATCAAATCAGGAATTACAATTTGCAATAAGTGCAGCAACGTGATACAAGAATTTCCAGGGGCCCACTCAAATTGAAGATTGGGAGGCTTGCATCTATATATAGCCACAGCGTCAGGAGGAAAAGGGAACGAAGGGCAGACACAGTAGCCGCACAGGAAAAAATATAGAGAGAACTATACAGTTTTGAGGGGGAGAAAAGGGAGCAATCAAGAGAGTTGAAGCTGACGAGTAGAGACTCGTGATGACTACCTTGCCTTCATCTTCTTATGGAGTTTGTTCTATTACTATTATGTCTAGCTAATTTTCTTTTGTTAGAGGTAGATGGAACTGCCTAGATAACTTTTTTTGATTCTGGATAATTACTTGTTCTGGTTTGTTTAATTTCAAGAGTTTATTCACTGCTCTCATGTTTATCTACTGTATGAATTTGTAATTGGGAAATTCGAGTTCATAATCGCTGTTTGTGAATAAATGATTTGCACGTGTTACTTAGGAATAAGAACACAACCAATATTTTTTTTTTAGTGGAAATCTTTCTTAACGCTTCTGATATTTATATAATATTCAAAGAATTGAATTAGTAACTTAGACAGAAAGGTTTATTCACCTAAGGAATTAGGGGATAAATTACAAAATTCAGTTTCTTGAAATTGGATAAACTGTTCAAGTTCATTTCCAGGATTGAACAAGTAGGAAAGGCAGGGAAATCGATCCTCTAACAATTTCTTCTTTGATTATTAAAAACCAATTTTCTGTGTTTTATTTTCTCACTTGAAAAATACCAAAATATTTTCTGTTCTTTGTTAAGTTGTTGTTCTTACTTATTGGCGAAAGCCACTTTCAAACCATTCGGTTGCTCAAACGAAGTTGAGTTGGTACATTAGTAGTTAACGGTTCAATCCCTGAGGACGATTTTTTTTATTACTACAAAGCGATTTGGTGCACTTGCCAATTTTTCTCAACATATACCATTTGTCATATGACCCAAAACCTAAGCCGTGACCGGCGTACAGACTTGCAAACCTATCCCGGGAACCTATTTATTTTAGAAATGTACTTGAATAAAAAGATATAATATTTTTACAAAAATTTCGATAGAGTCTCCTCTGTAATTCCAACGTCCCAGAATAAAAACACCTGCTGAAATATTTCTATTTTCATCCCAGAAGTTCCAGTCACAAAAAAAAATCAAGACGGTATTTTTCTGAAAATATTTACATAAACACACTATACCTGACCAAAATGAAAGATTTTAAATTTTTCCTCCAAAAGAAAGGGTCTTTGAGCCATTTACATTCCATCAAAATAAAGGCTCTCCGAGCCATAAACATAATACTAACATTAATGAATGTCATCTCACAACCTAAGCTGGTCGTTCTAAAAGATATTCATGAGTAACACCCCTATGGTTCTCACCATTATACCTGACATTATACTTCTTCCAGGATTGAGAATAATATCCCCAAGCAAAACTGGAAATCTCTTTTGCATCTTCTGTAAGCTTGTGCCAAGGTACAACAGCAAAACCAGAAAAAAACATATACATTCAAGGGTGGGTACCAATATATGGATTTAAACACGATAACCACATGCACAACTCTCAAATACAATTTAACACGAATATTCAAAGATAAACAATATATTTATCAAAGGGTTTCATACCCGACAGTCGTAATCGTTTTAAAAACCATGACACTTCAATATTCATCAACTAACTTTGATACCTAATCTCCGGAGCTCCAACCAACAAATACATGAGCTGATCAGGGTCCAATTTCCAAATAAGGCAGAATCAATGCCAGATATGGCAAAGTTCAAATAACCATTCCACAATCCAAAAGGAGGCAAAGTGGTGACTACATATAGCACATGGTTTTCGTGGTCATATATCCATCAAGGCACAGTGATGAAACCGTCATGAATACTTGCCATCAAGTATTCAAGTCCTATGCAAAGGCACGTCTGCCCTGAAATGCATGTAAAACGTTTTGTTCTCGTTGTTTTCTTTGTGTTCAATCTTCATGTGTTGGAGCTAAAAGTCTCACGACCACATCACCATTTTAAACTTTCAAGTTTAATACCTCTTTTAAACGATAATTGAATCTAAGTCAAAAGTGTGCAAATCATGAAATCTAGACCGATGCACCAGTCTTAGATACATAGATTTTAGTGCACAAAACCAAATATACGGTTTATAGGACATTTAGTCCATAACTCCACCTTTTGGACCCTGGGCCCTCATAAAACACTAGAACCCCGACGTCTCGGCTTCTAGGTTTGTTTAAACCATTTTCGTTCTGTGAAATATAAAACAAAACCAAAGTTTCGTCAACTCATCCAAGTTGACGGAAATAACTCGTTGTTTACCGAAAATCCTTTTACGTTGGAAATTCATTTTGTAAACTTGTCAAAAGTCCCTTAAAACTCATTTTTTTCAAAACTCAGTAATTTGAAATTGGAAACCTCATTTGAGACAAATTCTCTGTGTTACTCAATATTACCCTTTCTAAGAAATACTTTCGTAAATATTTGACGGAATTTCCCATCGTTTGTCGTTTTAAAACGTTTACTTTCATAATAAAGTAATTTCTCCAACACTGTAATAAAATTATTTTTGAATTTGTTTTAAAAAGACAACATAACTAAATTTTTTTGAAGATGCCGTCCTCACTATTTACTCATAAATCACTATTTTCTCCAAAAGATCATCAAATATAAATACTTTCAATATTTTTCTTCCATAAATCAAATCCGTTGAATTTCTCATCAAGCTTTTTCAACGCTTTTATCTTTAATTTAATTGAGCACTGACCAATGTCAGGCTTCTCAGTCAATCAACCAACCAACAGATAATCCATATATAGCAGATATCCATACATCACAGTTTAATCATGCTTTCACAGAAAACATTAAAAACCACATAACCGTCATATAACAACTTAATTTGACACCACACATCACAACAGATAAACTCAAATACGACACACAAATAGCATGCAGTTACCAAAAATCCCACATACAATCTCCCCTTACCTTTGTAGACCAGAAAAGACCCTTTATCTCAGATTCCACAACTTACTCCATGTCCAACGAAACTTCACAAGACTAGACGCCCACTAACAACTTGAAGCTTTTGTAACACACCAAGTAACTCGGAACAATTTCTTAACATGAAGTTCATGTTTCCTCTAAACTAGCGCAATCACGATCAACATCCAAGAGAACGTCCAAGCACATTCACAACAACCAAGCAACATAAAATTAATAACTCGATATCAAACATACTATCTAATAATTTCAAACATTCAATTCAATAAAAACGGAGTCAATTTTCCAATAAATCAATTTGGGCAAAAAGGGTCCATCATTAAAATTGGGGAAACTTTGCTTTGCTTAGAGAATAATGAAATTGAACTTAGAAATCTCAATTTAAAAGTCCTAATTTGAATAAAACATAGTTAATTTTATAGAAACACAATCAATTTTAAATAAAATCAAATTGGGTTGTAGGGTTCCTAAACACAATTTGGGGAAAACTCATTTGATCAAAGGATAATAAAATTAGTTTAATAAAACACTAATTTATAATCCCAATTGCATAGAAACGTAGTTTAATTTCAGATTACAACACGAAATCAAGGAGTTAGGGTTAGGGTTTGTAACTAAAATTTGGGGTTTCTTGAAAATAGGCAAGGTATAGTGAGGAAATCACTCACCCAACCAAGAGAAAGAAGGTGATGGTGGCTGTAGGGTGATCCGGCGTGGCGGCGGCGGCTGAGGACGGTTGCGTGATTTTTGGACAACACCAAAGATCCAAAGAAAATAAGAGTCAAGCTTTAGGGAAGAAGGAAAGAATTCAACAACACATAGAGGTGGAAAACCACCATTAATGGCGGCAACCGGAGTTTACCGCGGTGGGGGTCGCATTTTCGCACGGCGGAGAGGATGAACCAGACGAAGGCGGCGCGTCTTCTCCTCCCTGTGTCAATGAACGGCGGCCGACGGTCTCCAAGGGGCGACGCGCGTCTGAACAGCAACCACGACCTAATTTTTGAAGTTCTGTAACACCCTGCTTTTTTGTTAAGTGTTTTTTTATAAGTTGTTTGGTTGGTTAAGGGCTTAGTGGGATTTTTGGTTCAAAAGTCCCTTTTTGGTGCATGAGCACACTGGTGCTCATTAGCCAGCACGCCCGTGCTTAAAGGCTGAAGAGTGTTTTTTTATAAGTTGTTTGGTTGGTTAAGGGCTTAGTGGGATTTTTGGTTCAAAAGTCCCTTTATGGTGCATGAGCACGCCCGTGCTCATTAGCCAGCACACTATATAGTTGAAAGAGAACTTGACATCCGAGGTGTTACTCCTTCGAGTCGAGGATAGGAGGGCAAAGCAACTAAGAGGCAGGGAGATCCCCTTGGTCAAGGTGGTTTGGAGTGGGGCAACTGAGGAAAGTGCTACCTGGGAGCTGGAGAGCAAGATGATGGAAGCATACCCGCACCTTTTCGTTTGAGGTACGTAGAAATTTCGAGGACGAAATTTTTATAAGGGGGTGGAATTGTAACACCATACTATTCGATAAGTGTTTTTTATAAGTTGTTTGGTTGGTTATGGGCTTAGTGAGATTTTTGGTTCAAAAGTCCCTTTTCGGTGCATGAGCACGCTTGTGCTCATTAGCCAGCACGCTCATGCTTAAAGGCTAAAGCGTGTTTCAGTTTTTAAGTTGAGCACGCCCGTGCTCAACAGTGAGCATGCCCATGCTCAATGTGCGGACCCCGTTTCGCTGATGCTGAGTCCAGCACGACCATCCTCAAGGGGGAGCACGACCGTGCTCAGGTCCAGCCTATATAAGTTTGGCACGAAACCCGAGGGTTAATGTGAAACCCTATTTTGTTGGTTACAACAGCCACTGTTACGACCTAGTGTGCCTCATTTCCTATTTCATCTTCATCCATTGCTATAATGGAGTTTTGGAAGCCGGTTGGGAAGCTTGTTTGATCTGTTTCAATTTAGAGGTAAGGTTCCCTTCCCTTGTGGTTTCCTTTCATAATTTTTGAATGGAAAACTAATTGGTTTGTGTTTGGTTTGACTAAGGTTGGGTTTGTATTGAGCCGCTTTGGGAACCGAGGGCAGTTTGCTGTTTGGAGCCTATGTTGGAGCGACCTTCAATCCAGGTATGGGGAGAAGGGTAGTGTATATCATAGGCATTGGGGGTAGTGTAAGGTAAAGGGGTTCCCATGACCCCGGTTTGTTGTGTATGTGTATATGATTACTATGATGGTCTGTTTGATTATGATAACATGAACTTGGTTGTTAATATGTTGTTTATATGCCTATGTTCATACTACGTTCTTGATGTTTATGTTGGTTATATGAACATGATGATATGTTGATGGTTGCTATTGGCATAATGTTGTTGGTTGACTGGTTGATACCATGATTGTGATGATAGTGTTGTTACTATATTGATAATGACGTTTAGTCTTAGAATATGTTGTTAACTGGCTTAGGATTAATAGAATTAATCCCTAAATTTAATCGGCTAAAATTAATATTGAACTCTGCCTAGAACAGTACTGGCGTGCATTGAGCATGCCCGTGCTGAACAGGGAGCACACCCGTGCTCCCAGTTTGAATTCTGGAAAATGGTCGCGCATTTAGCATGGTCGTGCAGCAGAGGAGCATGGCTGTGCGGCTGAGCACGACCGTGCTCAAAAGGAAGCACGACTGTGCTCCACTTAAGTGGCAGCACGTCCGTGCTGGGGTTAAGCACAACCGTGCTCACCCCTCTGGACAGATTATGAGATTAAGGACTTAAATCGGGGTTTTTAACCCCAATCTCCCCCAACGATGATGATGACATAGTTATTCAATGATGAAGGTTAGACCACTTAATTAAAGACTAATTAAGATGGTTAAGTCGGTAACCGTTGGGTTACCACATGTTGATGAGTTGTACCTTGGTGCTTTTGGCCAAAGGAACCTTGACCCTGCGGTTTGGGTCTAAGGTGCTGTTGATGTTGTACCTTGGTAGCCGAGAGTTTGCTCCGTGGGGGCCTGGACTCGGTTGGGTCTAAGGTGTTACGGTTGATTCCGCTAAAGGTTTAAATGTTGCGGTAGATTCCGCTGCGGTCGATTCCGCTGCGGTCGATTCTGCTGAAGTCTTTGGTTGATTCCGTCGAAGCAAAAGAGGTGGCGGTTGCCCGTTGTTTGTTGTGTGTTGCATCCATCATTGGAGATGTTGTTTTTGGTGGATGATCGACATATGGGAGGTCGTCCTAGAGTACGATGATCTGACCATCCACGATAGGTTACCCAAGGTTTGGTAACCGTGCGCCCCCGTGATGAGGCATTTGTTGGTTTGATGCGTTGGCTATCTAATGAGTAGATTCTTCGGCGTTGAGTAGATTTTCAATGTGGATATTTAACTCCGAAGTCGTTCATCGTGAGTTAGTTTGGATCCACATGCATGTTGGAGTAGTGTTGTATTGCACTGCATAGCTTACTTGGTTGATATGATGTTGATTGTATGTTGATATATATATCTATATTGATGTATGTTATGATGATGCTATGCTGTATGTTTTACCTTGCTTCCTATCTCCTTGCCGTATATGTTTACATGATTCTTACTCCCCGTTCTTTGTTTGTTTGTTTGGCCTGATTGGCACCTTGCAGAGAATGGCGAACAGTCTGGAGAGGAATGACTCTGAGGAGCCATCACTCATAGTTAGGACTTTTCCTTATGTTCAGTTAGTTCAGCTGTATTCTGAGGATATTTCCGGAATGGTTGTACCAGCTCTGAATTGTGACATCGGGGTTGGGTTGCTTTTATTGTTTATCTTTGATATGTTTTATTATTTAAATCTTGTTTAATTTTCTGTGTTTTGTGAACTCGTTCATATGGGACCTTTCTACCCATGGACAAGTTTTTTTTTGGTTATATCTTTATATCTTTAAATTGCATTATAACATGCGGGGTAGCAGGGTGTCACATTTAGTGGTATCAGAGTAGTTCGGCCCTGTCCGGACATGGTGTGAGTCTGTTGTGTGCTCTAGTTAGAATTGTCTATACTTGTTATATACAATGATGCTTTAAGTTAGTTGCATGTAGCTTTTACCCGCTTAAGTTTCTGTATCTAAGAGTTGCGTTGGACGTGTATAGGAACTCATGGCAGGTAGAGGACACAACAATCAGGCAATTATGGACATGTTGGCACTTCTTGCCAATGCTATCAGACGGGTCAACCATAACAACAATGGTGGGTCAACTGAGTTTCAAGGATTGGACAAGATTCATAGGAACAACCCTCCGTCGTTCAAGGGAGCGTATGATCCGGAAGGAGCTTTGCTGTGGTTGAGGGAGACTGAGAAGATCTTCGGAGCTATGGATTGTAATGATCAGCAGAAGCTTATCTTTGCTACCTTTATGTTGACTGAGGAGGCTGATCATTTGGTGGGACAACTATAGACAGAGGATGCAGGCGGAGGGCACAACGGTTACATGGGCTGTGTTTAGGCAGAGATTTCTGGAGAAGTACTTTCCAGCGAATATCAAGGACAAGAAAGAGATGGAGTTCTTGTCCTTGAGACTGGGTTCGTTGTCAGTTGGCGAGTATGCAGCCAAGTTTGAGGAGCTGGCGAGGTACTACACTTCGTATCAGCATGAGACCGATGACCGCTCCAAGTGCGTGAATGATAAAACCTTTGTTGTTGATCTTGTATGTTTACCCCTGAAAGATCTTGATATCATTCTTGGCTTGGACTGGTTATCTTCCAACCATGTCGTTATAAACTGTTTTGATAAAACCTTAGTTTTTGGAACTCCAATGGAGTCTAAGAATCCGAACCTTCTCTCCGCCGACCAAGTTCAAGCTTCGATGAAAGACGAAGCCCAGGTATTCATGATGTTAGCTTCCCTGGAAGTAGAGAGCAGCCCTCCTGATGTCGCCAGCTTGCCTGTTATGCGAGAGTTCCCTGAAGTGTTCTCGTGGGATGTTTATAACTTACCCCCAGAGAGAGATGTCGAGTTTACCATAGATTTAGTGCCTGGCACTGGGCCAATCTCGATAGAACCCTATAGAATGTCTCCTCTAGAGCTAGCTAAGTTGAAGGAAAAGTTGGAGGACCTGATGGAGAAGTGGTTCATTAGGCTGAGTGTGTCTCCGTGGGGAGCACCTGTGTTGTTGGTAAAGAAGAAGGATGGTAGTATGAAGTTGTGTGTCGACTATTGCAGCTCAACAAGGTGACCATAAAGAATCGGTATCCCCTCCCTAGGATTAATTATATTATGGATTAGTTGATGGGCGCTTGCATCTTTTCTAAGATAGATTTGAGGTCAGGGTACCATCAGATTCGGGTCAAGTCCGAGGACATCTCGAAGACGGCGTTCAGGACGCGAGATGGTCACTACGAGTACTTGGTTATGCCCTTCGGTGTGACCAATGCTCCTGCGGTATTCATGGACTACATGAATAAGACCTTTCACCCTTACTTGGATAAGTTTGTGGTGGTGTTTATGGATGACATCTTAGTGTACTCCAAGAGCAATGAGGAACACGAGGAACACCTGAGGGTTGTCTTACAGACCCTTAAGGAAAAGCAATTGTACCTAAATTGTCGAAGTGTGAGTTCTGGATAGAGGAAGTGAGCTTCTTAGGACATGTCATCTCAAAGGGTGGCATAGCAGTGGACCCAGCTAAAGTAGAGACGGTGCTCCAATCGAAAGTACCGAAGTCTGTAACCAAAATTAGGAGTTTCTTGGGGTTACCCGAGTATTACTGAAGGTTGATAGAAGGTTTCTCTAAGATAGCTTTACCCTTAACCCGTCTCACCAAGAAGGGACAACTGTTTGTGTGGGACTCCAAGTGTGAAGAGAGTTTCCAAATCCTTAAGGATAGGTTGACATAAGCACCAGTGTTAGTTTTTCCAGATGCAGAATGGTAAGGTAGTTGCTTTTTCTTTTAGGCAGTTGAAACCCCATGAGAAGAACTACCCTACCCATGACCTAGAACTAGGAGTTGTGGTATTTGCCTTAAAGATCTGGAGGCGAGGTTCGAGATTTTTAGTGATCACAAGAGTTTGAGGTGTCTCTTTGATCAAAAGGAGTTGAATATGAGGCAGCATAGGTGGATGGAGTTCTTAAAGGATTATGACTTTGAGCTGACCTATCACCCAGGAAAGGCCAATGTGGTGGTCGATGCCTTGAGTAGGAAAACCTTGCACGTCTCCGCTTTGATGATTAGGGAGATGGATCTAATTGAGGATTTTAGAGACCTTAGTCTAGCTTGTGAGTTTACCCCTAAGAGTATTAGGCTTGGTACCTTGAAGGTTACCAACAGCTTGATGGATCAGATTAGAGAGGGTCAGAAGTTAGACAAGTTTCTCTTAGACTAGCGAGAATTGCTCACTCAGGATAGAGACCTTAGTTTCAAGGATGGAAGTGATGGGGTTTTGAGGTTTAAGAATAGAGTGTGCATACCAGATGTTCTTGAGCTTAGGAAGTTGATCCTTAAGGAAGGACACATGACTGGGTTGAGTGTGCACCCAAGTGCCACTAAGATATATCAGGACCTCAAGAGGATGTTTTGGTGGCCTAGGATGAGAAAGGATGTAGCTGAGTTCGTGTATGCGTGCCTAGTTTGTCAGAAAGCCAAGATAGAACAGCAAAAGCCTCCAGGTAAGTTACAACCTTTGAGTATCCCTGTTGGAAATGGGATAGCATCTCCATGGATTTTGTGTCTGGACTCCCTAGGACTCCAGCTGGTTTTGAGGCTATATGGGTTGTGGTGGATAGATTGACTAAGTCTGCCCATTTCATCCCTATGAACATGGAGTATCCTTTAGAGAAGTTAGCCAAGATGTACATCAAAGAGATAGTTAGGCTTCATGATGTACCCTCTAGCATAGTATCAAATAGAGACCCGAGGTTTATCTCTAGGTTCTGGGAGAGTTTACAGTATGCTTTAGGGACAAAGCTTAGGCTTAGTTCAGCTTACCACCCACAGACTGATGGGCAGTCTGAGAGGACCATCCAGTCCTTAGAGGACTTGTTGAGGGCTTGTGTGTTAGAACAGTTTGGTAGTTGGGATAAGTTTTTGCCCCCGATAGAGTTCACCTACAACAATAGCTTCCATTCTAGCATTGGGATGGCACCTTATGAGGCTCTTTATGGGAGGATATGTAGGACGCCTTTGTGTTGGAGTGAACCTAGTGATAGTATGGTGCTAGGGCCAGAGATAGTCAAGGAAACAATAGAAAATATCAGGTTGGTTCAGGAAAAGATGAGAGTTGCACAGAGTAGGCAAAAGAGCTATCATGATAAAAGGAGGAAGCGCTCGAATTCCAGGAAGGCGATCATGTATTCTTGAGAGTTACTCCAACGACTGGGGTTGGTAGAGTGATGAAGGCGAGGAAACTTACTCCGAGATTCATTGGTCCTTACCAAATCCTCAAAAGAGTCGGAAGGTCACCTATCAAATAGCCTTGCCACCATTCTTGTCAAACCTCCATAATGTTTTTCATGTGTGTCAACTCAAAGTATATCTATGACCCTAGTCACGTGATAGTAACCGATGCCATACAGTTGAAAGAGAACTTGGCATTCGAGGTGTTACCCCTTCGAGTCGAGGATAGGAGGGTGAAGCAACTAAGAGGCAGGGAGATCCCCTTGGTCAAGGTGGTTTGGAGTGGGGCAACTGAGGACAGTGCTACCTGGGAGCTGGAGAGCAAGATGATGGAAGCGTATCCGCACCTTTTCGTTTGAGGTACGTAGAAATTTCGAGGACGAAATTTTTATAAAGGGGTGGAATTGTAACACCATACTTTTTCGATAAGCGTGTCTTTATAAGTTGTTTGGTTGGTTAAGGGCTTAGTGAGATTTTTGGTTCAAAAGTCCCTTTCAGATGCATGAGTGTAACAGCCTGTTTTTAATTACGCTGTTTTCACAGCAAAAATAAATTTATTTTTATTTTTAATTGAGACTTAGGAAATTATTTTGGAGAAAACAAAATCATATCTGGAACTTACTCTACGGTAGGAGGCTCTGTTTAAAATTTGGGTTTAAAACTCAAACGGAAATCGGTCTGCGTTTTTTAACTGACAGTATAATTTTATACTGACAGAAAATCCTAATTTGGCCCGAAAACTGAAATTTGTAGATTTTTTATATTTTGTCCGTGAGGAAGTCTACTTTCCAAATTTCTGATCAGAAATAAAATATTATGTTTATTCGGACGAATTTTGGTAAAAGTTCGAACGGAAAACAGTTAGTGTTTTCACTGACAATAAGATTTTAATGATCAAAAAACCTAATTTTGACTCGTGAACGAAATGGTTTATATTTAAATCATATTTCCAACGAGTTTGGTTAGTTTGAAAATTTTCAGCCGAAAACAAAATATTACGCTTATACGGCCGTAAAACCCTAATCGGGAACCGAAGCAGTCGATGAGGGAGGTGTAGAGACAAAACCGGACACCAGAGGAGATGAGTCATGGGGTGAGTCACCACCATGACTCACCAAACATTTATGAAGCATTAAATGTAAATTTAGGTGAAATGAACAAAATGCCCTTTTAGCTTAACCTAACCAAAGTTAAGTTAGATTTTAACCATGGTTAAGGAACCATGTTTAGTTTATGTGGTCCAAAGTCAGCCACACCCTCCATTAAATGTGAGCCACATATTTATTAACCATAGTTAGCAAAGTAACCCTAGTTAAGTTAATTATTAACCATAGTTAATCATATATTAATTTAATAATCACAAAACCTATTAATCTAAAACCTAAAAACCAAACAAAGCCTAAGATATAGCCTATATATACCCCTAAAAAACGTGGCCTCCCCCTTCCCCACTTATCTTCATCTTCTTCATTTTCATCTCTTAAACTCTTAAGAACATAAGCTAGTTGGTGGAAGAAATCATCAAGTCTTTTGCAACTTTCTTGTTAGATCTTCATCTCCTTGAGGTTGATTTAATAACCGTAGTGTCGTGACGAGGAGTGGGAAGTTTGTGTTTCCGGAGATAAGCTCAGGTGGGGGAAGGATCACTCTGTCGTCAGAATCAATAAGTAGTATATTCTATAATAATTGTGTAAGGCTACCTAAACCCTACTAGTAGTCGAGAAATCGACATGACCAAAATCACATTGGAAACATTTTCTGTAAAACCAATGGTGATTCAGGGATTGTAGGTTTATCGACATTAAGGTTGATTTTATGATGTTGAGGATGTTTGGCTTTATTACTTATTTGATTTGATTGTGATATGCTGGTTGTGATAATTTGCTCCATGTGATATTTTATGATGTTTGAATATTTTGTTGATATTGTGTTATGCATGATCTGCCTGGTTTTAATATTGTATTTAGTGGATTTTAAGCAAAGATATGTGTTGTTCGGAAGATGTTTTCTTGGGAGAGAATAGGTGTGATTTAGAGGACCTAGCTTAATTAAGTTGTTTTACAGATAAGATTATGCGATATCGTAATTTGAGCATTTATATGAGTTTCTAGGGAGAGGTTGAAGCACTAGGTTATGACTCGTAAGAGTCGGTGAGGTTTCTATAAGTGTATGTATAGCAATTGGGCTATTAGAGATATAATTGTATGTGTAGCAATTGGGCTACTAGTGATATAATGGTATGTGT